>OX388347.1:88726656-89926656 GCA_947579665.1 Sympetrum striolatum | reverse complement strand
GTTTATGCACAGACTAAATTATTTATTTGTTTAATAGTGATTTTTATAAGCAATCAGACCAGATCGGACAGGTTCACCATTTTCACTTATTATTGCAAATATATTCATGAATTACCTTGAATGTAAATTATTTGGTTCATTCCTGAATCTACTTAAATTTGTTTAATTTTTGGTATAGATAGGTAGATGGTGTTTTTGTATCTGGTGCAGAACCCTCCAACAACTTGATAATTCCTTATCATTCATCAATTCCCTTCATCTTTCAATCAATTTCTCCCTAGAATTAGAGAAAAATCATTACATCAAATTTTTGAATCTTACCATTTCTATCTAAAATCATAAATTAAATTTCTCTATCTTTCGGAAGCCTTCTTATACCAGTCACGCCATTTCCTTCAATTCTAATTTCCACTGCTTTCACATATTAGCTGCTTGTCATTCCCTCATCAATTGTCTGGTCACCATCCCCCTTTCCAAAGAAAATTTTTATAATGGACTCCAAGTAAAAAAAAAGAATGGCTATCCCGCATCTCTTATTGATAAACTTTTGACCCTTTAGCGCAGAAAATTTCTTTTCTACTTTGTTTTTTGCTTTTTCCTCCTATATTTTACTACATTTTTTAGCAAATCATTTACTGAAAAGAATTATTACTTGAAATGGCTTTGATTTCTCTTTACTCTTCATATTTATTTTGAATGCAATCTTGCATTTCATTGCCATGTTTGTTTCATTTAGAAATTTGGAAGAGGAAGAGATTGGAGGAAAGATGACAACGTTAGTATATCAAGTGAAGAGAACACAGAAGACGGCTTCAGTGGAGATGAAGGAAGTCCCAATGTTCCCAAGTCCAACTCCAAGCAGTATTACAAAGACTGTTCTTATGATTCCAACACTTCAGAAGCAAGGAGGCCATCACGGTTGGTGGAATCATGCAAGTACATCTGGTCTCCACAGGAGCTTGCAGCATCTCTGCGATCACTACCAGGAGGGGAGACGCTATGGTCTGTGCTTGAAGCAGGGATGGTCTTTGAAGAGAATCCTGAGCCTGGAGTTTCCCGGAATGATGCAATGGCAGCAATAGAGGATGCTGTTTCAAAAGGCTACGGAGAGACGGCACTCTTGTTGTCTGCATGGTGTGCACAACCAAACCTCATCAAGCATCTTTTAGAACAGCAAGGAATCAGTGCAGAAGCTGTTGACAGTGAGGGGAGGTAATTTCCTCTGATCAGAATCAGTATTATAAATTTAAAATAAATGTAGATAGAATCACATACAGTGATATTTTTCAATTGAAAACTCAAGCCTGTTTAAGTTAGATAATGATCATGAAATATTCACAGATGTCAGATTAACATGTAACTTCCTCCAGTCTCCTTCTTGTACAGCCTCGTTCCTGTTTAATCTTAAGGTCATTATTGACCTACAACTTGATAATGTTCTCAGTTACCATTGATTATAAAACAGACAGTAAGTTGTTACCTACATAAGTCTAAAATGAACTATTAAACTCTAACGCATGTAGGTATTAGGCTCATTTGGATATGCTGCAGTTTATATGAAAGAAACTGATGATTGCATAAACAATTTTTGTTTAAAGATGAAAATTTGAAAGTTGTGAGCTTTTGGTTCTTAACTTTTAGGCAAACATACACTTAGATGGAATCAATTTGAATTCCACAGAAAAGAGAGAGTATTGTAGTATATAGTAGAAACCTTGTGGAATTCAAAGACTGAAGAAATAAATCAGGAATCAACTTTTTGTAGGAAATTAAATTGTAGGAAAATTGTAGGACTAGGAAACTAGTACCTTCTTGGAATATTGATTCCTGATAAATTTCTCCTGAAATTAAGTGGGTCGTTAGTCTAAATGGTTATGACTTGCAAAGGTCATTAGATGAGAACTTATGACTAATTCACAGTCATGAATTGAGATGTTCCATTGTTAAATTTATATATATGTTTGCCCTCTTTCCTGACTTGTCACCTGAAGATGTAGTAGCCACATAAAACCATGGTCATTTTTTTCATGTATAAGTGGTTTAATAATAATAATTTTTAATCACTAGGGTCCATATTTGTAGACATGTGACAGGTCAATAAATATGAAATTTACATCATACATGTTACAAAATATCATACATGGTATGAAATATCGTACCTGGTACAAATAATATACATTATATACACATTTACAAGAGAGGTTGGGATATCTTATCCTACTAGCAAGGTTGGGATAGGTATTCAGTTAGAGAATAATATGTTTTTTCTAGTAGGTAGGTAGGTTTAGTATCCTCTATGGATATTTTGTAAGGCATCTCTGATCTACATATAAACTTACAACATGGAACAATAAGGTATTTATGGAGAAAAAAAGCATCCCTAAAAAACAAAGAGGGTTTTCTTATGTTCCTCTAACACTTTGAAATATACAAACACCTTGAATTACTGTTTTCATCAAGAAATCAAAATAAAACTGCAGACAAGCTCTTGATTTAAGTAAAAATTACTATATTTATTGGAATTTAACGTACACTTTTTCTGAAATTTCGTGCCTGTAATTCACACTTCATGTTACATGTTAATTTTTTTTATTTCTACTCAATAAAATAAATATAAATGCATAAACAAGATAAAAAATCATATTAATTTTTAACTTAGTTTGAAGCATATTTTTTGGTATTTTTTTTAAATGTCTCTTACAAATAGCTTTCTTTGAAATTTTTCAAAATCCACTGCTCAACACTTATATACGTACCGTTCCAAGTATTTAATTCTACATTGTAGTGTTTTAATTCAAATTTCCTTTAAAAATCATGGTGCATGTTATATATCGAAATATACAGTGAATGAATCAAAAAAGTGTCTTTAGAAAATTTTTGTGCCCAAATATTCTAACTTTAATCATTGCAGTATATTAATTTATCTCCATCTTCTATTTTTCATTAGGTATGAAATCACTAGAAAAAGTAGGCTTGGATGCATAGTATGGCTAAAGTTTTCTTTTTATCTTAACCCTTCAATGAACTATTCTAAAAAAATACTTAAAGTATTGATATGTTAAGAAAGTTATGGTTATTCATTTAAACATTTTAACCATGCAAACTAAATACTTATTAACACATATTGTCACTTGATGTGTTTCGCTACCATTGAGATGCAATGGACATCGCATTTATCAGTACCACATAAGATTAGCTGTTGGGGAATCACATTGAGCTAGGTTGGGAAGGGGGGCAAGACAAGGGAGTCCTATGCCACCTACACTTTTTAATGTATATGCTGATGAAATGGTGAAAGATGCCTGGAAAAAATAGATAAGGAAGAAAAGGTTGGTAGGGAAGTAGTAAAGTCTGTAAGATATACAGCGGATAAAGCTAATTTGTGTGATTGTAAGGGGTTTGCAAATTTTAGTGAATGCACTTTTGATGAATGAGTTTGGAATGAATATTAACATAAGTAAAACCAAAGTAATGAGATTCTCTAAAGAAAAGAAAGCTAAGTCAATGACAAGGGTGGATGGGGAAAAACCAGTGCTGGTAGATAAATTTTCTTACTTGGTAAGTACTCTTTCTTGGGATGGAAGATGCAAAGGTGAGGTTTTTAAAAGAATAGCCCTGGTCCAGAGAGCCTATATGAAGCGAAGGGAATTGGTGGCATGAGGTCTCGGTAAAGGAGTCAGGAAAAGATTGGTGAGAACCTTGGTGTGGAGTGTTTTGCTTTATGCGTGTGAAATATGGACCTTAAGAAAGTTTGGAGGCTCTCTAAATGTGGGTATGGAGTAGAATGGAAAAAGTTAGTTTGGTTGATAGGAAAATAAACAGGGAGTTGTTAGAGATGGTTGGGGAGGAGGGCTTTAATTGACGTGATTAAGCGTTCTCAGAAGAAATGAAATATTGAGGGGAGAGAGATTGGTAAAGGTTGCAATTCAGGGTAGGATTCAGGGGAAAAAAAGATAGGGGAAGATAGAGACAAAAGTTGGATGACATAAGGGGTGGGTTAACTATAGGGAAATAATGGAGATGATAATTGTTAGGGATATTTGATTGTGCATGCACCTACCGGAAGGTAGAACACTCATGAATGACCCCTGCATAGGGAAGTTAGTTCACTCTATATAGGTTTATAAATGTTTATTAATATCATCTAGCTTAAAATATAATTTTTACGCTCCACATTTACTTTGAAACAGAATTAAAAAAATAACGCTTTAATGGGTTGGTAACACTAATAAGGATGAATGATTTTGATTTGAAAGGAAAACAAACATGAAGGTGCTGGAGATGGTTGTGGGGAGGAGAGGGCTTTAATTGAAGTAATAGAGCATTGACAGAAGAAATGGGTGGGTCATATATTGAAAAGGGAGGGGCTGCTTAAGAAAATAATTGAGGGTAAATTCAAGGGAAAAAGCAGAGGGGAAGACAAAGACAACAGGTGTTAGATGACGTAAGGAGTGGGATAGGCTACTAGAAAGTGAAAGAGATGGCTTTGAATGATTGAATTTCAATGCACATGAACTTACTGGAAGGTAGAACACTCATGCAATGTTATCAGTATATTTATGAATATTAAGTTTAGGAAATACTAAAATTTTGTGAAAATCATGTTAAAGGTTAGATCACTTTCTTCCTCTCAAACCTTCCAAGTTCCGCATCCCTGACAAGATTCTTAAACTCCAAGATAAAAGCAGTAACCTTATCATGAGATAATACTGATTGAGCCATTTAATTTGCAGAAGTGCGCTCCACCTGGCATGCTGCGCTGGAGATGATGAGAGTGTTGCAGCGCTGATAAAGTTTGGTGCAAGGGCAGATGCATGGGATAATGCTCATGTAGCAACTCCACTGCACTGCGCTGCATGCTCTGGCTCTCCAGACTGCATCTGTCAGCTCTTGGACACTGGAATTGACCTAAACCTAGGCGTTGAGGGTAAGACACCTCTCTATTACGCAGTTCAGGTCAATTCTCTGGATTCAGTGAGGCAGCTGCTACAAGCAGGGGCCAATCCTAACAACTCTCAGGTATTAAAACTTAAAACATTATAACTAGAATATCTTGGAATTGTTGGTCTAAAATAGTATTCATACCCTTTAGTATGCATATTTAAATCAACAAATATTTATAAACTCTTATTTTTAGAAAATATTTGTAGGAATAAAAATATAAATCTTACCTCAAGTTACAGATTAGGAACAATTGCTAGATCAGGAATGACAATTTGTAGATATTGATTTTAAAATTCCTCTATTCTGCAACGTATGTACCAGAATTTACAGAGCAATGTATATAGGATATAGTGAAATCTGGATCTACATGAAATGAGATATAAATTAATAAGGAGGGTATTTTCAAAAGATGCAAAAATGGCTTATTTAGATTTTCAGCGAAGTTTTATTCAGATGCACTGCCACCTTTCGGTATCCTATGGAAAGTAGGATATGTCAAGTAATTAAACTGGATGCTGTTGAAGTAGATTATAAGAGAAATACCCGAATCAAAAACAGTATGATCAAAGAGATATGGCTGGGTTATGATGTTTTCAGAAAGAAAGGCTACAGGACTGGCATACTAGGGAATTTTACCTTGGTTTGGAAGGGATTGACTGAACAAGAATTCATATTTATGGTTGTTAAACTTAATGAATGTTAGAAAAACAAAAATTTTGGCTAGAAATTGGACCTTTTCTTATAAGAGTAAACATTGCTAATAAAATAGTTATATCTTGTCTCTTTAAAAACTGCAAATTCAATACTTGACCTCTTTACCTAAATTCCAAAAAGTGAGGATTGTGACTTTAGATAAATAACTCTGCTATGAGCATTATGAATGTGTATTTGTTTGATAACAATACACATATAATCAATACTACTGCATCCTTCTTGCATTCTCTCTTCAGACGTTTTATTTCCTTTCTCTTCTCCGACATAATGGTGAGGTTTAACATTTAAAATGTACTTTTTTAGGTTTTTGTTTATCATTCAAATATAGTCAATGTATGTCAATCAACAATTCAATGAGGAGTCCATCTAATACATATAATTGTAACTTCTATTGGCATGCAAGTTATTACAGATGTCCTTAGAGAAAGAATTTCTTGGGATACAATACAGTTTGCTTTGCTAATGATATTACTCTTTTATTGAAACACAATAAATTGCTAAATATACCAGTTAATATAAAGGATTTGCTCCTTTTCAACTAAATTTTGGCTGTGACTGTGGTTTTTTTCCAAAGAATAAGATTCCAAAATTAAAATATTGTGAAATACTTTAATTACACCTAATTCCTTGGTCATTGCCTCAAACTACCAAAAGGAAATTGCTTCACAATAAGAAATTTGGTTAATTCTATGCTTTACATCAGGAGGTGCTACTGTGAAGAATAATGAACTTCTACAAACCAAATTTAGATATTAACTGATTGCACACAAGTTATAAAAGCTATCATCTATCTATCAGAAAGTATATCACAATATTTAGCAATTCACTGCTCCTTTTTGATTAAGATGTCAAGATAATTATTTTTCATCTGAGCAAGTTTTTTTAGTCTCTTTTACCAAAAGCTAATTGATAAACAATGAGCTCTTAAGTTTCCTTTTCTCAAGGAGTAAAAAAGGTGGTCATTTACTCCAATGTAAACCAAATTTTTGTTTAAAAATTGTTTTATTAGCAAATCAGATCTCTATTGCAAGTTTACATCAGTATAAACCTCACTGAAATTCAATTATAAACTTCTCTTAATTTCTTCTCAAGACAATTAATTACTCTAAAATATACTGTCTATAACATTATCCTCAGTTTTTGTTGCACAATGCAAATGATGTATAATTTACACATGAACCCAAATCTTACCAGGCTTATTCTTAAACGACACGGAATCAGGCATAACTTTGTGGTAATTATTAATTCTAACAAAATACATATTGAGGAATCATATTAATTTAGTAAAAGATTCCTCAATATGGATTTTTGTAGGCTTATTCTTATTTATACATTCAGGACCCTAATGTGTTGTTAGCAATAAGCTACTAAAATAAGGAGAATACCACAACTACTTTATGAAAAATTACTGACAGCTGTTTGCTAGCTAATAGTAGTGGTTATTTCCAAACGACATTTGGTAACTAAATAATGCTGGAATAAGTCTTATGTAGTATTCAAAACGTCAAAATGTTTCTATATTTGCAAAGAAATGTTTGAGAAAAAAACTTGCAGTAAGAAAAGTTATAACATACCTATATAAAGAGTAGTCAATCATTCGAAAGTTATAATATGTAGTATATTCCAGGGAATAAAAGTTTGTATACACATCCATTTTCTCAGTTCAAGCAATAGTTGTGCTATAATTGGGTTCAAATCAAAACTTATCTACCAAAAGTCTCTAAAATTTTAAAACACCTGAAAACTTTTGCACAAAGGCTCCGATCAGTTGAAGTATAGGATTCTACACATTAATATAGTAGCAGATTACAGTCCCCAACGTAGATCTTGTGTGGCCCATCAGTGCCTAGCAACTCTTGCATTTGGGAGGGTGCAGGGACAGGGCATTGGGTTGATAGTTATTTGTAAAGCAAGAGAGAGGAGCAACGGCTAGTGGTGGTCTGCATTTTGATTCTTTGAAAAGATTGAAGAAGATAATTCATGACAATACTTACCTCTTAATATTCCTGAATCTGTACCAATCATAACTTAATTCCATTGTTATTGTTATGAAAAATTACTAAAGTCAGTGTTAGTACCATTACCAAAGATGAGCAATGCTAAAGAATGCAAGTATTATAGGACAATCACTTTTATTTGCCATTTTACCAAAGCTATGACAAGACTATTATTGCAAAGAATAGAAAGGAAAATTGAAGAAAATAAAGGAGGAAATCAGTTCGGTTTCAGAAAGGGTAAAGGAACATGAGATGCAATTGAATGCCTAAGGTTGATTGGGGAAAGAATGTTGGATGTGAATCGGAATCTGTATATATGTTTTGTTCACTGGGAGAAGGCATTCGAAAGAGCGGATTGGGTTGTGCTTCTGAGGATTCTAAAACATATAGGCATAGACTGTAATGATGGAAGGTTAATAAAAGAGCTATTTACAAAAAAGAAAGTTGTAATAAGAATAGGAAGTGATGAAACAGATGAGATGGGTATTGGAAAAGCTGTCAGACAAGGATGTTGCTTATCACCAACTCTCTTCAATATTTATGCAGAAGAGCTAATCAATGCAGCATTAGAAAAGGCGAGAGGTGAAGTGATGGGAGGAAAATCAATAAAAACTGTGAAGTATGTAGATGATCAAGCAATACTGGCAGAAACAGAAGAGGAGCTACTATGTATGATGGAGAGTATTGCAAGGGTGGGGATGGAATGAACATGAATATTGGAAAGACAAAAGTGATGAGAGTTAGCAGAAATGAAGCAATTATTAATATTTATTTATTTATTTATTTATTCAAAGATCCACATACAGTTCTGAAACCATTTTACAGTGAATGCACTTAACATAACAAATTTAACATAAATATACATGAAAATACGAAATAAAAATTGAACAAATTAAACTAAGAATATCATATATATATATATATATAAACAGAATACGACCAAAGCAGGAAAATTATTTACAGGAATTCACAGAATTTAAGAATGCGTCAAGCGACAGACTGAAGGGGTCTATGGAAGGAGGTAGGGAATTCAAAAGGTTTGGAAGTCTATAAAGTAGGGAACGTTGAGCAAGGGACAATCTAAATGAAGGAACATGGAGAAGAGGAGTTAGTCTAGTCGCTCTAGGTGGAACATGGTAACTAAATAAGGAAACTAGTTCAGGGGAATCAATGCGGGAGTTAATTATATTAAATATTAATGAGAGATCGGCCTTGATTAAAGTTTGTTTTAGGGATCTAAGGGAAAGGCATTTTAAGACTGTCTCTGTATTGGTATTTCGTAGATGGGGAACACGAGATTTAACGATAAAAGCAAAAAAATTAAAGATTTGATTGAGGGAGGCAATATTAGTATTGGCTGACATGGACCAGATAGGGGAGCAATAAGTAATGACCGGGATTACAATGGTAGTGAAATACAATCTAAGAGCATTTGGGTGCTTCATTTCGGTAAATCGATATACAATCCCTAATAGCGAAAGTGCCTTTCTTCTGACAGCCTGGATATGGTCATTAAAGTTTAACTTAGAATCTACTAAAATTCCTAAGTCTTTCTGTGAGTTGACTCTTTTCAGAGGAGTAGAGTTTAAGGTATAAACAAAATCTAGAGGGGACTTGCGTAAGGAAATAGACATTACAGAGCATTTCTGGGGATTTAGATGTAGTCTCCACTTTTCACACCATTTATTTGTTTCATCTAATGCTTGCTGGAAATGGTAGCAGTCGTCAATGCTATCAATTTTACTTAATAATTTGCAGTCATCTGCAAAGAGCAAAGAATTGATTTTAGGAGAATGGAAGAGTGTTGATAGATCATCTATGTATAGCGTAAAAAGATATGGGCCGAGCACACTGCCTTGAGGAACTCCCGAAGATATTACCGACCATTCAGATTTAATCCTATCAATTACAACTGATTGAGTGCGATGTGTAAGATAGTTGTTTATCAGAGTCAAAAAGTTACCATTAATTCCAAAGCGGTGTTCTAATTTACAAAGGAGGAGGGTGTGATCTACAGAATCGAATGCTTTTGAGAAGTCTAAGAATACGGAGTCTAACTGGGATTTATTTATAATTGAGCTAACAGCGTGACTTTGGAAAATAGCGAGGTTAGTTAATGACGACCGATGTGGTAAGAATCCATGCTGATTAGCTGACAGATAGGGAGAAGTAAAGTAAAATAAACGATTAAGTATTATTTTTTCGCAGACCAAGGAAAATATAGGTAGAATAGAGATGGGACGATAGTTTGAAACATTTGATCTAGAACCTGATTTGTGTATCGGCGTAACATTAGCAGATTTCCATTGTGTTGGATATTGACCTTGGGCAAAGCAACGGTTAAATATTAATGATAGTGGGATACTGAGGGAGAGCGCACAATGTTTTATGAATATAGGGTGTATCCCATCAGGACCAGGTGATCGGTGCTGTGAAATCTTCTCCAGGAAATTCAGCACTTCTTCAGGAGTTGTTTGAATAGAGGATATTGAATGACTGCAAACAGGTGAAAGATCGCAATCACCGGCTGGTCCCGATGATCGCACAGTAGAACCAGAGAAAAAGTTAAGGAACGCACTAGATCTTTCGCTTTCACTCACTTCATTGCCATTGTAAGTCAGAGCACTTGGAATACGAGTAAATTTCCGACGGGTGTTAACCATGCCCCAGAATTTGCGTGGATTTGTTGTTAATGAAGAGGACATTGATTGAACGTAATTTGAGTAATCACGACGAATTAATGATTTAGCTAGACGCCTTAGATTGCTGAAGGAAGTTTTTGTTTCTGGATTTGGGTGAGAAGCCCACAAATACCAGGCACGTTTTTTATTTCCTAGAGTGAGAATAGTATCCGGCATGTACCAAACTGGAAACTTCTTCGATTTGGGTGTTTTTAAAGGTACAAACTGTCTCATGCAGGAGATGATAATGTCATAAAAAAAATCGATAGCGTCATCAATAGGGAGGGAACTTAACACACACCATGGTATCAGCTGGAGGGCACGGTTGACCTCCTCCCATCGAACTTTCGACCAGATGTGGAAGGGTCTTGGTGGGGGTGGACTCTTGCGGTTACTTTTACTGCTTGGCAAACGGAAGGACACATCGAGGGACTGATGGTCGGAGTCAAAAATGTTCCTGGAAGGCGTAATATTTTCGGGGGAGAAAGAAGAAATGCAGTAATCCAGAGTTGCCAAGTTTCGCGTCGGATGAGAGTTGAACTGGGCTAACCCTAGAGCAGAGACAAAATGGTCAAGGAGAAAGCTATCCAATGAGTTTAGTGGTGCACCGGTGGTGGGGGAATCCCAGGATATGGACAAATTAAAGTCCCCCACCAGAATTATGGGACCAATTGATAAAGCCTTAAGAATGGAAGTTAAACATTCTTCCAGGACAGACACATTGGATGATGGAGGGCGATAAAAGCACCCTACGTAAACGGAGTTCTTTTTTTTCGAAGTACCAAAATTCACTTCACACCATAGCAATTCGCAACAAGTCTCTAGATCTATTCTCCGTTTTGCGCTGAGAGAAGACTTGATTGCCAACAGCACACCGCCAGCCCTCGTAGCACGGTCTTTACGGAAAACATTGTGCGTTCTCGTGAACGATAACTCAGAATTATTTACCGTCGAGTTCAGCCATGTTTCCGTCAAAGCAATAATGTCAAAAGCTGACAGTTCGTCGGAAAAGATTTCACAAGTATCAATTTTGCACTTTAAACTCCTGACATTTTGATAGTATAATTTTAGCACCTCTCCACACTTGGGACCAGGACTAGAAATTTGATCACCAGAAGGGCTAACAGATTGTGGACCAGGATTTGCTTCGATATCACCACACAAACAGAGACACATCACTAGGGCATAAGAAAGAGAAAACGGCACAGAGAGAGAGAGGTTACGGGAGGGCCCGAGCGGTCGAAGGGCGAAGAGGGGTCGGCGGCGAGGGTGGCGTATATGGACGCGTAAGTGTTGACACACCAACGGAAAAATGGAAATTCGGCAATTATTCGTCACCATTCCACATTCAATAGGCGCAATTTTGCCCAGCATGTGGAAAACACATTGTGCACTGCGACGTCTCAAATGCGGCACAAAAACAGTAAAAATTACCAATGAAACACAAATAAACACAGGGAGGACTCGTGAAGGGGTATTAACCCTCGCCGCCATCTTGGCGTGGAGGGTTAATACATATGTGTAATATATGTGTAGAAGGAAAAATGAGCAAGTAAAATCATTGCAGTACTTGGGAAGCATAGTCACTGAGAATGGGAGCTGCAACCAGCAAATAAGAAAGGGAATAGCTAAGGGTAAAAAAGCATTTGAGAAGGTGAAAGGACTTCTGAGAGCAATTTGAATTCAAATTGATTTAACAAAGAGATTTGCTAAATGTTTTGTATGGAGTATGGTGACTTATGGCAACAAAATATGGACAGTCAAAAAGAAAGATTAAAAGTACTTAGAAAATTTTTAAATGTGTTTATGGAGAAGAATGCTTAAGGTGAAAAGGGCAGATAGAATTTGAAATGAGAAATTATTGGGAATAGGAGAGGAAAGAAAACTGCTAAGGGAAATCAAAAAGGGGAAGACAACTTGGTTGGGGCATATTCTACTCCAAAATTACCTAATTAGAAGAATAATTGAAGGGAAAATAGAAGAAAAGCAAGGAAGGGGAAGAAGAAGATTGGGATTGCTTGATGGCATAAAAAACAACCAAAGCACCAGATAAATGAAAGTAGATGCTCAGGACCGACCGAGGGTATCCAGTTGAAACCTGTAGTCAGACTCCTTTAAGAAATATTATTATTATTATATATATTATTATTAAGAAATTGTTATTGTAGTACTAGATGAAAGGAAATCACTCTAATTTAGAACTGATCTTTTTCCATGATATTAGATCCCTTTGTCTTGTTCTCTGCATCATAGCAGGGTCTGTAATAGGTTTAATTGTTTTAGAGAGATTTTGTAATAGATAAATTAAGGCTGTGAAAAAGATTAAATTGATTAAATGGTGTAAGTTCTCACTAATTAAATAACACCAGTTTCAGGCAGTGAGAAACTCATCTAATATTTAATGAAATCATAGGGGCTTCTTTAAAAATGCATGACTATGCTGTATTATTTTTTTATATATCTTTATTTGTTGTGCACATACATTTTTTATAATGTGGAACACATGTCAAAAAGTTTCAAACATTTACAGGTTTATACAGAGACTCCGCTTCATGTGGCAGCTGCCTTTGGGTTTTCTGACTGCCTGAAGTTACTTCTGGAAAACGGAGCAGATGTTCGTGTGCAGTTTGGCCCTTCAAAGGCAACTGCCCTGCATTTGGCTGCCCAAGACGGCAATGCTGATTGTGCCAGGTTGCTACTTGATGCAGGGGCTGATACAGGGGCGACTAACAACCGTATGCAGACTCCGTTGCATCTGGCTGCCCTTAGTCAATCCACAGATACCTTGGAACTGCTACTACAGAGAAAAGCAGATCCCAATGCAGTAGATGCTGATTTAAGGACCCCTCTGCATTGTGCCATTGTCAAGGAGTCACGCTCCTGTGAGTGCGTTCGGATGCTTCTCATGAATGGTGCCAATTTCAACTGTGCTGATGCCTTTGGTTACACCCCTCTTCACCTTGCTGCTCTGCATGAGTTTTCCGGTTGCGTGGCAATGCTAATAAATGCTGGAGCAGATGTTATGGCCCGCACCAACGGGGGAGTGTCTGCCCTCACTTTTGTGGTTCGAAGGACACCAGATACTCTGCCGTGCTTTATTGAGAGGTTTGATGCATCTGTGACAGCCCGTGACCATGACATTGGTGATTCCGACTGTGAGATTCGGATGGACTTCCGTTCTCTTCTGCCCCCCTTGTCACCATTGGTAAAGAAGGCTGAGGGATTGAATGACCGCAGGGGGGAGAGCGCAATGTTGCTAGGGTTCATTGAAGTCGGAATGAGGCAAATGCTCAAGCACCCCCTTTGTGAAACCTTCCTCTTCCTCAAGTGGAGAAGGATAAGGAAGTTCTTCCTCATTAGTCTGGCCTTCCATCTTATTTTTGTGGCACATTACACGGCATACATTGTGGGGGTGTTCTTCCGACTTCCCATTTTAAATGAAACTCATTGTTGGAATGCCACACAGGACATAAAAGATGGCCCCCAGTTCCGAGTGGAATTTGGAATAACTATTGTGGGCTACATGCTCATGGCTCTGAACCTCGCATTGATGGCAAAAGAAATATTTCAAATTGCGCATGGATTTGTGATATATGCCAATCATTGGGAGAACTGGTTACAATGGCTTATAATTTTGAGTGTTTTTGGTACATATGGTGTTGGCCACTTCTCCATCTGCAATATCACCAATTTTCAGCATCATGTTGCAGCCGTAGGTATAGTTTTCACATGGACAGATCTCATGGTTCTGATTGGTCGTTTCCCTACTTTTGGTGTTTACGTTCAGATGTTCACAACAGTTTCTATAAATTTCTCAAAATTTCTTTTTGCTTACTTTTGTCTTCTTGTGGGCTTTGGACTAGGGTTAGGAGTGCTATTCCCATATTACAAATCTCTAAAGGAACCGCATATTTCACTGTTAAAATCCGTTGTCATGATGTCTGGAGAATTAGAATTTGAGGACATATTTTTCAATGAAAACTTGAAAACTCCAGTGACATTTGGGGGTACATCCCATGTAATGTTCCTAGCCTTTGTCATTTTAGTTACTGTTATTCTCACAAATCTTTTAGTAGGTCTCGCAGTTAGTGACATTCAAGGTCTTCAGAAGACAGCAAGACTTAACAGACTTGTAAGGCAGGCTGAACTAATATCTCATCTTGAAAGCATATTGTTTTCACGCTTACTAATTAAAGTAGTGCCAATTGGGCTTCTGAAACCATGCCTGAGAAGTGCACTTCTTGTATCTTCTGCACCATATAATAGCTCTATTTACCTAAGACCCAATGACCCTAGAGAAAAGCGGTTGCCTAGATACCTTGTAGAGGCTGCATACAATTTAGTTGTCTCTCGCTCAGGCAGAAAGCGCCGTTACCACCAAGATCCATTCAGAGCCAGCTCCAGAAGAACTGCATACAAATCATGGGCAATGCAGTGCAGTTTCAGCCAGAGGTCCTCATCTGTTGACAGAGAGGAATCTGATATGATTGTTCAGCAAAACCAAATGATGACATTCATATCATCTCAATTAACTACCTTGGTTGCTGAAGCAGAAGCAAGGGACTCCGTCCTTGAAAATTTAGTAAAGAAACTTGCTACTGTAGAAAAATCACTAAGACAACTTCCTCTTACTAAGGAAAATTGCCATAATTAAAGAAAAACTATGATTGCTGTAGTGAAAATCAATTCTAACACAGTTAAGGGATCATCTTACTTTCAAATATTATTGGTTTATGAAGAAAATACTATCCTCAGACTTGGCCTACTAATATTTTAGTGATTGCTCAGACAATATTGCAAAAAATCGCATCATTCAAATAAATTTTTTCTGCTCATTTTTTCTTTCAAATATCATCATAAATGGCAATTTTAATCTCTTGTTGGATTATATCATCAACAAGCAATCTCTAATTTTCTCTGTTTTAAGATTTTCTAGATTTGGTAATGCATCCATTCCATTCTGCTTGACTCTTTTCTCAGGTTTCTTGACATGTTTTCAACATCTTTGTGGTTTAGGTTTGCCATTCTTCTTCTTCAAGAGCTGAGGATCAATAGATTAATTTCAGGTGGATATATTTCTAGATTTGTTCTGGTTTCCTGATTTTTAATTCATTCTCCTCCATCTCAACAATTTTTGCCTTCCTTTGGGCCATTAAATCTTTATTTTGCATCTTATTATTCTATTGTCACTCCTAGCCTTGATTCATTTGGAGTTTTTCTTTTTGCAGTCTGTGTGGCTTCATTTCAGAGTTTCTGGTGTTCAGTTTTTGGTGAAGATAGTGAGTCATTTTGGTATCTACCGTGTTGTATGTTATCTATTTGCTTGTGTTCACCTTGTGTATTTCCATTAAAGTTTGTTTTATTGTTGTGATTATTTTTATTATGAAAATTTTTCCAATCTTCAGGCTGAAGCCTAAGACCATAGCAAAACTGTTCTCATAATAAATACGTGTGGGAAAATTACAAAGATTTCTTTCTCTTCTGTGACACAATGGCTTTCCGCGAAGTAACGCTGAAGCATTTTGATCTAATTTATGTTAGATTAAGGTTAAAGTTGTGTGTGTAGGAAATTTGCATTTTTTCCTTACACCATCCATAGCATGATGAAAGCACTAACTTCTAAACCTTTAAACAACGCTGCAATGTTTTAAAGAATTTCCCCTTTGGGATTAGTGCTTGAAATTCGAAGATTTCTGATAAAGTAATGTTGAGGTGATGACAACCCCAGCCTAATAAATTCAGTTTATTGAATGTCACCAATACCGAGAGACCATGTTTAGGACAGACTGTACATATATTATTTCATAAATCCTCATATATGATTAATTCCGTAAAAATATCCAAAATAAATTAACTATTACGCTTCTATATATTTTTATATTTTGTTAATACAGTAACCTACAGCATATTGAATGATAGCAAGTGTATATTTATATAAATTGAAAGATTTGAAAAGAATGTAGATAATCCAGGTTTGGTATATACGCTGTGTATCTGTATACACATAAGATATACGTATACAATGTTTATCCGTATACTCATAGGATACTGTATACTACGTGTATCGGACATTAATCCACTTTTTATCTGATGTGCATACATATGCACATTAGATATGCAGCATACGGTATGCGTGTATATCCATATGCACAGTGAAGGACACAACGCTGTGCTGTCTGGGTTGCACCCACCTGGCATCGAAGATTTGGTGACATTTCTGTGATTAATGATATTTAAGAACGCGTCTATTGTGACCACACTATGGCCTGTATGTCATAAAAATTTCAAATCATTGACACTTGTGGAACATGGTTAGAATTTTGATCCCCTATGAATGAATATATAAGTATATCTGGAGAAGTGTCTATATATAATAGATATGGTTATATCTAGTGAAGCATCTTTATTTATGTAATAGATATTAAATTAGAACAATTATTTTACTACACTAACTTGTAAATGTTAGATGTAAGAGGATATCTATTGTACTCATTCTCACCCTAATATATGCCATCTAATTATTACAGATTTCATAGAATGGAATAAATATGAACATTGCCAATTCAATTTCTTAATGTTCCATGTGTTGATTTAGTTCTTCTGTGGTGGTTGGTGTTTGACAAGGGCAGATAAACCTAAAAATACTACAATTTTTGAAAAAATACAAAAGTAAACCTATTTTTCAAAAACCCTACAAAATAGCAATAAAATAACCTGATAACCAAATTTTGCCTTATCCTGAGAGACACTCGTTTGATGCACATTAGTGTACCGGGTTCGACTCCAGATCCTTTGGTAGGCCATTGAGAATAAGTCTATGGAAATGTCCTTCCATCTGTTACAAATGTGTAATGCTTTTTATCTTTCAAATAATGTCATTCTAAAGGCCGTCATACACGGGCAAATTTTTTCGAAAATAATTGTGAAAATGATTTTCAAAATATTCAACATGGCGGATCGGCCATACACGGGCAAATACTTTTGAAAATTATTTGCAAACATGGCGGATCCGCGATTCCTGAAAGATCGCGCGGTTGTTTTGAAAATAAAAGAGCATAGCGGGTCTGCTTGGTCTTTCCTTTGCGTCCATCGTATCTTGCTCAGGCAAAATGAGTAACTTATTGAATGATTAACTCTAGCCCGTACTGAGAAAAACTTTTTTCGTGCGCTTCAGGGAAATTAAACGCAATTTAAATGCCGCCTAAGTAAATTGTGATTGAAAAAGTTCTTTATCCAGAAATATGGATAACTATCATTGGATAAAGCTTCTTTATATCATACCAAGAGAATTAAAATGATAGAATAGAAATAAAAATGCTTTATAAATCCTTAAGTAGAGGAATCATCTATATATTAATACGTGAAGAGAAAACTTTGGATCCCTTTTTGAGGATATTGCGCGAACGAAGGAGGTTGAGATTTGGCATAGTTGAAGTTTATATGCAGAAGGAGTGCAGAATGCTAAAATCTTTGTCCAAATATCCTTGGTTCGACTCTGGACCAGTATAATCGTCTCTCATAAGAAATGCACGCCAAGTTCATTTTGATCAATTACAGACATTTTTTCTTTTGCAGAATTAAATCAGAAATAATGGTCGTACGAAATAGTGATAAGTACCAAAAGAAAGTAAATTGAATAGAGTCTCTCATTTTGTTCGTAGAATATAGTATTCGTGTCGAAATAACGAGAATTAGGGCAAAATGAACGAAAATTTTGTGAAATTTCTTCGTAGTAAACAAACCAGTCCCCCTGACGACCAAGGCGATTGTTGAAACCGAGCGTATGCGTTTTCTCATTAGAAAATCTTTTCTCATTTTGAAAATATGGCAATTAACTGAGATGCCAACATATGCTAACTGCTTCATAAATAATAGGGATAAAATTACGGCGATTTTACAGAGTTTTTTGGAAATCAATCTACAAAATTAAAACTGACAATGAATTGTATAAAAAAATTAATGAAGCTAGAAGCTGTAATTGTCTTTTTTATTGTTACTTACATTAAAATTTTAAATTTCGTAGGTATCGACGGGAATTAAGGCTAACAACACACCCAAATTACGTATTTGTACACGCTCACAGCTGACGTATTAGAAAAATGAAAAAATATAAGCAATGATTATATAGGTATACTCTTTGACGAAAGAACCTCAGTAAAGTTCAGACTTAAAAATTCAATAAATTACGGTTGAATTTTGACCACTGGGCTATCACTAGTAAATATAAATGGTCCAAAATGTGATAAAAATATTCTTAATTCTTGTCACACGTGAGTACGATTCTCGTGAACAATTTTCAAAGGTTAAACTGTGTAAACTTACTAGTAAGAATAATATGCATTAAATAGTTCTTTTGCCAGTATTACGTCTACTCCGTTTTACTTTTACAGTATACAATAGGTAGTAAAAAGTTTCATTCCATCGATAGTGCTCATTTTCAGTATCTCCTTTTACGATGATGGTCAATCTCGATTGATTTCATTTATTATCATAAGCGGTTTTCATATCTACATACCGTTGATTACATATCCATTAGTCGATTTTACTTTTCGCAAACTTGTCCGTGTGATTTGGATCGAGAGCTAAACTGAAAGCTGGAAAGCAACAAACACCTCCAAAGGTAAACAAAGCAGATGACAGCATCCCTATCCTTCCCCATTGGTGTATTCTAGACGGAAGTCGACAGTGGCCAATGGGAATGCTCGATACATTACTATGAATTTATACAAATTCAACAAGTTCTCCATGCTGACGACAAGGTGGCAGAATAGTCAAATATTTGGTAACATGGCCGACTGAAAATATTTTCAAAATAGAACATGTTCTATTTTCAACCAATCAGGAAAGAGGGTCGGCCATGTTACCAAATATTTTCGAAAAAATTTGCCCGTGTATGGCGGCCTTAAGAAGGAATAAGCGACGTCGTTCGAGAAAGTGCCACCAGCACCATCTAGCCGGCGGGGAAGGGATTAATATGCTCCAGGCCCCTCTATTGGCCAAGGATAGTACTTGCACAACCCTGCTTTAGAACAACGATCTAAATTCGGTATTCAATTGTTTAATTGCCGCAAGTTTGAAGAATTGTTCACAAATGATTCCGTTGTTTGGATGGTTCCATTATATTAAATTCCAGATAAGCGATCCTCTACTGTAAAATGATTAACATAATTAAGCATACTATAGCACATTATTACCTGTTTGAAATATATTTGATTCTTTATCATCTTGCTGATGACGAAACAAAAATAATTTGCCTTCTCGGTCATTAGGCATTAGACTTTAAGCACAAGCATTGCTCATATCTGGACAAGGGAGAAAATTAACAATGTTTATTTAACAGTGTTTAGCCTAGAGAACAAGCAGGATTCCGGGAAGACTTCAGTACTATGGACCATATCCACACACAACAGAAAATTATTAACCCTTTCGTTACGGCGAGCGTGCCGGGACGCTCATACCCATCAGTTTTAAATGAGTGGGGGAACGCTTCCGATACTCGGAAAGGTTTTCCTTTAGTCTGCCATTAACCACGAAGGAATACAATCTCATTCTCATACATACAACAACCGCGGATAAAAGCACTAGAAATATGAAAATAAATATTTCGGGTTGGATCAATGTATGCCTTTGTTGTACAAAATCCCTATATTCTCGAAAATTGAGTTTTGTTTGAATTCTCAATTCATATTTCTCCGTATTTATTTATTTCTTTAACGGGATGTACCCTTTTGTTACAAAATGTATGTATTTTTAAAGAATAAAATACCTTTTAATATTCAAGTTGCATTTATTTGTTGAAATCCATTATTTATAGACGCTGCTCCGGATTGATTCATTAGATACCCAGATAGGATACTAATTCATAGGCTAAACCACAAGCGTAATTGATTTGAAATTTTTTCGACGTAATGGCCATAACGTGAAACCGCCAGAACAAATGCGATTTTGAACCTCAGTGTCATGGGTTCGATTCCAGAGGGCCCCAAAGTCCCGATTTTTTCCATTTGAAAGCATTGCTTTGACTTTCGGGAATTAAAAAAAAAATACTTCCCGGAAAGGTAGAGAATCAAAACTCAAGGAGCCTATAGATATAGTCATTGTCTATTGAAAACATAGATGACTTTTACAGAAAATATCCTTAGTTTGATACTAGGACGATGCAAAAATCTTCCATATAAAATACATTGAGGTACTTTTTCATTATTTTTTTTGATGCACTTATCGTAATGATAGGAAGTTCTTGCTTTGCTAGATGATATTTACTGAGAATCGGTTTAAGGAAAAAAAATAGATAAGAACGTACTGTTCTTGGGTTCGATGCCAGAGCACATTACAATTTCTCACATAAGGAATATAAGTGAAAAGTTGGACATCGTTTGAGGCAGTTGCAACCAATATTTCTGATTGAATTTTTACACATAGTTAGAAATAGTTATTTTCTATTGTGCTGCATACGAAGTATCACCAGAAATACCCAGGTTCGATGCCGGGCGGTAAATATATCTCCCATATAAAACACATTGGGGTAGTTAATCATTATTTTTTTCATGCACTTATCGGAATGATAGGAAGTTCTTGCTTAGCTAGAAAATGTATAGTCCCTTACAAAAAAAAGTTACCACTTTAGAGGCAACTCCTCCAACAGACGCCACGTTTCGAGCGAGCGAGCCTACAGAAAAGAGAGAGAGAGAATATAACGATGGAGTACATAATATGCTATGCAGATCCACGTAGAGCATTAGGAAGGATTTGTTCTTGTTATTTTAATAATTACTTACATCGACTTTGAGTGGCGTTGACATGTAAGAGTAATATTATACCAAAATGGAGGTCGGAATGCATTATTTTGTTGGTTTAAAAGTGGTTTCTTTAATATTTTTGTTATAAATTTTTTCCCTCTAGTATTGCAGTTGTGGAAATATTCTAAGCGACGAATTTAGAAAAGAGATATTTCTCAGTTTGTGTTCGCAAGACACTGAAAGCTGACGTTAGAACATGAATTCTTTGACGATGTTCGAGTAAAATCCAAGATATTTTCTTAAATGGCTCGGATATATGGTAAAACTTTTTAAAGTTCAATATAAACCAAACAGATGCATTCTGGGCACGTTGCATCTTAGTATCTAGTTCTTGGGATAAATCTTGGATTGAATTTACCAATTGTATTTTAATAGAAGGCGTTTGGAAATTTCCTAAGCATCTGAGGGAATGAATGAATGAATAAACTACTTTTGTAAAATTTCACGACATGCTCCGACCACGTAAGATCTTACGTGGATGGAGCATGTCATGAAAATTTGTAAAAATAGTCTATTCTTCCATTCATTCCCTCAGATGTTTATGCAAACATCAATATTATTAACAGAGTAACAGAATGGGATCTCCGTATTGTTCAAGATGAGCTTTACATTAATATATCCAATAATTCGATTTAATAACTTGGAATACCCGATGACAATTGCTTAAAATTTTAATTTAAGTATCTTCCAAACATTGCCCTAGCTACATTTGTGTATTTGTTGGAGGCCATGGTTCACGTGCTGAGCACATTCAAGTAAGCAGGCAACTGCAGAATCGAGATATATCTTCAGGTCATCAGCGTATATAAGAATTCTACTAAAAAAGCCAAATTAGTAAAGAATACAAGGTGCTCTTTTTGTTGTAGCATGTATACATACTAAGAGAAGTGTTTAAAGTCATACACCTAAAATAATTTTATTTAAATATTACTAATTTATAAGGAAAAATGTGTGCTTAAGTGTTCAGACACTGGTCAGACTACCCTAGTTAATATTTTGTTGGAGAAGCATCATTAAAAACAAAATGAATTGGTAAATATATTGTCACATTTAATTAATTTTGAGAAACTAATAATCATTATATGTTCAATAGATGTTTTTCTCTATCTAGAGTGTGGTAGTAATGCATTTTGTTGTCTCATTTTACTGTATTTTTTGAAATTCATATTAAGTAATTGAGAAAATTCTGTGCCAAAATACAGTTTGAGTAAAGAAGTGTATGTTTTGTTTTCCTTGTAGCTCAATCATTCGAAAGTTCATCAAAGTTTATTTGATTCAAAATATTGCTTTTACTGCACAGAATTTGTATTGCAGTCAGTCTCTGGAAACATAGACTGTTATCTATAATTAAATAATTTGAGTGACCCACCCACATGGTCCACTCCTCTGAGCAAATATAAACCATTAGGTGAAGATACGTACTGCCACAAAAGTTTTCAACAATTGGAAAGGCCATCTGAATATTTTCCTGTACAATATTTGGTATCTTTATGAGATCTCTTCTGTAGGACTTACTTTCTCATGCAACTGAAGGTGGAACAGTTCCTATGTCAACATCAGATCAGTATTTTTTAGTACATATTTCCATCAACAGTTTAAAATCTTGCTGAATTTCTTTCTAAGATGCTGTTAGATGAGTAAGAATAGAAAATAGATTGGACAATAATAATGCCCTGGAGTAACACCTTTGTAAATTAAATATCAATCCAATGAATCAGTCTTAGTTTCATTGAGAAAAATAACAAAGAAATACATCTCCATTATTGAATAAAAAATGGTTAATCTATATCTTTATCTATACAAAGATGTAAATAGAAATACATTTGATACTGGTGGTGGAACACTTGAGGAATCAGATACCAATATAAAGAATAAATTTCACCCCATTATAATGTTGAATTAAATATTTGAACTTTTTAAAAGACCGCTTGAACCATTGATAGGGAATGAAATCTCATCCAGGGAATTTGCCTTAGTGTTTTGCACTCAGATAATTATGCCATTTGAGGCTGAATGATCCCAAGCCATTCATCTTATGATATTCTAGGACTTGTTTAAAGGTATCAATGTTGAATAATTTGCTAAAGATGGTATGAGTCTGAAATTGATTTGATTATGTGAAGTGATTAAAGAAGCATCCATTGATATTTCTGAATTATTTAAATCTACATCTACATAAATATCCTGCCTTCTGGTGTTTGGCTTTGGTGAAAGTGGTCCCTGGTTCAATTCCCAGTGGAAGTCCTTGTGTAAAATTATATAAGCTGTTGAAGCAATTTTAACAACACCTAGTTCTGAGAAAAATTGATAGAGTACCTCATGACAGCATGTAAAAATAAGGACACTAACAGCAATGAAAGGAATGGAAAATTCCTTCATATAAAAGCACGAACTTTGATTTCATAGTAAAATCTCATTGATCAAGTAAAGCAGCAGCTTCTATTTTTCAATCAATCAATTTTTAGATTAGGTATATTTCACCTTCTTGATGAAGATATTTCCAAAACTTTCCATTGAAACAGTGGCTTCATTTCAAACTCCCTTACAAACTACCCTAGTAGCACAGAAGATGCTGAGCATGTGCTCAGGGAATTTTAGTAATTTTAGCTAAAATGTTTCAGAATCACAACGTGAGCATGTGCTAAAAATGTTTTTAAGTGATTTTAGAGCGCACGTTTTTCTAAACATGTTACAAGCATGTTTGTGCAAAATTTCATTCCACTTCCTTCTATAACTAATAATTATAAAAATTTTTGATTGAATGCAGCTTTTCTTTCCTTTTGCCAACTAAAATTAGAAAGTGGTCGTTTGTAATAGAGACAAGAGCTTAAAGAAAGGAAATTAAATAAAAATTCTTATTCAGCAATAGGCACTTTTTAAAATTCATCGATGGAATCTTAAATCCGTCAATCCGTTTTTAAAGTCATCGATGGATCCATCAACTGTTTCTTTATTCACCGATGGATTTACGATGCTTTCCACCGATGTCCATCGCATGGAGATAATTAATTTCGACAGATCTGTTGAATTCAACTCGAGGTTAAAGAATTATGGAGATGGAACAAGTTTTAAATGCAACAGTAGCTGTCTTGTCAAACAGCAGAAAAACCAGCGGACTGTTCTTAAACTCATCAAGAATTGATAATCTATCGAAGTAATCAGACAAAGATCATCGATGCAAACCATAAATCATCAGATGGGTGAATTTAAAACCGTGCCTAACGCATGCAGCTAGCTATAACAGTTGAAGAACGAATTGTGGTGGCGTGTTTCCTTGGCAGTTGATGTCGTTAGCGTTGTTAGCCAAGCTTGGCTTCACTTATTTTAGTGTATACCCGTAATTTCCTAAGTGGAAGTGAGAATTATCATATCAATAAGGATTAAGATATAGATGTCAATGTTTGAAAATCGAATTTGTGTAAAAATCGTGTGGTTTAACAATTTAAGTGCTGTTTGGCGGTTTGTGTGAATAGTGGGAACGTTTGGCGATTCCATGTGTGTATTCGTGTTAAACTATAAAATAGCATGTATATAATTTTAGAATTTTCTGAATGTAGTTGTTTTCGTGACGTTTGACAGCTCGCGTGATTTGTGACAATTTTAGTTGAATATGTTTTTGTTTCAATAAACAAAAAATACCATAGCTTAATCTCCTGTTTTTACTTTGTTTTCCTGCTGAAGAGAGTGATGGAATGTGATGTGTGTGAAATGTTTGATCGAGTATTATTAATAATATAGTCATTCAGCTGATGAGTGATTTAGAATGTTTCCTTTTATTAATATCCATCGTGTTTTCAAATACCTTGGAGATGTCACGAAAGGTCACTGAGGCATCTCCAAGACATCTTGTTAGACATTCGAGATATCTCTGAGATGTGATTCTGCTATGTGAGTAGCTGTTTAATTAAAAGTAAGGGATTATGAAAACGTTTGTTTGTTTGTCCGTAGGGAAATTTGATGTGTGATCGAAAAGTATTATTGTTAATAATGCATCATTCAGCTGAAAAGAGAATTCATAGTTACCTAGTTTAATTAAAAGAAAGGGCTAATGAAGACTTGATAAATTTCCAATGTAACCTGGTATTTTGCAAATTAATCAACGAAAACTGGAGGTATATTATACATATATGTTAAATAAATTTCAAATTATACTTCATTAACATACAATTATTACGTAGCCATTGATTTCTTTTACTAATGAGAACCTTATTTTATTTGAAACCTTGTATAATATCCCATGTTTTCGTTGATTATTTTATGAAAAACTCAGTATTATCTGGAATATAATGAGCGCTCGAAAGATTTACATTAAAATGTGTATAGCATATTTTCGAGCTATTTTAACCGAAATGTTGACTGCACATTTCTGGCGCATTTTTACCTGGCAAAAATTTCATACCCAAAATGTGCTACGCGCATTTTAAAAATTGTTAAAATGTTTCACTGAAATGCTTCAAGCATGTTGTGATCACAAATTGTGCTCTTGTCCCTGGAAGAGTTTGAACATCTATGAAGTGGCTTTCCAAAGCAGGACTAGTTAATTCAACTGTTTCTTTAGAAATAAACAGAATTGGGCTGTGCACCCATCACTTCTTGGCTGTGATCATCACTTCTTTGATTTGTGGGTGGTTTTCTATCAAAAAGGCAGTCAGATTTTTGGATTTCATACACCATACTTAGGCCATGTTTGAGATCATCAAATATAATACAAAGAGAGTGAACAAGCTTTATGTCTTTTGCATCATTGCAGTGAATTAAAGCTCCTCGATTGCTTTCATTTGCAGTGAATCATTACAGGATGTATAGTGCAAGAATCTGAGGTCCAATACTGCCCTTGGGCTTCTTGTAATGTAAAAGAATAATTTTCACTTAAGTGTATTGAGATAGTAGCTACATTAGAAGTAGTTGTTTCCTTTAAATTTTTAAAATATGTTGATTGTGATTTAGCAATGTAGGCAGTGGCGTAACTATAGGGTGGCAGGGCTGGCAAAATGCCAAGGGCCCCTGGCCCGATGGGGGCCCATAATTAAAAAAATGTTTATATAAGTACTTTAATCAATCAAACTTTGGGAAGATGAGTGTCTCCAAGATCTGGAAAGATCTTGGAAAAAATGTTCAAAGTGAACATTTTTTATCAAGTATTGGACATCATTATTAATCAACTGAAATTGCATTTCCTTCCAATGAATGAAATTGTTTTCAATTTCAGTGTTTTGAAACCTGCCACTTTGCAGTTAATTAAATTAAAAAAGATCTAGAATTCGTTGAAATATATAAAAGAGACACATCTGAAGCATTTGCCTGGGAAATTCTCAGTCTTCCATCCACCTTCAGAGACGAAATAGAAAAGTTTTCGCATATCACAGAGTTACTGAATTATTAATAATAAAGAATTATTTTATGTTACACAGCTTTCCTGAAGTATGTACTGCATTAATATTATTTGTTACAATTCTTGTGAATACAGCTAGTGCTGAAAGATCATTTTCGAATCTAAAATTAATAAATATCTATTTAAGGAACTCTATGGGACAAGACAGACTACGTAACTTGGCTATTCTGTCTATTGAAAATTCTATGGCCTGATATTTAAACGTTGGTGATGTTATTGATACTTATGCAAAACAGAAAGCTTGGAAAAAAGAATTTGATTAATTAATTTATTGTTAAGATTAAATTAATATTTTATTATAAATATGTAATTTATATGCTTTTGAAAATTAAATTTATTAGATATTTAACTAAAACGCACACAGTAATATTAATACTGCTAGGTAACTACTTCAGTGATTTGTTATGATTAAATTACAACATGGCAATACTTAATGGGGCCCCGTCCAATGAATTTGCCACGGGCCTCAGATGGTATAGTTACGCCACTGAATGTGGTATTAGTTTGTTCAGCTTTCAAACTAACATTTCAATAAATTCTTCTGCTGTGGTTAAACACTGTATCATTTCAGTTCACTGATTGTATCTATTCTAGTTGACCCCTAAAATGTTTAGGTGAATCTCGGGTTTTAGACTATATTCAGCGTATAAGTCGACCCAAAAAAAAGGCATCACTTCCCCTGCTCTATTTTATGGAAGGAAAAACTACGGTCTCCATAAATATATGATAGCTTAAGGAAGATGCTAGAATTGTTACTTTCAGCTGCCATGTCAACTTCTCGCCTCTGCTTAACTATTACGCAAGTTTATTTTGCTGGCATCACTAAGGCTGCACAAAATGCGTTATGACACAGAAACACAATAGTATTAAAACTTTATTACAGAAATAATCGTAATATAGCATGGTAATATCAAATCACTGCACTGCTAAAACAACTTACATTACTTCCTAACGCTAAGTTGAATCATAATGATCTTATAAACAAAAACAAACAATAATGTGCCTATTGATCTTCATTAGTATAAGGAAAACATCAAAATATATATTAAATTTTTGTCAAATAAAAATGTGTGTGAAGAAATTAATATAATATATGAAGAATAAATATGTGTCAAAATTATTTTCTAAATATATTTGACTCGCCGATAATTAGTTTGCAGGGCTTAACATTTTTACTTCCGGCTACAATTGTATTCCGTAATGAAATTTGTTTTATATGATATCTATGCTAATTAGACTTGATAAAATTTAGTTTTAGTAAGAAATAATTGTTGTGAGTTGCGGGAGTTTGTGTACAACAAGTGTTAAGCTGGCAGTGTCACTTATTTACCCCACCGTGGTAAAGGGTAAAATTTTATGTTTGATGTATAAGTCGACCCCTGGTTTTTGAGAGATTTTTTTAGGCTTCAAAGGTCGACTTATATGCCGGCATATACAATATTTTCAAATTCGGGTGCTTCCATTTGAAACTTGTGTAAGGCGAAGAAAACACAAAATCAAATGCTTTCTCTCATAAACGTTTTCCTTACACTCACTATATCCTTCATTCCCTGCAAAATTCTACTGTGATCCTCACTCTGATAAAAGCCATTTGCAAATTCAATAGTTTGCCTCGTTCAGGATCTGGTTCTCCTAAATATCCCGTGTCTATAAACCCCTGTTGACGAGCAGAATGGTTATTTGTGTTGAATGTTTCTTTAATTTTTTTCTTGACCACATTAGAGATGCTGGTATTGTCAACATTTGACTTTGTTTTTTTCTTGATATGCCTGTCATTTCATTTGTGATTATGCCCACTAGCTTATCCATATCTTCATTTTATTGCAAAATACTTTTTTCCAGGTCATTTTTTTGTTCTGGCTAATCAACTTCAAGAACTGTTTGAATTTTTGGTTTTACTTTTTCACTAACTCTCTGCTTTTCCTTCCCCTAAGATAATTTGATATGCTCACCAAGTGCGTGTAATTTCATTGGTGAACACCCAATATCATGGGAGGAAGAATTTTGCTCATCAATCGCAGTTTCTTTTTGTAATTGTTGTACTTTATCTGGAGTTAGTCCAACATCCTCAAATTCCCTATCCTGATTACCATCATTACCAGATTTATCATTACTTCATCAGTTTGTTGAATTTTTAAAAGTTCGTTCTGGCAAAATGCACAAAGTTTTTGAACTGGTTTTACCCTTTACCCTTTCGATGAAATGGCTCTGCCCTGTTCTAAATTTACAACACAAAGTGTCTTCTTATTCAAAGTTCTAGGTTTAGGGTCACAAAATACTTTTTGTAAAAATTTAATTTTAATTAAAACACACTTTCATGGCAGAGACAAACTGTTTTTAGCATCTTAGATTCTGTTCTGAATTTTAAAAGATACAAATCATTTTCAGAAAACTTTCTTAACCCTTTGTATAGACCTTTTCTTGGCATAGTGTGACAAATGACAATCACTTAGGGTAGTTTCCCCAACACTCCACTTTAATAACTACACTGCACTAACTAATTCATAAAATAAAACACATAAAAACAACACTAATACAGTAACACTAATTTAAAAATAGCTATAAACAGTTCTATGTACAAGCAGCAATTAGCACCTTACATTAGCAATAGACAGCCTGAGACTGACTGACAAATGGAAACTTGTAGAGACATAAAAGTTTCATGTCAGTCTGCTCTCCAGCAAGAGAGTGCTCTTCTTTCAACTTGAATTTTTCTAATGTCATAACTGTCATGCATCATGTTATCAAATAATAAGTTTAAATTTGATAACTTAACTGTTAACTGAACTATTAGGCCCTTAAAAATATAAAAATGTTATTTTAATGCTGAAGAATAATTTGAAGAAAATTCACTGAAAACCTTTGGATGAATGTTACTGTTTTATGTTCTGTATTGTGTGTTCATGTTGTACTTGCTGATGCAGTTCTATATTCTAAAAATTCTATGAGATATTTATTATTATTATTATTATTATTATAGAATTTATACTTGAATGAAAATGACAACCTGTCGAGTTGCCTATAAATAAGTTGAAATTACAATGTTTTTAATCATAAAAGTTGCAAATATCATTATATAACATACATTCTAGCACCACCTATCAACTGATTGCTGCTCAGAATACAAATATTCCTATATAGTGTCATTTTTTTCTTATTTACTATTATTTTGGTAATTTTGATCAAAATGAATGAAATAAAATAAAATGTTTATTTAAAATGCAAAAAAGTAACGTGATGGTGATTTCACATTTCATAGAACAAAAAGCGAAATTTCATGATTATCTTTTTCCCTTTAGAAGATATTACATTTATCGTAAAATTATTTATTTTGTTTCAAGAATCCTTAGAATGACACTTACGGATTTTTTCCTTAGCCACAAATACACACTTCATAGCTTTGTTTATTTTTATATTTTCTTTTACATTGATGTATAATAAAAAAATCATCAAAATTGGTTTGTAAATAAGTAAGTTATTTATTATTTTTGATAAAAAAATAATTTAGCTTCCTACTTCTGAACGATCAATAAAAGCCACAATATTATGAAAACTATAACAGGCCGTAAAATCTAAACAGTTTCAGAGAGAACAAAACAATTTGGTGTGGTTACTCACATCAATGAGCACAACAACCAAGAAATGTTTCTGAGATGATGGGTCTCAAAATTATTTTTTTGTGGTTGATTTGAAATCGAATAACCCAATATTGTTTAGCGATACCCTATACTATCACTTCTACTACTATTCTCCAAGAGCTATCAGTATTTTCTAAAGAACTTACATGTATTAACATTTTTTAGTAGGTTATTGTGGACAACATTAAAGGGCCATGTAGAGGCTTAAATATAAACAAATGTATGGCAAACTTTAGGTTCATGTGTAATTTGAAGAACCCTCAAATTTTATTACTGAAACTAAGAGAATGTTATGAATGGACACAATAAGTGATTAATGACATTCACCTGCAGAAAAATATGTATTATTATAATATATTAATATGTATCTATTATATATAGATGTTTCTCCGGATACACCTATTCATTCATTCACTGGGAATCAAAATTCTAACCATGTTCCACAAGTGTCACTGACTTGTAATTTTTACGATGTACTGGCCATAGAGTGTAACTTCCAGAAAAATGTGACTTTGAACCTCAGTGTCATGGGTTCGATGCTAGGAGACCCCGAAGTCCAGATTTTTTACATAAGGATGCATTTTGGGGATTTTCGATAATTTATTTGAAGCACCTCGGGGCAAAATAGAGTTGCAATTCAAGGGATCGCTGAAAGCCATAGATATCCAACAAAAACTACAAAGATATCTTTGAGGATTATCCTTGCTTCAACACTAGGTCAGGGAAAATATTCTTTTATTTAAAATGGATTGCGATGATTTTTCAGAATTTTTCACCCCTTCCTGATAACATGGGAACTTGAAACCCGGCATGTGAATAGAGATCATAAATATATTTTAGGTAAGTTGTTTAACGCTTCCCTGATTTATCTTGGTATGATCTCAGAGAGCCATTTACATTACTCTATGAATTTCAAATGGGGATAACAGAGTCTTATTTTAGGGCCTTCCTGGTATGATATAGAATTCAAAATTGGAATAAAATAAGTTTTATTTCTACCAGTATGTATTCCAGTCCTGTGGTCGTGGGTTCAAACCTAGTTGTCTCTTCTGTTTGAAACGTATGGCAGGAATTTCAAATTATTGATGATTCATTTTTGAAAATATTTTAAGCCTCATCCCGGTAGGATAGGGAATTCAAATTCTCACAGGTCCCAGAAAACACACTCTTCTCTATAAATTTATCTTTAAAACTGTCATCATATGTGCTTGAGTTCAACACCAGGTGGGTACAATTTTCTCCTATTTAAAAAGATAGATTGATTGAATTGAAGATTGAATCCCTTTCCTGATAATATGCAATCGTAAAATCTGGCATGTTAATAGAGATCATAAGTAAATTTCATATAAGAATTTTATGGTTTCCCTAATGATCCTTGGTTTGATTCTGGAGCGCTATTTATATTCCTCTATGCATTGACAAATGTTTATAATGGAATCTTATTGAAGGATCATTCCGGTATGATATCCACTTAAAACTTTGGGGATTACATGTGTGTTTCCCTTCCAGGTCATTAAACATTATCATAACTTACAAAAAGGTTCTGGGTTTGACACCAGGTGATCTGGTGATCCCTTGTGTAAGGAATGCCCAAAATTTCAAATATTTCTTGGAAGCATTACTGAAAAAATAGAAATCCATAACGCGGCATGTAAAGAGCAGTCATGAAATTGCTTCACAAACACAATGCATCAATTTCCCAATGGACCTTGGTTCAAAGCCAGGGCACCATTTAATAACGTACATGCATTTAAAGGGGAATACTTCCTCTGAGGACTTTCCTGATACATCGACTTCAAATTTTAGAAACCGTCAGAGATCTTTGCGAAGTCCATTAGTTTGAACAGTTCGTAGGTGCAGTTATATAGGTGCATATGTATATAGTTAACATATTTATTATTGAATTTCAATGAGGTTTTACTTAGATTGAACTTACAGAAGAACCCACCTATCTGCAATTCTTTCAGGTTAAACTAAATATGTACTTATTACCGATGATAACTCACAATAGATATCTGATTTGCTATGATAAGATATTTGGCATAATTTGAAGTAAATGCCACCTTTTGTACTCCTTAGTTTTTACTACTCATTGTTTACACATTAATTTTGACGAAAAGAGAGTAACGCAATCTTGCTCAGATGAAACAACATATATCTCGACTGTTTCATCAAAGAGGAGGATTTCCAAGCATGATACATTTTCTCATGGATTCCGTAATGGTTTTTATTTAATTGGTAATCAAAATGCTGACATATAAATCTTAAATATAGAAAGGTCTAATGTTCTTATATGAATTCCTTATATGAAATTTTCAGTTGCAGCAGATTGCTCATTAGAACTATCCTTCTTCTCCACTATTTTCCCAGTAGTACGATAAATACTTCTCTAGATTCCATGTTTAATTTTAGACATTTAATTTGTAGCAAACTCTTCTAACAATAGAAGTTATTATGATGTAACGATCTTAGAATATCCTGGTGGATGTGTAGAGAGGATTCTCTGGTTTCCACCAAGTTAGATTTAATAACAATGAAGTCACCAACGTTTTGATGACAGTCTCAGTCATCATTCTCAGGGCTGCATCTGAGGTGCCGTAACTTAGGATTTGGGTGTTATATACACTGAATCCTTACTCTGACCAATGGCAGTCAGGTATTTAGGATTAGGGTTTAGGATTTGTCTCACCCAATGTGAGTTGATGAAAGTTTTTAATTTAACTAAGGTAAGAATATCCTCCTTATAATGGCATCTCTGCAAAAACGCCAGAGTTACAGAGTAACTTAGCTTTCCTGCTGCATAGCTTTTCAAAGCTATGAATTCTGCAATAGACCCCCCCTATATATAGAGGTATGAATTATCTTAGACTTTCCTGGTGGATAACATGTAAAAAAGATTCTCGGCTTTCCAACCAGGTTAGATTCACTGACAATGAAGTCACCAATGTTTTGAGAACAATCTAAGTATCATCCTCATGGCTGCTTCTAAGGTTCGGAAACTTAGGATTTGGCTGGAATCAGTAAGTCTGGAGACCGCGATCATGCTGCAGTTGTGTTCCCACACAATCATTCTACTTTGCTAATTCCCTTATACCAAACTACTGTTTGTATAATATAGTCCATTGAAGTAGCTTAACTCCCAAAAAAATTTAGCAGAGAGGTTGTCCCTGTTGTCCACTGGGAAATGACTCCTACATCCAACAGCCAATCAGGAGAGTCCACCTCTCAATAAAGTGAAAGGGAGCTAGGTATATGTAGCAGACTAGATTAGAACAGCTTTCACTGCCAACCTGAAGAAGCTAACAGTAATGCCAGCAAATTGTTTTATGAATTGACCACTGCTACATTCCCAAGGATCAACATGAGATTTGCAGATGGATAGAGTGGTTTAAATGAAGTTTTGAAGAATTTATTATTCGAAGAATTGATTGTTTGAGGAATTCGCTTTAAAAGAATTTAGTTTTGAAGGATTTATTTTCAAAGAGTTTGTATGCTCCCAGAATGTGTCTATGCTTGAAGGAGATTATGGATCCAACTACATAGCTGCAATGAAAAGCAGCATTGTGTTAAAAATAAATGGAAATAATATGAAGGGTCTACCGAACTGTTTTTGTTAGGAAATATTAGTGTCCTTATTTTGGGAAAATTATCTCTGTAGAAAAGTAACAAAATATTTTAACAGTCTTCCTTTGATTTTTCGGAAGATATTCAGTATTTGGAACAAAACAAAACCGATTCTAAATTTTCTTTGTACATTATAATCAAATACATGGCAGATTTAAGGAAAAATAGTTTTTACATCAAATGATGTGTTAACTATGATATGAAAGAATCACATTCAGGTGACAGGTTGAAATCTGGAAAGAATGAAAGAACAATCCCAAATTTTAAGAACAGGAAAAAGGAATGTTGTTCTTATTGTTTTGCTCATTATTTTTTTTTACTTGTATTGCTGGTGTGATTACCTTTAAGGTGGGTCCATTGAGTAACCCTTGGAAGTGCCCATCTTTGTAGTTTTGCTGTTTTATGTCTCATTCTTATTTTCCTCAACAGTTATTGGGGCTTTGAACAGTCTCCGCATGTTATATAATCTATGAAAAAATTTCTTTGCTTCATTCCTGTGTTTTAAGGTTTTTATTTTATCGATAATCTCCTGTTGATGCTGCTTTTTCTTCTTTTTATGAATTCTCTTTTCTTCATACCTCTTTGCTTTATATTTTTTCATGGAGCTCCTTATATATTTCTTGTGAATAATTTTCTTATGTGCTGCATTCTTTTTCTGAATGTCATCTTGTTACTCTCAGTAAAACCATAATTTACACTTGGCAGGTTTAGATGTTCCCAATATATTCTCAGCTGCTATGTTAACTGCATTTTTGCAGATCTCTCATACTCTATTGACTCTGTCATCATTGGAACTATTAATGTTTTGTAGAAGAAGAGTTTCATGGTTCCTATTCTTTGGCAATCTTTTCATCTTTCAGATGCAAGGTATAAATCATACTTGATTTCATCCTCTTTATCTTCTGTAGGTGCATGTGTACTAATAATACAGTAGTTAAAAATCTGCCTGTAATACTTTTGCATTATCTCTCAGTTACAGGTTGGAATGATATGACCATGTGCTTTACTCTGCTGTTAATAATATAACCTTTCCCAAATCCATGCTTTTTCTCATCACATCTGTAGTACATATTGCATGCATGCTTTTCAAAAATACCTTGTCCTGTCCATCTGATTTCTTGAATTGTTTTTACATGCACATATTATATGTTCAATTCATTGATTAATTGTTTCAATGCACCTGCTCTATACATTGATAGCACATTGCATGTTCCAATCCATAGATCATTAACCTTATTCCAGTGGTCGTGGTATGTTTTTTATTCTGGCTATTGAATGAATTTGCAACAATGTTTATTCTACAGTCAGTCAGTTGTCAGTCCCACATCCAACCTCCAACCTGGAGGACCAGGAGCTACTGTTTGTCTGTCCCCTACCTTTTCTGTCTGTCTGGCTTGGATGACCCTAAGGGCTCCCGCCAGCATAGGTCTACGGGTCCCTGGAGTATATATCCCTCTCCAATGTGGTAGAGAGGGCTTGCTCCACTCCGAATATCCTAAAGGTGATCCAGTGGGGCTCTATCTGCAATGATGGTTTTGTCAGTTTGAATGCACTCACTTTTTTCTGTAAAAATCAGAACACATCATCTGATAATAGGGAATATTAAAGCATAGAACAAATAAGTAATGAAATCACAGCAATATTTAGCAACACAATTATCTTAATGGTTAAAATATTACTCCAAGGGCAAATTCTTTAAAATAAACAATTAAAATAAAGATCAATTCTATCAATCAATTGGTAGCTTCTCCTATCAGGAGATTATCTCTCACAGATCTCCACTCTTCTCTTTTACTTACTTTCCTTTTCATCTCCTCATATTTATTAATTTTGGTTCAGTTCCCTAAATTTTCCAACCATTCCATCCTTGGTCTCCCTCTCTTTCTCTTCCTTACTGTCCATCCTTCTAGCGCTGTCACATTTCTCTTTTCTGATGATCCCCTTAGTACACATATTTCCACTTTCTTGCTTTCACCTCATTCAATTGGCTATACCTGCTTCTTATTCTTCTCCATACATACCTCATACTTTGTTATTTTGTCTGACCATTTAATTTTCAGCATTCTTCTGGCAAACCATATATCAAATGCTTTTATTCTCTTTTCCATGCTTTTAAAGATTGTCCACCTCTAAATAAGAAAGTGGCATTTACAAATTACACTGCAACGATTGTTGTGCGATTTACTAAGGTCAGACGTCCCGCAATTTACAAATAAGAACCAAAGAACACTTTAATTCATTCTGTAACAATACACAGGTATCACATTTTGCAAAACATCTTTTAGATAACATTCACACCTCAGATTTCTCCTCTACTCTATTACATTGTCAACACAAAGGATGCAAACTAAATTGTCTTCAACAAATAGTAATAATACAAGACTTAAAAATCAATTACACACTCACGAACATCCATCTTTTCCCTAATTATTCTCCCCTACTTTCCATTTTTAACCTGCTTCCCCTTCTTCCTCCCCCTAGCACCGCTCCCAATATCGACAATAGCTAATGGGCCATTCCACGCCAAGTGGTCTAGTGGTCCCCGCTCGACCATCACGGATTTCGATGAAATTTTGTATGGACATTCACACATATCTCTTATGAACAGTCGTAAATTTTTTCTTTCACCAATGGTATACTTGCTGAGATATAGAAGATTGTTTGACCCCGTGTCGCTGCCTTCTTCAAAATGACTATGAGTTTTCAGTAACTTTGAGGCGTTGTATCTCAGAAAATTGTTTTATGAAGTAAACACACTTTGGCTATCTTAAACAACCTTTTTTTGCTCTATTAAACAAAGTAATAAAAATAACTGTAAGAGCGACCTCCTTGCAGAAAATTCTGTGCAAAACTGGCCCAAAAAATTGCGGATCGAAAAAATATTAAAACTTTGGCTTTTTATATCTCAAGAAGAAATGATATAATCAACGTGAAACTTATCGCATGATAGCATATAAATACATAGTTTATAAATATAAAATTTCATATTCCTAGTACTTTCCATTATTTTAAAAATTGAGTCAACATTTTGCAATTTTTGTAAGAAAGCCAAATATAGGCTATTTTTACCCCGTTTTTACAAAAAAAGACCCTCTGGAATTTCTTTTGAAAAATTTTTATTAAATAGAGAATGTTTTCAACCCTCTAAAATATTATATCTAGTTTTTCATCTCGAACATATAAGGCCCTAGAAATAGGGACAACTATGAGGATGACATTTGTAAAAACGGCAAAAAATAGGTTATTTTCTGCCCGCTCTTATAAAAGAAAGACCTTTTCGATACTCTTGTAAATTATTTTCATTTGAAAGAGCATGTTTCAAAACTCTTAAAAAAGTACACTTGGTTTTTCATCGCGAGCACGTACAGCCCTAAAAAAATTAACAAAGTTGAGAACGTTGCTATGGTAGCGCCACATGTCTTCTGTTGTTTATCGTCCTGGTTATTTTATGTAGACATTTTTAGTATATAGCGTTGGTCCATGACTGGTACTGGTAGTGACATCGTCACTACCAGTTCAGGCATTTGAACCAGTAACCCCATCGCCGTAGGGGTCACGCCCGATAGCCATGCAATTCCAGCCACGGGTGCGTTTCTTGGTTGAGGATCCCAAGCCTGCAATTTGTTTTCTTCGATGAGGTTGTAAATCGTTGTGGCATTATTTATCTGGTGGTATTAAGACAAAATATTGTGCCGGCGAGACATCATGGACAACAAAGTAACAAATTAAATCAATCTGTTATGCTTTAACTTAGTGGAACTCCTTCCTATAGGAAGGAGTTCCACTATAGTAAATGGCTGGGAATAACTTACACAAATTCCACTTTTAAAGTTTTTAATATCTGCGACCGGTTTCAGACTTTAGTCCCTTATCAAGCACAAGAGTTATTCAGGAGTGCATATTTATATACAAAGAATAAAAAACCAAGGCACCAATCAGATTAGCTACTGTTGATAGTGGGAGAGGTGTTAGGGGGAGGAGGAAGAGGGTTAACAATGGACAGAATGGAAGAATAATTAGTAAACTAAATTAACTTCTAAGTTAGTTAATTTACTAAAGTAACAAATTATAACAAAGGTTCTGTTGAAACATGGGTAAAGAATCTTTAGTAGAGAGTTCGGTTAAGTCGTGGCTATGTGGCCATTCTGTTTTGTGTTACTTCGAGTTTTTTTTTAATCGTGAGTTTTGCCATATTTTCATTTCTTGGATCCTTCAAATTTTATCCATACTCCACTTGAGGTTCCTCAAGAAAATTGACAGCTGCTTAGTTTTCAGTAAGTATTTTATTGACATAGCACTCTCGCATGGCCACGTTTTGAACTGAGCTGTTGTATTTGTCGTATTCCATCATATTTTTATAACTTCTTTTTCCAGAATTTGCATTATTGCACTAAATATTGCGATTTCACTAATTTTAAATGGATTTCGAAGAGTCAGATGAAAATCCCACCTTGCCCTTCTGTGTTGTTGGGGAAAAACTTTCGTCCATTTGCCATCATGGTTCATTTTATTCCAATAAAATTGGGCTGCAATATGTGCACAATTTATCATTGCAGGAAAAAGTGTTCATTTTTCTGCGATCGGAGGTTGGGAACACAGAGTACGATCAAATCTGTTTCCATCACAATGCAATGTATTTAGAAAAGTATTAAATTAAGCAAAAGTCATGCTGCAACCCAATTAACAAAAAAAACATACAGCTAAACATGGGCTGCTGAAAGTCAATCTAGCCTTGTCTAATGATTTGCAAAAATGGGCAAAAACAAATGTGAAGCCTGGTCAAAAAATTTGTTCCAAGATATACAGCCAAATATGTTTCTATGGTCCAAAACACTACTGACTCTCCGTCATCGGAAAACTGCGATATGGATATTTCGGACACGGTAAATCGAAGTTTTACTGATTAGGGATCTAATCCGTTAAGAATTCGGAGAGTGAGTAGTGGGGATAAAGTGAACCTACGTGTAACGAAAAATTGAACGCATGCAGAAAGTAGTAACAGACAAAACAACGTTAGCCGCTGGAAGACCAGCTGAATATATAGGACAAACTAGTCAGTGTGATGTTGAGGAATGCTCGTCATGCTGATCTAATAAAAGAAATTCAAACAAAAATTAAAATATCCGATGGATCGATTAAAGTTCAACTATTGGCATTGGCCCCAAAGAGTTGGTCGATAGCACTTACAGCGAAAACATTTAGGGTATCAGAACGAACAGTGAAAGCAGTACGGCTGGTATTGCATGGCTATCGGGCGTGACCCCTACGGCAATGGGGTTACTGGTTCAAATGCCTGAACTGGTAGTGACGATGTCACTACCAGTACCAGTCATGGACCAACGCTATATACTAAAAATGTCTACATAAAATAACCAGGACGATAAACAACAGAAGACATGTGGCGCCACCATAGCAACGTTCTCAACTTTGTTAATTTTTTTAGGGCTGTACGTGCTCGCGATGAAAAACCAAGTGTACTTTTTTAAGAGGTTTGAAACATGCTCTTTCAAATAAAAATTATTTACAAGAGTATCGAAAAGGTCTTTCTTTTCTAAGAGCGGGCAGAAAATAACCTATTTTTGCCGTTTTTACAAATGTCATCCTCATAGTTGTCCCTATTTCTAGGGCCTTATATGCTCGAGATGAAAAACTAGGTATACTTTTTTAGAGGGTTGAAATCATTCTCTATTTAATAAAAATTTTTCAAAAGAAATTCCAGAGGGTCTTTTTTTGTAAAAGCGGGGTAAAAATAGCCTATTTTTGGCTTTTTTACAAAAATTGCCAAATGTTGACTCAATTTTTAAAATAATGGAAAGTACTAGGAATATGAAATTTTATATTTATAAACTGTGTATTTATATGCTATCATGCGATATGTTTCACGTTGATTATATCATTTCTTCTTGAGATATAAAAAGCCAAAGTTTTAATATTTTTTCGATCCGCAAGTTTTTGGACCAGTTTTGCACAGAATTTTCTGCAAGAAGGTCGCTCTTACAGTTATTTTTATTACTTTGTTTAATAGAGCAAAAAAAGGTTGTTTAAGATAGCCAAAGTGTGTTTACTTCATAAAACAATTCTCTGAGATACAACGCCTCAAAGTTACTGAAAACTCATAGTCATGTTGAAGAAGGCAGCGACACGACGTCAAACAATCTTCTATATCTCAGCAAGTATACCATCGGCGAAAGTAAAACTTTACGAATGTTCATAAAAGATATATGTGAATGTCCATACAAAATTTCATCGAAATCTGTGATGGTCGAGCGGGGCACTTCTCTGAAATCAGACCACTTGGCATGGAATGACCCTAATCTGATTGGTTCTTTGGTTTTGTACCTTTTACTATATATATATATATATATATATATATATATCTATTATATATAGATGCTTCTCCGGATTCATTCATATATATAGATAGGTATATAGATAGGTATATAGATAGATAGGATACAAATTCACAGCCTAAACCACAAGCGTGATTGATTTCAAATTTTTACTGCGTATTGGCCATAACAATTAACCGCCAGAAAAATTGTGATTTTGATCCTCAGTGTCATGGGTTCGATTCCAGAGGGCCCCAAAGTCCCGATTTTTCCCGTTTAAATGCATTACTTAGATTTTCGGGAATTTTTAAAAAATACTTCCCGGATAGGTAGAGAATCGAAACTCTAGGAGCCTTTATATATGGTCATTATCTATCGAAAACATAAATGAGTTTTACTGAAAATATCCTGGGTTCGATGCTAGGTCGGGGCGAAAATCGGCCGTTTAAAATGTATTGTGGCGATATTTAAGATTTTTTTTGGACCCCTTCCCGATGTCATGGAAACTTGAAATTCGGCATGGAGTTGGAGATTATAAATATATTTCATAATCAAATTTTACATATTCGCTGATGGTCCTTGGTTCGATCCCAGTGCGCCATTCACATTTCTCAATGCATTTCTTATGGAGATAACGGAAACAAATCTTAGGTTCTTCCCGGCATGCTATCGACTTAAAACTTAGCGTGATAGAAGAACCAGTCTTAACAAATCAAACTATGCATTCATAGCTATCAATGTGTCCTGGGTTCGACACCAGGTGTCTCTGCAATCAGAAGTTGATCCGATTTTTTAGGAATTATTTTGAAACCTTTCCCAATAATATAGAAACTTGAAATTTGGCATATGGATTGAGATCATTAATAACTTTCAGAAACATTTTTTAAATTTCCACGATCGTCCTTGGTTCGAGTCCCGAGAGCCATTTACATTCGTGAACATTAGAGCGTCTTTTGAGGCAGCTGCGCCCAATATTTTTGCTTTAATTTTCACACATAATTAGAGATGGAGAAATTCTTTTGTGCTGCATAGTGTGTATCACCAAAAAGACCCGGGTTCGATGCCGGACGAATAACTTGCAGCGAATTTAAAGAATATTTTCAATCCCCTTTTTTTTCTTTTGAGGACCGTCCCGATATGATGCCGAGATGAAATTAGTGTTGTCGATCTGCTTGCAGTATGCAAGCTACATATTACTCGTATATATATATAAGTATATCCGGAGAAGCGTCTATATATAATAGATATCCGGAGAAGCGTCTATATATAATAGATAGATACACTGGGGATCAAAAGTCTAACCATGTTCCACAAGTGCCGCCGACTTGAAATTTTTACGACGTTATGGCCATGACGTGTAACCTCCAGGAAAAAGCCGACATTGAACCTAGGTGTCATGGGTTCGACTCCAGAAGGCCCCAAAGTCGCGATTTTCCCCATAAGATTACATGGCGGGGATTTTCGAAAATTTTTTTGAGGCACTTCCCGGAAGAGTTGAGAGTTGAAATTCAAGAGATAGCTAGATGCCGTGTATATCTAAAGGAAACCACAAAGACATCTACAAATATTATCCTTGGTTCGATGCTAGGCCAGGGCAAATATTCCCCGTTTAATTTACATTGCGATTTTTAAGATTTTTTTTAATTACTTACAGATGACTTGGAAAATTGAAACTTGGCACGTGGATATATATCATAAATATATTTCATAATAAAATTTTAGACCTCGCAGCTGGTCCTTGGTTCGATCCCAGAGGGCCATTTACATCCTACAATGCATTTCTTATGGAGATTACGGAAGCAAATTTTAGGTACTTCCCGGCAAGTTGTTGACTTCAAACTTTGCATTTAAAAAGATCAGGTCAAACCAAGTCATAATGTGTTTTCACAGCTGCCATTAGGTCCTGGGTTCGACACCAGGCGTCTCTACAATCAGTAATTGATTCAATTTTTATGAACTATTTTGAACCCTTTGCCAATAATATAGAAACTTCAAATTCGGCATATAGATAGAGATCATAAATAACTTTCAGAAATATATTTTAGATTTCTAAGATTGTCCTTGGTTCGAATCCAGAGAGCCATTTAAATTCGTGAAAATTCGAACGTCTTTTGAGGCAGTTGTAGCCCATATTTCTGCTTGAATTTTCACACATAGTTAGAGATAGTGATGTTCTATTGTGTTTCATAGTAGGTTCAACAGTAAGACCCGGGTTCAATGCCAGACGATGGAATTTCGGCGAATTTTAAGAAAAATTTCAATCCACTTTTTTCTTTTAATGGCCGTCCCGATATGATGCCGACATGAAAATAGTGTCGTCGATCTGCTTGCAGTATGCAAGCAACATTTTACTCGTATATATATATATATATATATATATATATATATATATATATATATATATATATATATATAAGTAAAATGTAGCTTGCATCCTGCAAGCAGATCGGCAATACTAATTTCATATCGGCATCATATAGGGACGGTCCTCAAAAGAAAAAAAAAAGGATTGAAATTTTTCTTAAAATTCGCTGTAATTTCATCGTCTGGCATCGAACCCGGGTCTTACTGATGAACATACTATGTAGCACTATAGAAGATCACCCTCTCTAACTATGTGTGAAAATTCAAGCAGAAATATTGGCTACAACTGCCTCAAACTACGTTCTACTTTTCAATAATGTTAATGGCTCTCTGGATTCGAACCAAGGACGATCTAGGAAATCTAAAACATGTTTTTGAAATCTATCTATGTTCTCTATGTATAACTAATTTCATGTTTTAACATTATTGGGAAGGGATTTAAATTAATTCTTAAAAATCGGATAATTTACTGATTGTAGAGACGCCTGGTGTCGAACCCAGGAAACATTGGTAGCTGTGAATGCACAGTATGACTTTTTAAAACTTCATATTATTTCATACTAAGTTTGAAGTCGATATCATATCGGAAAGTACCTAAAACGTGTATCTGTTATCTCCATAAGAAATGCATTGAGGAATGTAAATGGCTCTCTGGGATCGAACCAAGGACCATCAGCGAATATGTAAAATTTGATTATGAAATATATTTATAATCTCCAACTCCATGCCGAATTTCAAGTTTCCTTGCCATCGGGAACGGGTCCAAAAAAAATCTTAAAAATCGCCACAATGCATTTTAAACGGCCGATTTTTGCCTCGACCTAGCATCGAACCCAGGATATTTTCCGTAAAACTCATTTATGTTTTCGATAGATCATGACCATATATATAGGCTCCTTGAGTTTTGATTCTCTACCTATCCGGAAAGTATTTTTTTTTAATTCCTGAAAATCAAAGCAATGCATTTAAATGGAAAAAATCGGGACTTTGGGGCCCTCTGGAATCTAACCCATGACACTGAGGTTCAAAATCACATTTTTTCTGGGGGTTTCACGTTAGGGCCAATACGTCGTAAAAATTTCAAGTCAATGACGCTTGTGGTTTAGGCTGTGAATTAGTATCCTATCTATCTATCTATCTATCTATCTATATGAATGAATCCGGAGAAGCATCTATATATAATAGATACGAGTAAAATGTAGCTTGCATACTGCAAGCAGATCGACAACACTAATTTCATGTCGGCATCATATCGGGATGGCCCTCAAAAGAAAAAAAAAGGGATTGAAAATATTCTTAAAATTCGCTACAAATTCATCGTCTGGCATCGAACCAAGGCCTTCCTGGTGAACCTACTATGCAGCACAACAGAAAATCACTTTCTCTTACTAAGTGTGAAAATCAAGCAGAAAAACTCGCTCCAACTGCCTCAAACGACGTCCTACTTTTCAATAATGTAAATGGTTCTCTGGATTCGAACCAAGGACGATCTAGGAAATCTAAAAAATGCTTTTCAAATTAATCAATGTTCTTTATCTACATGCCTAATTTCATGTTTTAACATTATTGGGAAGGGGTTTAAATTAATTCTTAAAAATCGGATAATTTACTGATTGTAGAGACGCCTGGTGTCGAACCCAGGAAATATTGGTAGCTGTGAATGCACAGTATGACTAATTAGGACTTTATCTTATCTCATACATATTTTGAAGTTGATATCATGCCGGGAAGTACCTAAAATGTGTTTCCGTTATCCCCATAAGAAATACATTGTGGAGTGCAAATGGCCCTCTGGGATCGAACCAAGGACCATAAGCGAATACAAAAAATTTGATTATGAAATATATTTATGATTTCTAACCCCATGCCAAATTTCAAATTTCCATGCATTCCGAAAGGGGTCCAAAAAAAATCTTAAAAATCGCCACAATGCATTTTAAACGGCCGATTTTTGCCTCGACCTAGCATCGAATCCAGGATATTTTCCGAAAAACTCATTTATGTTTTCGATAGATCATGACCATATATATAGGCTCCTAGAGTTTCGAATCTCTACCTATCCGGGAAGTATTTTTTAAAAATTCCCGAAAATCTAAGTAATGCATTTAAACGGGAAAAATCGGGACTTTGGGGCCCTCTGGAATCGAACCCATGACACTGAGGATCAATATCGCAATTTTTCTGGCGGTTACACGTTATGGCCAATACGTGGTAAAAATTTCGAGTCAATGACGCCAGTAGTTTAGCCTGTGAATTAGTATCCTATCTGGGTATCTGGGTATATCATGAGTGAATCCGGAGAAGCATCTATATATAATAGATATGTGTGCTCCTGAATAACTCTGTGCTTGATAATGGACTAACGTCCGAAACCGAATATTAAAAAATTTTAATCAGTAGAATTTTGCTAAGTTATTCCCACTCATTTACTAGGATGGAGTTCCACAAAGTTAAAGCTTGCCAGATTGATTACATTTCATTTTTCTTTATCTTCTCTGCAATTGTTTCTTATTAATTTCTTTAATTTTCTATATTCCTCAGTATTTCTTCCCTTTGATCAATTAAGTAGATATTGTATTTTTATTTATATTACGAGTGTATTTGTAGGCCTGAGAAACTGGTTTGGTATTCCCTCAGGATTATTATGTCATATATTTTGAAGTTATGTTAGACAGATTTAGCGAGTTTATAATAATAATATTTATTGTCCGCGGAGTTCTGTACACCCCAATCATATAGCAACTCAGATTTTACAGTACAATATCTATACATAGATAATTAATACCTGATAAATGAAAGAGCTTTGTAATTTTCCACAGGATTTATTTGCACTATCAGTTTCACTTCCGAGGAAGCATCTTCAGGACCTTCAATTACTATTATGGCTATCCACAAAGTTACGCCATCCCATATCGATTATAATAATTAATACCTATATTGCATTTATGTGATGTAAATTACAAATTTAAATCAGAGGTTTTTGCAAAAACATCTTATCATTTTGTTTAATTATCATTTACATTGAAATTTATATTACAAATTTATAGCTATAAATTGAAGAGATTATTCTAGTGCCTTTGTTTTAGTTATATAGGTACTCAGTGAGAAAGTAATGTATTTTCTACCAAACATTCTTTTGATTTTGAAAGGTTTGAGATTTTCTTTTTGGTTTAGTTGGAGAGGAAGTTTATTGTATAGTATGCAAGAGATGTCGTTGGGGCTTTTGTTGGAGATTGATGGTTCATATTTTCTTGTTGTATATTTATATTCTGTTGTGTGGATGTCATTCACTAGTATTTCGATGATTTAAAACAATTCTAGTTAATTTATCTTTCAACCTATTCTAATAATATTTTTCTTAGATTATTTCAATATGTTTATAGTTTATTTAAGTATAAAATTTTTATATTTTTTTGACATTCATGTAGTGAAATAAAATAACAATTTAAGCAGTTTTTGATGTCCCCAATGTCCAAAGTTTGGAAAATTTTCCACAAAAGGTTAACTGCGCCACATTTATCATACTTTGTGTTTTGATGAAACAATAAAATTAATTGAATTATTCTTAATGATCAAGATCTAGATCTTATTGAAAACTTAAACTTTTGGGACAAGTATGAGCAGGTGTCTGCATAATGCTGTATCGCCAAATTTTTAAACGTATTTTCCGCTCGAATTAAAACATTACGTATCTGTACCTATGCTCTATATAGATATTTTAAGATGTGTATTATCTCAATACACATGTTAGTTTCCGAAAATTTGAATATATAATCCCACTTGCAAAGTCTCTTCATAAGTAGAGCATGGATGACCCAACATCAACTCTTACTTATCTTACTGGCTCAGTGCTTTGGATTTCTTTTGGGCTGGAAAAAGATATTTTATTCTTGTTTACAGATTACTTAAGCCTACTGCATCTAAAATTTTGTATTTGTGGTTGCAATTTCTTTTCAATTGTGGACGATAACAGACCTCAGTCTGCTTGCTTTATGATTGCATCGCAGTGTTGGACTCATATACATTGAGTTCAGTCAGCTGTGCTACTATTGCAATTTCTATAGAAAATGTGTATTTCGAAGAGTAATTAAAACAAAAATAAATTCTCATTTCTAGGAGATTACTGTTGAAAGACTTCATGCAGCAAAAAATGAGCTAACCTCAAAAGCTATGTTTTCTTGGTCTAGACCAAAAATATCCCTCAACTAAAAAACTAATTTCACTATCTTTACGGGAAAGCTACTATATCCCTTTTCAACAGTGATGACCATAAAATTAATATGCTGAATCTTTACTTGGTGGAAAGGTGATATAACCATATTTAAATAAACTTTTTAGCTTCCACAATACATTGTGGATATATTGCATTATATTTTAAATTCCATCTCTCGAAAAATAATTAAAATTTCTTTCACTCCTTTTGGAAAAACGTCAACATGTGAGGTGAAAATAAATTTTCAAAGCATTTATGAAACTATCAGTAGGGGAGGGGCGTGCATAACGGTTTGCTGAATATTTTGCCTAACTTGCAATCAATCTAGTTAGTTATAAATCATAGAATATGTACATGAACTATTACAGTACATGCCTGAATTTTTTCCTTGTCGTTGGACAAAGGAAAAGTACCTAAATAATTTAATTTCTGAAAAGTACCCAAGTGGCCATTGTGCCCGCAGGGGTAGGGTATAATGGCCACATAGCTAAAAAGTGGTAAATAAATTTAGAAAACGGGTTTTAACTTTGAAAAAATGTATTTTAGGAAAATGTGACTTATTTACAGTAAAAAATTATATAATTATAAAAAATTGTAGCACAAAATAATTATTTTTTTCAATAATATTGTGAAAGTAGGCCAAAGTATTTTTATAAAAAAGGAGAAAGTGATTCTAAGTAAGTTTAGATACATTTTTCGCATAAATACCCATCGTCCTCTTCCCCAACACCAGCACACAGTTCATGGGCCCACAAACCACATTCTGTGCGGAACAGCAGCTTATTGGCCACCCGCTGGCCATTGTGCCCGGACAAACGCCATTCAACAAAAAGCTGTTGTCAGTTGCGATGCCAACCAATACCAATACAGCCAACGATGAAGCATTTTTCAATATGGAATTTTGTACCCAAGTTACCACTGTTTTAATACAATAACTTTCGAAAAACCTAAAAAAGTTGGGTAAATGTGTAATAATTACAAGAAGTGAGGACGTACCTTAGATCAGAGAGTATAAAAAATGACAAAAATTGCAATAACTCGTGATGAAGCGGTTCTTTCTCCTTCCGCCGAACAACTGAAAGGTTTATGAGGTTTATGATGATCATCTTTACGCGTTTGCCATGCGATGGCACCACTGTAAAGCCTCACAAACCCCCCTGGCCGTTATGCCCGCACTGGCCATTATGCCCGTCCTTCCCCTATAGGGGTTTTTGACCATTGCAAATCGACTACTTACATTAAAAAACTTTGAAGTTAATCCTTATCGGTTTTACCAACACATCACAGTATTATTTTTTGAATTTTTTATTGTACTAAATTTTGGGAAAATAAATTATATATTAAGCTAGTTGACATAATTGAACATTTGTAAACCAACTTCAAGCCTACCAACTTCAGGAGGCAGGGGTATCAACTGTGAAAACAAAATTATTCAAATGTTTATATTGCATAGCTCTTAGTTAATAAATTGGAATTGTACAAACACAGATTTGTACAGTAGGAACTAATAAGTATATTCCAAATAGCATTTTAAAACTTTATAGACACAATATAGCCAACATCGACGATTTTAAACCACAGGATGAGGTTATTTTTCAGGCATAATAGAATGATTTAACTTGAATATCCTAAGAAAGAGGTTTGATTTTTAGTCTTGGAAACAAAGAATGGCTGTAAACTCCAAAAAACAATGCCACCAATTTTACCATGATTTCATATAGTTATACGTTGAAGTTTTCAGTGGCGGAACTTATTCAGCGCTTTAGAAATCACTTGATGACAAAATAATTCATAGAAAATACAGGGTATAAATATAAATTTAAAATTAAACAATATCCTGAATTAGAGTTTATTTTAAATTTTTGTTATTATTTTTACAATATTTCATATTTTTATATAATAAAAGAACACACCATGCTTTTTGAGGTCTGTCTTTTGGCCTTGCCTTGTCTTAGGGAACGGATGCAATATTTTGTAATTGCATAACAATTACATAAATTGTTGACTATTACTCACAGTAAATACATAACTATTAATTCCTACTGTTTTCAACATTTTTAATTGGTTAATTCTACATTAGGTTGGAAAGCAGAGAGGAAATACGGAAACGTTTACATAATAAATTTAAACGAAAAAGAGTTTAATTCCAAATATGATAATGTAATGATCCCGCTTCGAAATTAGATGCCGTTGAACTTTATTTCATGTACGTTCTTCCTTGGGAATAAAGTTTATTCTTTGTATCGTTTGAAAAAGCAATTCTTTTCCATGGCAACATCTCAAAACTTAACCATATTACTGTGAATGCACTGATATCTATGTAAGACTCTCAGAAACCAAGTATTTAACATGGTCACTTTAAAAGTGTGAATGTATGAGTAAAAAGGATATAAATGGTAAAGAGGAAAATGTATATCGAATGCTCTTAGTTGCATGGGTACCTCTGTATATTACTATGGATTAGTGTGATAGTCAATATCCACAATTTAGAGTTAATTTCAAGCCAGTATTCTATAAAAATTGTATCGATGAGAGAGATTTATGGAAGAGTTTCATTAAAATCTCGAAAATACTCCATCAATGATTTTTTTTTTGCCTCCCATGTTAATTTATGTTTTATTTTTAAATTGATGTTTTACGGGATTCTTCACAACCATCTAGGTAAGGCAGATGGTTAAGGCAGCCGCCCGGATAGAGGAAAATCCCGGGTTCGTTTCCCAGCCCCGTCAGACTTTATTCAAGTCCGTTTTTCCTTGGGTAAATCAATTCGGTAAACGGAATGACGACTCTCCAAAACGAGCTTTAATGGCCACGCGGTACATACCAATCTCGATGTTTTATTTCCGGTTATATATTTTGAAATACTTCACAGCTAGTGTGAGAGACAAATCAAGGTTTTCATTAAGTTACTCAACTGAGCTGTTTCGGGCAAAAGGATCAACCACACTTAATGGACTCAGCTTGGCTTGGCTAATGATGCGATACATAAAAGAATAATTTACTTAGGTTTCTAAAATAAACAAATTTATTAGCTTGGTTTTATTTTTGAGTATTCCGTTATAATTACTGTTCTTCAACTCTTTTGACATTATTGTCGTAATAGCCCTGTTCTTATCATTAGATAACTATAAACGATTCTGATACTTCATAAAGATTCCACAATTGTAAATAGCCTGTAATATAAAGTTTAAAGGAAAGGGAATTCTTCAATTAAAAAGGGCATTGATATGATTTGCTGCATTACGCGGCCATGTCATAAATCGGCAGTCTCTTTATAATAAACTGCTTTCCGGCTGAAAAAATAAAAACAAGTTACATGTTAGCGTGTAGATGTATAAATGTATAATGAAAAATTAGTGAAAACAGAATCACCAAATAAAGCCGGTGACTGCGCCCGAATTCCTGACACAGTCCTCCATCTCGCCCTTCAATTATCATTACATTTATCTTCTGAAATCTCGTGAAAATACATCCGGATCTCTACCGGAGAATTACAAAGAGAGAAAGGTAGGCCAACGTTTCGCCCATATTTCCTTTAGTTGATTCCTTCATTTTTATGACTTTCTCTCTTCACTCGTAAACTTTTACACCGAATCTCGAGACCCTTTTCATTTCGTCAAGTTCATCACTTAATTGCGCCGACAAACAAGCTGTTTTCATTATCATCCCCTCCCCTTTAATCCTCTGTGCTCATTTCATTTCAAATGACGAACGATATTTTAACGCGTCCCATCAAAAGGATCCAACTTTCAAACTCACAACTTCTCTCGTTTCTGTTTTCATAAATCCCTACGCTTTCTTCCCTTGCCTCTTCGTATGTTCTTTTGCAGTATAATTAAAGATACTGACCTTCCTATTCCGGAAAAAAGCCTCTTTTCTCTATTTAGCAAGTTTCGTATGTGATTTTTTTCGGAAGGGCTCGAAGAATCCTACAGTTAAAGCACTCCTATGAAACAGCGCGAGTAATTAAGATACTTTGGAGATATTTATCATTTCCTGTATAAAATTAAATTTATGCTGGCGGTATTTTCTTCACAAAATGTTTTTTTTACATGATAGTGAATCAACGTTTGAGCTCAATTCTCTGAACGCAATTCCTTACATCTCGGATATCTAGTAAGGCAAACCTTGTCTTGCCGTCTAGAATATCTGTATGCATTTATAAATTAATTCACTAACCATCTTTTCGTCTACTATCTAAATGCCTGGATCTTCTAGAATTCTCACACTATTCCAAGCATTTGCAAGTTTCAGTGTAGGTCGGAATTGAACGAAAGATCGACCGTGTAATTAAATATTTCGATAATGTCTTTGCGATCCCCGATCAAACGGAAATATACTATGAAGCTAGTAATGTTTCACTGTAGCAAATTACAAGGTCCACCGCTGGTTGTGGTCACTGGACACTATTATGCAATGGAAAATCGAATATATTGTCACTAAGTACCAAAACCATCAATGAATAATCAATCAATAAACCATAAAGTGGAAAAATAAGTAATTCTAATTGTGATCAGTAAGATTCAGAATTTAATCAAAGCGAATAGCTGTAAATAGATTAGCCGTCACATTTTTTTAGCATATCCTTATTAGGGATCTTAAGGACACCTTTGATAACATAGTATATTGATAAAAAAGTATATTTAGATATTTTCCATCAGGGAAAACCAGAAGAAAAAATAAAAATATAACCGCATAATAAAACAGCTCTGCAAATATGAGTTTCTATTTTAAGTTTGTGGGAAGAAATTAACTAATGAAATATTTCAGATTAAGATAAGGCCACATGGGTGGTATTAACGCCACTTAGCAGACGAGATGAAATTACTGCGAATAAAATTTAAACGTAACTTTTTCTAACGGTGACCAAAAAATTTGTAACTCTGGCAATAATAGTGGAACATATACAGGATATCAGCTAATTGATATAGAAGTTAGATTCAAATTTATCCTTTATATATGTATATAGTTTGATAAGCAAATAAGTTTACTATCTTAAAACCTAATACACAATGGAAATTTGCAAATGTAAAATATAGAGCTCATGCTATTAAAGGCTTCAAAATACGTTGGAAACTGAGAGTGGAATTAAATTGAACGTAGGATACTCTCTAATGTGGAAATATGAAACAGCAACTCTATATCAAACAGTTATTATGGAAATCAAGATTAAGAATACACGATGAGATAAAAAAGCACGATAAAATTGTTGAAGGCATCGTGGAATAGCTACTGGAAATGAATTCACAACTCAACGATCTGATTTTACTTCTAGTACTCCGTTAGATCCTCGACTAAGTGATATAAAGTCATCGATTTTGGGGTCACACATTCCCACTTGGACCCTTCAATATGACGGAATTATTTTGAAATTTCCAGCGATTTTTTATCAAAGACCGGATGGTGAATCACATTTAGTCAATCGCAGTTTTAAGGGGCCCTCATCATTGAATTGGAGGAATCGACTGTCCCCTGAGACTAATGGGATATCCTACAAGCGCCGGAGGGGACTTCATTTGAGGAACTCTAAACACCTTCGTACGGCTTTCTTCTCTTACTAACCTTCTAATGAACTTTTTGGGGCAAACATATGCCATTCTACTCACGAATCACTGATGGATTGCACAAGGGGTCGGATGACCACTTGATTTGTCATGCAGACTTGAGTGGTGCACCTTTTTTCATCTGAAAATGCCATTCGGCTATGAAATAAAACATTTGGCTTCATTTGAGTATTTGAGTGTAGTATTGCTTAAATAGCTCCGAATTGCAGGAAATGAAACTATTTTAATCGCTAAGTAAACCAAGTCAGTCGTAATAAACTGAAACACAAGATATTTAAATACTTGGATTTGCGTCAGGAAGTGAGGTTCCTTAGTGTGAATCTTGAACACTGCACATTCTCTAAATAATATATATAACTTACTCTAAACATATCCTTTAGAATAGGTTCGGGCAACCAACAGAGAGATCTGGTCAAAATTGTGTTATCTATTGACTATTTCCAATTTATTTGAAATTTTCTTTCGTTATAATACATATTTTTATTTAAATCGTATTTTATAATGATACCGACAGTATGAATACATTTATGAATTACGAGTGTTTTAAAACTTAGTGAAGCCTTTCATTGCAAGAAATGCATTGGCTTCAACCGACGCCTTCTAGTCTGCAGATCAAGAGACTGGCCTGCTCGCCGGTAAAGATTGTCCATGCTATGGACAGGTGTAACGAAACTGTGAAGCTCGAGAGGCATAAGTAAACAAAAGAAACGCTAGAAAATAGCTTCGTAATATTAAACGTTTCACTGTGAGGGTGTTCTGCGTATAACATTTGATTTGATCGCGAGCCATACGAAACTTGTGTCGTGCCGGATACAGGTATAGTTTGGGGACCTCTGGTCTAGATGAAATTAATAGGAGAATGAATCTACCATCATTATATATCGGTTAATTATGACTAAATATAATTCGAGACGAGTTAATGTCTCATCCACTGCCTTGGCAACATGGAATGTTAATACTTGCCAAGGGAGCAAATACCATGGAGAATGTTCCCATGCTTTATTCGCTTTGCCATTTGTATTATTGCTGCAAATAGATTAAATACAAGGAGTTAATTCTGGAAGTAATTAATTGAAGAACAGCGGAAAAGGAATTTGTGGAGAAGAAATATCGCTGGGGGCGCTGCTCAACGGCCTATTTCAAAGATTGTTAAATGTGCCTGAAAATATCTTCAACAGACAACACAAATCCAGTTGCATTCAAAACAAACCATGCAATAGGCTTAGCCCGACAACTGAACAACCTTTCAAGCAGTTAAAGTTTGTTCTACTTCTATATGGCACATCCCATGAGCCAAAATGTGAAGGAATGGAATGCGATTAAAGCATTTTGAGACTGAATAATTACTATTTTCACTGTTTCTTATTAACGAAGCGATTTCCTAATCTTTGGTAAACGCTGAGGAATGGTCAAAATCTTAACTCAAAAATGGTATAGGTGATGAAGATGGCTATGTTTAGATGTAAAATAGTTCTGACAATATCATAAAAAATTTAATAGTATTTTGTGTAATTAAAGCTACAATCTAGATAAGCTAGACCTGAATAGAAACCATCAGCTACTTTTTCATTTACTAATGAAGTTATGGTATGATGTGTATTTAATATTATATATGTAACTTATTTTTACTATTATATAAATGAAATGCTTCTTATTATTATCGAAAATAATCTCAACCCTTCTATCTAATTAATCTTGCAAAAAAAAATTAATCCGTAGGAGATAAAAATACTGATTCTGCGCGGATATACGACCTGGCGTAGAATTCTCTCTTTTTTCGTTCTTTTTGATGGATTCCTTCGAATTTATGACTTCAGATATGTGGTGTACGAATGCGTAAAATACCCGCAATAATGAAACGAAGTAAGAGAGAGTTGCGATTCGCATGTTCCTCTCTTCGGAGATAACGGCTCTTATCCGAATGGATTTGAAAAGTTCCCTTAATCTCCAAACTCAAATATTTCCAAGTATTCGTCTTGCCGTTGCTTTGCTCTTTCTGATTTTTCTCCCAACTTTGTTTGTGTCAGCTTATCTGAAAACCGCTTTTCTTTCTCCGTAAACTACCGACGTACAAATCGTAAATTTCGTATTTCTTGGAAGGCTTCGTGTCCTTAAATTCTCCGCTTAATAATTTTACTTTTATTCTTGATAACTTATCCATCCCTTTTATCGTCAAAGATCTTTTATTTTTCCCTCTGTCTTGTTACATAATTCCTTTAATTAGTTTCTTTAGGAATACTCTCCATGTCTTACAGACCCATTTCATCAGCCGTCGCTGCAATAATTTAAGCCCTCTCTTTTCGCATAATCTCCAGAAATTCATCTTCTTTTACGGATGCAACTTGTTATTTTATCTCTTACCAAAGTCTCAAACATCTCTGATGATGTGACGTAAGATCAAAGTTTCAAACACAGAGAAACACTCCAAATGACAACTGTCGCTGATTTGTACACATTTCGGAGCTTCGCCATTGTTTCTAAGGGAGAAAATAAGAAACAATGAGTGTTTTATAAACAATTAGTGTTCAGAGGATGAGTTGTTTACAACCTCAAAATGTTGATAAAATATTCACGTATTTTATCAAAATTTCCGCAATTTCGAATCGAAATCGATATTTTAGGACCAAACTAAGAATTTTTATTCTATTCTCCTTCTTTCTGTGCTTGATTCGACTTTCTAGGACCATTATTTATTATAAAATTTTGCGAACGAAATGAACCCTGCGACGAAAAAATGAACTTTACGTGTATTTCTTATGAAAAGTTTTGAGCCGTCTGGGTTCGAACCGTGGACTTAAAGTAAATAAAAATAGCCTATAGTCTGCGCATAGTTGGCTTTTAATAATGGAGAAAATGTCAAAGTTTTGCGACTCTCGGTTCTCGAGTTTTTAGCGAACACACACACATACACACTCTATCTATTATATATAGATGCTTCTCCGGATTCATTCATATAGATAGATAGATAGGATACTAATTCACAGGCTAAACCACAGGTGTCATTGACTTGAAATTTTTACGACGTATTGGCCATCACGTGTAACTGCCAGAAAAATTCCGATTTTGAACCTCAATTTCATGGGTTCGATTCCAGAGACCCCCTAAGTAGCGACGTTTTCCATTTAAATGCATTGCTTTGATTTTCCGGAATTTTTAAAAAATACTTCCTGGATAGCTAGAGAATCAAAATTATAGGAGCCTATATATATGGTCATGATCTATCGAAAACATAAATGACTTTTACGGAAAATATCCTGGGTTCGATGCTAGGACGATGCAAATATCAACCCTTTAAAATACATGGGAGTAGTTTTTCATTATTTTTTTTGATGCACTTATCGAAATGATAGAAAGTTCGTGCTTGGCTGGGAGATGTATGGTAAAAATTGGTTTAAGAAAAAAAATTAGATAAGACCGTACTACTCCTGGGTTCGATGCCAGAGCACATTAACATTTCTCTCATAAAGAATATAAGGGAAAAGTAGGACTTCGTTTGAGGCAGTTGCAGACAATATTTCTGGTTGAATTTTCACACATAGTTCGAGATGGTGATCTTCTGTTTCGCTGCATAGTAAGTTCACCAGGAAGACCCGGGTTCGATGCCGGACGAATAAATTGCAGCGAATATTAAGAATATTTTCAATCCATTTTCTTTCTTTTGAGGACTCACTCTATATGATACCGTCTTAAAATTAGTGTTATCGATGTGCTTGCAGTATGCTATCAACATTTTACTCGTTTCATATATGAATATAGAAGATTAAATAGCAGCAACAATAGAAGTCAACTCAGTATTATTATATTCGGAACTATTCCACATATTTCATGATCACCGCCTATCGCAATTGTGATATTTAAGCCCTTATCCGATTGGTATCCCCAAGCCATTGAATGGATTCATTTAAGAGTTAAGTGGATAAGGTTGCTACTGAAGTATGTTTCATTATTTTTATATACTTCCATGAGCAAAACTTATTGCATAAGAAATGAAACGTAGTTAAAAGGAAAAAACTGAGATATTAGCTTACAAATAGAACGCTATTGCATTCCCACGCCCAAAAAGACTCTATGACGTGAATCACATTTTTCTTTTCGCGGATTTGATCCGGATGTATGCGAATCATCCTTGCGACATTCAAGAGAACTTTCACTGCCCCCTCTTCTACTAAATACGAAAGAAAACACTAAATTCGAAAGAAAACGATAAGAATAATAAAAATGTCGGTAACTTTTTATCAAAACAAAGAAGTCACTGGAGATTTTCCTGCCAACGATGATTATATGTTGGACAGCTCGGCTGGATATTAGTGGAAACCTGGTTGGTCTATGTTCGTATTTCGCGAGGTAGCGTCGTGTTTCGGGGGGTCCTTAGAATAGGGGGCCTTGCAGAATAGGGGGAACCAGCGTTGATTTGGATTAAGTTTATGTGAAATCACTTTGGAGTGGTTTATTTCCTTTTTTAGTTGGTAGCTCTGTTATGCGTCGTCTCCAATTCGAGTTTCAGCAGGTATTATAAGTTATTTACCGGGAACTACTTTTTTCTAACCGCGTTGGGCAATCGTGGGATTCAGTGTAATGTTGAGCGATTCCAGTCTGTCGCTTCTTTTTGGTTTCCTTTAGGAATAAATAGGTGTGTACTCTGCTAGATTAATTAGTGGTAATAAATCTCCAATAGCCGTCTTTGTCGGCGACCCTCGTCTCATCCGCCCCGGTTTCGGAGAAAACAAGAGCCACACTTTAATTACACTCAATTTACATTTCGAAAGCGATACTTTCTTCTTCAGGAGTAATTAGGTACAAAGGAAAAACGGTGGTGGGTATTTATTGTCTATGGGTGGAGTGGGCGGGGATTTCTCTCTGTGACGTAGGGAGAGGTATTGTTAGAATAAAGAGTTTTCGTGTGGTGAAGTTGAGGACAAATGGAATTTCCACAGTGACGTAGAAGGACACTTAGCTTAAGAAAGAAATCCACCGCGTTTACTCGCTTCTGGAGTCCAAGAGGGTGTATAGTTATGAGTGGGGGTTGTTTTTGAAATTGGATATCTCCAAATCTATTCTCTAATTTTCGTCTGTCCAATATAATCGCAGTCTTATCATGAAATTTCAAATGTACTTGATTTTCACGTCTTTTGGAGGAGATTCAATAGTTTATTATTATTGGCAAAGGCCGGAGTTAAGTCGAACTGGGAAGAAATTGGCTTCAATTTGTTTCTAATTCCTGGGGCAAAGGGTAACTTTATGAAGTGTGTTTTTTGTCTTGAGTGGATGTTAAGGTTATGTGTTGATGTATGATAAGTTTATGTTTTCTAAGTGTGTTGTTAACAATGCAGTTGTCATACCCATTCTGCTTTGCGACTTTTTTGATGAGAGAGTTTTTTATTGAAGTCTTTTTTCGAAAGAGGAATCTTCAGTAGCCTATTTATCATGGAGCGGAAAGGAGCTTGTTTTTGAGGAATATGATGATGAGATTCTTGGGGAATGTACATGTCTGTTTGTGTGGGTTTTCCGTATACGTTGAATTTGAGTTTAATTTGTGTTCTGGATATTTTTAAATGTAAAATAAATATTATTGCTTGAATAATATTGTTGCTTGTCAAGGATGACCGCTTTGTTCCCTTTATCTGCTTTAAGATAAAAGCAGTCTTTTTGATTGAGTGGAACAAGTTGAGATTCTCAGGCCGAAAGGCCGAGGAAAGAAGGGAAAAAAAGAAAATTTGGAACACGCATGTTCCGAATTCTCGATGTTATCAAACATCGACAAAAAACCAACATGACCTCCTGCAAAAGAACTAATAGAAGTTTATTAATTATATTCACAGGGGGAGTCTAACGTCAGAAAAGTGAAGCCAATAATAACGCAACCCGCAGAGCACTGGAGCCCTTTTCTCCAGCTCCCCTTTAACTACATGTATTTTTGGGATTTAATTTTACTCTCATATCTTACGAGACTCAGGAGCTTGTCTATCTTATGACGTGGAGTCAGATAGTTTAAATTAACCTTCTACTTAACGATCATGTTCGATTTTTTTTTCAAAGTCCTCTTGATTCTTTTCATCATGGAAAATAAAACATGCCTGCAATGTAAACTACTCAGATGCCGGTGTCGTCTGCTAGAGCGATATAAAAAACGAATCATCTGCTAACCTCCCGCAAACTGTATTAAAACCTCGTTGATTATTATAATTTTAATTTTATGTATATTATAATGCATTAATCCGTCTCAGTTTTAATTGATTAATATCAAGTACGGCATAAAAATTCATTAATAATCGTTTGACGCAATGAGATAAAGCTACTCTATCATACATTATAATAGCTTTCCAGGGTAATTAGAGATTTTCCGCTCGTGCAATTGTTTGTTCAATTCATAATTGGGGCTAAATGTAGTAAAAGTCGTGAAAATGACGAATACGAGAACTTTTATACCATGCAAGACCTGCAGGTGCAGCCGAGAGCACAATGAAATGTTCATTTAAACGCCGTGGCTTAGTACTTACGTTTGTTCTGATTCATAGAGTTCAGATAATGAATGAAATAATAAAAATAAGTAAGATGCATACATTCTAGTTTTGGAAAATTTTGTGGGGGTAGCTGTTCTGATGCAAAGCAATTGACCATGCTGCAGGCAGAAACAAATCCCTGCCTATTTAGCTATAGAATGTTTAGAAACGCGAAAATAACAAAATTGCTTCGTGTTACACATTGCTCATACTACATTATGTGTTCCAAAACGTTCGACTTACTCGATCAAACCTTGATAACTCTGTATCAAAGCCGTAAAATCACGAAAAAATAATGTATTAGTATAGGGAGGTACAAAAAGTTCTCACTAGCATGGCTAAATGCGCAATCTGCCCCTTTACCCCTGGCTTCACTTTTGGTCGCTAGATGGAGATAGTAATGCTTTTCCTGTGATTATATTATTTTCTTTCTAGTGTTTGTCTGTTAATTCACTTCGATATGTGCGTGAAACGTCGAAAAGCGGTTACTCAGTACTGACGACAGTAACTCTCAAAATAAGAGCATAGAACAACTGGTTTTTCACTAATTTGTAGCCAAATCGTCGCCACACAACAGCAAAGATGGACTAGTCACTAGCAGGAGCTTAAAAGTCCCAGTGACCTCCGACACGTGTAGTCAACTGCCACCGGGAACAAAGAATAATTTAAAACTTTTGTTATAATACAAATTTCTAGTCGACATCATATCGAGAAGGTCCTGAAAATAAGAGGGATTCAAAATATTCTTAAGAAAAAAAGCCATTTATTTGAAATAGGAGAATTTTTCACCCAACTTGCGACGAACTCACGTACATTAGCTTTCAGTTTCATAGATATAATGAAAGAAGAGCGCGTTTCCCGTGACCCCTATGATCTTCTATTCCCTATCCTACCGTGATGTAGCCTAAAATATTTTCTAAGCCGAATCATAAATAGTTTAAAATTCCCGCCATTCGTTTCAAATAGTAGAGACGCCTGGTGTCGAACCCGGGATCTTTTGGAAGCTGTGAATACATATTATGCTCTGATGGAAATAAAACTTATTTGATTCAAATTTTGAAGTCGATATCATACCAGGAAGGTCCAAAATTAAGACTCCGTTATCCCCATCTGAAATGTAATGTAAATGCCTCTCTGGGATCGAACCAAGGAAGATAAGGGTAACCAAAAACACCGTATGTAAAATGTATTTATGATTTTTATCTGCATGGTTTTAAGTTTCCATTTTATCGGGAAGTGGTTCAAATAATTCTTAAAAATCGTAGTAATTTAATATTTTAGAGACGCCTGGAGTCGAACCCAGGACCTATTGGCAGATGTGAGTACACATTATAACTTGGTAGGACTTGATCTTATTTAATGCAAAGTTTTATGTCGATTTCATTCCAGGAAGGTCCTACACTAGGATTTCGTTATCCCCATTATAAATGTATTGGCGAATGTAAATAACTCACTGGAATCGAACCAATGACCATTAGCGAAACGTTAAACAGCGCATATAAAGTATATCAATGATCTCTATCTACATACCGAGTTTCAAGTTTTGATCTTATCGGGAAAGGGATTCTAAAACAATCTTAAAAATCGCCACAATGCATTTTAAATGGGAGAATATTTGCTCAGACCTTGCGTCGAATCAAGGGTAGCCTTCGAAGATGTCTTTTTAATATTCGTCGGATACGCAAGGTTTCCAGCGATCCCTATAATTTCAACTCTCTAATTTGTCGGGAAAAGCCCCAAAAATTTTTCAAAAATCCCCTCTATGTATCCTTACGGAAAAACGGGAATTCGGGGCCTTCTGGCATCGAACACATGACACTGAGGTTCAACATCGGCATGTGAATAAAGATCATAAATGCATTTTATACACGCTGTTTAACATTTCCGTGATGGTCCTTGGTTCGATCCCAGAGAACCATTTACTATACTCTATGAATTTCAAACGGGAATAACGAAGTCTTATTTTAGGATCTTCCCGGTATGATGTCGAATTAAATAAGTTTTACAATCAAATGCTTGGGCCGTGACTTGGTGGTATGGATCCATCAGGAGCGAAAGTGAAAACAAACTTTTACTGTACCACAGAATATTTTATTTGGAAACGACCATGGTTTCGACTAATGGAGTCATCCTCAGGTGACTAAATACAATTCAATACAGCGTTTATATAAGTAGGAGGGAATGGGAGGGGAAGTGGTGAAGGGTGTTGATAACTGAGGGAAAAGGAGACAAATATTCGTTAATAACTTTCACATTTGGATCTGCCACGTTTATCAGGATTTCTAATTGCTCCAAAGAGTTTAAGGTGAAGCCTTTTTCCGCGAAATGCAGGTAATCCATGTTGAAAGAGTCGTGGTTGTTCTCTAGCAGATGATGAGCCATTTGCGACACAGCGGGGTTGTTTCGGCCGCTGAATGCAACTTCCTGCGAACCTCAAAAGATCTCCCTGTTTGTACACAGTGAATTCCTTTGAGAAGTTGATGTCTGTGATTATTTGAATGCTTTGGTCCAAGAGGTAAATTCTCTTCAGAACCTTATGGTTTTCCATGTGTGTGATACAGCATTTATTATTATTACCAACGCTCGCCTCACTGGCATCGCGGCGACCTTTTGTTGTACTTAATGAATTCAATTGGGTGCTTGTCATTATTTTAACAATTGAACCCTTCGTAGAAGAGACAGGTACGATGAAGTGATTACAGAGATTAGAGAAAGGTGAGGATGTGAATATGCCATTTGAGAAAAGATGAATTTGTGGGGTGAGGATGAGTTTCAGCAAATGAGAGAGAATGAAGGAAGTTGTTAGGGAGCTGCAGAAAGGAAATGCGATACAGTGCTATACGTATGACACGACTTCCAAATGAAAGTTATTAATATCTGGAGTCGATTTATACACTAGACAGGCATTATGTGGAAACAGTTCACATTTTCCCTTAATAATTGATCAGATGAAAAGCGCGCGATTCATCAGACCGAAGGAATATAATACATTAATTAAACCAAAATTATCGATATTTATTTATTTATACCCCACATACATCCTCTTTCTGGACTTTTACAAAGGTAAATAAATTTATTAATTTTGGTAGGTAAATAATATTAACAAGGAACGATGACACATATACATATAAACATATAACATATATATAATATATATATATCAACAAAGATTATGGAAATGCAATAAAAAAATTGCAGAAAATGAAAAAATATGAAGAGAATTAAAGTAAATTAAATTAAATGAGAAAATAAAATAAAATAGGCGAAATTTCTTAAACGTTTAAAAACGTATCGGTGTTTTTTTACGTCTTTACTCGCGCGAAAGGATTTTTACGTTATGACATCGAAAAGTATGAGTTAAAATGAAACATTTTCTTTATTCCCTTTTATTTGACAATGCTCCTCAACGCGAAAATTGAAATGAAACTATTGCAATTAGCCTAAGTAGGGATTGCAATACCGGGATACCGAATACCGGTATTTGAGCCATTTGTATAATTTTGTAATATCGGTATTCACAAGTTTAAATACCGTTTTTTCGGTATTTACTAGTAATTTTTAGAATTATCTCCACTTTATGTTCAGGTGTAGCCAACGTAACAAAATAGTATACGTTTTTATTTTTATGTCTCCCTAACGGGTGAAATTAATTACACTGTCGACACATGTGAGAGATTCTAATTTATTAACAGCCAATGCAACAATAAAATTCATGTTGCTGTCACTTAAAGAACATCACTATCTGAAGAGTTATATATTACATTGAAAAATCGCACAGAAGAAAGGCATACCGGAATAGAAAATGTTTTACGGTATTTACATAATTATAATGATTTTAAAAGTGAAAATGAAAAAGAAGAAAAGAGACTAACCAAATCAAATTTGATCAAGTTTATACTAAATTTTCTTAAAATATTTAACCTACAAACCAACCCACATTCAGAAGAATTCGGTGCAGTTATCGAAGATGATGATGACACCGATGTAGATAGTGAAAAGGAATGGTCTCTTGAACAAAAATTAGAGCAGGCGATATCTAAAATAATTTCAACAAACCAAAATACAATACATATATCAGATATATCCAAAACCATCCAACGAGAAATAGATTTATTTGAGGATGAGGGATTTACAGGTAAATACTTGGAAAAAGTATATCGTGCATTGCTAACAGTACCACCAACCAGCGCAGATGCTGAAAGAACGTTTTCGACAGCTGGTAATTTGGCACAAAATTACGTCCCAGTACCAGGCTCAATGACAGTACAATTGATGAATTATGTTTTTTAAGATCACATTTCAAAAATTTGTAGCAGTACAACAGACTGAATAGTGATTTACACTTTTTTGTGAATTATATACATAATAGGTTCCTTTAATTTTTTGTGATTATTTATATACTGTTATAATTTATAAGTTACAAATGATTTTTCGTGATATTTACTCTCTCTAATAAAACTGACAAATAAAACCAAGAAACACCTGTGTTTTCTTTCTTTTTCTAAAATCCCTACTACCGGTATTAAAACCGGTATTCCGTTATTAACATCTAAAAATACCGAATACCGGTATTGACATTTTGGTCCGATATTGCAATCCCTAAGCCTAAGGTCTTTTTTATAACCATGAGAAAGTGTGCTTTCGACTTTTACTCTAAACGAATTAAAATATGCGTGCTCATGTGGTACACGTTAAAATAACGAGAAGATGCAAATATAATACGAGTGATTAATGATATCCTAAAAAATGTAAGAACATTCGATAATTTTCAATGTGGAGTAAGACTTGGTTGTGTGCGAAGCGGAAAATGAGAGGTTAGCGTATCGAGTGCCTCAAAGCGGAGTATGTCATTCTCCGTATTATTCTCACCCAAGAAACGAAAATTCTTTAAATGCGTATGTTTTATAGTTGAGGCTCTCTTCAAGACCCGAGAGTCTCTAGAAGATGGGCCTTACGTCTTACTGCTTTAATTCGCCCCTCAAGGCCTTAATTATCTTTACTCTTGCCATTTATCATTATTTGAGTGCCTCTGACTTGGCTTTAATGGTCGCATCGCCCACACTTAAATCAGTGAACCAGATGCTCCTGAGGAACGAGGATTTTACGGCTGAGCGTGTTGACGATAAATTCAAAGCGTTTTCCGTTAAAAACGAATATGGTTTATAGTTTTGTAGATTCATTTTGATTTTTTATTTCATGATTTCGAAATCAATCTCTCCTTTCAAATTAAAAGAAGTCATCTAGTGAAAAACATCCTCTCTGAGTTTGGGGTACGGATTTTAATAAAGCCCTCAGGCAGTGGGAGTGTAGGGATGGACAGTTTGAGTGTCTCCAATCCAAGGCTCAAAATATTCCAAAATCACCTGTGATATTTCAGAAGTTTTTTTTTAATCAATCTCGGCGATAATTTCACAAAAAATAACACAGTGACACGCTTGATAATATGTATGATGAAGGAAACAAAGCAGAATCCATCGGTAAGAAAGCAAAAGAGAAAATAAGAAATTTCCTCTACTCCCATGCGTTGTTAAAAAAGTGATAGAATATCCATTTAGAGGTTTAAAATCTCCAATAGCCGGAATTCGGAAAATAACAAGAAAGGGCACTTTATAAGTTGTTTTCTCCGAATACCGATAAATGAGACGAGGAACGCCGACAAATAAACTAATTTATGAATCAGTGTGAAATTCTGTGTGATGTTCTTTGGGAAAGGAAAATTAAGATGACCCCATCCTCCCTCAATCTTCTAAATTGAGTTTGTATTGATCCGCCGATCACTGTGGGTGACCCACACATATTGGATTGCTCTTTTTTGTTTAGAGCCGTGGAAAAGGCATCTGAGGAGAGCATTTAAGCCGTGCATAATCCGTGATTCTTGAGAACGTGAGAGCCGTGATGTGCAGCGCGGCTGATGCTATTCATGGGATTTCTTTTGTTTGGGTCCAGTTCGGATGCTGCGAAAATCCAATGCAATCGGACTCTGGTAATCTGCAGAGTGAGACTGTTTCTATAGAAACGCCAACAATGCGGGGATTTGAGGGTATCAACGGATCTCGTCCGCCACTTGAGTGGATTTGATGGACCACATTCCGTGTCTTTGTGCTAACATCACTTATTAACTTTCCGGAAAGAATTTATGCTCGATCATTCTTATTTTCTCCACGTCTCCACGGTGAAAAGTTTATTGATCTATATATTTCCTTATATTCTCATTAGTAAAATCCTTCTTTCGTGTTGATGAAACCCCCTGCCACACGCCGAAAGGCAGGGTTCTTACATAGACATAGACAAACGGTAGTTTTCGGCATTTTCACTTAGTCATGATGAAAAACAGTAATGAAAGAAGTGGACAAGATTAATTTTGGGAGCTTAAAACATCCTTCCCCATTACTTCAATTAGGCGGTTTTTTAAGTTTTGGATAGTGTCCGATCTTGCTGTAAATCTTTTAGTCGGAGATTTTATTGGAAATTTTCGAAGGGATAATATTACATTTTCTTAATTGAATATTCAATTTTTTGAAGTAACCTTGGTCCTTGTTTTCCGTACTCTGCACGAGGAAATGACGGGTGTTAAATTTTAAGTTGTCGAAAGAAAAAAGAGCGTTAAAGTATCGAATATATTTGGCATTCATACTATCGATTTGCTCATTTCGTGTCTTAATTGCCAGAGTAACAGAGCTCCGGGAAAATATTAAAATAAACTCGATAACATCATTATAAATTGGCCAATTTGTATTCCTTTAATTTCTTCCAAATGGAAAATGCTACATGAAAAGCACCACGCGAAGGAAACTTAGATGAATATCTTTGCGAAGTTTTAAATTCCACATTAAAAACGCTGGCCTTTTGATTTTAGGTAGATGTGAAACTATTTCCATGGACCGTCTCTAGTCAGCACAAATTAAAATACAAAGCCTGATCATTCTTAAATGGATGATTTCCATTGTAAATGAGGGACTTACAAAAACCTCGCATAGCTGTCAATTTAGAATTTGGTCGCTGAATTTATCGTTTTTTTTTTGACTTCGGAGGTATTTTACACTATTTTAAGATACATCAGGTCGGTTCTCCTCTGCGCATTCGATATTTCACGATAATAATGTTAAATCTATTAAAAATTTATCATCCGCTTGGATAGAGCATGATCCAGGTACTAGTACCGGTAACATTTTTCTCTTTGCACTTTGCACCAATTCGATTCGCCAATTATAATTCGATCGTATCTGAATATAGATGTACATTCATGAAACCAAATGGCTCTTTTTAATTCTTTATTACTTCCACCCTAGGGGAAAATATTTTAAGAATTTTATTGCCTGGGAAATGAAAAAATAGTATGTTCCATAATTTCTTTGTTACAGGGTAATGTTATGTTCCAAGTATAAAAAGAGTTTGGGTGGTTTTAATACAAACTTAGCAGGTTTCTGGAACTATTGAAGTGATTGAGAGTGAATTGGAGGATTGAGAATGAATGAAACAGTGGCAAATAAGTTGATCTTATGGTTCTAACTGCGGAAGATGTGAAATCAAGCGAATTGGCGACAGATGGAATTAATCCGATGGAATTGCGATTCGAATCAATGGGCTGACTCCGGCGATCGTACTCTAAATTCGGCTGTTGACCAATTATCAACTATTGTGATATGACCGTTGGTGAGAATGCGGTCCCATCGGTACAGTCGTCACTTTATCGAGGAAAAATCGTTCTTATCAGAATTGCTCGTTTATATCTCAAATCTATTTCGCGCATTGTTTGCCACAAACTCCTGCATTGATAAATGTGAATTATGTGCGTCGTACTTGAGGAAGGTTTAAGCGAGAAGATAATGCAAGAATCGGGACTCGTAAGTGAAGCACAAATGGTTTCTCTACTGTGTAAAACACTTTTTATCCTTGACAAGTGAGTGTTATTTCCTAATTTTACATGTATAAGCAGTTTAGTCCATTGTGCCTTCCAAAGTTTGTATTTGTGCTCAGGAGAATGAATTTTATATTTTGCATACATCCATGTGACGTAAATAGTAGCTAATTTTTATTTTTTTGAATAGACAACATCTTGCTCAAAAGTAATGTATTTTTATTCTTTAAAAAAAACATAACATTTAGAAATGGATGGTTTTTCTAGATTTAAGATTGTAATGCAAATGAATTCCCGAAGAAATCAGTAGCAGTATGTAGTCTCCCATCACGCCCTCTTAGTACAGTCCTTGTTATTTCGTTACAACTGTCCTGGTTGAAGTCATTTCCGTGCTCTTCCGAGTATTCTCCCATGTTCCACTTTAGATTTGTTATCGCCGCCAGTAGCGTATGGCAGGCGGTGTAGTAACACCAACATTCCTACTTAATCAACCCTATTAGCCCCTCTAATGGACTGAGGAAAGAACGACCCGAATACGTATTTGCGATCTCTTCTTCGAAAAGTTTTGTCAATTCTTCTTGGAGGTCGCGTTTTGTCTTACTTGGAATTAAAATATCATTTACTTCGCCTAAAAACTCTGAACTGATGAATTTTTGGAAGAGTTTCCGTCGGTAACAAGATCTTCTGGAGCGAATTCCAACCGAGGGCCTGTATCACAGCCTGCCTTCAAACCTGAAATCCCCGCTAACGAAACGAGCTGCTCTACGCTGGACCATCTCTAAATCTGAGACTAAACATACTTTATGTGGGTCCGGCATCGCACAGCATTATGCTAGAATAAAATAATCTGTTCCTTTGGATGTGCATCCACTCAGCGTTCTACCAGTTAAGTTTTGCACTCTATTCGCTTTGACTATTCAGCTCGGATATGTTTTTTAAAAGATAAAGTACCGCTAAACGTAACTTCTAGGTATTTATTGCGACGCACAATTCTAAAATATATCCCGAAATGTGGCACTATGCGGGAATAATGTTTGGGATCCGCGTGAAACTCAAAGCATCGCATTTCTTTAGATGCATATAAATTAAGTTACCAATGCGATCCATTACATTTACCAAGCACTAGTATATATGTATCACATCATCAAAATGTACAACATAGTCACATGTATTGCAAAAATTGGCAAATTCCGCAAATCAATGTCCTGGCTACAAAAACAAACTTTTTACAGCACAATTGCCATTTTCTGTATCTTCTAGGAGGAAAACTCAATTAGTTCCTAAGGACAGAAAAAAGTTAAAAATTTTAACATAGTCAAATTTGGCATTCCTTAAGTAGAGACAGTGCAATTATTCACTCATACCTCAATAGCTTTCATCACATCCATAATCGAGACTGTGACAAAATAAAATGAAACTTACATTTTAATCCAATGCCTCGTACTTTTACTCGAAAGTTTTTTATCCAAATACATCAACTGTATTTCGAATTCCTGAGTGAATGTTGCGTCAACAGGTATACAATTTTCGAGCTGATTCACTATGCAAATATTACGATAAATATTTAAAGTAATTTGGAATCTAAATCTATAAAGTATGAGTAATACCAATATAAAATAATATAAATATCCGTCACTAGTTTGCACTCTTCCTTCAATTTATGCCTTTTTAAATTGAATGTTCTCTTATTAATTCGGTGATACAAAGCATGCTACACTATATTTAAATAATAACCATAGTGTAGGAATGCATATTGGAACCTTTTCGATGATTTACCTCTTGTGTCTTTCTGTTGTGTTGTTGACTCCGGAGCTGCAAGAGATTATGAAATCCTTTCGAAAATTGATATCATATACAGAAATCTATCGACTTTGACACATCAATTATCCAACTTAATTTTTTTTCTATTTTTTCCATTTCTCGTAGATCATTGCTACTACTATTCTATAGCGGTTTAGGTTTTCAGTTCGTTTGAATCCCAGACAGCGATTGTGAATAGTGAGAGTGAATAGTGATCACAAAATCGAGAAATTATTTTCAGTAAAACTCGTGAAAAAATTTTAATATAAAACTACCAATAAACTTTCTTTAAACGGGGCAAACCAGTTTCGGCGACCAAGCACCTTCGTCAGAGCCAGAACTCAACCTAAACTCTCTTATCTTTCGATTTTCCCATTAAAAATTTTTATATGAAATTCTACCAAGTGACGATTGACAATATTTATTTAAATTTCCTTAATTTTCAAATCTTCTAAATGATCATTAACGCCAAATAAGTTATCAGAAATTTATAAGTACTCCTTCATACATACTTGAATTCGTTTAGTTTAAAGACTGCCATTTATAATTATTACATGAATCAATATGCATCAGGGAAAAATTTCCGTCAAACGCGTTACTAAAAGCGGTTTGTCGGTGGAGCGATTGTCTGCAAAATGACTGTCGGTCGTATTTCAGTGTAGTGCTCTTCAAGTATGGGTCGGAAGAGTGATTATTGGTCAAGCAAGTGTCGCTGTGGTGACTACTGGTCAAACGAGGTCTCCATTACTTCCGGTTAAGAGCCTGTGCGTGAGAGCAGCGCTGCAAAGTGTCGATTACACGGCTCAGCCAATCAGCGATCGCCACGTAGATGTACTTCTGGAGAGATTCCGCCGAAATGAATCTTTAATCAGCCAGAATAGGTAAATCCTTCCGCAAATATCCCCGCTTTTACGACGCTCTATAAAGTCTTAATTTTTACGACGTGCAGCGAAAGCCCCCGCAATGCGGCCAATGCACTCTGGGGGAATAATTTCGTCAGCTTTGCGGCAGATGAAAATTTCAGCGTTTTAAAGGGAAAAATTACATCTTTTGGGTGTTTTTCGATGGGATTAAAGGTCGTAACTCCACTTGAAAATTCAATGCGGAAGAATTTATGGGGAACCTTCCTCCGTCGCAAATCCTGCGTTTCCAGTTGAAAGTGTTCCTCATTATCTCCTAAATAACGAATCAACCGAACACTATTTCAAGACGTTTTTGCAACCCATATTGTGATTAAAATATTTTGTAAGTCATACATCCTAAAAAATATTGTTCTCTCTTGTAATTTTAGTTTCTGGTGCCCTTAAACATAGTTCCCTTCAGCCTACTTACATGAAATTCTCTCTTTCGGTTGGTTCATGTACACTCCTGGCGAAAATTAACGCAGCACCGGCCGTAAGGATCGCTAGGGAGGTGCTGCGTTAATTTTGGCCAGGAGTGTACATCAAATTCAAAAATCATTCAAATCAAATTCAATGCCACTGCACATCGATATATTGAAGTATTCAGTTTATAGTTTATAAACTATCCCTATTCATACAACCACTTAACCATTTAGTGCCAAAGAGCTCAAGAAATGGTGTTTAATTAGACGAGGTGAGGAATATATAGTTGGCCCTTTCCTTTTTGAACCAGAATTATATGAAATGAACCAGCCCAACTGAGTACAATATTGTATTCTTACTACATACTTATACTTACTGTATTCAATACTGGATTTTACTTTTCTTAGCATAAGATTGCAACATCGCTACTTTTAAAGTCGATACTTGCACTGAAAAATCGAAGCCGACCTTTTCTATCGCTATTACGTGGGGAAAGGTTGCCGATATTGGACCGTTGCCTAAATTGGACCGTATTAGTATTCCCCCTTTTTTCCCCCTTTCGAGTATATCAAGCATTTGAGTTGCCAGTACTAAGTTGTGATATCATTTAGGGCACGTGACTAGACTGTCAGAGAGTTAGAGTCATTTTTCCGGTGTGGATGGTCGTTAGAGTGATTTGGTTGGTTGTGCTATAATTATTTACCCTTAGTACTTAGGCTGCAGTCTCAAGTAAAAGAAATAATCACTCTTTCCGTGGAACCCGAATTATGTTAGCTACTGACGACATGCTGCATATGTGTGTGAAACATTTTGTACTCGTCTGGCGTCATTATTATTTTAACGGGAACATGTTGCCTAAGTTGGACCACCGTGTGTCCATTTTAGGAGACTATTGAATGATGTAATTAGGCAATTAATTACTTTTTAATAATAATAATTTTACTTCAACGATAAATCTATATACTAGTAAATGGGTACTTGCATAATGCAAGCAAAGAAAATTATCAAGGGATACTACCCTGTGTTATCGGTCTTTATGTTATATTTACGTTTCTTTGTAATTATGCCATTCTCTCTAGCATACATAGTTTTAAATCTAAGATCGAGATTCATTAAATAATATAATAATAGAATTAGTGCTTCGAAGGCCTTTCACGTTCATTTGATACGGGAGTTTTGGAGTTGAGTTCTTCGTGATTACACATTCGTAAAGTTAAATTAAGGAAATACGCCAAAGTAAAGTTAGAATAAAAACCTGCATAAAATAAAAATGCGAGAAATCGATAGACGATTGATTACCTGTGGTACGTACTCGGTTTAGTGCAAGACATACTCCAATTGAATCATATGTCCGCGGCGCCTGCTTCCGGGCAGATCACCATATGATGATGAGGACAATATTGACGGCGTGCGGAATATTATCAAATATCCTTTCCGGTGAAACTAACACCCTGATATTTTCTGAGGAACGTACTCTTCCTAGCGCGACATACAGCTGGCAATGTGAAAACACGTCGCTTCTCAAATCAATTCCTACCTTACTTAGTTTTGGATTTCAGTCCTCAATGAACATGTACGGTAAAAGGTTTCTGCGGTGATCGGCTGATTCCGTGGTATCTCTTTCGGGATCCCACCCCGATGAATGTTGCAGCGGCGACGACGACGATTTAATGTGCACGCGTAAAATTAAATTAAAGAAATAAGCTTAAGAATGTTAAGTTAGAATAAAAATCTACATAAGATAAAAATGCGGAAAATAAATTGACGATTACCTATGTAGTAATAGGTTCAGTGCAAGATATATTGCATTATAGTCTTATATTCAGTAAATGGCGTCTACCACGACAATGAGCTCCGTTTCTAATTAAGTAAACAAATAGACAATAGGCAACGTAATTATGTAAATAGTTTTAAAGAACTTTATTCTAAAGCCCGTTTGGAGAAGATGGGGAAATAATATTCATACAATGATACATGCGAAAATTGTTTTTACTAACCAAGAATTATCCAGCGGAGAACAACGTAATCAGAAGGTCGTTGAAGGAAATCAGTGTATTTTATGTGAAGATTTCTGTTTTTCATTTTGATGAAAGTTGAATTACGTAATATACTACGTACTAATTGTGTACTACGTATTAATTAAAAAACGTAGAAAAAGAACTTAATTTAAAATTCTCTCTGGAGAGGATGATACAATAATTATATGTAATTAAAAGAGAAAAGAAGAAATATAATACGCATATAATAAAAAGCACAGAAACTCACCCACGAAAAGCAATCCACCATATACGTATAACAACGATATCGTAACATCGTTCAATGATACCATGTAATTCCTGAGTAGATGTTTTCGTCTGAGTTTAGTATATGATAAATGTATTTGGTTAAGTGAGCTATGAAATAAAATATTACTAAACTATAGTGTTCGTGAAACTAATGATTCGTAATGCTTGTAGTTGTGCTATTTCTAAAGATTGTCGTTAAACCTTTTAATTTACATTAATATCCCTATTTATTAATTTATATTAACATCTATGTACTTCATTCTCAAATAATCTCACTACTTACATGACTTTTCTGATTATCTTCGTCGATAAATGTTCTCGTATCCTCTACATAAACTTATGTTATCACAGTATGTATTCACGAATAATTCATTGACTGTGCAGATATTCACTGTCTATTTTGACGAAATTTACAATTTTCAGCATTCAGTAATAAGATATACCAAAAGAAACATTTAAAATAATTAAAAATGCAACAAACCTTTATCATGGCGTATGAAAATAGGATCGTAAACAAACTTGTTTTCGATTCAAACAATGATTGTTGCCATAGATTTAATTTTCAAAATGAGGAGAAAAAAACGTAGAAAATTGGCGTTCAAACTAAAATTTTGCAAATTTCGTGCAGGAATGTTAAAATCGGCCGCAAGAAAAGTAAACTTTGAACTTTTAGACGCAATATAGACCAAGCCTCGCTACTTAACGATTACGTTTTCACATTTTAATTAACGAAAGAAATTTGCTCTGCATGGCCATTTTTCGTTATTCCCGTTTAAATACATTGAAAAATATAATCGTCTCTGGGCTCAATTCTAGGTCAAAATCTGGGAATTTTCGATTTTTCCCCAGGTTGAGTGTGCATTATAAATCTCTCCTGAAAATTTCAGCCTTCTAGCTAGATTGGAAATAGCCAAACAGTTTGTATCAATGAGTCAGGATTGCAGCTTTATATATAGTAACTAGTAAATGGGTGCTTGCAAACTGCAAGCAAAGAAAATTATGAAGGGATATGTGTCTTTTTAATTATACTACTGTCTATCGTATACCTAATTTTCAAATATGAGATCGAGTTTCATCTAATAATATAATAATTATTTCGAAAGCCTTTCACGTTTAATTGAGACGGGAGTTTTGCAGTTGAGACCTTAGAGAATACGCATACGTAAAATTAAATTAAAGAAATGCGCCAAACAAATTTAAGTAATAATAAAAGTCTTCGTAAGATAAAAAGGCGAGAAATCGATAGATGATTCGTTACCTGTAGTACTCGGTTCAGTGCAAGGCATACTTCAATTGAATCCTATGCACATTAAATGGCGTCTAAAGCGGCACTATGAGCTCCGTTTCTAATTAAATAAACAAATAGAAATTAGGCAACGTAGTTAAATAATTTTGAAGAATGTAGAAAAAGAAGTTGAATTTAAAGCCCATATGGAGATGTTGGGAAAATATTTTGCATGCGATGATAAACGCAGAAATTGTTTTTACTTACAAAAATTATCCAGCGAACACGTAGAACTACAGAATCCGAAGGTCGTTCAAGGTTTTAGGACGTCCCCCTTTGGATTTCAAAGGCCTTCTACGCTTATTTGATACGGGAGATTTGGAGTTGATTCCTAATGAATGTGCATTTGTAAAATTAATTTAAGAAAATACGCCAATCAAAGCAAAGCTAGAATAAAAATCTGCATAAGATAAAAATGCGGAAAATAAATAGACGATTACCTGTGAAGTATTCGGTTCAGTGCCAGACATAATGAAATTGAATCCTATGTTCATTAAATGGCGTCTACCACGACAATGAGCTCCGTTTCTAATTATATAAACAAACAAATATGCTACAGGTAACGTATCTATGTAAATAATTTTGAAAAACGTAGAAAAAGAACTTAATTCTAAAGCCCGTTTGCAGAATATGAAAAAATAATTTGAGGTGAATACAATAGAAAAGAGTAAACATAGTAAGCATACATTTTTAATCGCAGAAATTGTTTTACTTACGAAGAATCATCCAGCTGATACGTAGAAAAACGTAATCCAAAGTTCGTTCAAGGAAATCAGCGTATTTTATGAGTAGATTTTTGTTGTTTATTTTGATGAAAGTTAAATGTTCTTGATGTATATTAATATTACAAACAAAAGAATATTGAAACATATTTCAAAAACTTCATACTTTCATCACGGCGTATGTTATTTGAACTGCAAACAAATTTGTATTCCACGTAAATAATGGTCGTAGCCAAAGTTTTTATCTTGGGAAGGGTGCAAATAAAAACAGTATTAATTTGTATTTAATTTAAGATGTTGCCGACATGGCGAAATTGGATGCAGGAAAAATGAAAATTCCACTTTGAGGTATAATTTAGTTAAATACTCTCCACTGCACGTACATTTTTCATGCTTCTGTGAATGAAAACATTTGGTTCTTCATGGACATTTATCGTTTCCCCAGCAGTATCCCATATCGTTACGTAAGGTACTACGTATTAATTAAAAAAACGAAAATTTAACTTAATTTTAAATTCTGTATGGATAAGATGACAGAATAAATATATGTTATTAAAATAGAAAAGACGATACATAATAGGCATACAATTAAAAGCACAATTTTCACACACGAAAGGTAATCCAACATATACGTATAATCCTAACATCGTTCAAGGATATAATTTTATTTCCTGTGTAGATATTTGTTGTTCATTTAAATGAAAGTTACACTTTCTTGATATTCAATTATAATATGGTCCTTCAAGAAAGGCGGGCAGCAACGGGTTTGGCTGCCCGTATGAGCTTTTTGGTTACAATGTATCACAATGTATGTAGTATGAAATTGAGGCATACGTTACTTAAAGCTTCCCCTCCTAAAAGGAACATCATCTAAAGAAGCCACACTATGAGGTGGCACGCGAGACAGGACGCTGGAGCTTATCTGTCGATCTTAAGAGAAACTAAGGGCAAAATACCAAACACACCGAGTGCGGTGAGAAAGTGGTCACTGTGCTCGGACTCCAACACCAAGGTACGAATTCCGGCTAGCAAGATTTTTCTGGCTATAGAATGGTTGAGTGTCTTTGTTAATAGTATTAGTTATTGAAATGGTGGTAATTGGGATCTCCCTGCTTTCATCAGAGATGTTATGAATATTGTGATTAATTATAACGCCATAAAGTAGGAATCGGAAATGGCCATTGCAAAGGAAATTTTTAGACATAATTTAATATACGATAAATGCATTGGGTTAAGTGAGAATAAAGTGAAATACTACTATACTAAACTATACCGATTTTGATGCTAATGATTCGTATTGTTTGCAGTTATATTATTTCTAAATAATATCGTTGAAACTATTAATTTACATTAATATTCTGATAGTAATATTTTAGGATGATGTAAATTTCAGTTGTACTTACTTTTACTCAGGCATAGGTAGACTTGATCCGGTATAATACGTTCTTCATCAGTAATTAATGAGTATTTTTCATCGAAATTGCTTTCTTATCCCCCTTATATAGATTCAGTGTAGACTTTTAAATTTAATCCTCGAATAATCTCACTACTTACATGACTTTTCCGATTATCTTCGTTTATAAATGGTCTCGTATTTTCTACATAAACTTATGTTATCACAGTATGTATTCCCGAATAATTCATTGACCGTGCAGATATTCGCTGTCCATTTTGATGAAAGTTACATTTTTCAACCTTCAGTCATAACATATATGGAAAGAAATTTTTTTTAATTATACCACTGTCTATTGTATGCATAATTTTCAAATAAGTGAGATCGAGATTCGCCAAATAATATGATAGTAAAATAATCATTTCTAAAGCCTTTCGCGTTTATGAGATACGGGAGTCTGTAATGAATACGCATTCGTAAAATTATATTAAAGAAATACGCCAAACAAAGTAAAGTCAGAATAAAAATCTGCATAAGATAAAAATGCGGAATAAATAGACGATTACCTGTGTAGTATGTGGTTGAGTGCAAGACATTCTGCAAAATAATCCTATATTCATTAAATGTTGTCTACTACGACAATGAGCTCCGTTTCTAATTAAATAAACAAATAGACAATAGGCAACGTAATTATGTAAATAGTTTTCAAGTACGTAGAAAAAGAACTTTATTCTAAAGTCCGTTTGGAGAAGATGGGAAATTAATATTCATACAATGATACATGCAAAGATTGTTTTTACTAACCAAGAATTATCCAGCGTAGAACAACGTAATCAGAAAGTCGTTGAAGGAAATCAGTGTATTTAATGAGTAGATTTCTGTTTTTTTTTATTTTGATGAATGTTGAATTACGTAATATATTACGAACTAATTGTGTACTACGTATTAATTAAAGAAACGTAGAAAAAGAACTTAATTTCAAATTCTCTTTGGAAAGGATGACAGAATAATTATATGTAATTGAAATAGAAAAGAATAAACATAATAGGCATAAAATTAAAAGAACAGAAACTCACACACACGAAAAGCAATCCACCATATGCGTAAACCAACGATATCCTAACATAGTTCAATAATACCATGTATTTCCTGATTAGATATTTGTTGTTCATTTAGATGAGAGTTCAGTATATGATAAATGTATTTGGTTAAGTGAGCTATGAATTATAATATATTAATAAATTATAGTGTTCGCGAAACTAATGATTCGTAATGCTTACAGTTATGTTATTTCTAAAGATTGTCGTTAAACCTTTTAATTTACATTAATATCCCTATTTATTAATTTATATTCGTATCTATGTACTTCATTCTAGAAAAATCTCACTACTTACATGACTTTTACGATAATCTTCGTTGTTAATGGTCTCGTATTCTCTACATAAACTTATGTTATCACAGCATGCATTCACGATTGATTCATTGACCGTGCAGATATCCACTGTCTATTTTAACGAAATTTACATTTTTCAGCATTCAGTAATAACATATATCGAAAGAAAGATTTAAAATAATTAAAAATGCATCAAACCTTTATCATTGCATATGAAAATAGGATCGTAAACAAACTTGTTTTCGATTCAAACAATGGTTGTTGCCATAGATTTAATTTTCAAAATGAGGAGAAAAAAACGTAAAAAAATTGGCGTTCAAACTAAGATTTTGCGAATTTCGTGCAGTAATGTTAAAATCGGTCGCAAGAAAAGTAAACTTTAATCTTTTAGACGTAATACAGACCAAGTCCTACTGCTTTACGATTACTTTTTCATATTTTAATCAACGAAAGAAATATGCTCTGCATGGCCATTTTTCGTTTTTCCCGTTTAAATACATTGAAAAATATAATCGTCTCTGGGCTCAATTCTAGGACAAAATCTGAGAATTTTCGATTTTTTCCCAACTCGACTGTTAATTATATATCTCTCCTGAAAATTTCAGCCTTGTAGCTTGATTAGGAATAGCCAAACAGTTTGTATCAATGAGTCAGGATTGCAGCTTTATATATAGTAATATAAAGCAGAAATTCTGTGGGTTTGTGTGTTTGTGGGTTTGTTTGTTTGTCTTGGATTGGAGTCTACACCGTTTGACCAATTTGTCTCAAACTTTGCATACGTGTCCTCTGACATCAGGAAGGAAGTACTGTTGCATTTTTATTCAAGAACTTCGCTGGGTTCGAACCAAGATCGCTCAGATAGATTTTCATAAGGAATACACGTAAGCTTCACTTTAATCGGTTGCAGGCTTTATTTCTTTTGAAGAATTAAATTAGAAGGAATAGTCGTACAGAGTCAAGACAAACACCGAAAGAAAGAAAATCGAATAAAGATTCTTATTTTGGTCATGGAATCTTACTTTCGATTAGAATTTGCGAGAATATTGGTAAAATATACAAAAATGTTGTGAAAATTAGAGGCTATAAACAACTCATCCCCCTGACGACCGATCCCATTGTTGAATCCGAGCTCATGTTTTATCCCGTAAAAATACTCGTGGACTATAGGCTCATAAAGCTGATGATTGAGGAGGAAGATATATTACATGGATAACGAGAAATTTTCTGTAAGAAGGTAACCAGCAATTGCAGGTGCGTGATTACAGTCAGATTACCAGCTCATGGATGAGGGAAGTTAGATGTCTTGTATGATGTAAAGCAAATATTCTGTGGGTTTGTACGTTTGTTTGTATGTTGTGTGTCTTCGATTTTAGTACAAACCGTTTGCCAGATTCGCGTCAAACTTTGCGTACGTGATTTCTAGGACCATGAATGACGTACTGTTTCAATTTTATTCGATAATTTTTCTGGGTTTGAACCAAGATCTCTCAGATGGGTTTCCATAAAGAATAAATCTAATCTCCACTTTTATCGGTAGCAGCCTATATTTCTTTAGAAGAATTAAAATAGAAAAATAGTTGTGCAGAGTCGAAACAAGAAGCAAAAGAACGGTAATTAAATGAATATTCTAATTTTGATTGTGGAATATTGTTTCCGCATCGAAATTTTGAGAATTTCGACAAAATACGCGTGAATTTTCCAAAATTGTTGAGGTTGTAAACAGCCAATCCTCCTCACGATCAATGCGATTGTTGAGCCGAGCTCATAAATTTTCCTGTACAGTAAGAATAGCTTGGGATTTTAGACTGTATTCTAAAGGATATTTACGCATTGCACGACCGGCAACTTGAATTTAATCTACTTCTATATTCCCCGTTGAGAATCAACGGGCGCTTCAGCTAGTATCTAATATATTTGGGGGAATATTTGTATAGATTTTCATAATGGAAAAAAGGGGTACATACGGGAATTGGGACGAGAAACATTTGCAGATGGCTGTGCCCGTGTGTATGGAGTGTAAGAATAAATTAACTTTGTTTTAGTCCACAGAATTTTAATGGTACTAATAGTTTCGAGGCATCATCTGGTAAAAATTTTGGAATTCATTTTCAGTGTTATTTATACACGAGATAAGGGGGGACAAGAGAGGCTGGATGTAGGAAAGGTGATGGGAAAGGATTAGGGAAGGGTGGTGGTATGGTGAGGGAGGAGTTAGGTGCATTCTGGGAAGAATGGCGTGATGGTGATGAGTCAGTGGAAAGGAATACAGCGGGAATTAAAACATGTTCTCCTTACTGTCTAGGGAAGAGTTTGCAGTGTGGTCAGTTACATTGTTTTTCGAAAGTTTGGACTCACGCAATGAAATTCTCACTGCAAACGATTCTCCAGTAATTAGAGGAGGGATGGTTTAGAGATTTAGATATATACCCCACGAGTCAAGGGCAACCCAGTCCAACCTAAGAAACTGTGATTCCGAATCAGGCAACCGGTTTTCCAATTTGGGACATTAGCATTAGTTCGGTTTTTCCACTTAATTCATCTCAAGACTAATGTAGAGCAAATATTAAACTTCCAGATGAAAGAAACCGTTATGTTTATTTTACAACATTAAAGTTTGAGGTTGATTAATAAGTAATGAAAATAGAAAAGAAAATAAAAAATAGTCCAAATTAGGCAACCTTCCCGTAATAATTGAAGTCTGTTTTAATACTCTGGTAGCTTGATTAGGTAAAGCATCCGCACTGCAAGTGGAAGATCCCAGTTTGAGTCCCGATATTTGTACGTCCCATTTTCCCTGGGAATATTCACTGACACGGACAGAGGAATGAATCAATCCGTGATTTTCGGCCACTCTTTTATCCCTCTGTGCACGAAGGCTCTCCTCGGTGAGCCGATCGGTGCTTCAATTAAGTGCTTTCCTTCGCCGCTACCAATTATCCGCTTTCCCGTGAACCTCTGTTTTTCGGGTCCGCAAGTGTTAATTGCTCACGCTGCCATTTCCGGATGCCCGACTTACCTTTAAAAACCATGTCATCTATTCTAGGACTGACCGTCTTTCGCGTTTCTACTGTTTCCCAGTGGCCCCTTCTTCAGTCTATCTTAGATTTAATGTTTCTCACAATCGAAACTATTCAAATTCGAGTCATTAAACTCCTCCGTTGAAAGAAACACGTATTTAAGGAAGATTATGATCCCTGAAAAAGGTTTAAATAGGTTCCTATTAGGACAAGGCGTTAAATAGTCGATATTTTATTGGCTGACTTAATTTGGCTCTAGTGATCTGCTTCAGGCAATCAAGTTGAATCTTCCCTCGAGAGTTTCCAGACACCGCTTCCTTTGCCTTGGAAGGGGTTCGCTCCAAGTGATCGTGGAAGTCCTGAGTAAGACCAATGGTATTGGATTTTCTGGTACTTCAACATAAAAAAACCTATCCAAAATTGTCTCTACAATCTTTGTTGCTTAGGTTATGCCTTTTTATATATTTTCCTGCTTTCTATATTTTGTTATATACACTACGCACTAAAATTAAGGGGACACCTAAAATTTTAGAAAAAAAAACCCCATTTTAAAATGACCGTATCTCTGAGCTGGTTAGGCCTTTCTTAGCCTCCGACCCATCAAAATGTTCGTATTGATATCTAATTTAAGATGCTTGCTTTAAATTGGTGTTGTGACTTTTAAGGGAGCAATGGCGTTCCGTTGAAGACAAAACACCAATTTAAAGCAAGCATCTTAAACTAAACATCAATATAAACATTTGATGGGTCGGAGGCTAAGAAAGGCCTAACCAGCTCAGAGATACGGTCATTTTAAAATGTTTTTTTTTTTCGAAAATTTTAGGTGTCCCTTTTATTTTTGTGCGTAGTGTATTTTGTAGATTGATTTACTTATTCCTACCTGCTTTACTATTTAAAATATCATCCGCAGTTGAAAGTTTTGGCCTACACACTTATATGAGATAAAAACGATTAATATAATTACAATTAATACTGTGTTAATAAATGGAATTTAGTTAGTTCGTTAGATTCTGTATTCGAGTATCTACATGCTATTGTAGACTGGAAAATATATATTGTAAAAACAGCTGAATCTGTTGAAGATAAGGCCACACAGCTCTTGGCGCGAAAAAGTCTGTGAATTCTATCCAAGAGTAATATTCTAGTGGAAGAAAACGCCAAGGAAGTCTTTTTATGCGCAGGCAGTCATTAAAAAATTAAGGATTTGTGGGACTTCTGCAATTCATTGTCCCTTAGTTGGGAAGTTGGAAATGGATATCGGGAGCGATATTGGTCTGTTTCCTCGAGTGTTTTTCCAAATAACAATGGCGGCCTTCATTAACAGTGGTCGTAAAATATGTAAACAACCATTTAGTTGTAATAAAGGCTGAAATATATCACGGATTAATTGTCTTAAAATTCGAGGTTTGCTACAGATTTCCATATCACTCTATTCTACTCTCACTGTTATCACTTTTGGCATCATTTGCCCCTAATTAACTCAATTATTCTCTCCTTCCAACTTTATGTCCTTTAGCTTCCTTACTACCTTCATATTTTCTCTTTAACTTCTTTGCTATTTTTTCAGTCTGCGCACTTTCGTGTTATCGTTATTCCCTAGTACCTCCATTGTGATGCTATCACGGTTAACAGTCCGAAAATACACTCCAAGTATATGTGTGTGTGTGTGTGTGTATTTTCGCGTATTCATGTATTGACATTTGAACATTGCGAAGAGATATTTAATCAATGCCCTTTGTAAGAGTATCAATACCTCAGTATGCCAAAGTAATTTTATAAGTTATTTGAGTTAGCTATTTTCGATAACATAGCTATCAGTAAACGTTTCTTGATGAGTGAAATTCTCGTATTGCGACAAATTGCAATTAAAAACTCAAAAAAAATATGAAAACCAAATTTCAAGTCTCATAAAATAAAATCGAGTTTCAACTTTGGCGTAGGTGGTTTGTCACCCCTTTGACCCTCTGCTGATTCATTAAAAAGGGTATTCGGATGAAAGGTGACTTCGTGATTAAGGGCTAGGGGGGTGCACTTCCGGTGACTCACAGCTTCTATATGACGAAACATTCCTCATCGATCTTTTGAGTGACCAATTCACACTCCCTTTTTTAGATTTCCCCTGAGTTGGTCGCTAATGCTGAATCATACCTACACTAAAACGAAGCTCATTTACTTTAATGTGGGTTTCAGTTGTTTTGAGTTGAATTATTTCAATTGCATCATCAGCATCTATCGATAGCATTACGAAAATGTCGGTGGGATAAGCTGAAGGTTCGAATGTATACGAATTCATTCCAGATACTTCTTAATGCTTGAATGAATTTTTTCTCGATAAAATCAAGAGATTTCTTGAGTATAAGCCATATTATCGAGTAAAATAGATAATCAGATAAGGGAGATTACAGTCAACTCTTTCAAATTAACCTAAATTTGATTGGAATCCTTGTTATTTAGCCCTTTAACTGTTCGAGTACTTAGTGATTCGTTTGGAAGCGATGAGAATTTCTTCGAATGTAAAAAAAGGAAGTTCAGTTCAATTTAGCATATAATAGTGAAAATTTTAGAATATCGCTAGGAAAATGTGCCCTAAATACGCAATGCTTAATAAAGTAAATTTAGTGCCCTCGGTTCAACACTGTAAATTATTTGTTCACTTCAAAGTAAACACATTCAAAACTAGAATTTTATGTATAAATTAGTAACTGTTACCATGTTATTTTTTAAGCTTGATTTTGAAACTTATTTCCATTGAAAGCCATTTAAAGAACGAATAAATATTTGGCATTTCCACGTTTCTTCATATTGCGAGCCTGTATCGTATTGCCTTGAATTTTCTCCGTTACAATTCAGCGGAACGAGAGAACAAAAGCTGCGGAGAAGCAGTTTGGGTAAGTTCGAGAAGAAAGAAAGATAGTGGGATGAATTAGTGGGGAGTAAATGGATGGAGTTAAAATCGGAAATGGGCCGGAAGAGGCTTAAGATAAAGGAGCTGGACCAGCGCCAAACGGAAGATTAAGGAAGTCGAGGTACACTTTCTAGAAGGGCTCCTTTGGCGGAATCTGCACTTTGATGTTTTAAACGCAGAACAAAAATCAAATGATTCGATCGGATTCATCTTTAACACGTAAGACTGTGAGGAGATTCGTCCAACCTCTTAACCTTGGGATTTTTACGCTAAATTTTATACTTCCATTAAATTGTATAGTATAGATTATTCAATGAACTTATATTTATCCATATATACTTGTATTATCTATGTTTACACGGTCACACATATGGTTTATAATAAAGATACGCGCGATGTACTTTTTCGAAATCTTTCGAGCCTTTATTAGATTCGTCTTTGAATCCTGGAATTTCATTACAATTTTGTGAAAAAGTGCATTTTTGATTAGTTATTTTGAAGTGATCTTACATTCATCTTCAAATTTTGAGTGCAAGCTACTTTCGGTTTCTACAAAATCATGAGAATTTTCCACTTCCTCGATTTTAAAGTAAATAAAGTATAGAAAGTAAATAATGATATGGGAGAGAAAATTTCCCAGTGAAATGTATCAGCAGAGAATAAGTGGGGCGGAGGTGACGATACTAAGCAAAAAGGAACGATTTTCGACTTTACTGTGTTTATTTTATCAGTGGACGTAGTCATTTATAACTCTTTTGGAATAACTTTTCTCAAATATCGAGTCGTGACTGTAGTGTGGTAAAAATTAACACGGACCGAGGTTTTCCTTAATTTTCTTTCTTTTGTTAGTTTTCGTAAAAATAGGCTTCAAAAACTTCCGAATTTTTAATTTCTCTCTGTTGATTAGCCTTTTCAAATTTCCGCCTCCTTTCTTCTTCTTTTTGTATATTTATGATCATTTGTTGCGTAAAATTGATCCAAAAATGCAGAAACTAATCATAATAAATAAATACTAAATATTGCTTTTTAATTTTATGGTTACTGCTACTGTTTTCTTTTTAAATAATACTTTGCTTGTATTTTTAATGCGTATTATATACATTTTTAATTTTTAAATTATGATTGAATTTAAGTTTCACAGGATTTCCACACTCCCCTTTTTGGAGTTAATCCGAAGAGTTGGCTTTTTTTCATAAGCGCTGAATATTATATTCGGCAAAATTCCTTCTTCTCAATAGGTACCTCTCTCATCCAAAATTTCGGAGGCGAATGGTCAGATGCAATGAAAGAGTAATCTGCATTAATCTTGCCCCAATAATGATATTTAAGTAATATCTTAAGAATCGCTTGGTGAAGAAAGGCTATTTACCACATGGACGTTTATACGCCATTCGATTTATTACGTAATATAATTCAGTTTTTAAAATTTACGACATCTCGACACTGTGGAGAGCGAGTTATTTCCATAGATATCGATGGACTCTACGCCTGAAGGGATAAGAGTGACTGAAGGGAGTGCTAATCCGGAAGTGAGCTATTTAAGCACGGGAGGGCGTGTTACGCGATCGCAATAATTAAGGGGTTCACCGAAACCCCATTTCCGGTGTCATAGGGCAGAGCTGTCGAGTTACGCTTTCCATTAATTGGAGCGGAGGAAATCTGAAGAAGCGTTTTAGGGTTCGAAAAACGCGCTCTAGGATTTAGAGATAATAGTACACCTTCGTTAGAATGGAGAGTCATAGGTGACAGGGACCACTTAAGGTCGGATCTTCCACTTAAGAGAGGTCGCTGCAGAATGGAGCGACGCTGCAATGTTCGTCGAATGCAGAGGGCGCATTAGCAATTTATAAAATTTGCTCTCACAGTCCCCTCACAAAAATTGTATTCCCATTGAAAAGAGTAAGTTGGTTTTACAATAAATATGAAAGTATGAGCGTGTATGAATGGGTGAGTGATTGCGAATTGATTGCTCGTATGTTATCATCAATCCCCGGATCCTTTTATTTATGAAAAACTGAAGGAATCATCTGTAATTTTCATCGTTTATTTCTTTTAAAGCTATGAGAATCAGCGGTAATTATAAATTCCTTAATTTCTTCACGATTTTTGTAAGCAAGTCAAGCCAACCATGATAAATCATTCTTAGAGATTGTGATAATGATAGCAATAATGAGCCCTATATCAACTGCTTGAAAATCTGATATTTCAAGCATAAATAAATGGATATAGTGAACAAAATTGAAGACTCTTAACATGCTTCTCAAATGAAGATACTGATAGTAAAAATCATAATTCAAAGCATCTTATGTATAAAAATTCAGACTGCGTATGTTTGTGGCCGCAAAACTCGAAAAATACTCTGTTAATTGACTTGAAATTTACCACAACGTTGCATTCATATACGAGAGTGTTTCTATTGTATAAATATTGAAATTTTGTCCTCGGTTCGATCCCAGACGATTCAAAGCATTTCCATAAGAAATGCACGTAAAATTAATTTTTGCCACTGCAGGCTTCTTTTGCGAAATTAAATTAAAATTTATGGTCATACGAAATTAAGACAAGCACCAAAAGAAGGGAAAATAAATAAAGAATCTTATTTTGGTCATTTGTAATTGTTTTCGAATTAAAATAATCGAGATTTTACGCGAATTACGCAAAATATTTGAAAAATTTTGACGGTGTAAACATCCGGTCCCCATGACGACAAATGCCATTATTGACCCCGAGTTCCTGCATTTTGGCCTATTTTAAGTTAAAAAGTTTATTTTTGTTGTTTGGTTGAATTCGTTTACATTGACGTGCATATTAAATCGTTGGAAGTGATTTGAATAATCAGTTTTCGTAGAACGAAATTTGAGTTAATTTGATACCGAATGTTGTATTGAGTTCAATTCATTTGTTTTGTTTTGGAAATGTTTTCATTATGTGTTTTCGAAATCAAAGTGTGAGTTATTTTGTATTTGATTGTTGCATTCAGTTCGATTCGTTTCTTTCTTTATTTATCAGTTGATCGTCGTCTTTGTTTTTCGATGGCCGTAGTACGCGTTTTACGGGTTGAATCGAGAAGAGCAACTCAACAAAAAAGCGTCTCAACAAAAAATATTAGATTTACGGCTAAGGCGTTTTCAGTTGCAATATCTGAATGATCGAGCTTCGTATCCTTAAGTCATAATAAGAGTCTTTGTCACAGTACGGCATCCATTATTTTCTATGAAAAACATCTTTCTTTAATTTCCTTTCATTTCAAAATATAGCTGCAGCCACGAAAGGTAGGGCATTGAATCGAATTATGCGTTTTCTCGGTGAATCTATGTTCGCTAGAATACCTTTATTTTCTTTCCCATTTATTTAATACCTGACTTAGCCACAGCGAAGCGTGACCGGGTTTAGCTAGTAATATTTACAACGTAAATCCATTTGTGTAAATGAATGGGGGATACTACAGCTAATTGATGCGAAAATAATACTATAAGTATAACTTGATCGATTCAGTGACAAAGGGAGGGAAATGGAGAAATAATTCTATGTCAGTGAGAAAGTGCGAGATACCATTGAAGTAGAAATAATCCAAAAGTTTACTGCCAAAACTATCGAAGAGAAAGCTCTTTGATTGATAAAAACTTTATTTGGGCAGACGGTGTCTATTACGTAGAAGTACCTGTAATTCCTTCTTCGACGATGAATCACGTTAAACATCTAATTTGGAGCTAAATTGAGTCTTAGAATCGGGGGTTTATTCAAACCGCGTCATCTCTCGACGAATCAATTCCTCTGATTATTATTCAGATCACAGCGGCGACCGATCAGCCCTCCAATTATCTCAGATATCGTTGGGATCTTTGGCTTTCATACTGCCTTTAATCAGACTTCATCTTTTCAGAGATTTCAATAAACGCCCCGGAAAGTTCGTTAAAGAGATTCCGCTCGATGACATCTCAATTTGAGAAGTCATCGTGTATTCCTTTTAACGTTCTGAGAAGAAATGCCCGATTTTATGCCGTCGGATATCTCGAGTCAAAATAATGTAATAATAACGTAAACAGCTTCTAGTTCTTCTACTATTTTAAATCTCTAAAACATAAAATATATTTAAATTATTCGTAATCACCTAAATATAAAATAAATTAAAATTATGCATTATTAAACTGATTGCAGTCTATTGTGTGGTTCAATGAACATTTCGGGAGATTTCGATACCAAATCTCAAAGTGAAATTCTCTTCAAATCCCTTTTCATACGCCCTTTGTCTGCATTTGATTCGATATCGTTCGTCACAGCAGATTTAATTACAATAATTCATTCTTACATGAAATTGATTGCTGATTTAATTTTATTGTATCATGGTTTTTCATGATACAATTAACGGCTGTATAATATACGATTCTATCTTACTAAATAATTTAATAGGTATATTGCATTAACTATATCCTATTTTCCATGGAATATTTTCATTTGCAATGGTTGGCGATTTCGATTGTGCCTGAGGTCCTCACATTTAACCACGAACTTAGAAAGCGTTTAACAAATTACATTTACATTACAAATTACATTACAAATGCATTTAAAAAATATCCCAAATTATGTTTCATTCACCTTTTGAATATGTCCATTATTATCTTTCTCTTCGATAAAAGCACGAACTTTAGAAACAATGTGAAAATAATGAAAAATAACTTGTTTTGCTATTGAAGCTTCCTTTGATGATTTTGCAAGTCAGTATATCCCTCCAAGATAATTACGTTAGATACATTTTCTATTAGAAGTAAACAGACTGCCTATTTCCTTGGTGACAGTTGCCACAATTTTATTCTCCACATTTATCTCTTAAGGGAGCTCAATTAAATATTATCATGAATCTCTCTTTCATTCCTCTGCATCGTGTTTCAACTTGACTTTTCCAAGAAATCCGAATATCTCTTTGATTTTTCTTCTCTCTTGTGTAATGTTTCAGAGATATTGAAATTTAGTTCAACTGTTATAGTTTCTTTTTTGTCCTCATTTATTTTAGTTCCGTATTTATTTAGGTTTTCGTGATTACTAGTGTTTCCTAAAAAATCCATGTTTCAGTGTTTATAATAATAAAAACTTTTATTTCAAGTATTTATTTAGCAAGTTTTAATATGGATATTGGAGATGGATTGTTTTGTGATTATCAGTCTTTGTTCAGCTCCAAAAATTGTAATGATTTTGGGTTTTAACTCACTTCAATATTTTCTTGATATTTACTCCGCAAAGCACAATAAAAACTGATTTCATTACATTTTTCGTGCTATTTAATATTGAGCAGTTTTATTCATCGAACCTTGACCTGGTCATACTAGGAGAAATGGTAAAACAAAGCTGTATGCGAGGTCAACAAAAATTGTTTAATGCGACCGGATTCAAACATACATCGTCAGCTGAAGGTACAATTTACGTTAGTTAGTCTGTAACTACTGTGCAAGTATGTTGAATAAATAGGCAAGAACTTGTTTCTTTGAAAACGGTCACATTAAGCAATTTTTGTGGTCCTCACTCATATTAGTTTTTTCACCATACTTCACGCCTCGCACCATACATTTACGTTTAATTTTGAGGATTCAAAATTTTGCTTAAAATAATTACGTATGGTCGTTTAACGTATCGACGTTAAACGGTAACATAGACCTGCTTTAACTTTAAGAAATCTAAAATTTGAAAAGAAGTCGTATTGTCTTATTAGAAAATGCTTATGAGAATACAAAGTTAGGAACACTTTTAGCCTCTATTGCATCACCAAATGTAAATTAAATCAGAAAATAAATTCTCTTTCAGTTGAGTGACTAAATGTACTCATTGAAATTCAAGGAGCTTTCATGTCCTTGACAGGGGAAGCATAAAAGTGAGCAGAACTCAGTTGAAACGATTTCAGTGATCTTTCATGAGAAGTATTGAATATAGCAGAATAGGTAGTGGAGGTGTATGAACGAGGCTGAAAGAAATAATTCGTGAATAATGCATAAAAAGGGGGTTTGATTGAAAAGGGAAAAGATGGTGTATGCGTTTTCGGTTTAGTGTATAGTTTTTTTTTAAATGAAGGCAGTGACAACACAGAGCTGTGAAAATATATGCATACTTCCGAAGTCATTATTTTTGTAATATCATAATATTTTAGAACACATAACAAACTTACCAATTCATTTTCCAGAAAAGTATAGCTTCTTCAACGAAACGCTTACAAAATCTGGTATTTGCCACAGTTTTTAGCAACACTAATTTTAAAATGTATACATTTTAATCGATAGTATTTTTACTATAGAATTTTTAGCTATATTAATTTTGTTAAATATGTTTCTTCCTATAGTTTAGGGGTCTCCTAAGTTTTCAGCCCGAGGGGCGCATTAACTATCAAACACCAGTTTGGGGGCCGACTACACAATCGAGGTCCAGATAAAAAAGAATCAAAAATAGATGTCGTTTTTAATTATTAATTTAATATTATTAAATATAATAACTATTTCAATTCGGTAAAAACGTTACGTCCACGTAAGCGGCGGCAGATCTTGGCAGGATAGACGTACATTTCCGTGTTTCTTTTCCGTAGATAAAAAAGTCTCCGCGGGCCGCATTTGGCCTGCGGGCCGTAGTTTGGAGACCCCTGCTATAGTAGGACGAGCGAGAAAGTTAGGGGGGGTCTCACTGGAGAAATAACCTTCTTTTCATTTAAATCCTGCCCTGTAAGAAGGCCATTGAGCCTACCTATTCGAAGCAACGATACGCCACACCCTTTTTAACAAATGAGATAAGCCCTCTCCCATTTTTTCGCGGGCTTTAGAGGTGTGATTTAGTTGTAGTTTGTGACTATTTCAATAACGGCAGCATTTAAAATAAGTGCAGAATAGTATCCTCTCAAATTTCAATAGAAAATGTCGATTAGTCATGGATTTGACCTAAATGAGCCCGCAGTGGGCATTACTTATGGCATCTGGATGTTATTAATTCATCACATTGGAGAAGATGGTTGATAGCTGCGTAATATTAAAATTCCGGGTTAGAGTCACAGTTAAAGCAAAGATTTTTGTGTTTATTATGTACTTTATTTTGTGATTTAACCTGAAAATCGTTTATGTGATTTCTAAGTGAATTGCGACAGTATCCTTATGCATAAGAATACTTCCATTTCCGAAGTTTTCTGTGCACCTCACGTGCATCCACGCATATCCTGGTTTCCAACGCTCCGTAGCCATCGATGGACGCACGCGGAATTTCGACTCTCTGGAAAACAAAGAAAGGGGTGCGATGACAATGCTTTCCAAACCAGCTCTTTGGTTTTCCCAATACGTATTCGACAGTCGCCATCTTAAGAGAGCTGAATATGAGTGTGGGGTGGGCCGTTAGTGGCGTGATGCCAACGAAGGAGATGAAAAAATGAGGAATCTATCTCCATTCATACATCCTTTTTGCCTCTTGAATTGTGCTCCTGAATGTGTAGAATTTTTGGCATATGCGTAGTATTTTTAGTGTTTGTATTTTACGTTAATTTTATTGATAGTCAAAATTTTTTAGCAATGTCAATTTACCATGAAATATTTTAGAACAACCCACAATGAACACATTCGTCTAATTTTACTGCTCTTACTCATTTATTCTACATTAGCTACATTACCCTCCTTCTGAGGGGCTCTTATTTCATGTTTTAGGCCTTATTCTGTACCATCCTTCGCTTCCCTGGATGTTGTATTTCACCAAGTATCTCATTAGGCCTCGAAAGATTCCCTCCGGCGTTTAGGATCCAATTTCCACAGAGCTCACCTGAGAAGTGCAAGTAAACTCAATGGGTATCCGATGGAATGAGAAGGACATTCCCTATAATTGATGATAGTGAATTTCATGTTGAGAGCACGAACTTATCTCTGGTTTGTTGCAGCTCTCAACCTACTCATTGGCAGTTGCTGCCTTTCCTCATAATTACTAGCCTTGAGTTTAATAATAACTTGCCCTTCATAAACTAATTCGAGTCGGTTGGTAGGATTCCTTTATTAGTATTTGGTCTATTTAATCGTCATCGTTCTTCTATATTCCCCATTGATGTCCTATTTTCTGTTTCTGTCACTTCACTGCCATGACGTTTGCGAAAGAAACTCGTAAGTAAAATTTACAGTCGAGGTTCTCAGTGTGTCTATCACGTAACAGTTAATAACTCATTTTTTCAAATAATTTTGAAGATAGCTCTAGTTTTTAACATAGGATTTTGTTTTTGCGATTTTTGTTCAGGTATTTTCTAATATTCGGAAGTATTTGGATAATTATGGCCCCGTGGAGCAAACCGGAAGAGCCAAATGAGCCAACCGACTGTATCCACATCGAACGACGCAGCAGTTGGGAATTGATTTAAGATGCAACTGAAATTCCAAGAAAGTAAATTTAAAGAAGACTTGTTTTGGGACTCTCTGAAATTCAATACTTATACTATAGATGGCATAAGACTTATATTATAGATCAATATTGAGAGAAATAATTTTAAAATTTTAAATTTATAGACATTTCTTTGTTATTATATATACTGCAGTTTGACTGTTGCCAGGTGTCAGCTACAACTTAATAATTTTACTAATAGCATTTACAACACAAATATCCTCCACAATCTCTTACAATCTAAAACTTATTACTGATTTACGATTCGGAATTACATCACTGTTTTATTAAGCAATATTAGAATACACAAAACAGCAAGCCTTAATTCATACAACTTCCCACCCTAATGCTCTTACACCCCAAATATCTCATAAATTCAGTCACTTAGTTTTCGTCGTTTCTTTTCTATTTCACACGTCAGTTTGTCTCATTTTCGACTTACAGTTTACCAAAGTGTCCAAAAAACTACTCCATCTTCATCTAAACTCCTGTTTGATGTTCGGTAATATGCTACGTTTTTTCCTTTATTTCGCTTTATTAGGTGTTACATTAGGAGGAACGACCCAGTTCTCATATTTTACGATGTATTTCTATACATTAACAGTCCTCTTACGTACATTTATAATTTTGAACTTGTAATTCCATTTTGTCAAAATATTTTTAGAGGTCACTTCTCAGGAAGTTTTTCCTCAAGCTCTCCGTTCTCTTCTGGGGGCTTATTCTATAACTTTGGCTTTCGATCGGAATGGCGTTTTTGGTCGGAATGGTCGGCCATATTGCTCCAAATTACGATCGGAATTAGGAAAGTTATTCTATAACTCGCTATTCGATCTCGAGCGGGTTTTTAATATCGGAATCCTTACGCTAGCTAAAAGGTGGCGTTATGGCGGCCATATTGATCGGGATTCTAAAAGTAAACAATAAATATGGCGGTTCGTCTGGCAGCGGCGATATTCCTAGCAGAGGAAATGGAAGAACGAGAAATGGCAATTGATCGCAGAACCCTAAGGGACTTGACAAATCCCTTTGCGATGTCCGCCGGAGAATTCCGGAATGAATTTAGATTACCCCAAGAAGGGGTTATGTATTTAATACAAAGGTTAACTCCTCAGCTGAGGTAGCCAAGGAGAATCACTGGCATTCCAGTACATTTACGGGTAAAGTTTCACTAAATATTAATTTTCTGGAAGCATAAGGAAATGACCTATACTCTATATTAAATTAATGATAGTTGTGCGTTATATATGAGCGATGTCTACTTATGCAAATCCTGTGTGCCCGTTACTTTTTCGCCAGTGGAACGTATCAAAAAAGTCTTTATCAGAAAAGAGTTATATAATAATATATTAAGCTGTCCGCTTGAAGTCTTCGTTTCTCTTCTTCAGGTAAGAGGGAAGAAAGGATTTATCAATTTATTATTTAGTTCAAATGCCAGTTGATCTCATAAAACTTTCATTTATGTACATGCTCCAAGTTGAAAGTTACTAAATATTAAGACAACGTTTCGGAAACTTTCCGCCTTCAGTGAAATTATTTCTTATGAATTTTAATATAGAGAATAACAATGTTATTGTATGTTATTAACCATTAATAATGAAGTTTCAAGAATACAGTTATAATAAGCATTAAACTTGTGAATTGCCACATCACAAATATATGCATGTATCACTCTTCAATGAAAGATATTTTCAGATGAATTTTACTTGTAGTTGCGTGTAAATTGATTGAATTATGCCCAAAGGAAAATGAGAACGGCTTCTTCTGCTACTATTAACCTATTTTGTCATGATTACAATACCTATAATCGTAAGAATTTGTTAAAAAAGGTAAGCTGTCACTCATAAAAGGTCTATTAGTTACGAGAAAACGACGTAAATACGCATGCGCGAGTATGAGAATGTAGTAAAGCATGTCAGTTGAGTGCAGAAATCTGGCTACACCGTTTCCGATTCGACAGTCAGCTACGATAGTACGTATAGAATACCGTTTTCAGCGGAATTACCATTTCGATCGTTATGAGTCCACTTGGGTGGAATTCTGGGTGAGTTCATTTCGATCGAAAGCCAAAGTTATAGAATAAGCCCCCTGATGTATACAAAGGCAACTAAATGACCGTTAATACAAGTATAACATTCCGTATAAACGATTAATTTGGAAACCGTTTGATAGTAGTGTTAATTATTATTTAATGATAAATTAATGTTTTGGCCATATCCTCTTGCCGTACTTAGGTAGCGTTTAGGGTGTGTTGATATGGATACATAAGTGGAGCTTGCTGAGGAGCTCTATTACCACGTTATTATGTTCCTACGTAATTTGAGTACTGTTTTATCTATGTAAAGGATGAATTTCTGTATACAACAATTTTGATAGGCATTGTTGTTTCTTACTGCGGAGTCATAGCATATGATTATTTATGGTTTTAGAATGGCTTGTGTGTTATTTCAATCATCAGAATAAAGACAGTCATTTTATTGTTATATAAATTATTATAATTTTTCAACAGTTATATTTTATGCTATCAAAATTGTTCATAAATCAATTAAAATATCACTATTTATGTATCTAACTATACACAAGATTATGAAAGTATTTATTGTTGGTTTTATATAATTTTATTTATAATAAATATTTTCGTCGGTGTTATTGTAGTAATTAGCGTCTCTTCTTACAAACGTTGATGAAAAACTGAAGCTTTTGTATAATTCAATGGCAAAAATTCTATTCCCATTTATTTTTTAGATTCAGAGTGACTAAATGCTGGGAAGCAAAAAAGGTGTAAGTGAATGTCTACGTTTAAAATGAAACGATGAGTGACTGTAGATTCATTTGTAAAGAGAGGGCAAAACGCTTGAGCATTCAAATAGAGAGGTAAAGGTTCCCTCGAAAATAAAGACAAAAGAAAGGGCTTAAGAGTGTTATTCATACATTTTCCCGGCCAATCCAATCGGGTGGATTCCTCAAGTTCCACTTTATGTGAATTCTTCATATCAAGTTTATTTGGGTTATTTTTTGCCACAGTCCCTTGTAATTTCAAGCAAGAGAGGACGAACTTTCCGAGACAAGATTTATGACGCGGAATACGCAAATTCGAAAAATTGCGCTCCCCACCCCTTGCCCAAGTTCCGCAACTATTTCTGCAGAAGGTTAGAAGTTGCTCCTTGCCAACGACGTTCGTTTTTTATTGATTTATTTATTCGGTAAAATCGCAAAAAATGGGATGGACTTGAAATTCGTGTGGCGCAAGCAGTAAATTTTTATTCTAATGCTGAGAACGACGTATGCGATATTGGAATCGGAAAAAATTGGAATTTGTGGAATGGAAGTACCGAAGACGAGATAGAGGTATTGAAATGTGTGAACTTGTTCGTAAGCAGAAGAGTGGAAGGAAGTGTGATGTCAGTGTTTAAACGAGATTGGATGTAAAGTGCAGAATTAGCATCATAATTTTTTCATCTGCCTTCTGTTTGCAACCCTTTGGATTTCTAACCCTTCAAACAGAGGAAAAGAAACATGGCTTTGGAAGTTTTCCATCTGTTTACCTGGTCATTTGTGAGTATTATACATTTCCTAGAGTAATTTTGCGATACATTTGCAAGTTAATTCTTGTAAGTCTTCCAACAAAGTAATTCTTGCATTCACTTTTGCTAAAATATCCATGTGCATGGACGAAATTGACGGATGAAATTCACTCAAAGACAAATTAAGCATGCAGATAGACGACCTATTGCCATATAAATTCTTATTGACGAATATTACCGATTGTATATTAATAAGTCCTAATTTAAGACCTCATTTAATTGTTATTAAGTCCTCATTTTATTGATGATCGGAAAGTCCTTCCATTCTACTTCTCAAACGATTTGTTAATTGGGCTGCCTATTATTTAACCCTTAATTAGACGCGTGGGGTAATTATGACCCCAGATGATGTATTTCCTTCTGTTAAACAGGAATTAATGAAGATTGTTCAAGCAGAAAACATTTAAAAAAATTTTAACCACCCATTCATTAAAGCATTGTTAAGTGACAGGTGAATAATGAAGACCAAATCACACATACCAACTGACAAAAACAAAGTGTTTCTGCCTGGTTTACCATTAAAAAATCTCAAATTAATTAATATAGCGTCAATATTTTCCAATGTTCCATCCAGGGCTACCTCAATCACAAAAAACGGCTCCGTGATTGCAGTAGCAAACATTTCGAGGACAAACTCTGTCATCTTCCTCAGGGATAGACTGGAAAGATAGGCGATTGGTTCGAAATTTGTATCTGAATCAAACAAATCCCGTTAGTATAGCTGATGGGGAATCTGATTTGGCATATTGGGTAGGGGGTTAAGACATGGGTGTCCTGTGTCACCAACGCTTTTAAATATATATACAGAGGAAATGGTGAAAGAAGCCTGGGAAGAAATAGACAAGGGAGTAAAGGTTGGTGGGGAAGTAGTGAAGTCTGTAAGGTATGCTGACGATAAAGCTATTGTGTCTGATTCCGTAAAGGGTTTGCAAACATTAGTGAATGCTCTGAACGATAAAGCAAGGGAGTTTGGTATGAAAAGTAACATAAGTAAAACTAAAGTTTTGAGATTCACTAAGGGAAAGAAAGATATACGGGTGGATGGGGAAAAACTAGAGCAGGTAGACAAATTTTCTTATTTGGGAAGTACTCTCTTTTGGTACGGAAGATGTAAAGAGGAGGTTCGTGAAAGAATAGCTTTGGCCAAGGAAGCCTTTATGAAGCGAAGAGAATTGATGACCAAACGTCTTGACAAAGGAATCAGGAAAAGTTTGGTGAAATCCCTGGTCTGGAGTGTGTTGCTCTATGGGTGCGAAACGTGGACCTTGAGAAAGGAAGAAACTAAACGTTTAGAGGCCTTTGAGATGTGGGTATTGCGTAGAATGGAAAAAAGTTAGTTGGGTTGATAGGAAAATAAACAGGGAGGTGTTAGAGATGCTTGGGGAGGAGAGGGCTTTAATTGACGTGATTAAGCGTTCTCAGAATAAATGAAATATTGAGGGGAGTGGGATTGGTAAAGGTTGCAATTAAGGGGAAAAAAAGAGAGGGGAAGCCGGAGACAAAAGTTGGATGACATAAGGGGTGGGGTTAACTATAGGGAAATAATGGAGATGATAATTAATAGGGATATTTGATTGTGCATGCACCTACCGGAAGGTAGAACACTCATGAATGACCCCTGCATAGGGAAGTTAGTTCACTCTATATAGGTTTATAAATGTTTATTAATATCAACTAGCTTAAAATATAATTTATACGCTCCACATTTACTTTGATACAGAATTAAAAAAATAACGCTTTAATGGGTTGGTAACACTAATAAGGATGAATGATTTTAAAAATGTTATCGATTTTCCATGGCCGAAAACCCCTAAAATGAAAGATTCGTAAAAAATTCGAAAATTCATTTCCGCTCTATGTTTTGCCGTTTTTCCCAAAAGGAGAGAAATCGATTTTTATTATTTTCGATGGAATTTTAAACACTGTAATTTTACGAATTGAAATCAAAATAATAAACCCCCTTCTGCATTTTCCGAAAGTTTGAATCTCTCCTACTTCAATTTTTAATGGGTAAAAACATCTATTATATAAGTAACTACAATTTTAGTACACCTTTAAACATTTTATTAAATTACTAATTAAGGGAAAATACGTTACGATCTATACTTGTGTCTTTAAAGGATCATTTATGAAGTATGATAAATTGAATTTATTGATCTACTATTGAAAGGGGTTTGAAATATTCAGAGAATTCATTTTGACTCCACGTCACTAATGACGTGACTTTTTCGTCGCGACTAATTAAGGGTTAAAAAAGGAATAAATTTCGATGTTGTAAACAAAAAGTGTAAGATTCTAAACAATTTAAAATGCCTTCTAACATTTCAATCTTCTCTGGATCCGTTTCACGTCGTCAATGAAAACTCTCTCTCTACTTCTACCATTTTCATTTCTTCCTATTGTTTGTTTATCAAAATATTCAGCTATTTTTCCCACCGCACCACAACTCAAAGACCAATATTACGATCAACCAATCTTAGGGTCCTCTTTTCTTTGTGCCAAATATTCAATGAGCTTAAACATCGAACGAAACAATGTATATCTCGTTCCTGATCACCTTATGAAGGTCGAATGAATGAAAAATAAAAGTGTGGAAATTGTACAGTGTTGATTCTTCATTACCTTATGAAGGTCCTTTGGCATCTATTCGCATAAAATCCGACCGACCGCTGTTGCAATTCCAAGAGCCTTAATAAGAGCTTTCCTATTCGTTTGTATGGTGTGTTCATTAGTCTTTTGGTCTCTCATCTCACCATCCCTTGGAGGATACATTATTTAAAAATCAAGCATGAAATTTCCACCGTACCAAAATGTGAAAGGACTTTTATTATTTTCTGTTCCACTGTTCTTTGATTGTTCATATCTCGTGGTAATAAGTCAGCTCGATAAGGTCTCCGCTAGGTATTTCCCTTTATAAAAAATCTTACTCCAGAATAATGATATTGATTTTCTAATGAATGTAAAAAAATATTTACAATGATAATGAAAACAGAGAATTATGAAATATTTATAGCATTTTGTTAGATGCTATAAATTATGTAGCAGTAAATTAAGAAAAAATATTTTTCTTGAAGTTTGGGTAACCTGACCCGTTGTTTGATATCAATACGCAAGAATCAAGTTAATCGATGTCTATAAAAATAATAAATAGCCGTTTTTTGAATTGATTTGAGAGTAGTAAATCGAATTCGCACGCTAAAACTGTTTTTGCACAGTATTTCGATTTCCATTTTAATTAGCGTTAGCGAGTAGAGAGTTATTCTGTCAAGGAGTTCAAGAGAGAAGGTCAAGAAAAAGGAAAGAGGAAAAAACGACCTGAATTGTGAAGGGGCAAGTTCTCCATCAATACAATGGCTCATTCCGTCTGTCAAGAGGTTTCTAGCCAAGTACAGCATCCCAGTGTTAGACCATCCGCCTTATTCGCCGGATCTTGCGCCGTGCGACCTAAGGTGAAATCTGCATTGAAAAGAACAAGAATTGAGTCTGTTGGAGCCGTGAAAAAGAAAGCGGCACGCGTCCTGAAGGAGCTGACAGAAGAAGATTTCCAACGCTGTTTCGAACTGTGGATGATTCGCATGGGGTGTTGTATGGATAGAAGAGGGGTGTATGTTGAAGGTGATAATATGTAAATATGTATGAAATCAAAATAGAATGTTTTACAGCATCAGTCTAGTTATTCAATACTCACACCTCGTATAACATGTATGTATATGTGGAACCAATGGAGGAAGGAGGAGGCCATCCAGGACTCCAGACAGAGCTCCTCGTCCCGGGTTCGATTCCCGGTATCCTGTGTGCAAAATGATTTACGCTGACGAAGCACTTTTTACAATGCTGCTACTACTGGTACTGATACAACACGATGATGACAACTTTGAAAAAGATTACGATTGACTAAACAAAACTTGATTTTGTTGTCCCAAAATTGGTCATGTAAATATTTACTGCAAATATTTTTAGATTGTTATGTTACTAAACATTTCTCATTAAATCTTATGACGAAAATATATAACTTCAATCTACTGAACTATCACCATGGGGACGACAATTAACAACGACAAACTCTGATTTAATATATTTTGATATCTATCCCACGAGCTGCCTATGACATTGACATCCTAACCTAATCCTTCTTGTTAGCTCCCTCAATACACTGTAGAAACAATTAACCTACTGTATTTTATCCATTATGACTCTTTCATGATCCCCCCAGGATATTGCTCTTCTTGGTTACTGGAATTACAATGTCATCTACTCCGTCTTATGAAACGATGGGTTCTTCGAATAGCTTCCGGCAGTAACATAATCTTTGCTGGAGAAAATACCTCTCAGGTTACTTAAACAAGACTACTGACGAACAATAAATCTCTGCTTACGAAACGAGCTTCATTACGTCGCCTCTCAATCTATCCCTTTTTCGATCGCGAAACGCAATGTTCGAAAGGAGATCAAAGATGTCTTTGATTCTTATTCCCAAAGGATATTTTCAATCTTTTCATTCAATTTGCTATGCATCTCGAATTTTTCCTTTTTAATGCGACAAATTACAGTAAAGTATAGTTTCTAAGTATTTACCGAGACACTCATAGGAACCCCCTGAAATTCAGTATTATTGGGGAATAACTGTATCGGAATGAACACAACTAGTAAAAACGGACTTGAAAAAAGTCTGACAGGGCCGGGAATTGAACCCGGGATCTTCCTCTATCCGGGTGGCTATCTTAACCCGGGATAGAGGAAGATCCCGGGTTCGATTCCCGGCCCTGTCAGACTTTTTTCAAGTCCGTTTTTCCTTAGGAACTTTCCTGGGTGCACGCCCTTATGTGCAAAGTCACCTTAACCCTTTCCTTACAACTAGTAAATTTCCCCAGAAAGAATGATTGGGCATAATTTAACTAATAAATACCTATCACTTTACTCAACGAGACTTTCCAAGCCAGATGGCGTGAATTATCTACTACAATTTATATGATAATTTCATACATTATTTCAAACCGGTGGACGTTTTAATTGATAATGAATCAACATACTAGTAATTCATGACCATCTCAACTTTATATATAAAAAAACATAAATGTAAGCATAATGGAGGTAAAAGTATTTCAATTTCATTTCATCTTAAACGCTGAGCAGTACATATTATCCCATTAGATAAAACGTACTACTGTGTGTACTTTGTTTTAATCGACCTATCAAATATTGCTCTGCGATTCTCATTAATTAGGGGTTGATGTTACTCGGTGGAACTCCTTCATAATCAAGAAAGTAAAACTCGCTTAGTAGAGTTCAGAAAAAAATCTACATGAACAACCTAGGTTTCCAAGGAAAAACGGACTTGTAAAAGGTCTGACACGGCCGGGATCTTCCTCTATCCGGGAGGCTGCCTTAACCATCTAGGCTACCCGGCCAAAACATTTTAATAAACCGTTTTAGGGACTTTGTGTGCAAAGGGGTTCGATTCCCGGCCCTGTCAGACTTTTTTCAAGTCCGTTTTTCCTTGGGAATTTTCCTGGGTGCACGCCCTTATGTGCAAAGTCACCTCAACCCTTTCCTTGTATAACCTAGGTTTCGTTACCCTGTGACATCATCAGGTGAAATACATAGAAAAACTGACCGAAAACTATATCGAGAGAGGTGGCAGGGAGAGGTGGCAGGGAGAAGGGGCAGGGGTAGGAAGTGGGAATGGTTAGGGAAAGGAAGTTAGGATCGAAGGGTTGGCAATTGTTACAGAAAAATTGTATACATTGAAAAAACCCAGTAATTAAATACACCGCCACTGAAGTGTCACAACAGTATCTTAAAGGAAAACATGAAGTTGTTTACAAGACCAGGGTTTTACTTATTAAAATTTCTTTTTGCTGAAGTCTACTAAGTGAGTTCCACTTTCTTCCTCATAAATTAGGGTTTATCTCAGCTTTAGACGAGCTGAACCTTATTTCCTGGAAATTACTGTGCTTTACTTCCTCATAGATATTTTATAAAGCTTACACGTTGAAGATGTTTTATTAAATATTTTATGAAACAAATTTTTTTCTGAGCTTGAAAACTCTGAAATTGAATTTCGTATGTTCAATTTATGTTTTATCATTTCTTTACATTGAAACTGTATAAAAATGGATGACAAATATTGGAAAATATTACAATTTAAGAAAAGTACGGACTTGTGATATCACATTATCTCATATAAAGAGCATGAAAAGCATAAAATCTTTTGTTTGTGAAACTCTTTATTATATAATATTATTTATTATGTTAGGGAAAAGTGGTGCTATGGAAGTAAGTTGTTTTATTGATCCAAGAAATTCTTCTCCATCCTCTTTTACCTTCGAGTTTCCCTTCAGTTATCAACTGTTGGAGCTAATATTCATTGTTTCGTAAGATGTGCCATAGATTGGCTGTTTTCATTTTCTTAATTGCTACTAACATTTCTTGCTGTTTTGCATTCGAAAGTTGTGATTAATTAACTACTCAATAGTTCATTAATTACAACTTTCCGTCGGTGATATTTTAAGCATCCTGCAGTAAACCCGTATTTCAAATGCCTCGATATTTTTTGTTATTACCTTCTTTATGTACATCCTTCAGAGTCGTATAAAAGTATTTACCAGGTGTATAAAATAAAAAATGTTCACAAAATAAATCCTAAGGTTCAGGTGTGGATGCGAGAACTTTCTTAAATTTTGTAAAGGCATTGCGAGCATTTTCAATTCGACATTTTGTCTCCAATTCCGATCTCCAATCTTCACAGAGCAACGTTCCAAGACACTTAAATTTGATCACTCATTTAATTTCACAGCATTTAATGATTAAGCTGGCGTTAGTGAAGCAATCTGGTTGTCGTGATACAATCACATATGCTTCTTTTTTATGTAAATATTGAAGCTTAGATTCTGACTATATTCTCCCGCTACATTGGTGAGTTCTTGAAGATCATCTAAGTTATCAGCAATCAGCATAAAGAATATTGTTGACCAGCAGAAGTACCCGTTGATTCTCAACGGGGACATTTAATTTCATAAATACTATTGTAATAACCTTGATCGTAACAAATGCTTCATAATTGTTGGTGAATAGCGAATACCAGATTTTCCAAACAAATATATCAAGAAATGTAAGTTACAATTAAGTCTACAAAGCCGCTCCAACTCAATATTCATTCTCATATACTTTGAATGAAACATTTCTTCAACTGAGAATATATAAGTATACTCTAAGATCACATTAGGATAAGCAGTACCACGTTTAAAGTAACGTTTTCATACAGGTACAAGGGGACAAATGAATCAAACATTTAATATAAATTACAGAAATAAATTATATATATCTCGAAATAGAAAGAAATATATTATATACCCGTTGAATCTCAACAGGAGAAGGAAGTACGGTTAAATACAAATACTAATACAAAAGCTCCAAACGATAAACCAAATATTAATTACCAACTACTTCAAACTGTCCACTATAAGTAAATGAAATCATGTGAAAGTGTGTATGTATGGATGTAAATAACCATTATTTTCATATAATAACCATGCCTTAGTTTAAAATTCCGGCAGCGAAGCATGCGTAACAAAAGAAGTGGGTTCACTCTGAGGTGCAAAGTACCAAGTGAGACCACCTGACCCAAAAAAAACCCGAATAAACAAATGCGTCAAATTGTCAGTCTATAAGTGAATAAGACCGTGTGAATGTGTGTATATATGTATGAAAATAACCAAGACTTTCTTAAAGTAACCCCTACTTGGATTAAAAATGCGACAGCGATGCATGCGAAACAAAAGAAAAGGGATATCTATTATATATAATTCCTTCTCCGGATTCATTCATATCTATTATATTTAGACGCTTCTTCGGATTCATTCATGTATCTATTATATATAATTCCTTCTCCGGATTCATTCATATAGATAGATAGGATACCAATTCACAGGCTATAGCACAGGCGTCATTTACTTGAAATTACTTCCAGAGAAGATTGCATCGAAATTCAATCCATAGTTCACACCCAATATCATCTCCAATTTTTACTGATATGCTTCAATACGCCTGGTTCCCCTCAAAATTAACTGACAACCGAAAAATGTTTAGGAATGTTAACGAAGTTTGCTTTTCAATAGTCCTGCTCAGAACTCCTTGTACATTTTGGCAGCCATAATTTATTTGTTGCTCACATTGCCGAAATATATTTTGCTTCGAATGCTTTTATAATAATTATCATTCGGGTGCTTGCGAATCATTAAAAAAATCGTATTATCTATTATATATAGATGCTTCTCCGGATTCATTATTACTATATATAAAGCTGCAAATCCGACTCATTCATACAAATTCCTGGGCATTTCTAATCGAGCTGGAAGGCTGAAATTTTCAGAAGAGATTCATAATTGACAGTCGAGTCAGGAAAAAATCGAAAATTCCCAGATTTTGTCCTAGGTTTGAGACTAGAGAAGATTATATTTTTCAATGTATTTAAACGAGGGAAACGAAAAATGGCCATGCAGAGCAAATTTCTTTCGTTAATTAAATTATGAAAACTTAATCCTAAAGCAGTAGGACTTGGTCTGTATTACGTATAAAAGATCAAAATTTACTTTTCTTGCAACCAATTTTAAGATTCCGGCACGAAATCTGCAAAAGTTTAGTTTGAACGCCAATTTATTGCGTTATTTTCTTCTCATTTCGAAGATTAAATCTATGACAACGACCATTGTTTGAATCGAAAACAAGTTTGTTTACAATCCTGATTTCATACGCCATGATAAAGGTTTGATGCATTTTAAAATATTTTTTTAATGTTTCTTTCGATATATGTTAATACTGAAGGTTGAAAAATGTAACTTTCATCAAAATGTACAGCGAATATCTGCACGGTTGATAAATTATTCGGTAATACATACTGTGATAACATAAGTTTATGTAGAGGATACGAGACCATTTATCAACGAAGATAATCGGAAAAGTCATGTAAGTAGTGAAATTATTCTATAATGAAGTACATAGATATTAATATAAATTCATAAATAGGGATATTAATGTAAATTTAAAGGTTTGACAACAATCTTTAGAAATACCATAACTGCAAGCAATACGAATCATTAGTTTAACGAACACTATAGTTTATTAATATATTATATTTCATAGCTCACTTAACCAAATACATTTATCATATACTGAACTCTCATCTAAATGGACAACGTGTGTGTGAGTTTCTGTTCTTTTAATTTTATGCTTATTATGTTTCTTCTTTTCTATTTTAATTACATATAATTATTCTGTTATCCTTTCCAAAGAGAATTTAAAATTAAGTTCTTTTTCTACGTTTCTTTAATTAATACGTAGTACACAATTAGTTCGTAATATATTACGTAATTCAACATTCATCAAAATAAAAAACAGAAATCTACTCATAAAATACACTGATTTCCTTCAACGACCTTGTGATTTCGTTGTTCTACGCTGGATAATTCTTGGTTAGTAAAAACAATTTTTGCATGTATTATTGTATGAATATTATTTTCCCATCTTCTCCAAACAGACTTTAGAATAAAGTTCTTTTTCTACGTTCTTTAAAACTATTTACATAATTACGTTGCCTATTGTATATTTGTTTATATAATTAGAAACGGAGCTCATTGTCGTAGTAGACACCATTTAATGAATATAGGATTATTTTGCAGTATGTCTTGCACTCAACCAAATACTTCATAGGTAATCGTCTATTTATTTTCCGCATTTTTATCTTATGCAGATTTTTATTCTGACTTTACTTTGTTTGGCGTATTTCCTTAATAAAATTTTACGAATGCGTATTCATTAAAGACTCCCGTATCACATAAACGCGAAAGGCTTTAGAAATAATTATTTTACTATCATATTATTTGGCGAATCTCGATCTCACTTATTTGAAAATTATGCATACAATAGACAGTGGTATAATTAACAAACATGTTCTTTCCATATATGTTATGACTGAAGGTTGAAAAATGTAACTTTCATCAAAATGGACAGCGAATATCTGCACGGTCAATGAATTATTCGGGAATACATACTGTGATAACATAAGTTTATGTAGAGAATACGAGACCATTTATAAACGAAGATAATCGGAAAAGTCATGTAAGTAGTGAGATTATTCGAGGATTAAATTGAAAAGTCTACACTGAATCTATATAAGGGGGATAAGAAAGCAATTTCGATGAAATATACTAATTAATTACTGAAGTACCGGATTATAGTGATAGTCCGGTATTATACCGGATCAAGTCTACCTATGCCCAAGTAAAAGTAAGTAAAACTGAAATTTACATCATCCTAAAATATTATTATCAGAATATTAATGTAAATTAATAGTTTTAACGATATTATTTAGAAATAATATAACTGCAAACAATACGAATCATTAGCATCAAAATCGCTATAGTTTAGTATAGTAGTATTTCACTTCATTCTCACTTAACCCAATGCATTTATCGTATACTGAATTATGTCTAAAAATTTCCTTTGCAATGGCTGTTTCCGATTCCTACTTTATGGCGTTATAATTAATAACAATATTCATAACTTCTCTGATTAAAGCAGGAATATCCCAATTACCACCATTGCAATAACTAATACTATTAACAAAGACACTCAACCATTCTATAGCCAGAAAAAATCTTGCTAGCCGGAATTCGTACCTTGGTGTTGGAGTCCTAGCACAGTGACCACTTTCTCACCGCACCCGGTGTGTTTGGTATTTTGCCCTTAGTTTCTCTTAAGATCGACAGATAAGCTCCTGCGTCCTGTCTCGCGTGCCACCTCATAGTGTGGCTTCTTTAGATGATGTTCCTTTTAGGAGGGGAAGCTTTAAGTAACGTATGCCTCAATTTCATACTACATACATTGTGATACATTGTAACCGAAAAGCTCATACGGGCAGCCTAACCCGTTGCTGCCCGCCTTTCTTGAAGGACCATATTATAATTGAATATCAAGAAAGTAACTTTCATTTAAATGAACAACAAATATCTACACAGGAAATAAAATTACATCCTTGAACGATGTTAGGAACGATTTATATGTTGGATTGCCTTTCGTGTGTGAAAATCGTGCTTTTTATTGTATGCCTATTATGTATCGTCTTTTCTATTTTAATAACATATATTTATTCTGTCATCTTATCCATACAGAATTTAAAATTAAGTTAAATTTTCGATTTTTTTAATTAATACGTAGTACCTTACGTAATGATATGGGATACAGCTGGGGAAACGATAAATGTCCATGAAGAACCAAATGTTTTCATTCACATAAGCATGAAAAATGTACGTACAGTGGAGAGTATTTAACTAAATTATACCTCAAAGAGGAATTTTTATTTTTCCTGCACCCAATTTCGCCATGTCGGCAACATCTTAAATTAAACACAAATTAATACTGTTTTTATTTGCACCCTTCCCAAGATCAAAACTTTGGCTACGACCATTATTTACGTGGAATACAAATTTGTTTGCAGTTCAAATAACATACGCCGTGATGAAAGTATGAAGTTTTTGAAATATATTTCAATATTCTTTTGTTTGTAATATTAATATACATCAAGAACATTTAACTTTCATCAAAATAAACAACAAAAATCTACTCATAAAATACGTTGATTTCCTTGAACGACCTTTGGATTACGTTTTTCTACGTATTAGCTGGATGATTCTTCGTAAGTAAAACAATTTCTGCGATTAAAAATGTATGCTTACTATGTTTACTCTTTTCTATTGTATTCACCTCAAATAATTTTTTCATATTCTGCAAACGGGCTTTAGTATTAAGTTCCTTTTCTACGTTTTTCAAAATTATTTACATAGATACGTTACCTGTAGCATATTTGTTTGTTTATATAATTAGAAACGGAGCTCATTGTCGTGGTAGACGCCATTTAATGAACATAGGATTCAATTTCATTATGTCTTGCACTGAACCGAATACTTCACAGGTAATCGTCTATTTATTTTCCGCATTTTTATCTTATGCAGATTTTTATTCTAACTTTGCTTTGATTGGCGTATTTCCTTAAATTAATTTTACGAATGCACATTCATTAGGAATCAACTCCAAATCTCCCGTATCAATAAGCGTAGAAGGCCTTCGAAATCCAAAGGGGGACGCACTAAAACCTTGAACGACGTTGGGATTATGTTGTTCTACGTGTTCGCTGGATAATTTTTGTAAGTAAAAACAATGTCTGCGTTTATCATCGTATGCAAATTATTTTCCCAACATCTCCATACGGGCTTTAAATTCAACTTCTTTTTCTACATTCTTCAAAATTATTCAGCTACGTTGCCTAATTTCTATTTGTTTATTTAATTAGAAACGGAGCTGATTGTGCCGCTTTAGACGCCATTTAATGTACATAGGATTCAATTGAAGTATGCCTTGCACTGAACCGAGTACTACGGGTAACGAATCTTCTATCGATTTCTCGCCTTTTTATCTTACAAAGATTTTTATTATTTCTTAAATTTGTTTGGCGCATTTCTTTAATTTAATTTTTCGTATGCGTATTCTTTAAGGTCTCAACTGCAAAACTCCCGTCTCAATTAAACGTGAAAGGCTTTCAAAATAATTATTATACTATTAGATGAAACTCGATCTCATATTTGAAAATTAGTTATACGATAGACAGTAGTATAATTAAAAAGACACATATCCCTTCATAATTTTCTTTGCTTGCAGTTTGCAAGCACCCATTTACTAGTACTATATATAAAGCTGCAATCCTGACTCATTGATACAAACTGTTTGGCTATTTCCAATCGAGCTAGAAGGCTGAAATTTTCAGGAGTGGTTTATAATTCACACTCAACCCGGGGAAAAATCGAAAATTCCCAGATTTTGACCTAGAATTGAGCCCAGAGACGATTATATTTTTCAATGTATTTAAACGGGAATAACGAAAAATGGCCATGCAGAGCAAATTTCTTTCGTTTATTAAAATGTAAAAACGTAATCGTAACGCAGTTGGACTTGGTCTATATTACGTCTAAAAGATCGAAGTTTAATTTTCTTGCGACCGATTTTAACATTCCGACACGAAATTTGCAAAATTTTAGTTACAACGCCAATTTATTTCGTTTTTTTTCTGCTCATTTCGAAAATTAAATCTATGGCAACAACCATTGTTTGAATCGAAAACAAGTTTGCTTACAATCCTGATTTCATAGTCCGTGATAAAGGTTTGATGCATTTTTAATATTTTTTTAAATGTTTCTTTCGATATATGTTATTACTGAATGTTGAAAAATGTAACTTTCATCAAAATGGTCAGCTAATATCTACGCGGTCAATGAATTATTCGGGAATACATATAGTAATAACACAAGTTTATGTAGACGATACGAGACCATTTATCAACGAAGATAACCGTAAAAGTCATGTAAGTAGCGAGATTATTCTAGAATGAAGTACATAGATATTAATATAAATCAATATATAGGGATATTAATGTAAATTATAAGGTTTAACGACAATCTTTAGAAATAACATAACTGCAAGCAATACGAATCATTAGTTTAACGAATACTATAGTTTATTAATATATTATATTTCAATGCTCACTTAACCAAATACATTTATCATATACTAAACTCAGACTAAAAAGTTCCATGTATGTTTCACTTTCGTTCTATATAGATTGTGATAAATTGTCACCGAAAAGCTCATAACGGCAACTAAATCCATTGCCCGCCTTTCTTGAAGGACCATGTTATCATTGAATATCAAGAAATTGTAACTTTCATCGAAATGAACAAGAAATATCTACTCAGGAAATACATGGTATCATTGAACGATGTTAGGATATCGTTGTTCTACGTATATGGTGGTTTGCTTTTCGTGTGTGTTTCTGTGCTGTTTATTTTATGCCTATTATGTTTCTTCTTTTCTATTTTAATTACATATAATTATTCTGTCATCCTCTCCAAAGAAAATTTTAAATTAAGTTCTTTTTCTACTTTTTCTTTAATTAATACGTAGTACACAATTAGTACATAGTATATTACGTAATTCAACTTTCATCAAAATGAAAAACAAAAATCTACACATAAAATACACTGATTTCCTTCAACGACCTTCTGATTACGTCGTTCTTCGTGTTAGCTGGATAATTTTTCGTTAGTATAAACAATGTTTGCATGTACCATTGTATGAATATTTTTTTCCCATCTTCTCCAAATGGGCTCTAGAATAAAATTCTTTTTCTACGTTCTTTAAAACTATTTACATAATTACGTTGCCTATTGTCTATTTGTTTATTTAATTAGAAACGGAGCTCATTGTCGTGGTAGACGCCATTTAATGAATATAGGATTATTTTGGAGTATGTCTTGCACTGAACCGAATACTACACAGGTAATCGTCTATTTATTTTTCACATTTTTATCTTATGCAGATTTTTATTCCAACTTTACTATGTTTGGCGTATTTCCTTAATATAATTTTACGAACACGTATCCATTAAAGACTCCCGTATCACATAAACGTGAAAGGCTCTCGAAATATTTATTTCACTATCATATTATTTGGTGAATCTCGATCTCACTCATTTGAAAATTATGTATACAATATACAGTGGTATAAGTAAAAAAAATTCTTTCCATATATGTTATTACTGAAGGTTGAAAAATGTAACTTTCATCAAAATGGACAGCGAATAACTGCACGGTCAATGAATTATTCGGGAATACATACTGTGATAACATAAGTTTATGTAGAGGATACGAGACCATGTACCACCGTAGATATTCGGAAAAGGCATGTAAGTAGTGAGATTATTCGAGGATGAAGTTGAAGAATCTACACTTAATATTTAAGGGGAATAGGTAAGTTCTTTTACTACGTTTTCTTAAATTAATACATAGCACACAATTAATACGTTGTACCTTACATCATTAACTTCATGAAATTCATTCTTTGTTTGGCGTATTTCCTTAATTTAATTTTACGTATGCGTATTCATCAAGCCTGGTGGCCACCGAATGCGAAGCGGCGCTGAGCTGAGTTGAGCTGGAAAAAGTGACGCGGAGCGAATCGTAGCGAAGTTTTAGTCTCCGAGGGTCGGAAACTGGAGGAGGAGCTGAGCTGTGCGAAGCGATTCCTTTCTAAACTACCAAGATGGCGTAAGTTTAGCCTTTAGTTGCCGACCGAGAATTTAATTCTTTGATTACGGTTAAATCACAGAAATTCCGCAAGAGGCGGATTCTGTCACAATATTATGCTGGCACACTTTAATTAAGATATTATTTACAGCCATTGGACACGAATTTATCTATTTCGCTAATATCATATAAGTTCCTATCGTTCGTACCTCACTCGAGTACACTTTTCATTTTGCAATGACGGAACTGATAGTATAAATAGTTTTTAATTTTATATTAATAATTAGTTAAATTATTTTGTAAAGAGCATCACAAAAATTAACCACTTTACTCACATAAGCATGGCAATTCAATTTTTCTTCACTCTTCATCCATCGTCATACTTTTGCTGACGGGTAAATGTCTCGGTGAGGAGCACAAGCCATTTCTTTAAACCTGCTTCAAATCGTCGTATTTTTAATATTTTTAATGGTGCATAAATGAATATCCTACTGTTATTGGTTTTAGTGCTATGGTAAGCTGGTGTTCCTCTCCGAAACCTACTGACGATTTCACAGGATTAGTGTATTTTCAAAAACTTACCTGCGTTCAATGATTATATTTAAGAGAAAATTATTCTCGGCTGCAGTGAACCTTTGAATGATTGCGTTCCGCTAAGACGAGCAAATATCTTAAATTGGGATTTAATTGATTTGTAACCACATTGAAAGTAATTAAATTAGGTTTACGATCACAATTATCATAGGCTGACAAAGTGATTACTTTTTGTGAAATTGAATCGTTCATCAATTATTAAATTAATATTTCTGAAAGAAAGCTGTAATTGGGAATTAATAACACCTTTCAAGCTCATAAATGTGAATCTTAGGTAGGTAGTGTTGTTAAAAGTGCTTCGACAGCTTAGGTCATTTCGCACATTGGCTCCCACCGGGAATCAAACCCGGGACCGCTTTCATCAAAGGCAAACGCGCTGTCCACATGACTATCCGGGAGCCCTCAAAAATGTGAATCTTTCACACAATGATATCAATTCAAATACTGCCGATGAAAGAAGCGAAAGGCTCCCCCCTCCACCACTATCACGTTGAGAACGGTGGAGGGGTAAGCTGACTTCGCTTCAGAACGAACCACGACCGTTCGGAAGAAGTGCCTTGCGAGGCAGAGTGACGTCACAATTCTCAGCTCAACTACGCTTCGTATCCGGTGGCCGCAGATGCATTAAAAAGTTTAGATTCTATTGTGAAAGCGTAGTCCGCTCAACGTAACTTCGCTCAACTTACCTTCGCTTCGCATTTAGTGTCCACCCAGCCTTAAGGTCTCAACTCCAAACTCCCGTATCAATTAAACGCAAAAAGCTTTCGAAATAATTATTCTATTATTATATTATTTGGTGAATCTTGATCTCACATTTCAAAATTATGTATACGATAGATAGTGGTATAATTAAAAAGAAACGTAAATATGACATATAGACCGATAACTCAGGGTAGTATCCCTTCATATTTTTTTTGCTTGCAGTTTGCAAGCACCCATTTACTAGTTCATATATATAGATAGGTATATAGATAGATAGGATACAAATTCACAGCCTAAACCACAAGCGTGATTGAGTTCAAATTTTTACTGCGTATTGGCCATAACAATTAACCGCCGGAAAAATTGTGTTTTTGATCCTCAGTGTCATGGGTTCAATTCCAGAGGGCCCCAAAGTCCCGATTTTTCCCGTTTAAATGCATTGCTTTGATTTTCGGGATTTAAAAATAAATACTTTCCGGGTAGGTAGAGAATCAAAACTCAAGGAGCCTATATATATGAACATGATCTATCGAAAACATAAATGAGTTTTACGGAAAATATCCTGGGTTCGATGCTAGGTCGGGGCAAAAATCGGCCGTTTAAAATGCATTGTGGCGATTTTAACGATTTTTTTTGGACCCCTTTCCGAATGCATGGAAACTTGAAATTTGGCATGGGGTTAGAAATCATAAAAAAATTTCATAATCAATTTTTTGTATTCGCTTATGGTCCTTGGTTCGATCCCAGAGGGCCATTTGCACTCCACAATGCATTTCTTATGGGGATAACGGAAAATAATTTTAGGTACTTCCCGGCATGATATCGACTTCAAAATTTCTATGAAATTAGATCCGGTCCTAGCAAGTCATTTTGTGCATTTACAGCTTCCAATACGTCCAGGGTTCGACACCAGGCGTCTCTACAATCAGTCACTGATCCGATTTTTAAGAATTATTTTGAACCCCTTCCCAATAATATTAAAACTTGAAATTTGGCATATATATAGAAAATATAGATACATTTCGATAACATGTTTTATATTTCCTAGATCGTCCTTGGTTCGAATCCAGAGAGCTATTAACATTCGTGAAAAGTAGGTCTTCGTTTGAGGCAGTTGCAGCCAATATTTCTGCTTGAATTTTCACACGTATTTAGAGAAGATGATCTTCTGATGTGCTGCATAGTAATTTCACCAAAAAGACCCGGGTTCGATGCCAGACGATTAAATTGAAGCGAATTTTAAGTATATTTTCAGTCCTTTTTTTCCTTTCAGGGACCGTCCCAATATAATGCCGTTATGAAAATAGTGTTGTCGATCTGCTTGCAGTATGCAAGCAACATTTTACTCGTAAATTAATATAACTACAAATATAATCTCTATTCTTCGTGACTTCATTATTCTCCCATATACAATATTTCCGATCATGCATATTCTTGCGATGTATGACGATATTAGCTCGATTATCAGTATAATATTACATAAATTACAAAATAAAAAGAATATAAAACAAAATATGTGAATAAAAAAATTTGGTTCTATTTGGGATTTGAACGCGGAACCTACTCCTTATCAGTCTTATGAACTTTACGTGTATTTCTTATGGAAAAGGTTTCACCCGTCTGGGTTCAAACCGTGGACCTTAGGGAAATAAAAAGTAGTTTATACTCTGCGCGAGGTTGACTTTTAATAATATAGAAAATTTCAAAGTTTTGCGACTCTCGGTTCTCGAGTTTTTAGCGAACATACATACATACACACACACCCACACACACACCCACACGCACACCCACACTCTGTTTCATATTATAGATTAAGACTTCGTTTATTTATATGCCTCTTTCTACGTCACTAAGCACTTCATGAAAAATATTCTCAGAATACAATTGGAATAATAAAGGTGAAAGAACACATCCTTGTCGAACTCCTCTGCAAATATTAATCGAATCAGTGGTTTTGTTATCTACTTAACTGAGCCGCCTGGTTCCAATATAAGTTTTTTGCACAACCAATCTCTTTCTGGTCTACATCTATTCTTCTGAGTATTTCCATAAGTTAATGATGTTGTACCCTATCAAAGGCCCTTTCGTAGTCAATAAAACACAGCTTAATTTTCAGCTTAGTTTGACATAATTTAGCTTAGAACACAGCGTAGGAATTATTAACTAGTTTGCTATGATTTGACGGTGGAAGATCCGGAAGTTCTTCGAAACACTCCAAAAGCCTCCAGATATTGCAGAGCATCAAAGCGGTCGAACGCAACGAAATTCAGGCGTAACTAACCTAGGGCGAGGTTTACGTATTAAAAAAATAAGGATTCTGTAATCCTCGTGGCTATTTAATGTGTTAATTTGTTTTTAAGTTCCGCTTTATGGAAATTATTTATTTAACTAGTTGCGCATCCTAAGTGCGCATTTAAAAATCCCGTCGCTTAATAACACGCACGAATCACTGTGTAATTCATGCCTCCAATAATTGGCAGATATTACAATGACTCGGAGTTTAGTTTGTTGGTTGCAGATTTACTCCCAAAAGTTGCAAATGTGTGCGAAAGGAAATGGACCGAAACATGCTGATTAGAGAGAGAGAAAGAAAATGCTCACCTGAATTTTCATTTAGCTTTGAGATTTAATATGAATGTGAAACTATTCCATTTTTCTTTTATGGCCCTTTGCTATTTGCCTTACTCCCTTAAAGTCACCCCAGGCATCAAAGTTAATCTTGAATCTCCTATGGACGTTCCACGCATTGCAGTATATAATGTTATCATTAACTAACAGTTGCCTCATAGTTCCTTACTTCAACACTTCTTGTCTCACGTCGTTTAATCCTTTCTCTTTACTTCCTGAGTTGCTATTTTAATGTAAATACTTTGAATTACGTTCCGCGCTTTACGTATCTTTGTCCATTATTTAATTTCACATATAACATTGGACTAAAGATATCGACCAATACAAGACGATGTTGCCAAACCTCGTTTTTCTGTTTTTTGGAGTTAGTTTCCAATGCGTAAGTTTGCAGACATTGCGTCCGTTACTCTAAATTTTCTATTTTTTGGCAAACTTTGAGCTCTCTTGCCGAGTTGTGGAAATAAAGGATCTGCTTCTAGAATAACTGAAGAGTTCGTGTGCTCAATTGGTGCGGGATTTTCTACTCTCTGATACTGCCAAATGCACACTATCGAGAGATTAATGATGAAAAACGCGGGCTTTTAGAAATAACCAGGGATATTCGGAACATGGCAAACTGGGATTCCGGGGCGTTTTCGGCATGTTTAGTAATTAGGGGAATGTATTATGCAATCCCAGCAAGCTCCTTCGCTTTAGTAATTTGTTGTTATATAATAGGTTCATATTTATGTTGTCGAATATTAACTATAATATTCGTGGAAAAATTAAATACGTAAGGAACTGAAATTTTTCATGCAGGGGCATAAAGAGACAGCAATAATTGTTTTAGGAAAATTCAACCAAAAATAAACTTTCGTTAGATTAAAAATCAAACGAAAGTGACTTTAAAAATGTTCATATGATTCTGCTAATACATTATGACGATTGAAATTTTTTTCATCTTTCATTTGTTACGGGACAGAGAAAGATTTATCTTTCATTTACTTTTGTCACATGACTGCTACTGAGGTATGGGAATGGTGGCAATATTAGTGTCTCTCCTTAAAGAAGGAAAGGTGTTACTCATTGTGCCTCTCTTGCGTGGACATGTTCATTTTGGCTCGGAGAGGAAAGCAAGAACAAACTACTTCATCATCCCCCTTCTAGCTCTTGGTAGCTAATGACAGAGAGAGAGGTACCAATCGGCCATCGGGTTGAATACTTTAGAGACTTATGTTCCTAAATTGTAGGAAAAGTTATTCATTTCTGAATGTTTTCTCCGGGAAAAACTTGTCCATGTTCACCTCGACACAAAAACTAATTATAGGCGAAATGAGTGTGGATGCGCAAGGTTTAAATAAATTAGTTTTTATACTTTTTGGCCTTTCTGTGACTGAATTTATATTTACTTTGTTGATTTCACGTTTACTAAAGACTATACTCTCTTCTTAAATGTCAAGATCAGAAGATCGTCGGAAAATAGTCCTGAATTCTGACACAAATATTAATTGTTGCGAGAAGTAATTCTTTAACTTGTAATTTCTCTTTGGGTGTCTAAATTGAAGCCAAACCTTCCCTGTTGCACCTTCATTCTTTAACTTCACCTCATTCTCTTAAAAGATCATTCCATATTCTCTTCTTGCTTTGTAGTCCATGCGACTCTATCAATTTAAAAGACTCCAGTTTCATCTGTTATCTTTTATTATCAACAAATTAGACGTAAGACTCTATTCGGAGAATGTTTCCTTCATCAATCGCCTTTTCTTACTTTTTTTTCTCTTTAGGAGTTGCTTCCTTCTGCCGACTGCCTGTTTCTGTGCCACTCCCAACTATTAAATCGCTCCGATGCTTTAATGCCCGTTTTTGATAAGTACAGATTACTTTTCTGCCTTAGAGTACCTCAGAAAAAGGAGTGGGGTTTAGAGGTGACGCTGAAGTTTTCTCAAACATCTGATCTTCATTAAGATTGCGTGTTGTCTTTAACTGCTTTTCCGAGACATTCGTTTCACCTTCCATTAATATTCCAAATAAATCAGTAATTCGGAATCACTCTTTATTCTCTGAACATGCCTTTGGAGGATACTATAATCTGATTTAGCATAAAAACTTGAACAGTAATCTAAATAGCAAAACCCTGAGATGGACAAGTCGTAATATTTAGTTAAACGTAATTGTTTGTTTGTTTAGCGTTCGAGATTGGATGAGATACCAAATCTCTATAAAAAGTTGCAATAATAAATAATAAAAATTCGATACACATGCATAGACGTATATGCATTTCAATGGAGAATAATAACTGTGAACTGATTATTTCACACTCACTGAATTTATGCTATTAATATATTTCTTTGATGCAGCACATACTTCAAGAAGTTCAAAAAATATTACTTATTATGTGCTATCAAATATGAGAATTTACTTAAATATTTTAATTAATATTAAATATAGTAATTAATAGGATCAAAAAGAAAACTTATACAATCAATAAAATACATGTTTATTCTCAAAGAACTATGAATTTTATGTTATAAATACAAGATACACATGTAGAGTTTGCAAAATTCTTCTGCTATCATTCCATAGATGAATGGAATACTTTTCGCTTGATTTCGTTACTTTAGGGTATTTTTGTTGCAGTTATCTTGACTTGTTCCACTTCAAGAACTCGTTGAGAAAATCGCAGAGACATAGTTTTTCATATCACTCAATTATCCTCATTCCGTCCTCACAGCATTTGATTGCACCACCAAACAGTGTTCGAGTTGAAAATCTTATGGACATTCAACAGAATCTGTTTTTAGCATTTCCTAAGGAATTAATCTTACATCAAATAAAATAATGTTCGAAATATGTACAGGTATACCTCGCATTGCATACTCAATTGCTCTTTGCTCTGAAAAATTCTAATAAGTAATTTAAAAATGCGCTCAAAATATATTTATGCGTGTTATCTCCGAATCATAGGGCAAATGAAATATAACGCAGAGATGAAAATTAACTGTTACAATACGTTCAAATTTTGAACAACGCGATGAAGAAAGGTGTGTAAATCATCGTGCAATGGCCAATCCAGGCAGCCAGGCCAGAAAAAAATCTGATGGGGCCAACACATGACTTCCTCCATATTTATTGAAAACAGAAGCCTATTCCGGTAATATTTAAATAACTCCAAAGCAATGAGTGTTACAGAAAAATGTTTCAAACAAAGTTGTAGTAATATACATTATCTATAACTTTTGTATGTAATTGTATATACCTAAATTGCATTCTGACAGAGATATGTATGAAAAACTTCCATTTCTGGATAAAAAACTACTTCCGGTTAACCATTGTTCAAGAATAACTCCTAAACAATCAGTGTTACGAAAAAATATTTCATACAAAAGTTGTAGTAATGTACATTATCTATAACTTTTGTAAATAACTGTATATACTTACATTGCATTCTGAAAGAGACATTTAAGAAACAAAATTTTGTTCTGGATAAACCGCAACTTCCGGTTAAGCGGTATAAATAAAAAACGAATCAAATATTGGCATTGTTAGGAAAATTTTAAATATGAATTTTGGAAATGATCGGATAATTGCATTTTAAGATAGAGCGCCCAGAAACCTTTTAACCACAGACAGACATGTTCGGGAAAATAGCGAAAACGAACTCTATGGGCCCCAAAAATCTATTTCCGTTGAAATCTGAAGGTCGAATTATTTGCAAATACGATACTTTCTCTATACTACGTATAGGGAGAAAGTAATAATAGTGCAAAAGTCTTTTATGGTATTATTCTGATGGTTTTGTTTAAAGCTCTTTATATCAACCGTAGAGGTTGTCAAAACCAAGGTGTTTCTTGGAAATAAGTAAAAAAAGTTTTATGAATTAATGCAACCATTTTTTACATTTATAGTTTTGTATAAGTTTTACATGCATCTTTAAATAGTTTAACTCTTTATATAAAATGTTTATACTTACGTACATATTTGAAAAACATCGAAATTAAACCTGAAACATTCGAGTTTGTTGTTACTGTTGGAACACCTTGCTGGAGGGAGTATTTCTCTTTAGGTTAAGGATAAAATTTCCTACATTCATAGATGTTTGCTGCGATTGGACCATTGAAATATGTCGAACTCCTCACTTTCTATTGATTACGAAATGTTACTCTCTGCCATTCACTCCTTGTCTTCCTCAATCACTACCTCATTCCTCACATTGTCTGGCATGCCTCATTCCCTCATCAAAGTTTTTAATAATTTTAATATAGTTTTCGAAAGGATATCCTCTTTTTCTTCCTTTTGACATCATCAGCTTTTTTAGCGCCTTTCGACCGATTTAGCGCTCGACTCGATTCCCTCGCCGTTCTTCGAGAACTTCTCGTAATTCAGAAAAAGATTTCGAGGAAAAGTTTCGCCCAAGTATCACCGTTCATTAATCCCGATCAAACTTTCCGAAATTTCCATAGATTTGAGAATCTTAATGAAAACATTTCGTCGCGAAATTTAAGCTGGAAGACAAATTCTCGAAATGGGACAACTTTGAGGGCGTTTTCTTGCTGGATGTAATCCAAAAGCAAAAGGTGAAACTAATCTGCATTTTGAAGAACGTGCTGAAGTTGAAAGCAACTTCGCCAATGGATGAGATCTTCCCCCTTTTACGCACATGTGTATCTATTTAAGCTAAGTCAGCAGAGACTGCAATGATTCCAATGCAGAAAATTGAGGAAGACTCGCACATTGTAGAAAGCCCTTGGATCGGAAGGAGCGGGTTCGAACCCAAGAGTAAATTACGATGCTCTGCTGGATTACACGCGATACTCTAATTTCGAAAGTTCACGGCTTTATTCCCTCGTTAATTAAAGTTCGCAAATGGGATCGCGCTGTAGTTTATTCTTCGGCTAAAGCTGTGACAATGAGGACGAACATATTATTAACTTTCTATTTGTTCCAAAACGTATTATACGTTATTTATAATCCTCAGTAATAACTGAGGAGTAGGTTCTTTTTACCTAACCAACGACCGATAAACTCTTTCCATGTTTGGGTGACGTAGCTGCTGCACCAAACATTATCTGCTGCACCAAACATTATCTGCTGCACCAAACATTATCTGCTGCACCAAACATTATTTGCTGGTAACGTGAGCATTTGCTGCGTCATCTTCGCAAATTTCGCTAATATTCTCTAGTAAACTCTCTTTCTCATTCAAATCTCAGATAACCATAACTTTCTTATGAAATGTCATTACACAAAAACTGTTATGCAATTCAACCACACCCGTGTTTCTCATGGAAGTTTCTAATATGGTATATTCCAATGTATGCGCGGCGATCACCATCATATGCTGGGGGCCATTATGCTTACATTATTGCCATCATGCTTAGTATCATCAGGTATATCAACATTATTCAATGAATACTCGTCATCAATCGTTATTGTTTTGTTTTAACTCTACAAGTCAACCTCGCCATTGGCTCTTCTTCCTCATTCTTATTTATTTTAACCTCTATCCACCTTCCTCATGTAATTCAACCCAGGTATTTATTCATAATTTATTCATATACTATCTTAAGCAGACTTAAGCATCCAAGTGAATCTGATCATTTTTGCGTCATTTTATAATTTTTCTACAGAATTCTTCCTCCATTTTCATTTCGAAGGTCATTCTCATTACTCCATCCATTTAATTTTCATTATATTTTGTAGCTTCACATTTCTATTGATTCTAACACGGCTTCCCTATTATTGTTCATGTAATATGTAACTTTCACATAAAAGAACAATTATTATAAATAGGTTTTATAAACCGTTATACTATTTTTAGCCGTTTACTATGTTAATGTAGGGCTGTAAACTTTTCTTTCGAACATTTTATCCTGATGAAACGCCCAATTCGGTTGTGTTATCACACTTTCTCTTTGTAGCTTCTTTCTTTGCTGGTAGTCATTCTAGATAAACAGCAATATTAAAGTATCAACCGATAGGGAAATACTAGACCATTGCTGATACGAGCAGTGAACATATCAGAAGACCTATCGAGTACACGCATACAACCATGAGCAATACTCATTATTTCTTTTCGGTGGCGTTAATAGTGAAACTTTGGCAATCTATTGATTGTATGCCTCGCTGTACCTTGCTCCTCGTGCCTCTTTTCTATTTGCACTTCATTTTCCTCTCCATTCTAATTTTCACCTTTCGTTGGGCGGATTTCCCTTTCTGCGCGTGACCCGCCTTCGAATCTCTTCGCTTTGCCGAGTTATCATAGAAAGTGAGCGCTTCCATCAGAAGCTAAGATGGGGCAGGAAATGCAGCGTGACTAAGTTACCGATCAACGGAGATGAGGCCCACCCAAGAATCAATTGGTGCCGATCAATACATGTAATGAGCCCCAAATGTGCCTTTTTTGGTATTCATTTCCCAGGTTAAACAGTAATAAATGTATTTCCTTAAAGAAAGTAGTGGTATTGTTAAAAGTGCTTCGACAGCTGAGGTCCTATCGCACATTGGCTCCCACCGGGAATCAAACCCGTAAAAAATTACGTTTACTCTTGTGTGAATGCAGCAACGAAAAAGAAATAATTTAATAGAAATTAGCCGATACTGGGTCAGGGGTTTATAATTTTCAAATTGTGCAAATATCTCCAGATTTATCAATCGAATGTGTATGCGTCGTTCAGATGAAGATTGGGAAGGTGACTTTTTTGACCGATTTCGACTTCTTTGGAGGCAATGGAAAAAGATAATTCGAATCGAAGCAAATCCGAATTATCTACGATTTAACTAATTATTACTAATTCACTTTCTTGTTAACATATTTTCCTACCCTTCCTTTACTTCATCTTTCTCTTCCTCTTTTCTCATTGCCATGAACTAGACAATGGATAAAATTTATCTTATATAAAGACTATCTCAGCCAATTTTTCAACAAAATAGTGTGTAGGTATTTTTCATTTCATAAAATGAGGTTTCGTATGCTTTCGTCGTAGAATTCCGTCGGCAGCTCAATGATCAGTCTCTTCACTCCTTCCTCTGGTTCCTCGTCGCTGTTCTTCCGTCCATCCAAAATTTACACGAGATTAGGAACCAAAAGCACTTGGTGTCAAACGAGGCAAAGGCGAAACGCAAAATGTCGAAACAGAGTGTTTGCAGCAATGTGGGCGTTGTTGTGAAGAAGCACAACTTGCCAGTAAACCCTCGATGACCGGAAGAGCCATTGGCTGTTGTCCTTTGGATTCCCTTTCTATCCAAGTGGCAGTTTCATGACTTTGGGAAATGGTCTGTTTGGGTTGCCTTGATTTAGTCGATGAACGTGATTCCTATACTCTTGGGATTGCAATGGAGAACCTAGGTTTCATCATTTGTGACAGTGTGGTCCAAAATTGAATGCCTTCCTTACCGTTACGTTCTGCGTTTATTTAACATTTATGCATTGATTTTTCTTCTTACATTATTCGAAGGTCGTGGCTGATTCTCATCTTTCCGTTTTCACTCGTGGAAGATATAATTATAATCAGCAGACCTTCAATTTAATTCCTAATTATGGCAAATGGAGGAAGCATTTCGGCCAGTCTCATTTTCAATTTCCTTTCCATGCCATCAAATTCGTGAAACTCTTGTAATCTTCTTGGGTTAATATAAAGAAGAAAGCGCATTAAGTTACCTTAAGGAATGCGTGTAAAGATCAGACTTATTGATCGTAGAACTTATTTCTTTCATAGAGTTAAATTAGAAAGAATAATCACGCGTTATGTAAAAAAATGCAAAAAGAAAAATAAATTAAGAAAAATTCTTTTTTTTTGGTTACGGAATGTAACTTCCGATTTGAAGTTGCGAGAATTTCGATGAAATAAATATTTTGTTTACATAAACAACCTCTTGACGACCATTAAGATTGCTGGAGTCGAGCTCATATATTTTTCCGTAAGAATACATTGCGAATGTTTGCTTACTTGAAAGTAATATTAATTACCTTTAAGACCCTTTAAGGCAATTTTCTGTGATTCCAGCATTGCAATGGAAATCTTGTTGACTAAATGATTATTTCGGTATCACTAGTTACAACGAGTTTACTCTAGAGCTCTGTAAGTCACCAGCGGTATGGTATTTGTTAGTTTTTGTTATCTCGTTGAGATTCGTCGAGAGATACGGAAAGTTAGTTAAGAACATAGTATAATTGTCAAGAATCACATGTTTTGTAAAAATATATACTTTGTAATAAAATTTATATCCTCACAATCTGTTTTCTATCTCCTACAAACATTTTCTCTTTTGCTTAAGTCGAGCATATGCGAAGTGAGTTCCCTCCTTGGACACAATGGATGGAGTAAAATTGGGAAGGCGGGAATTGGATAGGGATTGTGGGCAATTCCCATGGAAGGGAGATCGCCCTTAAGCAGATCATTTGACCGAAGGTATTAAGGGCTGAAGGGGTAATGCAATGGCGCCTCCTCCCTATTACGGCGGAGACTGTAACCAAAATTCGGGTAATACCCTTTTGAAGGTTCAATTTCCGGTCATATAGTTAGAATGCTGTATTATCTGTCCTACGCAAAGAGAGATTCTCTCGGAAACGCATTTTCCAGGGTAAAATTCAATGTTAATACAACTTGAGGGAACAAAATCTTCTTAAAGAAGGGTCATAAAAGGATGAATCGCTAAAGAAAGGAGTTTGAAGAAAGAATGGATGTTACAATAGAAAAATGAATGGAAGTTGGAGTATAAGCGCGGACGCAAGAAAATCAAATAATAAATTGTAACTCTTTCTAAATCAACCAGCATGGCTTTTGCAAGGGAAGAAGCATATTAAATACAAATTTGATGTCGTTGCAAAAATTCATTGTGGGCACCATGGAAAATAGTGCACAAACTGATATCATTTATCTAGATTTTAGCAAGGCTTTTGACAAAGTTAATCATTATTTGTTGCAAGGAAACTGGAGATCTTTGGGATACATGGTAATCTCTTGCGCTGGCTAGGAAGCTATCTAACAAACCGCAAGCAATATGTTAAAATAAATTCATCTAAATCAGTTATGTATAATGTCATATCTGGCGTTCCACAGGGCTCTCATCTAGGGCCTTTGTCATTTAATTTATTCATAAACTAGATGACCCGGTGAACTTCGTACCACTTAATTTATTCATAAACTAGATGACCCGGTGAACTTCGTACCACTTAAAATTGTTTTGATTGTAAATTTTCACAAGCGATTATCAATCCTAATCAAATTTCCAACTCCAGTTCATTGAGATCGATGATATTGGTCGCATCGTGTGCGGTTTGAGTTTCGTTTCGTTATTGAATTAAACTCGTTTGTGGTTCAAATGAATTCAATGTCTTTAATTTTCATAAATGCAGTTAACGTTCAACAAAAGGCTTTTTGGAAAATATTGTTTTTTGTTTTGTATTCCGGCGCGTAAATAAACAAAGATGATGGCTTTTCGACACGCGAACACGCGACGACTTGGAATTGTTTTCACAGTCACTCAAAAATGTCGAACTTACCTTCAGAAGTTTAAAATATTGAAATCTTCAAAGTCCTCGAGTAGAGGGAGAGAGTAAAACCGTTTTAAAACTCTAACTAAAAATTCATTAAACAATTACGTTGCTGTAAATAAAACTTGGTTGCTACTGACGTTTAAACAAAATTGTAAAAAATTAAAATTTGAGTGATCGTATTTTTTTTCCGAGCGATTCTTCACAGGATATTGTTCGTAACAGCAAATGTTAAAATTTCATCCAATTTTTTCTTCATAAAGTGTATCACTTATTATCAGGATTAATTTCAATTTGATTCTTATTAGATTTGATTTATTATTATTCTTAATGCATTTTGGTGGATAAATACGTGAACTTGGAATCAACAATCGCCTTCTTTGTCAATGGGGATGGGTTGTTTACAACCTCGAAGTTTTGATAAAATATTCACGAATTTTATCAAAATTCTCGAAATTTCGAAATATTTTACGACCGAGATAAGAATCTTTATTCTATTCCCCATATTTTGGTGCTTAATTCGACTTTGTGAGACTATTATTTTTAATTTAAATTTCAAATGAAATGATGGGTTTTTCCTAATTTTCTTTTTTCTAAACCATCTCCGTACCGAGTAAAACAAAATAAATTTTTGGAGGTTTAAACGACGTCATCCACATCATTTTATTTTTATATATAAGATGACATTTCTCAAGTAATTTCTTTCTCAAGATTCTTGCTGTATGCTGAAGATCTGAAGATATTTACTTCAATTAGTTCAATTAATGACTGTTATTCATTACAGCTTTGTTTATGTAGGTTGCTTTCCTGGAGTCAAATTAATTCTCTGCCTTTAAATTTTGGTAAATGCTCATATATCTCATTCCATAGAGCTTTAAATCCAATTAACTTCAATTACCTTCTGAGTAATCAACCTCTCAAAAGAGTTGACCATATTAAGGACCTAGGAATCACATTCGACTCCAAGTTAAATTTTAATATGCATTATTTCATGATTTAATCTAAGACCTTAAGAATTTTAGGTTTTATTTTGAGATTTACGGGAGATTTTCGAAACATAAATTGTTTAAGATCACTATATTGCACTCTTAAAAGACCTGTTCTCGAATACTGTTGTTGTGTTTGGTCCCCTTTCTTTAAGTATCATATTAACCTCATAGAACATGTAAGACAAAAAATTGTCAGGTTTTTATCCTATCTATTTAAACTATCACACCTTGATTATGAAAGTACATTTACGTTATTGAATTTGGAAAGTTTAGAGGATAGGAGAAGCAATTTTGGAATTATTTTCTTACACAAACAGTTAAATAACAATATTGACTCTACAGAACTTCTATCACTTATTAATTTGAATGTACCACAATGCTGTGTAAGAAACAAATATCCTTTTCAGGTGTTATTGCATAAACATAATTTATCTTACCATTACCAAGGTTTATGAGGGATGCATATAGTATTGATGTTGACTACTTTCATTCCTCTCTTAACCAACTGAAAAACAAATTCATTGCTCATAATAAACTCAAATGCTAAAAATGCACTTGTATTTTTGTATCTTCTACTCTCACTGTATTATTACATCTTGAAAATTGTCAATCTATAAGTTTCCTTATGATTTAAAATTTCTGCCATATTAATAAAATTTTCATACTTCAAATATGTAACATTGATGTATTGTGTAATTGGATTTTTGACCCGTTCTTAATAAATATTATTATTATTAATAAATGTCACTCTTTTCGAACTACTCATTTTTGCTACTTTTTGAGGTAAACATTGAGACAGATGGTAACGAAGAATATCCCAAGAAGTGGCGTAATTGTGCATCAGTTAGCATGAAATAAGCTATATTCTGGCAATTATAGTATTATGCGTACCGCATAGCCATGTGAGCAGCGCGTTAGGCTTTGGCCTAAGTCCTAGGTTCGATTCCCGTTGGTAGCCTACGTGATAAATGAGCTGCCGAAGAAGCACTTTTAGCAATACTTACTACAACCGGTGTAAGTTATAAAGAGGCAAACCGTAAATATTCAATGATCAGTTTTATTTTGAGTTTATTTTATACATCGAACTGCAATTCGTATTAAAAGTTTTAATTCCACTGTCGACTTAATGCTTTTCACGCATTTAAAATCTTATGCTCGACTTCAGTTAATTAAAATTTTGATAAAGATTCAAATTACGCTCATTTAGATTACTCTTAAACTTCAGTTCTTGTGAAAATAAATCGGAAGTATTGGTCGATAAATCTCGAAACATGCTCCATTGCAATGTAAATACGAATGTAGTTCTAATTATTCTGATCTGATTAAATTTATTTTCGATTTGAGGTTTTTTGTATAATATTTAAAATGTTCTTTAAATTTAGAGTCATCGGTAAAACAGAGTCCCCTTTATAACCGGTACCCATGTCGTGGGAATGAATATTTTAGATGATTATTATTTCTCTTGTATTTAGGTTCCTAAAGGAGCGAAAGTGAAACCAACTTTTACTATACCACAGAATATTTTATTTGAAACGACCATGGTTTAGACTCAAGGTGAGGATTACTCCACGAGTCGTTTCCAAATAAAATATTCTGTGGTATAGTAAAAGTTGGTTTCACTTTCGCTCCTGATGGATCCATACCACGAAGTCACGGCCCAAGCAGTTGATTCTAGCTTCCTAAACTTTAAGGTTAACGCAATCTCTTGGTTTTCAGTAACCTACCTGATAGATACCCGATAGAATCACCATCATGGAGATACCATGTAATTTTTAGAATGATTCAATTACATAACACGTCACACTGCTTCACCAATCCCCTGGACACCCGCCTCGTACCACTTGGAGGTTGGAACTCCTGAGATCAGTCCTATTCACCTAACCTCGGATGTCTTTTCATTTTACAAAAATTAAAGTCAGAAGGGAAGATGACAAATGTGCATTTGCACCTGATGAGGATCAATTCCACTTTACAAGGAAAAACCCTCAGATGAATAAAACAACGAACACTGTCAAAATAAATTACCTTGAGAAGATAGAAACGTTTCAAATGAAGGTATAGCTTGTGTGTGTGCGTGTCAAAATAAATCGAAATGACCGAAATCTGCGCTTTTCCAGCTTTAGAGATTGTTAAATTAGTTTCTTATGCAGATTATATTTTCATTTCAGGTGTACTGCATAAGTAACCCGTCCCCTTGACGACTAGCACGTTTTCCTCTCAAACATTTAAAGCACAGATCGGGAGTTCATTTAAAAGTAATGGTAATCAGCCTTTTTTTTAGAAAGAGACGCAATTTCCCGTGAATTGATCATTTGCTGTTATGACAAACAGTTCGCTTGGACAAACATATGTTTATTTTATATCTATTGTCGCTTTCAGACCTGAAATAACAAATTCCGGTTATACATGCCGAAGTGAACTGTCAACAAGATTTCAAAATAATGAAGCAATTAATTTTTTTTGGCTTCCATTTGTTTCATGGATCATCTTTCGCTCTCTGCCACTTCTTCTTGAGATTTCAGCACGAACTTAGAAAGTATAGGACTGGAAACTGCTGAAATTTTTTGGCTCCCTTAATGTCCGCAGCCGCGAGATTGCAGCACTGAAGTTCGCCCTTTGAAACCATAATCTTATATGGAGTAAACGGTGAAAAAGCACGATTATGATACATATGTAATAAAGAGTAATGTATACCAAAGATGGAATAAGAGTAATTGTTTTATCCATCAATAGGTACTTTTGAATTGAATACAAAAAAATTGAATAAGACGGATAAATTAGCCAATCCTAAAAATAGGTGATTGCCTTATGTGCAAAACACAGGTAACTTTGTCGCCGTAAAAACATTCTTCGTTAATCACTGAAATGCGATGAACTCTATCTTAGAATGGGGTGACTTTGACCGTTTTATAGATTTTTTAAATAATATTTCTGTATTCAATTACATTCTCTATGCTCAGAAAATTTAAATTACATGAAGGTAATTCTTACTCACGAAAATCTAAATATTTTTCTTAAGCAACGGAATTTGTTTAAGAAATGAAGAATAGCTGCCTTAGGCACCCCAACCGATGGGGTGACTTCGGCCACTAAATATTTTTCCTAAATATCGCCTATAAAATTAACTTTATGACTAATATTACGACCATTAATATATTTTAAAATCTTTAAATTATTATTATATTTAATCTTTGTTTAATAGGTACTGAGATAAGAAGTTATTGACTCATAATAACGTTTTTCTACTTTATTTATAAATTTTGAAAAGAAAAATATTTTTTTAAATTTTTTAAATTTTTTTCCTCCAAAATCATAAAGAATGAAAAATTATTGTAGAAAACTTCTATTCACTGTCACTCGAACCCTTTTAAATTTTTTTAAGCCTTAAAGTCAGTGTTTTGTTTCTATTAATTAATCTCCGAACCCAAACAATTTCTGGAATTTTTGTCAAAGCACTGAACATTTACTTTTTACTGTTCAAATACGTTTGTACTAAAATCTGGATATCACAAATACTCATAAAAAAATTAACAGCACTTCCACTAATTTAATCTCTTTTTCACGAAGAAGCACTGTTTGGCCTCCAATTGTCTTCAAATGTTTCCCATCTTGCTGAGTGTTACTGAGAGAAGTTAACAGACTGAGGTTTCGTAGACTTGTCTCAAAAACGATTTTCAATTTAGTTCCCAATGACAATTGTACTGTCAATGTTGCAAGGAGCAAGACGGATTTGCTGGCGATATGTCAAGACAATCTAAATTCTAAAGGGCAGGAAAAATAGCTACTTTGTGAAATTTTAGATATTGTACTTTAAATTTACAATTTGCGGAGCAGTGCACGCGTGGCCGAAGTCACCACTTTCTACGGTAACGTTGATGTAAGTTGGAAAATGCGACCAAGTTGTGTGAGTTGGAGATCTTCATTGTCGTTACTGCGCTTGAAGACTTTTGATATATTTTAAGATATTCTCAAGGTATCCTTAATCTTAAAAATGCCTGGTCATCGTTGTATTGCACCAGATAAAGAAACACAGCAAGTGTGCTCTTTGCCGGGCAGCATTAATTCATCCGGGGGCATTCTCTTGCCATCCAGTAGCAAAGCTAACAAATATGAAAAGTATGGGGGGTTTGGTTCATCCTAAGGTAAACCTTCATACTTTCATCCTCAAAGAGGAGGATCAATTTGTAAAGAACTGTGAGTCAAATGATGTGCTTGAGTGCATAATTATAGAGTTACTTGAAGGTGACGAGGAAATAACTTTCCCATGCACGGAAGTGAAATCATAGCATATATAATAAAATAAAATGTAACTATGAGGATTAGACAGCATGCAAAGTTTATAAATTTAAAGAAAGTGCATCGAAAAGGAAAATTACGAAACTGTCTAAAACTTAATGTTTGGTCAATACATTTTTCATACCACTCTATCCTTTATGTTTGTATATTGTATAACCTAACTTCACATTTCAGCCTCCCCAAGATGAAATGCAGTCCACGCTAGTTATTAAAATTCGATACTTTTGGATTCATGTATGTTTCAATAATATTTGACCGTTTACTCATTTCCTGGAGATTATTTCTGGGAACTTCGATTTTTTTCAGGAAATGTATATACGAGGGTGGTCTGAAAAGTTTCCGACCCCACATTTTTCAGACATCTTCAGAAAATTTTCAGAAATTTTCAGAAAACATGTCAAGAAATGTTGAAATGTCGGAAACTTCTCAGACCACCCATGTACATCCTGCGATTCTACTTTTAAAAGGCCTAGTTGAAAGTGGATGTGACGTTGGTAATTTATTAAGGATCAATTATTTTCTGTGTATCCAAGCAGAATACATTGCACTTCGCTGATCTACGAATAATGTTTTCACAGCGACGAAGTTACTTGTGGTGTGCCCTGAAGGCAACCTGCACTTATTCTTCGGATTTACTAATTTGCCCATTTTATTCAATTGTTTTAAGTACTTATAAATGGATAAATCACTAACTCTGAATTCCATCTTTCGTATATACTACTCCCACAAAGAAAAAGAGGGAAAAAGTATCATAATCGTGCTGTTTTTTCCATTTGCTCCATATGAGAGTATGGTTTCAAAGGGCGAGCTTCAGTGCTGCCATCTCGCGGCTGCGGACATTAAGGGCGTCAGCCGATTGTACAGTCAGCATAGGGGAGCTTCAGGGGCGTGGATTTCAGTCATTCGCAGCTAGTGTGGTCAATTGGTCCATTCCCATCAATCCGTTGAGAATGTAATGGAACTTTAGCTGTATTATCATTTCGTTTGCCCAAAACCTGGGCATTTTGAATATCCAACACCCGAATGTAATTGACTTCATTCCATGAATTTATTCATCTCCGGTTCCATCCCCGATGAGTTTAAATGTTTTTAATTAAATTGAAAAGTAATATATCTCTAGCTTAAGTCCCGTGAGAAAGAAATTATATATTTATATATATTGATATTACAGCCGTTGATTATATACTTCAGCTAAAAATTATGAAAAATTTGATAAAATTAGTAATTTTTGTTTCGGTAACCTGTTTCATGGATCTGAGATAATGTGAAATATGTTGAATTCTCTTCATTACAAATAGAGCGAGTAAAATATTAACTCTACTTATATTTTCTCTGTTGAGAAACAAAAGGCACCTCACTTATAGTCATATATTTATATCTTCAAAATACGAGTTCAAAACTTACGTACCAAATATAATGTGAATAACTCAGTACACCAAAAGTATAAGCAACTAAATAAAGATTTTTATTTAGTTATTTTAAAATACAGAATAAGAATAAATAAAATAACACATTATAAGCATAAAATAATATGTTTCAAGAGTGCCTGACGACAAATCATACCGTTCCCGGTATTGCTTCAAATGCAGCAATATTGAGGTGCAGTAAACACTATGGACGAATGGAATATTCGTGGAGTGAAATCGTTGTCTGTGATGAGCAATTATCAAAGTCTCACCCATTTGACTGTACAATTCAATGAAAGCTTTTGTTTACGGTAACATTTTGAACAACGTACTCTACTCTAAAAATACATCAATGCCTTAAAAAACGTGTCTGTGAATTGATGATGACAAGCGTAAAATCATTAATATATCTATTATGTATAGATGCTCCTCCGGATTCATTCGTATATATACAGGTATATGATAGGTCTATATAGATACATAGATAGATAGGATACTAATTCACAGGCTAAACCACAAGCGTCATTGCCTTGAAACTTTTACAGCGTATAAGCCCTAACGTGAAACCCCCAGAAAAAATCTGATGTGGCCAGCACATCACTTTCTCTATATATAAGATGTAAATATTTACCTACGACAGTAATTTCGAACTCTATATTTCATCTAAACTTGGAAGATGAGTGATTAATTTATATATTATTATCTTTTCGTTACAAACATTATAAATAATGTTTTTCGGGACATGCTCAATGAAAAACGATGAAATTGGCCTTTCGCCCATAGAGCCCAGAGCGCCCACAAAGTACATAATCAGCAACTTCCGGTTTATCAGTATTTCATGAATAACTCCTAAACAATCAGTGATACACAAATATATTTAATACAAAAGTCATAGTAAATATAATTTTCTAAAACTTTTATAAATAATAGTTTATACATAAATATAATATTAATGGAGATATTTTGAAAACCGGAAATGAGCTTTGAAGAATGAAGCTCAACTTCCGGTCAACTGATTTACTCCAAAAACTAATCAACTCTAACGACATCAACCAAAGAACTATATATGAAATTTTGTGTTGATACAATGAATAATTTCAATGTTAGAGCGCCCACAAAGTACATAACAGCTACTTCCGGTTTATCGGTATTTCACGAATAACTCCTAATCAACCGGTGATACAAAAATATGTTACATACAAAAGTTATAGTAAATTACATTATCTAAAACTTTTATGAGGTATACAATATACCTATATATTATTATTATGGAGACATTTTGAAAACTGGAAATGAGCTTTGATGAATGAAGCTCGACTTCCGGTTAACCGATTTAATCCAAAAAGTAATCAACTCTGACAGCACACACCACAGTACTATATATGAAGTTTGGTATTGATACGACCAATAGTTTTCACGTTAGAGCGCCCACAAGCACACACACACACACACACACACACACACACACACACGCACATACACACATACATCATTCCGAAAATAGTCAGAACGTGTTCTAGGGACCCCAAAACATGTATTTCCGTTGAAATCTCGAAGTCGAATTTTTTCATGAAAACAATACTTTCTCTATACTTCGTATATGGAGAAAGTAAAAAGACGATTTGAACCTCAGTGTCATGGTTTTGATGCCAGAAAGCCCCAAAGACACGATTTTCTCCATAAAGATTCATTTTCTGGGATTTTCGATAATTATTTTGAGGTACTTTCCGGCAAATTAGACGGTTGAAATTCAAGGGATCGCTAGAATCCGTGAGTATCCATCGAAAACCATAAACACATCTTCTTGGTTATCCTTGGTTCGACGCTAGGTCAGGGCCCTAACGTGAAACCCCTAGGAAAAGTGAGAAATCGATCATTTTGATCTTAGGTTCGATTCCAGAGGGCCCCAAAATCCCGATTTTTCCCATTTAAATGCATTGCTTTGATTTTCCGGAGTTTCTAAAATATACTTACCGGATAGGTAGAGAATTTTTACTCCAGGAGCCTCTAGATATGGTCATGATCTATCGAAAATATTAATGAATTCTAATAAGAACGTCCTGAGTTCGATGCTAGGACGATGCAAAAATCTCTCTTTTAATATACATTGGGGTAGTTTTCCATTATTTTTTTGATGCACTTATCGAAATGATAGGAAGTTCCTGATTTGTTAGAAGATGTATATTAAGACTCGGTTTAAGAAAAAAAAATAGATAAGACCATAATGTTCTTGGGCTCGATGCAAGAGCACATTAATATTTCTCGCATATAAAGAATATAAGGGAAAAGTAAGACGTCGTTTGAGGCCGTTGCAGCCAAAATTTCTGCTTGAGTTTTCACACATAGTAAATGATTTATTTTACTCGGTGATGATAAATTTATTCTTATGCAGGCTGTAAGGAGGGTATTTATTTAAATATAAGAAAGTTCAATTATTATATATTTTTATGATGGATTTTGACGCTTTTGAAGCAATGTGTGCATTAATAATTAATACTCTTTAATTTCGATAGACCGCTTAGTTAAAATATTTCCTGATTCCTAAAAAGAAATAATCTATTCAATGCATTTTGTGTCATATTCTATTTTATTCGAAACGTGTTACAGTTGTCATGCTCTACAAACATCACTTTGAATCATTAAGTTCGTAAAACGATGCTGTTCTATTTGCTAACTTTGATGTCGAGTCGAACAAGATTGTTTTATGTTCATCACTCAATAAGTGCAATCAAACCTTTTCGCCTCTGATATTGCTACATACTCCTCATGGAGCACAGCCGGATAGCATCGATGCAAATATCTATCATTTAAGATATATTTGCAAGTTAGTTACTCTTTGCGAAAGACTGCAATTTTAGAGCACTTTACTTCGAAGTAATCCGAAGTTGTTAGAAGAATTCTAGATGGGTTCTTCCGGGAAGGATATGTTCAGAGTAATGGGATTCGCAGGCACTGAAATAATTAAGATCCATTTAGCAGTTCCCTTTCATCTGTGTTCACGAATCACGAGGTTGACGAGCAGCGAGTGGACTAATGAGAAAGCGTAGCTGTGAAGGAATGCGGTCTTTTGTGAGTCCGTCTTTTCAATGCGAGACATTCATTAATTCCTCTCCTTTCGAAGGAACTTCCGTTCGCGGGTTCAAATTGCTCCGACAATGGCCGATGAGGTCCCATTCGCACGCCCTAATCCGCACAACTCCCTAAAGCAGCTGTTTCGTGTAATTTCTGCTCCTGAAGCGAAGGTAATCAGCAAAGATCATCATGTTTTATGGTGTTCAAAACTCATGCCTAAAGTGGGCGCAATCTTTCCTCGGTGCTCTTCAATTAGAGCGAGTATATCTTACAGTCTATTAAAGGCGCTTTCGTTCCAATTAGGTGCGGCCATTTACTTATGAAATAGCCAATCTTTGCCGTCTTCAGTTCCAGTATCGCTCGACATGGGATTGTCGAGTTTTCGATTAGAGAGCCCATTTGTTAAACACCACTTTTGTACCATCAGTGAGGTGCGATTAATGCGTTCTAGCCTTTTCTGTGTTTGTCGTCTGCTCAACCAAAATTATATTAACGATAAACTTTGATTTATTACAATTTGATAAAGGTTTAAAGCAGTATACCTTTCATTTTACATATTCGTCCGTGGATTTTATTAAAAGTGTAATTGATGCCTTCAATCGTATTTTAATAAAAAATTAACCGAATGTATAAGCTGTAATTATTTAAACGTTTTATTTAACGTTTTCCGATGTATCTGTATTTTGTTAAGAATTCGTGAATACTGCAAATTTACCGCAAAAATATAAGTAAACCACACAATAAAGGAATTATTTATTTTCGTACGTTGATGCGATACTATTAACTTGTATGGTATGCATTTTCTCATTTCACTGACTTGGCAGGTAATTTCATTTATAAAAAGAAATCTACCCAAATATATCTATATCAAGCAAATCAAATTCTATATCAAGCAAAATTTTTAGTTTTGTTTAGTGTGCATCTTGCGATATTTGCGAGTGCATTTCAGACTCTGGCAATAAATTAGTCGAGAATGTTACGATGTTCATTCTCATAATTTTGGCGTACATCGAAATGAATAATGATTTCGTAGTCAAGAGTTACTTCAGAAACAACCTTAGCTGCTTAGATAGGTAGGTCTCCAAGATTTAATTTCCCTATTAAACAATATACATGGAAATCGCCTCTCCAGAATAGTCCCATTTATATGACCACCAGTCCTCCTACACGTGCGTGGGTCGCACGGAAAGTGTGCTCTCATTTAATGCTCTCACAATTTCTTCCCAAAAAGACAGCTTTATTCATCCATTATCCGTGTTTTGGACAAGTTCTAACTTAGATGCAATGTTTATTCTGTAGCTAGTACGTGTTAAAAATAATTATATAATTACGGCATCTGTTTTTTGATGCTGTCGCCACGTGTCGTCTCATACGAATCGTAATTTTTGTCGCAGTTTACATTCGATCCGTGTACGAAGAAGGATGCTGTGCTTCTTCACGACCCTACCAGAACGCCATTTTCGGTTGTATTGTTGGCATATAGGAGATTTCCTTCTCTTGAACTACTCTTTGGGCGGAGGAGTGCTTCACAGTGCCGGAGGCAAAGTGATTCTTTTGACAGGCTCCTACGTTCAGTTTAAACATTATTTTACGTTACGACAAATACCTACAGAATTCCTGTAGAAAATGAGCAAATATATACATATTGTATATCTGCTATTGATTTTCTTTTCAATAACTCTTAGCGGGCAGGACTTGCTGAATGACTCCGATACATACTATTTGCACATACTTCGCCATTGCTCCATGTTCACTATTGAAATTCAAATTATTTTTTTTATTCCTTGATAGTCCATCTATTGGCAAATAAGTTTACCACCCAATGCAGTAACTTGCTAATTTTCGTTGTTATTATTTTTAATGAAAATAAATTCACTATTATTTTTGTACTACTCTTACTTCTTTAATCGTACACTTCTTTTCTCACTTAACAATATTTGTCTTGAAATTTGGGATTCTATTTTTGTGTTCAATGAGGCCGATATTAAATTCATTTGAAAAAAACCAAAAACTATTAATATTATTATAGATTTTTAAATACACCTTTTTTTTAATTAAAGTTGATTATAATCAAAATAAACTTTAATTTGACAGGACTATGAAAGTCGTTTTTCGGCTATTTTATTGATATTTAATTAGGAAGCTTTGACTTAAACCATTAACTCTGGTGAGCGATATTATTTAAAACACGATTTTCAAAAATATCTTTTTGTTCTTTTATATGAAATATGGTTATAACGAAAATAGGTTTTATTTTGACTACTATAACGACTACTTAAGTCGTTTTCTTGCTATTTTCTTGATTGAAAAAAAATTGAAATAAACTTTCGATTGTAGAAAATTTTTATGTAAACTATTATTTTCGATAAGCGGTATTATTTAAAAAACAATCTTTAAATACATTTAATTTTCATTAATATGAAAGTGGACTATAATGTATGTAGATTTTATTTTGACATGAAACACTAAATTCCAAGTGATATTTTTGGTATATTGTATCAATTAATTATCATTACATTTAATACAAGGTATATTTATTGTACAAACAATCTTAAATAAAACGTGAATTGGTAAAAAGAACTTAACTACATCTTCCCCAATTCATTATTGTCTTTAAATCCTCTTTGGTTCTCCTTTGCCATAATCCATTCTCAAAAAGAGGTTGTTATGTTCTCTGCAATAGTCTGCTTTCAAATCTTACCAGGGCCATACTCTAGTGTGATTGTGAGTGTCCATTTTTATGCTCCATAGGTTACTAATGGTTTGGTATTTGATTCATATATTTGTATTTAAGTGTTTCTGTTTATTAACTTCCTCTTGAGTATCTTCATATTTGCAAAGTAAGTTTTATTCCATGCTTGTATTCTTTCGTTTATTCATATTGTGCTTTTTTGTAAGTTATATATTCTAGATATTTAAACTCTTCCACACCTTCAAATTTTATCTGTTCTTTCTCCAAATCCTGGGTGACTCTAGTTTTTCAAGTTGAGTTCATAAGCAAATAATCAGTTTTTCTGGTAATAACTACCAATCCCATTTTGCTTGCTTCTTTCTCTTTATTTGTTAAATATTGTTACTCTTTAATCTATTTCTTTCTTCAGCTTTGTGTAATCCTAGAATAAACAGTTGGGCCCATTGGCCATCTCCTTGCTTTAGACCAGTGCTGAATTAAAATTCATTTTATATTTGATTAAGTATTTTTACGTTAGCCATGCTCTTCTTCAATGTAATTTGAAGTAATATAATTATTTTGGATGGAAATTCCATATCCTCCATTGCTTCTCAGAGTTTGATCCTGTTTATACTATCAAATGCTTGTCTAAAATCTACAATAGCATATGCAGTTCAACATTATGATCATAGCATTTATCCAAAATTTTCTGATTACAAATAGTTGGTCTATTGTACTTCAATTGGATCTACTGCCACACTGAGATTCTCAAATTATCCTCTCAGTTACTACTTTCAGTCTTTCTTTTATGACGCTGGAGAGTATTTCATATAATATATATTTAAGAGTATTATCCATCTACATTTCTCGAGAACCAGTTTATATCCCTTTGTGTATACTGGGCTTAGGATTCCCATGCTCTATCCTTCTGGCATTTTTCTGTTTCCTATATTATACAAGTAAGTTTATGTATAACATCACTCATTATATCTCCTCCATATTTTATTTGCTCTGCTGCAATATTTTCTTCCCTGGGTTTTTATTTTTTTAAACTTTTGTATGCATTGTGCAATTTCCTGTCTAGTGGGTTTAATTCTGAGCAAGTTTCCTCTATATTTGATTCTTTCCTTAGCCCTCAGTTGTTACTCTCTTTTTATCTTCTGTACAGAGAAGTTCTTTGAAATGTTCCACCAATATTTACAGAACTTTATTCTCTTCTTGGACTACATTTCCCTCCATATTTTTAAATCCTTCAATTCTTGGTTGGTATTCACTTTTCACCTTTTATAAAACTTCGTAGAACTATCTCCGTTCATTCTGTTTACTGTATTCTTCTATATTCTCTAGCTGTTCTTCATTATCTCCTTTTTTCTTGCATAACCTATTTGCTTCCTTCCTCATTTCTTGGTATCTTTCAGTGTTCATTCTGGATGCTTTCCTTATCATCCTTTCTCTAGCTTTATTCTTCTCCTGTATAATTTGGGCACACTCGTTGTAAAACCAATCAGCATGTATTATTCTCTTGTTTTCTCCAATTGTTTCTTCCACAGCTTCTTTGATTGCTTTCCCTATTTTTTCTCATTCTTTTTCTATGTTTATTTTATAAGTTTTTTCATCGGCTGTTGGTTTTCATTTTACTAGCTAATCCTTTTTGGTTTTGCTTCGTGACTTCCTTGTCTTCATTTAACTAATCTGTGTCCCATATTCACTTAACCATCTCTGGACCTTTTCCTGTTTTAATTATTCTCTCCCTTACTCTTGCTTTAAATAGTTAATGATCCGTGATACAGTTTGGCCCTTTGCAGCTTCTTATGTCTATATCTGATTATTATCCATTATTCCTCATCTTTCGCAGCTTTTCCTTGTCTGAGAGTTCGCTTGAAATGGCGTCACTCCCTGCAACGTCTACCTAATTATTCTTCGATCACTTCTTCTATTCATAAGATTTTGTAAAAGTAATTGTATGATATTTTTTACCATTTTAGCTCCTCGATAGTTGAATAAAGTAGATCGAATGGTTTGAAAGAAATTCCTTGGTTCCATTTTCGTACATTAAGATATTTCCAATTTTTTCTTATTCATTAGTATAAAAATATCTACTTCAACATTAAAGTCATTGATATTTTTGTAATTAATGTAAATCTGGGCTATGAATATTGTAAGAATCCTTCAAAAGCCCAATACCCTGCGTAAGTAATTCATTTTATAGAATTTGCAGTTCATTTCTGAAGGAATACACTTTTATATTATTGATAATATGTCTGTATATCCACACAAAGGCAACTATGACAAATGTGTTTAGTTTGAAAATTTAAAATCGCAACTTTCCCAAATTAAGTATTTTAGAATACATAATTTTATGTAAAAGTTGTGATTGCATTAAAATTCTCTTAAGGATAGGAACGGAAACCTTAGATTTAAATTTCGAATCAGTGAGGAGGATGCGATGTATAATAATAATGATGAAAGATAACAAATTTGTACTTTTTCCACAGTAAATACTGTGGAAAAAGTACAAATTTGTTATTTCTCATCATGACCTATTTCCACAAGACATCGCCTGAGACTGTTGATTTTTTTAAAAATAATAATAATATATTATGTAGTAATGTGAAGATGAACCTCGGAATCAATTCTCTAGTGTCACTCTTCTGAAATTCGTAGCGCAAAAAATCTTTTGTGATGATAATTAAACAGCCCAAAAGAATTTGCCTTTTTTTGGTAAATGGATTATAATATGTGACAGCTGTTCTTAGCTAATTTTAGGTCGCTTTTTCCAGAAATGAGCGGAAAGCCCAAAAAAGTAAGGAATTTTTGTTACGATGCGCTGTTAAATTGTTGTAAATGAGCTCTAGTGGAATATCATAATAATTATTGCGATATTCCACTAATATTACAGTGCAATTTCTATTATAGTGCATTGCTGCCAAATAGGAGAATGCAGTCTTCGAGTTATGACGGGCCTTCGTTACTTAATATAATTTATAATTAATATAATTCTTACCCACATAATAGTAAGAATAAAGCAAAGCGCCTGCTGATGGTTATGTTATATAATAGAATAAACTCCAAAAACCATAAAAAACTTGCAAAAAGGCTATACGTATTTCGACTTACATGAAGTCATCGTCAGGCTAAGAATAAAGCAATAATAAAGCATAATAGTTAGTATAATTCTTTCCCATTAAAATCAAAGATAGAGAGTTATAATAGATATATCAGCATAACATCTGTGATCAAATATTGAAAAAAAAACTTTTCATTGGCATTACAATTGCTGAAAACTAACCTCAGTCGTCCAAGCATGAAATGTATGCGAGCATGATTACCCCAGTGGCATTATTGCTCGGCTGTCATAAATAAGGCAGTCAAAGAATACAATATACATGTACAAATGAATGTATTATCCAGAACTATTCGTTAACATCCCGCTCTTGATTTTTTCCTTATCTTTAAACGCTGAACATTTTGAAATCTTACTATCGATATTTTTTTGGAGTAAATAAGCTAATAGGATCAGAATATTTCCACCGAGTAATCCTTGAAATAGGAAAGGAAAGCGCCTTTCACTGAACGACGAAGAAATACTTTCTTCTGAAATGAAGCAAAGGTATAACACTTTCCTTTCAGTTGAGCGTGAAATAAGAGCGGCATAATGAAGCAGCGGTTTTCGGATGAGAAATCCTTTTCAGCGAATAATGCAGACAAAGAGCGCATTATTTATTTACAGTGGCGGTTATGCAAAGGAGGGAAGCGATGAGAGGGACAAAAAGCGGAGGAAATAAACGAGGGATGGGAACAGGGAAATAAAAATGCGACTTTTCTCTCGGATTTATTGGCTGAATATTGAAAAAGACGACTTCAAAAGAATTCGTGAATCATTTACGTAAGCGGTTCCAATAGATACAGCCGCAGAGCAAATGAACGCTTTCCTTCCAAACAAATTGAAACTGTCTAAAGCATTATTTATGCGACAGTGCAGGTAGTGAAAGTGTTTCAATTCTAAATTATTTGATCGGATTTCGTGTTTACTGAAGAAGTGAAGAAAAACTTAGTTGTATCCAAACTTGTTTGTTAAGGCTTCGGCTGCACAGCTATCATCAAATGTGTAGACCTTATAATGATAAAAGTAGACATAAGTTTTTCTTTATTTCATCTGCTTAAGTGTGCTTAAAAATGGTTGCAAGTATTGCACAAATGCCTATTGTATGTAGTATATACGAGGGGCTTACAAAACGTTTCCAGAATGTAGTATTTCCCCGTGTAGGATAGAATAAGTATGTTGCAAGAACCTATTTTTGATGTTTCTTGATCAATTTTCGAGCGCAGCCATGAGACATAGCAATGATTTTATGCTAATGGCAATGAATCCTCCGATGACTATTTGAAAGCTCTCATTATTTTGCGCAAATTGTTCGTTTACAAGTACAATAGTTATGATTATTATTAGTTGATACAATGATAACTTGTTACTTTATACACAATATCCAACATGATTATGTTAAACTCATTAACCTGAAATGGAATCCGATGTTGAAGAAACTGCGGCAAGAGTTTTAATAAACGCACTGCGAGATCTCATTTACATTAACCCCGCTGGTTGCCAGGGGCCTTCGGCAGGATCCCTCTCCGTTCTCTATTCCTCTGCGGAAGTTCTCACAGTTTTACTTCCAATTCCTTTTTTTACGATCAATGTACATCATCAAGAATTTAGTTTCTCCGATTTGGATTTTTGACTTAATCCTGGATATGAGAGCATTTTAGCTGAATTAATGTATATTCATTTATAGTTTCATATTAGCAAAGACTTAAAATGCATATATTCTATTTATTTAACATTAAAGCTTAAGCTTTGTTGAAGTGAGAACATAAAAATAAATAAAAAATCGTACAAGAACTCTATGCATTAAAATCAATCCCTTAAGGGATAAACGTATTGTTTTCATAGTATATTTACTTACCTACAGTTTTGTTCATGAATAATGTTTCACTTCTTCCCATGAATTATCAACACTACTTTCGCATCTCGATTCACCAAATTTTACCAAACCTACTTTATTCTAGGTTTTCATTGTTCATCTTTGTTATGATGCCATCTTCTTCACGAGAAAGCGCATTTGCAGGAGATTAGAAGAGCAGATGCGGTCAATTTCCGGAGTAGAAGAAAGTGATCTCTAAAAAGCGAGATACAAAGGGTAAGCACATGAATAATGAATGGAGAGAAGAATTTTTCCGCATTGTCTCCGTCTTGTGCGGAATTCGTTTTTCCTTTTAAATCCCCATCCATCCATTCCTTCCCATTTTCTACATTAAGTGACCAGATTCTCCATACTTTGGTGTAATTTGTCCATACTCATGCATGGAATCGTCCAGGTTTCCCTTATCTAAAACTAATTCTATTCCCTTCATTAGTTTGACATCAAGTCCTCCTTTTGCGTATCCTCTTTCAATTGCGGAAGGCATTGGAATGAGGCTTATTAGGCGAGGTAGGTTGCTTTTCCCGTTGAGTACGGCGAGACAACGTGATGGAATGAGCTTATAATATACACTTCATACGACCAAAGTGCATGCAACGGTAGCCTTACTATTAGCACAATTATTGACAAGACTGAAATTAAAGTAAACGAAGGGAAATTTCACATTCTCATTTCAGTCTCATTGGCGTACTGCATCATAGCGCTTTATTCTTAAAACTCGAATTCATCTGATTCGTCTTCCTTCAAATTCTGCTCAGTCTCCACTTACAGCTCACTTTTCCATTCTACCACACAACAGTGAGACAAACAAGAAACATATTTTCCTGTTTGAATATTAACCCTCACACCATTTTAGTTACTTTAATTTGTTTACACAGCAGTTGTTCGATAGATCCCTAAAGTCAGTGTTTTACAGGTTAAATCAGTTTATCTTGTCAATTCAAGGGCGTGCAACTTTTCGCAAACACTCTCTCACTTATTTATTATTCAGTAAGTGCAGGCTCACTTCACCAATTTAGTAGGACGTATTTACCGAGCAATCCACCGGTGGCGCATGGCAGGGGTATGTTAACACCTATGCCTTGCTGCAGTTGGCGGATATTCTAAAAATAGAAGTTTTGGATTTTTTAGATTTTCTCTAAATAGACCATCTATGATGATGCCATCGCTGGGCTCACTCCTTCGGAAGAGCATCTTCTAGGTATTTATGTTTGTGAGGCTGCGTAGGATTCGTAAGGACCGTGTGAGGACTATAGATGATGAAACACTGAATTGTTGAAGAATATCCGTTGCGGCATGGGCACTTTTTAAAGTTGTTTACATAAAACTCATTTTTGTGTTTATTGTGTTTTTATTGAAGCCCTTAAGTATAGCGTAACGTCAAACTATGAGGGATCACATGACCACTACCGTTACTAAATGCAAGGAAAAAATGCTTTCTCCCTACACATGCAAAATATTTTGGAAATTTGAAGTAAAGATATTGCTTTCGAGTTTCTTGTACAAGTTAGTTCTTCTAGTTAAATATACTGCTAGAATAGTTTGTATCTCGAAAAGTTTGAATTCAGGTGGATTCAAGTTGCTGCGACCTCCATAATCTGTGGTCCCCTCTTGGATGGACTCCTAAGTGCCTTTCTGTGCCATCGTAAACAAGCTTAATTAGTCATGACAAATTAACTGTCTATGTTAACTGGTAATAATTAGTAATCCCTGTCTATTATTTGGTAGCGGATCGTAATTTTCGTCGGAAAACATGAAGTACAGCAAAAGGTGTTTTGAAAAATACTTAAAAGGAATTGCAAAATACATCGGAAGAAATTAATAGTTTCAATAAAAATTTTAAATAAGACCTTGCAAATGGATGATAAAATATTAATTTGGTGGATTTAAGGATTTTAGTTGAATCCGTTCAAGATGTCCTCGAATTGCCCTTAACTACAGTTACAATTGGTTAAAGAGGATTATTTGGCGCCGAATTGCCTAGCAATTAGTAATAACTAATGGCATCGTACGTTCAAGTCTAACAGGGAAAAATGAAGAAACAACCGTCGGAAATCAATAAAAAAGGTTTGGGTATTTCTTTTGAAATATACGTAATATTTGAAAATATTTCCGTTAAATTAAAATTAACTTTTTCGGCAAACTTTCAGTAATCCCGTACTTTCGATTGGCCTAAAACTTATCCGATTAGTTTCTTTCGTATCCCAGTTCCTCTCGGAAAGTATTATCTTAGCGTGGGTCATTGGCAGCGTGGGCGTGTGGATCTCTTTTTATGCAGAGGTCAAAGGTTAAAGAGATAGCGAAGAAGAGGAATGGCTCACCTCCAGCGCCATTTATTTTATTCCGATGTTTTCTGTTGAGATGTGAGCAGGACGCGTCTTTTTCTTCAAATTTTCTTCTGCAGTCCATTCTCTGGGCAAATCCCTTTTCCGTTTCATATTCACTGCGTGTTGAATTAAGCATCAGCCGGAGAATGAGTTCGCAGATGAGTCGAAAGAGTGGTTTCCTCATCCTCCCGCCAGGGGAATGGTGGCGCTAGTGGGGCCGAATGGGGGTTTTGTTCCTTTGAAGACAAATCCTGTTTTTCCCCCGTTTTTGATTTTGTATACCTCTTTTTAAAGCCATGGAAAATCAGGATTGCTTAGCTTGTTTTACTCACGGGTGTTACTTACTCAGGTGCGTTTACTGATATACTGTATTTCGTACATATAACTCGATACTCATAAATGAATTACAACATTAATATAGTAACTTTTCTGAAAGTACTACGTAAGAATTTTAAAGTTTTAAAGGTTTTTATCAGGCTTTGTGGTTACTACACATCTTTCATTGTCCTGAGAATAAAGTCATCCTTTCCTCTCCAGAACATCTTGGTTTATTAATAGTTACTATTTAGAAGGGCAGATGTTCTCGTAGATTCTCAACGGATACTTCTGCTGGTCCCAGAGGTAGAGGTCTCGATTGGTCGATATGCCCTTCTCTCATAATGCCTAAGAGATGCTAACTGTTTCGAATGATGTTAAATATTGCCAACTTTCTACATTTCTAACTCTTCGGAGGCATTGCAACACATTCCTCATCCTTGGTTTCCTTTTATTCTCCTTCTCCCGAGCTAATGCTCTCGAGATCAATATCGGAATGCATTCGCTGTAATTATCCATAGCTCTCCCGACTTCACTCGTTCGCAGCTGAAGGTATATACTCTGAATTTTCATCTTAAATCAACAATATTTAAATTTTAAAAAGTATTGACCAAAAACAAGTTTTAATAGTGCCTTCATTTCATTTAACTCAATCAAAACTTCAGTCGAGTGTAATTGCGGTGATGTGTTCTTTGAAGTGCCAAGTGATGAAATTTATAGTGGTAGTGTTAAAAGTGCTTCTGAGATGTGGGCTGTTTCCTGAAATCAATCGCCATCGTCAAAGGTTAACGCTCCAACCACTTGGCTAACAAATTATGAAATATCTTGACACGTTTTTGTGCACGGCAATGAAACAAAACAAAAATATTTGCTGATAATAATAATGGTCGTCTTCTACAAAACCTCTCAAACGCGCTGTATTTCTTTAAGGCCCTTCCTTTACTTCGATTGTTCTTAAGCATATTGCCTAACTGACCCCTGCGATGAATAAATGGGTGTACAAAAGCGTGTGTATGAGAGCCAACATTCACCCTTTCTCCACTTAGTGCGAGGAAATGCAATCCGCCTGGAGCAGCGTGATGCGGCGAATTCAAATTTGGGGGAGCGAATGCGGTGTTTTTGCCCGCGTTGTATCCGTCTGCATCCACGCTAAGAAGTAAGTCCATAACAATATCTATGTGTGCCTCATTGGTAATTGTCCCACCTGGATTTGTATTTCCAGCAATACTTTTGATTCTCAAAAGGATGTGAAGATGGCTTTGAGATAAACTTTATATTTCATTGCGTATAATAGACTTTCTAAATCAGCTTAAGTTATACATCTATTTGTGAATATATCGTTAATTAACAAAAGAGATAGTTATGATTAAGTACTGAAACCCAGATTCACGTAGCTGATTCTAATGGCCGTAATGTGTGCAGAAGAGTCCACCTAAGAAACGTGTCTCTCTCTACTGACGCACTTCTCAAGTTAAAATTTATTTAAGTTTGAGAAACGTAGTGAAACGGTCCAAGAATGAAACAGTAAAGATAATTGTATCATAATGCCCGATAAACCTTTTTCAGCATACGTATCTGTAGCCCTTATTTTTCATTCCTTGAGACAGCTTTTAAAAGGCAGAACAGCCTCCGTAAACCTTAGACCATGGAGGCTATTTAATAATATTTTTCCTCTTTCAAACCAGTATCTTAGCTGCAACTGTGATATATACATAATTACGTTTGTATAATTTTGTCGTGATGTTTTCAATCAAACCGCTTTTATTTGAAAAAATGTACCAAGATATAAGCCGTGCAATCACTTAGAAGTCTTAAATATCTCACTCGTTATTTGTTTCTTCCCTTTATGTGCGACCATGACAACGAAAGGTACCATAGCAACTCTCCCATCATAACTCAGTGAGACACTTTCCATCAGAGAGGGCAAAGAAATATGCAGAGCCAATTCAAATTTTCCCCATTGAGGAAAGAGCAGTGACCAAGAAAAACGGGACACATTGAAATCTGCAAGTAAACTTCACACACTTAAGAGAATTCATAAAAATGTATACGCCGAGGCATTGCCAAAGCGATAAATTTCTTGGAGGCTGTTTTGCATGAGATATGGAGGGAGAGATAAGAAAACAAGGGCCTAAGGAGGGCACCTTTTTTATTCCCCTCTTCCTCTGTAGTAAAAGGAGGTGCGGAAATTTCCAAACTTTCCCGAGATGGTCGGCGGAATACACGAGCTGCCTTATTTTAGAATACAAGATGGAGGAGTTGAAATCTACTGCGTTCTTTTGTTTAGCTAATTCAGTTTTTTGGAATTATTTGCCTTCAATCATTAACCCAATTACCGCAATTGCCAATCACGAAATTCACGCAATAAACATAAGGTTACGTAGCACTGGTGGAGAAAAATCCAAGAGTGGTTTCGAAGGTTTGGCTATCGTTGCATTAATCATATTGCTTAGAATAACGGAATGAATTTGCTCTCGACTTGATTTTTAACACACAACAGAATACAAAAATGACTCAAGAAAACTCGCTCTTAAAATTATTCAACTCTGAGATAGTAACTAAGTCTAAACCCACTATTCGTAAGCATATAAACGCCTTATGTCGTTTTCTGTATTGCTTACATTTACAAGAAAACCTCTAGTAAAAAAACAAAAGCTGTATACCATGTCAGAAACATAATAATCCGGAAAAATGAACCTAGGCACCCATGATACTACAGGATACATCTAACTAGAGAACTATAACTATGTATATTTCAGGACATTTTCTGTGGCTTCCGGTTTTGCTTATTAGATCGTTGCTGCTGACATTCATATGTTGTACTTTAACAATTTATCATAAACAAGAAATTTTTAAAGACCTAAGATGATTTCTTTACTATGGAATCGAAAATCAAATGAATGTATATTTTTCATGCGTAACCTTCACTGGGTATATAAACACAAATACGATGGCAAATATCGAAATTAGCTGCCCGGGCGTCATGATGATCGTTATACGTTTCAATTACGATTTCTATTTAACAATCATGACCTATTTGAACCGTTTTTCTTGTGGTAAATTGATAATTGCTGACGAATATTACAAAACCTATATATGCTGTAGGCAAGTTATAAGTTACTAACTTTCCATTAGGATTATTAACTAATTAAATTTCCAAGTTCATAATAAATATAGCGAATATTTCCACTGCATCCAACTGTACAAATTTTGTTTTACATCTGCAACCTACCGTTGAGCTTGTGGCAGGTGTTTTAAGCTAGTTTTAACACTCTAACACATTTGCCAACTTTGTTATCGTCGATTTTTGGAAAGAAACGTTTCTAAATGAATGATTCTTGGCAACGATTTCCTGGATATTCCTCAATATACCTTTAAGTTGTGGTAGATTTCCGTAATCAAGGCATCTGATCAGTTTGTAAGACAGTGCCTATTACGTTTCCAAAGTAGTTTTCTCTCTTAATTTAAAATATCATTTTGAAAGTTGGCCTTCCATTATGCCGCTCAGCACATGAATATTGAGGAATGACTTGTGTTAGTTTTCTGCCGCGAGGCGTATTCTTGGCGATAATTTGGATAGAAATTGCTGTTTAAGTAAAAGTATAGCTTTGAGATTTTGCTCTAGCAAATGCATAGAATTGAGTGTACTCACTTCCCTTTTTTCTTTATCACGTGGGAAACATTTATTCTATAATTTAATTGTTCATACATTGTGAAGTTTCAGTTTAAGTTTCATCGTATACCCGATTATATGAAACATAAACCAACTCATTTTTAAAAACTCGTCACTGTTTGGTTTTTAACTTCTCATACCTATGAGTGTTTTCCTGCAGTGGAAATTTTTCCTGAGCCCTCAGCTTAGGTTTTTTAAAATCCAAATACTAGTTTTATTCGTGTACTTTTGCAAACTATCTCTTTCTTTCTGTTTCGCATATGACGATGGGTTAGGTGTAAGAAGAGACTTTCTAGTCTCAATCTCGCCCGAATAAAGGCCTTTTATTATTATTATACCTTCGTTTAATTAGGGAATGCTCTGTGATAACGAATCGGTGGTCACCCTGCGGCCGCCTGTAACTCACGGTAGAAAAATATTCTCTCCTAAAAATCAATCGTAGATTTACGAACGGCCGATGAAAAGTCACGAGATATTTTTCCTTTTCGATTTTTCCTCTCTGCTTAATGAAATTTCTGCTCATATTCTTATTTCTGCCGATTCAAAACTAATTTAACTATCGGTGATATGCTCTTACTTAACCTTTAGTTGTACACTTAAGTTCTCGGGTTCGCATAAAAAATATTTTGAAGTTAAATACTAAATCAGCGTTTAAAGATAACTATGTCCTAAAAATAAAAATCACTGCCATGCTGCTTTATATTCTTCCTTTTCCTTTATTGAATCTGCAAGGGTGATGGATTCCACATAATCTTCTATAGTTAGTTGACACTTTTTGTTGCTTTCTTAACAAGTGCATAAACTAAAAGCTATCGTTGATGAGGCAAAAAATACCAAAAAAATCCTCACATCAGAAATGTTATTTGCAATAGAATGTGGTCATTTTTAATTCAAATATAATAATTTTAGAATATACAGGTAATATGATCATCTACTTTATGTTTACTCTTGAAATGCAAACCCAGTAAATTCTGCGGATGTTGATAGGAATTTTGAAAAATTTAAAACGCAATTCGTCATCTATGAACCTTTTCGGATCTTGAGCCATGGATTAGCATAGTATATTTTATGAAAGCAATTTTTTTGATCTTTGTATTATGTATGGCATTTAATTTAATAACACGGAAAAATCTGAGTTTTCGCAGAGTAAATCCCAGGACTAATAACCCAGGTTAATACGAATTAGGTTGTGTTATCCCGCAATTCAACATTTGATTACCATCCAAGTTACAGATCTTTATTTTTTGGCTAACATTGATGATTTTTTTCATGCCTAGCTACTGTTGACATACCTACAGAGGTAATAATATTAATCATCCAAGGCCAGAATTATTTTTTCTGCAATTATTTTATATTTCTTACGTATTTCGTATTGTGATTGTCTGAAAACAATACCCATAAAATATTATACGTAAAAGACACATAAAACCAGCCAAACAAATACAAAATTGCAACATTGTCATCGAGCTCTCCTATTCTGTGATACAAAATGATATAATAGTAGGTGTCGGATGATGCCATCCGTAGTCTGTCGATGGTTAATATGTAAGTAGATACATGCAAACAAGTTATCTAATACATCTATATTTTGATTGACGCATTAATGCATGAATTAAGAAAATAGATGCTATAATTTGATTGAAAGGTAAATTTTCACAAGTACAGAAGAATCCTGACATTGATTCCCAATTCCTTTGGAAATGCCTTAATTGAAACTTAGATCGCTGATGTGGAGTAAGGTGCTGCCATCTGGTTCGTCTCTCTCCGAATCAAATTTATGCATGAGCTGGGGAATGGAATAAAACGGAGAGAGATTTGAAAGGAATCTCCCTTTAAGTATTAAGGAGAGCGTTTTGATGAGTCGAAACTTAACGGCGCTGTAATCGCGTGGAGTAAAATGGGGAAAACGTGTATCGTTGTCTCCTTTGGTTTGCATACAATGGGTTTGCTGGCGTACTCTGCTCTTACTCCCGAAGGCTTCAGATTCGCTACTGTTTTTCCACAATCGAGTCTTATCCGTGTTACATTAAATATGCAGGTCATGGAACTTATTATATCTCCTCCTACTCTTAATTCAGCGAATTTCAGTTTTATCTCGACTTTGCTACGCTTAAATCAGTCATATACCTCCCCAAAATAAAGAGCTGCTGTGTTATAATCTGTTGGATGCGTAACAAATGAAAGGTGTTTCGCTGAATATATTTTCAAAACGGTGCAAATGATTTTTTCAATTTATAAAATAGGACGAATTCCATTTTTATCAATTAAAATTACAAAGTAAATGTCATTTTTTCTCAGGGGATTTTTATGATCACAATTCGACTAATATTCCCACTCACGAGATGAGTCTACTCTTTCTGAAATACCTTTGGGTTTAAACTTCCGTTAAACATAATTTGCGTGTCTTCTCCATTTTAATCGGCCATTGGAATATGTTTTCTGTTAATCTCGCGTTCTTTCCCATTGATAGCTTTCACCACCTTATTACCTCTTTTTTTGATACATTTTCCAATGAGGATAGAATATTGTCCTAACAGCATGAGTTAGTTAGTTAGTTTGACCCTTTATTGGCGAGGTTAGGCCCAGGTGGGCCTCTCTTCCACCTAACCTCGTGTGTCTATTACATTTAAACTTATTAAAAACTCAACTTATTAAAAAAATACAAAAAAAAGAGTAGGGTATGGGAAAAAATCTTTGCAACAGAAGGTTGACTAAGAAAAAACCCACGTTGCGGGAAAACACCCACAAAGAAGGGGGGTGAAAAAACGCTCCCTTTTCGGGTGAAAGTCATTACTAATCCTTCTTTATGATATAACTCAATTATTGCCCATTTGTGATTGGCGTTTCACTTCTGATACATCTTTTCGTTAATTTGCTTCAGTTCTTAAAGCAACGTGCATCCCTTCAGCACCTCATTCCAACTGCTACATCACGGTCTTTCTTTAGGTCCATTTCCATTATTCTCAAACATCATAAACTTTATTTAACTTTTCGTTATAAACCAATAGCCCCTATAATGTCATTCCCTCATTTCAGTACTTATTTGCTCTCTCGTCGTGTTATGACTCTTCATATTCCATCATTTATTTTAATCCTCCCGTAAATTATTATAAAAGTGAGTCATTCAAACCAAATCTCAGATCGTGCTCGTTCGCAGCACGTGAACGTGTCACCTCGTGACTCACGTCATCAAACGCAAATGAATCACGAGAATGCACTTTGGAAGTGAATCACGCAGCTATTAAGGACTTAAGTCAAGTATGATATTTCATTGAAAAGCTTTTTCAGCGTTAATTGAAAAAAATATTCACGAATTCTCAGATTAAATGGCCTTTTATGTTCGATAAATTCGCTTTATAAACTCGTCGAAATAAAAAACCTTCTGTGAACTATTTTTAGTGAGTGATTTTATAAATCACAAAAAGTGTTCACTCTCGATAATCTCTCCGTCTTTCATAGAGTCTTAGAGTCCACTATTGATGATTCATTTATTGTGATAGTGGCAAATACAGAAAATACTCTATGATCTTATTTTTAGCTTTTAACTGGTGCATGGAAAGGTAGGAGGGAAGAAGATAAATATAGATATAAGTAGCTATGATTAAATGTATGACTTAGTCACTGCTGTTAATTTATTTAATTAGTATCTACTGTAATTTTTGGGGTTTATAATGTGAATTAAAGGAGTTTGCATATGATTAAATTTAATCAGGGAAGTTATTCTTTCATATACCGCTCTTTTACTCGCCGTATGTCCTCAATATAATGTTTTAGTCTGCCTTTAAAAAACTGCTGCCAATCAAATTAATAATAATAGATGAAGAGATGAAGAGTTATTGCTATTCCAGAGTTAAGCTTGGCATGGCTTCATCGCATTTGCACCTGTGTTTCGTAGGTGTTTCCAAGTTACCATCGGTAAATCCAATTTTATGGCAGTTAAAATTGATCTGTTTTCTTCCAATTCGACGCATTTTTATTTTCGGCTGGTGTCGTTCTTGCAGTGGTTGAAGTCTAAATTCTCGGAGTTTTCTGTCTCGATTCCACAGCGTCACGTTTTATTTCCCTTTTAACTCATCGCGTATTCTTGAACTCACACGTCCGTGTAATAAAAATTGCCAATTTTTAAGCTATTCCGTTAATTGTTGTTTGTCCGATGGGTTTTAAAGCACTTATATAAGACTGTTAAACTTTCTGTAAGTGATGGTCGAAATTTAGGCATTCAATTTCGCGAATAAATTCAATACAACTGAGAATGAGTCGGTGTGGAGAACCAATCACTCGGAAGGAAATCTGGTGGTCTTTGTGGCGTGAAGTGGGTTTCGATGCTGCTTCTTATGCTCTGACGAATGCGACAGTGTGAATAGAGACAGTAAGGGGCGTGTGTTGATCAGATGAGATGCTGCTGAAATTGTTAGTTATGATTTTATTGAGAAAATGACCCATTCTAAAATCTTAGGCGGGCTTCTAAAATTTGATCTATTAAAGGTTTTGGCGGAACATCCATAATAAGAATAAATATCTTATTTAATAAAATAAGTTCACCAAATGATGAACTTTACAATAGCTATTTTGGGTAAATGTAGAGGAACTTACACTGCAGACAAATATTTCCTTATGGGCCGGAAAAAAATATAATATGCATTTCTTTTTGCAAAGAACTTTGTAATTGTATAATTTACATATATTGCTAGGTAATAGTACTTCTACATTCCCCAAATACTATAAACATAATCGTGAATAAATACATATTCGCATATATTAAGAATTATTAAGCATTCGCTTTTTGAACAATTATAAGGTAATTTTTGTGAGCTTTAATCTTTAAAAGGATATCAATTCTCAATTATATATCACCGTTCAGTTTTACAATGGCTCATAATAATAATGATGTAACATTACCTTGTTTTTCTTGTGCAAAATTTAAGTTACCTTCTTTCATTGCCATAAAATATGATTACGAAAAGGGCTAAAATTAATTAATAGCTTATTTTAACACAATGCTCTCCATTTCCTATCACATTATCCCATATTTTACGGGTGATTTTTAAATTAAGAGAAATTAAGCCGAAAACTGACAGCTCTCTATTCATAGTTTTTTAAGCGACCAGAAACCAGGGTTGTGTGCATCATTAAACCAAAAGATCGTTATAAACTAATTACTGTTAATTATCAAGTTCACCAGGCATCCAAATGAAACATATTCACATGAGAATAACAGAAATAAAACTCTTACTACGCATTATTTTTCTTTTATTGGTACCGAATAAAATAACCTGATATATAGGCAGACTTTGAATATATTGAGGTAGGCAAACCTCCATTGAAGACTCTTTTAATTAACAGCCGTTTTACTTTGCATTTCAATTTGTTTATTACTATTTATTTATTGTAAAAAGCGTCGCAGTTAGTCGTGAGGACTGGTGGCAGCGTTTACTTTACATAAAAATTAACTTTTTAAAAATCTAAAAGATAAAAAATATTACTATGCATACATACAATAAACCCAACTAAATACAAGCATTATTTTTATTCTTATCACGAAACTCTGTTATTATGTTGAAATAATCGATGAGCAAATGCTTCCCATAAAAATGTTAAGATTATTCAACTTAACAAAATTAATAAGGTAATAAAGATTGCTCGATTGAATTGTAAAATTAAAACCTGGGAAACTTTATTCGTGTGTATGTTTATCTGCTTAATTTTTTGGCATTGCTGGAAATGTGTCAATTATGTGTAAATTCGGTTGACTATTCCTTCTCAAGGGACTGCCTCCGCCATACAGGAATCCTTTCACCTCCAGAGACCAGATTGAATATTATTTTCAGATTTTCCGCAGACACGGCTACCTGTAGGAATGAGATCAAAGTGGCGAATGCAGACCTTGTTTCTGAATTACCAGCGAGTATTTTTCCAAACAGAGGTATTTTGAGGCGAACCAATAAACAGTTGCTGGAAATCGGTGTTAATCGTGAGAAAGACGTTGGGAGGGAGGATAGAAAAATGATTTGCAGGTCTTTTGATTTATTGAAAGGAAGCATAGCAATAATTTCCTTCTTTCACGAGATCTTCTTTTCACTGGAATCACGACACCATCTTCGTCGTCTGTAGTACTGAACCGATGCATTCTTTGTAAATCTTTAATCGGGTATCAGATCTTCTCTAATGGTCCTACAAATTGGTTTTGCCGGAGCCCCAACTTTGCAGTTGAATCTGCACTGCGAGCTGTTTCTCTAAACCCCGGGCTAACCTTTCTCCCCGTTGATGCTAAATCTCAGACTAGGTCGATTAAGAGTGAAATAAGCCATTTCCTAGACTCGAGTTGGGCCTTCCCTCAGGGTAGTTAATCTTTGCATTCCATTAGTCTTGAGCACTCTGAATGATGAGCTACCGCCAAGTGCAACTCCAAGGTATTTGTAGTGACTAGGTGAATTCCCAACTCTCCGTTTTTCCTCTTTCTTTTTCGAGAACTTCTTTTTCTTTTAATATCTCCTCTAGCATGCAAAATTATCATATTCGAGGGCTCCTTATTTACTCAGTTAATTCCATAAGTTATCCAACACTTGCATTCGTCTGCGGACCGCAGGCCGAAGAGTTTTCCGTTAATATTCTCCGAGGCTTCCTATTTTGTTTAGAGTTCAAAGGAAGAGAAATTAATTAGCGGATACCTTGAAGGGACTAGGAGGAAAAGTTATTTTGGCCATAATTGTTTGAGCCTAGAATACACTCGCGTGGGTTTTTCACTTTGCTCGTTCGCAATCCCTTCTAATGTTTCTCTACGCCATGAAAAATAAGGAAAATGACACACTAATTATCGTTTCTATAAAAAATCGAGCGACGCAAATATGGCTGTAAACAGCAGCAATAGCTCGTTTCTGTAGTTTTTCATCAGGGAATCAAATTGAAGTTCACTACACTTCGATGAAAAATCCAGATTTTCGTTCAGAACAGATCTGGTTCAGTTTAAATTCTAAAAATAACGTCAATATTCGGGAAAAAATCCATTTTTGTCAGATCAGTGTTCGATCTCTATAAATGAATTTTTGAATAATTTTCAATTTTGCGATAAGCGGTACGATACTGACTAATTGCCCGAATGAATAATCTTTTAGACCATTAACATCGAGGGCACATCTTTTTGAAGATATCTTAAGTGAAAGATGACATGAATATGGGAAGCTTATATATGGGTATAGGAATGCTTTCCGCTACTTCCTTGAATTACGGAGCTTGTGCATCTTCAAAAGCAGGAAAATGTTTTCATCATTCTAGACTCAAATACTTTTCCAAATGTCCAAATTGAAACGGATTCTAAAGATCTTTGAAATTGCACTCGGAAGGATCCTAAAGAGCGTGCAACCAAATTGCAATGAAATAAAGTTCTCCGCTTTTGGCTTAAATCCTATTTACAATGTCCAATTACTTAGCGTAGAAATATTCGTTGGAACAGCGCCTTAAAATCACTGTCGGAGGCCGTTAACGATTGACTTTTTCGTGTTTGTAAACATTTTAAATATTCAGAAATTGATTATATTTAAAAATCGATTCATCTATCCAAACGAACATAATTTTTCATAATTAAACTTATTTACGGACGATGAATCATAAGTTAGCCAAATGCACTCCATTTATTGGATCAAATGGAATCCATTTAGTAGAATACATTTTGTGAAAATCCATTTCTTTTAATTGCAAACGAGGTACTCATGAAACATCCTTTTGCCAATATTTAGAACATAATATCCATCTATTAGTTTGCTCTACTAAATGAATTAAAGAAGAGCTTACAAGATTTGTGTTTAAGATTAAATTACCAATTTTAGTGGTTACTTGTTACGCAAATATTTTTAAAAGTATAAATGATCGTCAAAATATAGTACTTATGTATTTTATAGACTCGTAAATTAGAGCGAAATCAGTTTTGATGGTCCATCCATTTGTATGTTGTGAAATACTTTCGAATGTTACATTGATTTGATTTTATTGCAATTTTTGCCCGTTATGTTTGATCGTTACAGAAGTCATTGCTCAAAAGACCATTTTTACTCCGAATCCCGGCATTAAAATACCCCAAAATAAAAATTTACTCTGGTATTCTATTCCCCAAGAAGCTCATTGCTCAAAAGACCATTTTTACTCCGAATCCCGGCATTAAAATACCCCAAAATAAAAATTTACTCTGGTATTCTATTCCCCAAGAGATATCCACATTGGTTGTAAAAAGGTGGGGTAAAGTGTTCGTGTCTTAATGGTCTCCTTTGGAATGCATTGCAAAATCCGTCTGTAATCGGATATATAAAGAGGGAAGTGGGTTTGGCGTGGGGCCCATGATTAAACGGAGGCAAAAACAATTGAAGAAGAGCTATTCTTTACGCTTCTCATTTCGGCTGTCAGAGCAAAAGGAAGACCTTTCGCAGCTTCTTTCAAAAACTCTCTCTCCCTACTTCTTAAAAAAGGAAGCCATTCTTTTCAATAGGACCCGAGAATAATTTTTTATATAACCCATCGCTCTTCATCCTTCTTTTGTTTTCACCTTTCTTAATTTTCAACCCATTTCCCTCCGAAATTCCATTATTTTCCTTCCTCTTATTGGTCCAACTTCTTTAACTTTCCGCTCCACTTTAATTTTGGTTTTAACACTTCACTGTATTTAAACTGTTCAGAGATTTTTAAGAATAAAACGCATCCAAAGGAATTATAGTCAGCGTTTTAAAAACACGTCGATATGAAGCAAATTCGTGATAAGTATTAGACTATATAAGTTATCTATCACTACTTTCATTCCTGAGCACCCATAATGGTACACTGTGGAGATATCTTTACAATCATCTTAGGGGATTTTGTTGGAAGAATCTTCATGGTCCCGATTCTATTGCTCCTCTAATCTCTAATCTTTACATTTTGGCTGTTCTTCTTTAGTCTGTGATTTGGGAACGTCCAAATGATACTCGTCCACTGAGAAACATTGGGGATTTTTGTAAGCATTCGATCAAAACACGAAAGCTGGTAATTTCAAATTGAGCGGAGCTCTAATGGTTTGCGTATTTTATTTCTAAAATCTTCTTCGATTAAATTTCATTTTTAGGAATATGTGAGCATTTTATTTTTTACTATATTTTTATATCCTATTTTAATTTATTACCCGTGTAATATTACCTAAGGTTTCACTATTTTTCAAAACTGAATAGGACCGCTTGGCAACTTTTTACATTAACGATTACGAGTTTTAATTGCCCACGTTGACGTAAGTTAACGTGGCATTTCCCGAAACCATTTTGCGACCTCTACCGGCAGAATGATATCTGTTCTTTATACTTTTTTTTTCACATCCTCATCGTTCTTAATATAGTTGTCTACTTAGAATCGATTGGTGTTAGTTGATGGTAAAAACAATTCTTCGATACATATATTTGTATGAACATTTTGTCTAAGTAGTTTGTGACTGCAGAAATGCAGTTTTCATTCCAATTCGAATATTTCGAATCAGAGATGAAACCCAGGTCATTGATTGTCACTCGCTAGTGAAATTGATAAGCAGTGATTGGTGGAGCATGAAGGATTTAGTAAAACACTGTTTAATAATCCCGAGTACAAATTTTAATTAATCAGTCCTGAAAAACATTGGCAATCGATTCTTATGGTGCGATTTTATCTATATTTATTTCTCTATATTTATTTCTCTAAATCCATTTGGCTAATTTTAGCGTTAAAACGATAATAGATAATGCATTATTATCACGATAATACTAAATGCGGTAAAGTGGAAAAACTTTGTTTACTGCAATGAAATACGTTATCTGATAATATTGACTACATAATATTGCATAAATAATAATGAATCGTTTATGTTTTGAGTTGAATGATAATGAAATTATAGAAATTAGGGAAATAAATTCATACTATAAAATTAATTCCTGTTGAATTCATCTATATAAAAACTGTGACGGTCAAATTAAATTAAACATTATTTTACTTAGTTAATTAAACATTTATTTATAATTTTCCTCCCAATTGATTAGATAAAGAGTTTTTGATTCGTAGGACGCTTTATACATTTAACCTAGATAACTTGCTAATATATTAGATCAGTCAACCCTGCGTGGATTCCTGGACCAACGTGGCCCGCTCGGAGACTGTTAACATGGTTCCTCACTTCGCTCAATAGAACCGAGAGGCTCATGGGGAAGACTGCTTTCTGGCCGTCGTAAAAACATGACATATTAGCCTTAAACGTAAAAGCATCTTCGCTCATCACATTTCTAAAACATCTTCTGGAAGACCACATGTTATTTTTGGATGTAGTATCTCCTGAATGAGTTTCCCAAACATGAGACTTTTTGCTGATCAATTGGTTATGAGTCTGATGTTGATACGAACGGTGACTTGAGAATGTAGGAATGTAAGTGATTCTCCAGGCTGAGTATTAGATATAATGAGCGATTGAGACGAAATTATTTAGTGATGAGAATAGAGACATTCACGACGTCATGCTCTCATTTTAATTCTCTCCACGGGAGTATTCAAACTGTAATATTTGATTGATTCATTCTCATTGAGTAATTTAGGACAATTTGCAGTGATACCGATTTCAATATATTTAGCTCTATTCAATTTCAAATCTTCTTTAGAACCCAACACAATTTTTCAAGAGATTGTCACATTCTGTTTGATTTTGGAGTAAAACTCGGATGTCTCCACCACGAAAGTTTGGAGCAATCCCGTGGATTTTATCATGTACAAGCATTAGCGTATGCTCTATGACTAGCGTATGACAATTTATTTCCCCAGAAGGAGTAACGAACATGAAAGTAGCCTTACAAGACCCAAAGCATCCTCTTGCCGGGCGGCTACTTTATCCACGATTCTGGTGAGTGACACTTTCTGGCGTGCCTTTAAATGCAAATTCACCTTTCTAACTGATATTTTCACCTAAGGACGATTTCATTAAATATTATTTTCATCGCACCATATAAATAGACAGGAATCAATATCTGAGAACTCAAAACTCGCTTGTTACCCTATGTTCTACATTGCATACAATTTTTGCACGTTTTATCAATATGGCACTATATTACCAGGAAGTCGAGAGAAATTGATTGTCCAGTTCTGCGATTGCTTGCTATGTACTCTAATGGATTAGATTCAATTCTCAAAAACTTCCGCTATCCGTAAAAATGCGGTTGCTTGACAACAAACTCCAAATCGGCATCTATTTCGATGGCAGTTGTCCATTCGGAGCCTGAAACGCATCGTGAGCGCCGATAGTTTCCGAGGCAACGGTCACCATGCGACGGAACGCATAAAGATCCCGCCTCTGGATTATCTTTTCCTATTTAACTTTCCTCATTCCGGAGGACTTCCTTTCTCAGTTCATTTCTTCCCCTCGCATCCCTCGACGCCGATGAGGTAACATTGAAAACTTTTCTCCGCGCATACATAATACCACTAACTTAATCATTCATAATTTGCTACGCAATATGAAAATATTAGGCAAGGGACTTTCTGTGATGTATTGCAACGTCCGTTATGGTGGTAACATGCTTAATGTCACAACGCCTGAGAGGTTTATTGAACTGCTTTAAATCCCTGTAAATTATTTTTTTCCATAAGCTTAAGATGAAAGAATACATTTTCGTACTCATGCAGATCTCTGTTGCAATTTCTTTTATTTTGTCAATGTGATGTGTTGGTATGAATTATGGATTACAGGAATACACAACTTATTAATAATAATTAAATTTTAGTTGACAATAATGACGTATCGTTAAGCAGAAAAATGTTTAACGTGTTGACCTCTTCCTTTCATTTTATGCATGTTCATTGCGCTTTTTATTTATGATTTATGATGTAGTGTACTGCTCTTTATTATTAAGGATAATGAAGGAAATGAGAGAAATGAGAGCTAACTGGTTAGGCCACGTAATTAGAGGGACTATCATACTACAAGAAGGTTCAGTGGAGGAAAAGAATAAGGGAAGAAGAATTTGGAAGAGGTAAAAGCCAAACATTATTGAGAGACTGAAGAGGAGGAGAGAATGGAGACAGCGATGTCTATCAGGCAGAATAACACATGACGATGTTTCTAATGGACCATCAATAGGCCGCCATTTTCGCTTCGATTTCGACCAAATTTTCAATTAGCCAATGTGATTCCCAGAAGTAGGATGAAAGCACACATTCAGGCGGAAAGTGGAATTGTCAGAGCAAAGTGAGCTGTACTCTATTATTGACGCTATTTATTATTGAACATATAATGATGGGAAAGCTAGATGGTAGCTCCAACTTTTAATATTCGATTTTATGTTAAAATTATCAGATTCCTGTGTAGTGCAATAATGAATTCTTGCCTTCTAGATACGCCTATTAGCAGTTTGTCAGTTGAAGGCCTCTCGGAATACAATCTTGGTTCCCTATTTTTCGGAATTTCGGACGTAAATATTGCCATTTTTTATTTTTCTTTCATAATTCATAATCATATATTGAGCCTCCATTTCACTTGACGTAGTAACTAGGTGTTTAACAAAATTAACGAAAAGTTAAAAAGTATGTTTTGCGGGAACATCTTCGAAATTCTAGAAAAGGACGCGGTTGGGTTATCCTAGTCAGTTGCAGAAGTAGAGGTTGTATATTTCTGGGTCACTTGTATTTTCGTGGGGAGAAAGACTTGAATGTTTTGAAACCTCCGCAAACAGAAAAGGAAGACTGACCGCGGGCACTGAGCGGTCTGATGCGAGCACCGCTGTATTGAATTTGCAACGTCTGAAATCATCAGTCTTGTACATCTTTGATTATTCTTTTTAATGAGAATTCCTATACTTCTTCACATGGCATGATATTTATAGAATGCTGTTTGATTTTTGCTGGTGAGCCCCTTTGCCAGAGAAGTCCAGTCGTGTGAATCTCGGAATCGCATTGTCTGCCGAAATTCGTGGAATTTCATGGCGGCATCCACTCCATCGCAGAGGGAATAACGGGGAAATACCATTACTCGTGAATTAATAACATACTGTTCTTAAAAGAATTGAGGAAATATTTTAATCATAATTTATGAATGCCTTTATGTGCAAAGATGCATAAATTGTGTATTCATTCTCATACTGCAAACAGTCTAATTTTGTGAAAGAGAAACAAATCCGAGGAAGTACGTCGTAATACTTCTGAGTATTATTACAATTATGAGTTTAACTACGCACAATTTTTAAATTTCTGTAGATTTATGCAACGATTTACTATTCATTGCAGAGCAGTGTGTTTCGAATAGTAGCCGAGCCTCTTTTCTGAACAGTGGATTTTTGTGGAAGATTTGAAAAGTCGATGAAAATGGTTTAACCGAAAGCATCGTTTTCTCACCAAGGAACTGCCCAAGAGTCACATTTTCGTGTTTTTAGAGGTATCTCGCGTGAGTGGACCTATTTGAATATGAAGAAGGCTTTTTTTATCTCCTGTTCGTGACAATACACGACTTAAGTGTTGCGTCCATAATCGTATGTTGATGTTCTGTAACACTTCTGCAGTCTTTTTTGGGCCAAATTTTGATTCGGTCAGTAGTATTAAACATTTTTAAATACCTAATTTCGCAAACGAGCAAAGAAAACGAAGAATTAGAATCAGAAAATCACTCAATCGAACCCTCTAACGGAATTAGTGATTTATTTGTTAATTTCATATTTTGATAGACACTTTGATGTCATCATTTTAAAGTGAGTTCGAAGCAACAACATATTTAACAAATTCACAGTACATACGCATGAATTCGTGAATTTGAAACAAACCAAGAAAAGGTATTTAAGAGAAAATTTTGCAATATACGTATTAAGCACTTGTGATTCGCTCTCATTTTCATACAGCTAACTGTTTACATGTTTTAAGCATTCATTGTAGAAGAAACATGCCGAAAAAATCGTCAATTGGTCGCATGAAAGCGGAATGGATTTGAGTGCTTTGGGTATACCGATGAAATTGCCACCTGGTCTGAAGGCCAACTTATAATGTAAACTTAAATAATAATAAAACAAATAATGCTTAGAAAATTTGATCAAATGATAAATCAACTAAGGGATCGTCCATTAATCACGTGAGGCTCGAAAAGGGGGGGGGTTAGGAAAATGTCCCAAGGGGGTAGGAGGGGTGCAGTGAGATATCACGTGTATTTATCTTTTCGTTGAGGGCGCGATTTCTAAACCGAAAAACGGCCGCCGACTTTCCAGTCGCCCCAGTAAGTCAGTGATTTTGGCGCCGAAAACATGCGTAAATCGTTGCCGTGTATATTTTCCCTTGAAACAATGCAACAATGTCTAAACTAGGAGATCTGTATAAAGACCTATTTACATAGTATAAGAAGGGAGAAAAACATAGTGTGGCTCAGAAAGAATTTAATGATCCTCACACGACGATCGAGAGAGATTCTCTGCGGAGTGCGTGAAAATGATTACGCCGAGTGGCCGACCGTCGTTGATCTTCAAGAAAGCACATGCACCTGAATTGCAAGATGCTTATCCACTTGTTATTGTTGAAGAAAGTGTCACTAATCCGAGGACAATTAAATACATTCATGAACCAGTAAAATTATATGTTTTTCACATGATTACACCTTTCATTTATTACTTTATACCAGTCCAAAACAACCTGCAACCTTAATGTCTGTCTGGACATTTTTATCACGGTGCTTAATTTTCCAGAATTAAGTTAGATTTTACCTGTATTTACAGAGAATCTTCTGAAAATTTTAAGATACTTTGTACCAAAATATACACGTGATTTTGGGTTGGGTGGTTGTCTAAAACCTCACCACGTATTACCAGGGGGGAGGGGGGGGTTAAAAAGTTGCAAAAAAACATCACGTGATTAATGGACGACCCCTAAAATGAATGCTATGACAATAAAAGGTCAAACCTAAACTATGCTCACATAAGGAAATAATTCTGACATTATTAAGAGAGTTTATACTTTAAGAGACTACTCTGAAAATAAACATTCATCAAACGCAAACAACCAATCAGGATTTGAAAATAACCAACAAATCATTTAGCGAAGAAGAGAAGACTGAATGTGATGAAAGTTGATGGTTGTGACACGGTTCTTAGAATATAATTTTAATGAGATATAAAGTTACCTACCATATTTAAACACGACTGATTTGGGCGATCTTAACATTGAAATCATTTTATAAAACGTCATTAATTAACTCACATGAAACTAAATATGTATATAAAAGCACATGCGTGTTAACCTGAGCTTAGAAGTTATATATATATAAGACTTTGGTTATTATTTGAGCTCTGTAACCCACCAACAATGAATATATAATAAAATAATAAATGATGAATTACTCCTAACTTAATCATTTTCTTTAATAACATTTTTATAAATAATTCGATTTTTATTTTCCTCGAAAAAACGCATACTTATTATTGCCTGAAGAGTTCACATCTGTAACGAATACAATATGAAAATTGAAGTTTGGAATGAGAATTCATTTTAAGTGCATTGAATTCAACTTCTTTTATTATCTTCAAACATTCTTTGGCCTATAAGCAACCCTAATTTAGACAAACTACGCCATTCGAGTGAAAATATGTCCCTTCAAAAGCTTCTGAATTTGCCAATCCCATTCCAAGTGATGCTTACTTAATATTCTTGCTATTTTGACGTCACCGTTGCATACTTTAGTGAAGATAAAAGGTGAAGGTTAATGCCAAGTTAAGTAGATTCAACGCTAAACCACGCTTAGATTTCATCTCAAAGCAAAAATAACCACTTTCACCCGATTTTAACGCTGACGCATCAGCGGTTCTTGTGTTTGTCGCATATGAAGACAGACATTTGGCATTTACCGTGATGTACCATTACTCGAGAAGATGATAGTGAAGATTGATGATGATAACTTGTGGTTAGGTAGATTTTTAACCCTTACTAAACCACTACTATCTTCTAATTACTCTTAATAGACTTACATCAATTACTTTGCCATATGAATGGTGACAATTTGTCATTATTTTTCATCTACCATTATATCACACAGAGACTGTAGAAAACTACTTCTACTAGTCCATCGCATGGGGAACTAATCAAATGGATTTGGGACGCATTTAAGTGTTGACATATAAAGTCAATCAAATCAACTCCAATCTGTTGGGCAGAAAGGGATGAACTTTGTTCAAAGTTATCGCTTCTTATGGATTTCATCTCATAGGACAGCCAGCAGACCGAAATTATACGAGAGAAATAAATTTGATTTATGTCTTATTTGATGTAATCGAATTAAAAAAACAACACCGCCTTCGGAACGTGAGAATGAAAAGTCGAGGGATTCAGAGGAACATTTTGTACATTTCATTTTAAAACTCCAATCAACGGCCGAGTGCCAATCGGAACTAATCAAATTAAAAACATGCGGAAAATGCAATCCTGATTGAAAGAGCCATGAATATTCGCGAAGATTGAATGCAACTAGTCGCTTCCCAACTTTTAATGCTATGCATGGAGCCCTGAATCCCTAAATCGATGTGTCGCCGCCAGATGGAGCCACTTGTAGATCGGAAACAAAAGGGGAACGGACAACAAATATATGAAAATCCCATGACACAATCGGATCCGGATATTGCTTATCAGAAAGTCAGATTTTATTTGGCGGTTCTGTCAGCGCATCGCAATAATACATTTATATCGAAGCACATCATCGTCCGCTGGAAAAGAGATCAATCTCGTGGAGGCCGCTGGTGTGCAATGGCTGATCATCCGACTTCCAGTTGGAAATAAAACTATCATCTATGGAAAATAGGGTCTTATTGGACAAATAGTGCACAAATTATGCACCTTTTATGTAATCGCTTCTTTTTCAAGTCACTTTCTCTATGTTCTGATCAAATATCATTTATCCGGAAAGATGAAGAGTCTGGCGAGGGTAAAAAGACAATTTTTATCTAATTTGAAAATGAAGATAGCAAGGACGTATGGCCAGAGAAATCCAACGCCCAGTAAGGTAACAAATATGTTATAGAGGCAATGTAATTTATACATCGTTAAAATGGATGTCAAAGGCTTAGTTACCGCAAAAGGCGTGACGTAAAAATGTTCTAATTTTGTTCCAACTATAAATAAATACAGTGTCCACTACAAACATTAGAAAGGAGAAAATGTAATAAACTTAAGTGATTGCAGGAGAAGAGAATTTTCTGGGCTTAAATTACAGAATGTTAGATTAAAAGAAGGCCTTTTTGAAGTCAAAGTAAGGAATCCTCTAAACTGTTTAGCTTTTTGCCCTTATCTGATTCAATTCGAACTTAATAATTATACCCTAGTATTTTTGGACATCACAGATTTTTTTTATGTGCACGGACAAAAACATATCGAAAGAATTTTTGTTGCAGAAGAAATGTTATTTGAGTCGACATGATTCTACTCCTTTCTCACTTATGAGACGAAGTGTAAAATGTAATCTCAATCTGAGAGTCCTCGGATTTGATTAATCCCATTTATCCTTCAGAGATAATCCCTTCCACATACGCAAGGAAAACAGATTCTCGTTTCGTTGCTTGGCTAAAAAAATGCATTTTTGACTATCGTCGATGGCAATCAATTTTACGAATTCCACACATATTTTCGGTTTCGCGATGAATCAACGGAATGTCATCGCTGGCGATAAAAATATCGCAAATTTCTCTTATGGAAAAACTGGAATGTTCGTGAGACCTCTGTCGACGTGCAGATGAAACACTCGTCCCCTCGCAGTGTTCTCCCGCGGTAATTGGCTGTCACGGCGAGGACCACTTTATTTGCATAAAATCAGGTGACACCGCATAATAATTAATATTGCCACGTATACATTTATTTACAATTGCTCTTGGTATTTCTAAAATAATAGCTTGGATTGAATCAGAAGCTCCAAAGACTTGGACTTGTCAGAAAATATTTAAGACAGCGCAGCGGTGGAGTTTTGCTGGAATTCATGAAGGCGCTCCACGGGTTTGATGTCAATTTTTTTTAAACAGGTCAATTTCAACGTAAAAGAGAATACATTTCTATTAAAAGTTGGAAAACGCCAGGGAAAACATATATATATATATGTATATATTGAGAACATCTCTACATTTGTCATTTATAATAATAAACGCATAATTAAATAAAATACTCAATTATGCCCCAAATGTGCTCATTGTTCAATGCAATGTATATCTCGATAGTAGAGACTTCATTGTTGAATACTTACAACTATCTGTAATACAAAAATCCGTTGTCAGTGCGTCCGTATGTCTATAGGCGTATATATAAGGATTAAGTTTATTTGCTAATTCCGCTGGGTTCGAACCAGGATGACTAAGATAGATTTCCATAAGGTTTGCGCGTAAATCTCATTTTTATCTCATGCAGGGTTTGTTTCTTTTGCAAAATTAAATTAGTAACAGAAGTCGTAGGAAGTCGAGACAAGCATCAAAAGAAAGGAAATTGAATTTCAATTTTTATTCTAGTCGTGGAATATTGCTTTTGATTCGGATTTGCGAGAACAGCGATGAAATAGACGAAAAATTCCGGGAAAATTTGAGGTTGTAAACAAAATATTTCCCTGGACAACCAAAGTGATTCTTGAATCAAAATTTGAAGTTTCATCGTTAGAATACATAGTACAGATCAATTCGATAGATGGCAGTACGATATTTTAAAGCGTCATTAGCAACCTAACGTCACAGCAACGTAAACATCTAATATTGGAATTTTATTTCATTAGTGGAAACAATCGAAACGCTTCTACTAGGAACTTAATTAGTCAGCTAAGTGTTTATTATGTAAGTAGCATATGACGGAGCTTAATACTTTAAAATGCTAATAAAAATCTATATTCCTTAAACAAGGCTTTATAAGAGAGAAATTTATGATCAAATAATGGAAAATGCCCCTTTAGATTTACATTAAAGCCCTGCAAACTGCCAGTGGCGCGTGGCAGAGGGTGTAAAGCACAGACATCCCTTTCTAACCTGGATAACCTTTAGCATCTGTAATACCTCGCTGGGAAGGGCCACTAATCCGTCCTTTAAACTGTTTCCCTGTGTTTCTTTTACGTTTTCACTTGAAGATTCTGCACTTTTACAAAGATTCTATACGTTGCATATCATTTACTTTCATTCCGTTGAGAACTACTTCTGCTAGTGCTTATCTAAAATATCTCTTGGTTATTTATTGTAATAGTATCCCGAAATGTAAAAGTTTGATTAAAGGAGTTATTTACTCTCCCCTTTCAAATAGAACTTGCACATTAATTTCGAATCAATTCACTGCTGAAGGATAGGAAAACACTAATCAGATCAAAGTGCTTTCCTTCTTCTTAATGCAACTGTCTCTTCCGTGCATGTATAAGAACGAAATAGAATATATTTTTGTAAAATCGATTTTTTATATTTTTCAATAAATTCATTCAATAGTGCATACTTCGAATTGTTTCGCAGGTTTTATCTTCTCTTTCTTCAATTTTTTCGGCATTGGATGCTTTTTGTAGAAATTATCAGAGTTATATCCACCAGAATTGATTGTTTCTATTTAATTTTATGTCTGTAATCTATGTGTATGATATCTTTTAATCCTCTCAATTAATATGCTCCATCCGGAGGAGGGCGTATATTTTGATCAGAGATAATGAGTGCCCAAAGGCAACTATTTCATGTAACCGATCAATGTGCGGCTCCTTGGGGTTTTGCACGCTTTCCCTTTATGTTGATAAAGTAAGTTCTTCGTTTTTAATGAATCTCAAAATATGTTGTCATTACAAAGACACGACTGCAAGGAAAATTCTTGGCCATAAACTTATTAGATGGTCGGTTCGGACTTGCATAACTTTTCTCCGCAAAAATGCATTATTCCATTGATAATGGAGCAATTGGAGGGGCCGAATGCCATTTGATACGCCTCGTGTTAATCCAGTTTGAGAAGTGTATCCGATCTCTCGCCGCAGGGTCTTCGGAGGGGGTATCCAATGGACCTCTTTTTCATCCGTCAACTACGACAACATATATACCAGACTTCATGTTGATTCTCGCTATTTTGCTGTATTCATCGCTTGTCTAGCTGAGCTACTCGTTGAATTTCAACGGAGGAAAAAGTTTGATAAAGCTCACCTCGAGAATATAATACACATCTACCGTAATGAGTAAGTCTTGGAAATTACTATTTAGCACTCACTGAAAAGCACTTTTCGTCGCTTTCATAATACGAGATGGCGTAGACTTCCATCTTTTAAGAAATTACTTCATTCGCTTCCGAATGCATGCATGCAGGAAGAACCTACATGTAAAGGAAGGATTCTAACTGAGACTTGAAAACAATAACTCAACTATTAACCAAATAAAGACTTCATTCAAACTCCTAAACCAAGTGCTTAAGAAAATTATTCATAGAATCCTAGCATAGCAAATGTTCTAGAGTTCCATAAATGCTTTACCTGGTCCGTCTCTAAGCTGATGAATAACTAATTTCCTTGATTACAAAAAGCATCATATGACTGTACCATCATGGACGGGCAGAATCAGGCTGATTAAGAAAGACCCCTACTGAGGTGAAATCCCAGTACACTATCCCCTATTATCATCGTGCCAAATTAATTCCACGTGATAAATATCATGTTTCAGCCAGGGAAAGTAGGCCTATAATTTGAACAGCGCCCGAATCTTCTGCACTCTCCCTTTCACACTCTCACGTGAATCATTCGTGATTACACTATTCAAGTAATGATTATATTCATATAATCTCCAATCAAAATAGTTTTGTATTAAATGAATTGAACTAAAAGAGACAACTCATTATGTGAAACAGAAAAGGAAAGTAAAATTAAAAAGATGTTTGTATTAGCTGGACGCGTGCGCCTTCAAACGCAAATATTAAATATCCTCTAATAAAGATGGAACTTGTATGCCTTGGTTTTGACCCGTAGAATTTTGATGGGGGACGTATCAATAGGATATTATTAAGAAAAATGGAGAGGAAAGATCAAGGAGAACATAATTTATTGATTAGATTCAGTTGCGTATGTTTGTGGGTTGATTCTACTTTATACTGAAGGGGATGGAATAAAATAGGATATCGTGGTTGTAAAGTCTTAAGATCAGGGATCTTCGGAGCTTTTAGAGAACCATCAGCTTCTCCGAACCTTCCTGAATCACGTGTACGCAACAATAACATTTTTGCCTTATCCAAAACCATCCATCTTATGGTCTATACCAACACACGCGTGCTTCGAACTCGGCGAGTGGCAGGGGATCGGTGCATTTTCTTCTCCGATTACTTTCACTTCCAACGGATGAATGAAACAACTTTTTTCCATTTATCTGCTTTGCATTATCTGAACGGCCAATCGGAACAAGGGTGGAATGTCGACTTCATTATCTAAGAACGTCCTTTTTGGAATTTATCAACAAAATTAAATAGTTTAAATCTTCTAGAGATTCTCACTTAAGGCCCTGAAGTAATGAGCAACCTCACTCGTTATAACAATCATTTACAAAACGTGATTCCAATCCTCGTTTTCCAATACTTGTCCGCCCACTCCCTGCATACTCAACGCAAAGTAACATCGCCCTCTCCTCTCCAGAGGACAATATCTTACGTGGCTTTTCCTTCTTTTCGCCATCTGTGGATCCCTTCCATTGACACCTCAACCGATTTCCTCCTCAATCCTTGTCCACAGGTATTACCATTACAACACGCGCTGTAATCTCACCTTCTTAGTGAGTTAAAGGTTTCGTTTACCTGTTCCTATTGAACCAAGTGCTCGTCTTGCTGTTTATTCCATTCTGAGCTCAGAATGATTTTTGAGAAAATTAAACTTTTAGAAGTCAATAAAAGAGGGCGCCGTAGATGTGGTTGTCACGCAGTGCATCCGTGAATGGCAGACAACCTGCGGCGTGCGATTTCCTTCTCATTGCTAGTGAAATTTAAAAAGCAACCATTGGTTTATCTAAGCCATTAAATTATCTAAAAATACTACATCAAACAGAATTTTGATTTTGATGTTATGTTAAACAAAGGGAACACCCCGATTCAGACTTTTATGCTACGATTATTGTGGCTCTAAACTATTGGACTTGAGTCTAAAATGTGAACCCAATTGACCGTCTATGCGGAATTTCCATGTAAAATGTGAGTCGTGCAATCAAGCCACAAGCGTGCATTACAACTTTGATCTGGAGTTGAACTTCTCAAAAGAAACCCCAGTATGATCCTAGTTATCAGAAGCCACGAATTACTGATTTTTCATTGAATTTTCGAGGCCTCGATATTCAATTCTTCTCTAAAATTGTTCGTCTCTTTCTTTTTTCCTCTGCGCGCTTTCACGCGTTAAACGGAATTGAAGGTCTTCCTGATTGCTGTAACCTGAGCGCCGGACCTAATTTTCAATATAACCGTAGCAGTGCGTTTCAGTTACCGAAGAGGAAATGAATTGGGGTCAATTTCCCTTTAAAACGGAGTCTCTTTGATGAGCCTTAAGTTTTAATGTTTTTCACTTTTGAAAATGGACTGTAATATCATAGATTCTCTTCGATTATACAAAAACTGCCTGGAGTTGTGTATAATAGTTAATTGGTTTAATTTTAATTGCCATTCATTCGATACATTAATGCATAAAGTACCACTCTCTTCTTTCACGCCCACTCTCGAATCGGCTGATAAACAAGGCAAATAGCCAAAATGGGTGGTTTCTTTGCTATCAAAAGGTCAATCAAATTTTTCTAAAATGAATAGAGAGACAAAAATTACGATCCATGTGTAATAATTGTATTTTAAGTCAGGTAATACGCCCAATTAGAATCAAAATCTTGTCAACAATTGAGCAAAAGAATACTCTATCAAGGTCTTAATCCAGTTTTCAGAAACAAACCACAATTGTCAATTGGGATAATGCGAAAGAACTACAATGCATGGTCATGCATTTTAAATAATCAGGAAGACGAAGTAAATCTAAGTATACAGGGTGTCCCAAAAGTCATGGACCAAACGAAACACAGAGGTAAAGCATCACCTGGGCTACAGCTTTGCAATTCATCTTGGTGTCCGATCTTCTTTCGTTTTCGAGTTACGATTTTTTTTCTGTTTTCTGAGAAAACCATGACTTTCCAGTCATTTGTGGTCATGGTGACGTAAGTATTTGAGATGCATTGTTTAATGTTTTCTCTAAAAATGCTAAATAGTTGTTGTAACTAACAAGAGAGTAGTTTTTACCCTTACTCATACCGTTTAGCCAAAATAAAATTTCAAATTCTTAAATTCTCAAAATTCCGAACTTTGACAAAATCTTTGACGGCAATTAAAACAAAATTCATAAAAAAAACTTCAGCCACGTACCTTAAAAATGTTTTCAATGCATCAGCTATTTATCACGTAAATTTTGTTGGGTTATCTATACGGAATCATACCTAAAATTTGATTCGAAACATGTCGATGATTCCCAGTTCTAACAAACAAGTCAAAGCCTCTTTAAACCTTAAACTAGAGTTATTAATGTGTTTAATTATCGAAAAAAGAAAACGTTTTACCATTTAACATGGCAGTGGCACTCTTCCGTGGTAAGTTGAAACACCCCATTCCCTCATTACTTGCTTTAATCGACAACAATACCCTTCGAGATTACTACAATGTACGGACGATTGTTAGGAGCCGCGGCGTAACTAAGCTTTCGCAACAATGCAGCTCACGATCGTTTCAATTCGGCATTAAAACGAAATGGCTTGATAGAGGGTGTCGTAGTAGTAGTAGTATTGTTTAACACTAGAAGGACGCCGGCGGTCATTTTGACCGTTTTCAGAGTTTAATTTCAAAAATTTATAACTAAATATTTTTTGGATTTTTTGAAACTCTTTGACTTTTTTCGATTCCATCCCAAATTTAATACAATATAATGAAAAGTTTGTAAATACTTATGCGTTAGATTTAACACAAAGTTATACCTAGAAGGACGGCGGCGGTCATTTTGACCGCCTACTTTTATATTTCGCAATTAATTACTTATATAAATCGCAAAGACGTATATTTTGCAGAACTTCATAATTTGACTTTTGTGCAAGTGCTGATAAGATGCTTTACCTCATAATTAGTTTTAATTTCAATTAATTGAACAAAATGCGGACCGACGTCCTAAATCTGCAGAGTTTTATACTCTGCAATATTTTTCTTACTCAAACTAGACCAATGAAACTCATATTTTCGGAATAAGTGGTTGAATGTCCGAATTGTTGATAAAAGTGAGTCACGTTACGCCAAGATTGCTATGCCATCTGACGGAAAGCATATAAAACCACTGGTTCGCGCCTCTGGAAGAACCTCCAGCGAATACGATAGCGGAAGAATTTTTCGAATTATGTCGTGAAAAATTCCATCCTGGGGTTTTCGTCCACGCAAAATCGTTTTATAACATTTAAAAATTCATAAAACCACTTTCAGCAGGGTTACCAACATATAAGTTTTTATCATTATAAAATGTTCTTCCAATTATTTTCTCAGATAAATATCAAACTTATATCTCAAATTTAAATTCTATCATGTTTCTAGAACAATTAGAATTCATTTCAGGAAGTGCTTTATGAAATAGGGCTGCCAACCGTCAAACCGGGTCTCTAAACAAAGAGTTACGCGTTTGCAGTATAAATAACTAAAGAGATATTTTGAGTACAGATTTTTTTATGTGATTAGTCGCAACTCTTTGGGATCCCGAATTAGTTTACAAACTATAAAGAAGCAGGGTGACCAACATCTTCGGCTGTAAAGTTAAGGTAGCGATCAGATCTTAATGAAAAGGCTAATAATTTATCATGCATTTAACGGGAATGGATTCGTATTTGCTAACCTATGCATTGACGCAATATTAGCAACCAAAACAAAAGTAAGAACAACAATAGCCATTTTATAATGTTATTCCATTTGCCAATCCTCTTAGAACTACCAAATGGAATCATTTTAACTCCTACCTTATTATTGTTTTTTTTTGCAGTTTATCTCTGCTTTTATCGATACATTCCTTTATTTTATCATTTTTCTTTATTATTGTAATTCTCCAAACATTGTATTTACAAAAAATGAAGTATTTTTTATTAATGTTAATTTTATAATTTATACCAGCTAAGTCTAGATTATTTTCAAACGAGTGGATAGGCCATCCCCGAGTACATGTTCTTTTGGTATATTTACGTGCCATTTGGTCTACGACATCTACTCCGTATTTAGCTCCATTCCAAAGCTTCACCGTTTCAGGAGTATTTTTAGCGGAATCACTAGGAACGCCGAAATTGGGATGGACGGAACTAAGAATTATGACTTTCTTGTTTGGTTTACCTTGATATACAGTAAGTGTGAAGTCATCATTGTTTCTGAAAAGTTTAGAGTTATACATTTTTTCTTTCATTGATTGTATCTCTTTTGGTACTTCTCGTCTTTTTTTTATTCACCGTTCCTACAATGTTGCCTCAGTACAATAGTACCTTGGCATTTTAACTGTTCAGTGAGTTTGACTGAAGTAAAATAATTATCAACGGTAATATTTCGCCGTTTTTTCAGAAATGGCTGCATTAATTTCAGTACTACGTGGTCAGCAAACGGCAATCAGCATGACGTAAATTATCCTTTCCAACATAAGGAAAGCCATTTGCAAGATATTTGCTTTCCTTTCCAACAGCTAGCCAATATTTATGGCCGTATTAGTTTTGCTGGGGAAAGGTTTTTCACTAACCGTAATTTACGGACCGGGTTTGTAGCAAGCCATGTAATTATCAATGAATATATCCCACACTGTTGAAAAGAGAGCAAAATTGTTAGTTTTGAGTCGCTGGGATCGATTAGACTTTTCATCAAATCTTAGATATTGCAAATTGTTTACAAAACGGTTCCTAGACATCGTCGTTTTACAAAATTGTGTTCCCCAGTGGTTTGACCAAATACTTGTAATAGGGTGATCATTCTTGCCTGATATTCTGTGGGCGTAAAATATGGCAATACATGAATCTAGCTCTTCATCGGAAAGAGAAAAATCTTTATCATTTTGCCTGCGTGCTTCCTCAATTGAATATCACTTTATGCGAGTCAGTATAAACGAGTCGATAAATAATCACCACGCACTAATAGGACTATCACTAGCTATATTTTTTCTCGCGTGTCTTGTAGGTCCAGGCGCTATCTAAGTATATTTTGGTTTGCACGCCTACCAGATAGGTGTTCTCCAATCTTCAGCAGTTTCTATTGGAATCCATCAGCTGACATAAGCGTTCCTGGAGAGTCATCATCGCCTACTGTGGTTGTATATCTTTCCTCGATCGTCTTCACCACCGCAGTCATCTGTCGACGAGGCAATTTTTCCTCATTTTGTTAATTGTTTTTGTACTCGGCCTGGAGGGTTGCTGGTTTCGTCTGAATTTTCATACACACTGTACATTTTTTGAGGAATAAAATCTTCGTCATCGTCAGAGTCGAAATTATCTTCCGTTTTCCATTCCGATTCACCTTCTGGTATTAAATGCAAAATAGAAATGATTTGATCAGGCTTTCGCCTAATTCTTCTAGCCATATTGCCAGTCAGGAAAAATGAAGGTCATACTTCACAGGAGTTGTACAGTCCACTCGAGAGTTCACTGCATTCACTAATGCAAATCAAGGGCAGCGCACGATTGTCATCTGCGGCGCACGGCCTGGTAGGGCCGAACATGCTAGGACAGTAACTATGTTTCTTTCCACTGATTTATTTTCCTGGCACATCATTATATCAATGGAAGGATACAAAGTTACTTTTTCACGTTTGAAAATCAACTTCCATATAATCAAGGCTGAAGCAATGGAGCATGTTAGGTAGTATTGCGCTGCAGCAAGACTAATGCGTAACTGGAGTGGAGGGGGATTGGGAGCAAAGCAGACAAGACAACTCCCAAACACACCATTTTGAAAGCGTTTCATATGGATTGCATATTCACCGCTTTACCGCAAGGTAAAATAATGCCAGGACATTCACATGGTTTATAGTTCCTAACGCGGACCCGTAAAAAAAGAAATGCCTTCAAATATCTCGCCAAAGTTTACCAAAAACAATCATAATTATAGATTTAAGCCAACGATTGATTAATAACAATTATGAACATAAAAATATAAAAACTTGAACAAATATCACTATCTGGTGAAAACACTAGCAAAATACAGAAGGGAGTCAAAATGACTCTGTTTGGTAGTCAGAGGTAAACTTTGAAAAATGTATATTATTTTTCATCAAAACTAATTTAATCGTAAAGCATTCTTTTGTGTCAAAAATCATAAAAGTCAATGAATCTCAAGCCGGAATTCATAAAATTTTAGTCAGGGCAGAGAAATGAAAATAGCAATGAGTCAAAATAACTCCATCGGTAGTTCTAGTGTTAGAGATCCGGTCTGACAGTTGGCAGCCCTGTTTCATAAAGTTAGTATCCATGAAATTGATTCTAATTGTTCAAGAAAGGTAACTGAATGTAAATTTGAGATATAAGTTTGATATTTATCTGAGAAAATAATTGGAAGAACATTTTATAATGATAAAAAATTTTATGTTATATCCACTCCCTATCTTTTTAACTTTCATTTAGATCTTGAATTTGATGAATATACGCGAATTAATGATAGATTTTTCTACAAAACGAGCTATTCCCTATCTCTCTACGCTTCAAGGTTTTCCCACCAGATGGCGTAAAAACCAAATTTATTGAAAAATCTCTTTATTTTAGAGGTTTTTGGAAGTTCACTCCTTTCCTAATAGTGAAATGTGAATGAAATGTATCTGATTTTATAGAAGATGTATAGTTTAACTGCTGTCTATCTTTTGTTTCCATATATGTTTAATAAAACTCCTAATTGATTGTTCATTATAGGCAATTGATTCATCTAAAAATACATTAAACTGCATCATTCTACACTTTGTAGCTCTTTCGCCAGAGGTTCTTATGTATCCTATAATACATTAATGACCCTGATATTGGACTTGCACAATCTACATAATAATATCCTTAAGAAAAATTAGCAAAAATAAGATAAATTTGTATAGACTCTGACAAAAAATGAAATTTGAAGATATATAGCTCGGATGCTGCCTTAGGTGTTAATTGCATATGATTTGTAAAAAATGTAAACAATAATAAAACTCCTGATTGACTGTTCATAAGAGGCTATTGATTCATCTGCAAAATACATTAAACTGCGTCATTCTATGCTTTGTAGCTTTCTTCCTAGAGGTTCATCAACACGAAAATAGATGAAAAATTACCCGAAATTCCCAATTTTCTGACTGTTGCTCATTAACAAAAATATCTCATGTTCTCAAAACGTTGTTTCTCTATTAGCTCATATAATCATCTAAAACCTAATATAGACTTAATTTTCTCACCTTTTGTAGTTCCTGACTTACATGTGTTCTACTTCGGAAGTGCATTTCCCAGGTCTTTTAAATTTCCGGCGCTAAGGTGGGGAATTGATTTAACAATGTTTGGTATGTTTACAAAAAATTATAACTGTTTGAAAGATAAATGTTTTTGTAGGTCAGCAGTAAAGTCTTAATATCTGGTGGTTCATCTTTTTTTGTAAAAGTCTCAATTATCCTTACTCCTCAGTAATAACATTAGGGTAGAATTTTAATATATATGAGTATATATAAAGCCCTTCATGTAATATACTCATGTATATAAATTTCCTGACGTTACTGCTCGTGCTAAAGACTTGAAACTAGCACCAATCTACCTTGGCCAAATCAATAGGAGGAAATATTCAGAAAACTGGAAATATTTTACCGAAACCCTCCGAAAAAAACAAAATGGCGGTTTTTTGACCTTTCGAAATGCAGACGTTTGGTTTCAGCTCCCTATCTTTTTAACTTTCATTTGGATTTTGAATTTGATGAATATATATGGCTTAATGATAGATTTTTCTACAAAACGAGCTATACCCTATCTCTCTACGCTTCAAGGTTTTCCCACCAGATGGCGTAAGAACCAAATTTATTGAAAAATCTCTTTATTTTAGAGGTTTTTGGAAGTTCACTCCTTTCCTAATTGTGAAATGTGAATGAAATGTATCTGATTTTATAGAAGATATATAGTTTAACTGCTGTCTATCTTTTGTTTCCATATATGTTTAATAAAACTCCTGATTGATTGTTCATTATAGGCAATTGATTCATCTAAAAATACATTAAACTGCATCATTCTACACTTTGTAGCTCTTTCGCCAGAGGTTCTTTAACACAAAACTATGTTAAAAATTACCTAAAATTTCCAGTTTTCCGAATGTTTAACATAAACAAATATATATATATATATATATATATATATATATATATATATATATATTGATCTCAAACGCTGTTTTTCTTGTAGCTCATATAATCATAAAAGCATGATACAGACTTTATTTTCCCACCTTTCGTAGTTTGTGACTAACATGTGTTTTACTTCGGAAGTGCATTTCCTTGGTGTATTGAATCCCCATGCTAAGGAGGGGAATTAATTTAAGAATTTAGTTGGGTTTACAAAAATTTATAACTGTTTGAAGGATAATGGTTTTTGTAGGTCAGCAGTAAAGTCTTAATGCCAGGCAGAGCATCTTTATTTGTAAAAGTGTCAATAAAGGTTACTCCTCAGTAATAACATTGGAGTAGAATTTTTATATATCTAAGTAAATATATAGCCTAACCTGTAATATTCTCATGTATATAAATTCCCAGATGTAATTGCTCGTGCTAGAGACTTGAAATTTTTCAAGAGAGTTCCTTGGAGAAATGGATCGAGGAAAAATTCCGAAAACCTAAAATCCTTACCAGAAACCTCCAAAAAAAACAAAATGGCGGTTTTTTTACCTTTTCGAAATGCAGACCTTTAGTTTTCGCTACGTATCTTTGAAACTTTCGTTTGATCTTGAATTTGATGAGCATGCTCAGCTTAGGGATAGATTTTTCTACAAAACGAGCTATACTGAATATGTCTACGTCTATTGGTTTTCCCACCAGATGGCGTTGAAAACGAAATTTAGTGAAAAATCTCCCAATTTTCGAGGTTTTTGGACCTTGGCTCCTTAACTAATAGTGAAATGTGAATGAAATACATCTGATTTTATAGAACATGTATAGTTTTTCCGCTGTCTATCTTTTCTTTTTGTACATGCGTCATGATTCTCAGGTTTTGTGGTGCCAATTTCACATTTTCACAAAAGTTTTGAAATTTCTGAAATACTTCTTACTCGTACGCGTCTAAAAATTAAAGTTGAGACAATGATATTGGCCTTACACATGCACCATAATATATTTTCGAAAAATGTAAGATTCAGAAAATTGGATGTTTTTACTGGAACCTGCCCAAAAAGATTCAAAATGGCGGTTTCTCGACGTTTTCAAAATGCAGAACTTTGGTTCCTGCTTTGTATCTTTTTGGCTTTTCTTTTGATCTTAGATTAAAAGAAATATTCACGAAAGGGATAGAATCATCTAAAAAATGAGGTAAATTTAAGCTCTTCACGCTTCTTAGTTTTCACACCAGATGGCGTTGAATACTAACTTTGGGGAAACATTTCCCAATTTTCGTGGTTTTTTGACTTTCCTCCTAAAGTAAATTTGAAATGTAAGTGAAATACGTCCGTTTTTGTAGAAGAACTATAGGTTTACCACTATTTGCCTTTTGTTTCTGTAAATCTGTCATGATTCTTTGATTTTGTGGTGCAAATTTAGTATTATCTAAAGATTTTTGAAATTTCTCGAATATTACATATCGTTATGTATCCTTTAATACATTAATGACCCTGATATTGGACTTGCACAATCTACATAATAATATCCTTAAGAAAAATTAGCAAAAATAAGATAGTACTGTATAGACTCTGACAAAAAATTAAATTTGAAGATATATAGCTCGGATGCTGCCTTAGGTGTTAATTGCATATGATTTGTAAAAAATTTAAACAATAATAAAACTCCTGATTGACAGTTCATTATGGGATATTGATTCATCTACAAAATACATTAAACTGCGTCATTCTATGCTTTGTTGCTTTCTTCCTAGAGGTTCATCAACACGAAAATAGATGAAAAATTACCCGAAATTTCCAATTTTCTAACTGTTGCTCATTAACAAAAATATCTCATGTTCTCAAAATGTCGTTTCTCTATTAGCTCATATAATCATCTAAAACCTAATACAGACTTCATTTTCTCACCTTTTGTAGTTCCTGACTTACATGTGTTCTACTTCGGAAGTGCATTTCCCAGGTCTTTTAAATTTCCAGCGCTAAGGTGGGGAATTGATTTAACAATGTTTGGTATGTTTACAAAAAATTATAACTGTTTGAAAGATAAATGTTTTTGTAGGTCAGCAGTAAAGTCTTAATATCTGGTGGTTCATCTTTTTTTGTAAAAGTCTCAATTATCCTTACTCCTCAGTAATAACATTAGGGTAGAATTTTAATATATCTGAGTATATATAAAGCCCTTCATGTAATATACTCATGTATACAAATTTCCAGACGTTATTGCTCGTGCTAAAGACTTGAAACTAGCACCAATCTACCTTGGCCAAATCAATAGGAGGAAATATTCAGAAAACTGGAAATATTTTACCGAAACCCTCCGAAAAAAACAAAATGGCGGTTTTTTGACCTTTCGAAATGCAGAACTTTGGTTTCCGCTCCCTATCTTTTTAACTTTCATTTGGATTTTGAATTTGATGAATAAATATGGCTTAATGATAGATTTTTCTACAAAACGAGCTATACCGTATCTCTCTACGCTTCAAGGTTTTCCCACCAGATGGCGTAAGAACCAAATTTATTGAAAAATCTCTTTATTTTAGAGGTTTTTGGAAGTTCACTCCTTTCCTAATTGTGAAATGTGAATGAAATGAATCTGATTTTATAGAAGATATATAGTTTAACTGCTGTCTATCTTTTGTTTCCATATATGTTTAATAAAACTCCTGATTGATTATTCATTATAGACAATTGATTCATCTAAAAATACATTAAACTGCATCATTCAACACTTTGTAGCTCTTTCGCCAGAGGTTCTTTAACACAAAACTATGTTAAAAATTACCTAAAATTTCCAGTTTTCCGAATGTTTAACATAAACAAATATATATATATATATATTGATCTCAAACGCCGTTTTTCTTGTAGCTCATATAATCATAAAAGCATGATACAGACTTTATTTTCCCACCTTTCGTAGTTTGTGACTAACATGTGTTTTACTTCGGAAGTGCATTTCCTTGGTGTATTGAATCCCCATGCTAAGGAGGGGAATTAATTTAAGAATTAAGCTGGGTTTACAAACATTTATAACTGTTTGAAGGATAATGGTTTTTGTAGGTCAGCAGTAAAGTCTTAATGTCAGGCAGAGCATCTTTATTTGTAAAAGTGTCAATAAAGGTTACTCCTCAGTAATAACATTGGAGTAGAATTTTTATATATATATGTAAATATATAGCCTAACCTGTAATATTCTCATGTATATAAATTCCCAGATGTAATTGCTCGTGCTAGAGACTTGAAATTTTTCAAGAAAGTTCCTTGGAGAAATGGATCGAGGAAAAATTCCGAAAACCTAAAATCCTTACCAGAAACCTCAAAAAAAAACAAAATGGCGGTTTTTTTACCTTTTCGAAATGCAGACCCTTGGTTTTCGCTCCGTATCTTTGAAACTTTCGTTTGATCTTGAATTTGATGAGCATGCTCAGCTTAGGGATAGATTTTTCTACAAGACGAGCTATACTGAATACGTCTACGTCTATTGGTTTTCCCACAAGATGGCGTTGAAAACGAAATTTAGTGAAAAATCTCCCAATTTTCGAGGTTTTTGGACCTAGGCTCCTTAACTAATAGTGAAATGTGAATGAAATACATCTGATTTTATAGAACATGTATAGTTTTTCCGCTGTCTATCTTTTCTTTTTGTACATGCGTCATGATTCTCAGCTTTTGTGGTGCCAATTTCGCATTTTCACAAAAGTTTTGAAATTTCTGAAATACTTCTTACTCGTACGCGTCTAAAAATAAAGTGGAGACAATGATATTGGCCTTACACATGCTCCATAATATATTTTCAAAAAATGTAAGATTCAGAAAATTGGATGTTTTTACTGGAACCTGCCCAAAAAGATTCAAAATGGCGGTTTCTCGACGTTTTCAAAATGCAGAACTGTGGTTCCTGCTTTGTATCTTTTTGGCTTTTCTTTTGATCTTAGATTAAAAGAAATATTCACGAAAGGGATAGAATCATCTAAAAAATGAGGTAAATTTAAGCTCTTCACGCTTCTTAGTTTTCACACCAGATGGCGTTGAATACTAACTTTGGGGAAACATTTCCTAATTTTCGTGGTTTTTTGACTTTCCTCCTAAAGTAAATTTGAAATGTAAGTGAAATGCGTCCGTTTTTGTAGAACTATAGGTTTACCACTATTTGCCTTTTGTTTCTGTAAATCTGTCATGATTCTTTGATTTTGTGGTGCAAATTTAGTATTATCTAAAGATTTTTGAAATTTCTCGAATATTACATATCATTATGTATCCTATAATACATTAATGACCCTGATATTGGACTTGCACAATCTACATAATAATATCCTTAAGAAAAATTAGCAAAAATAAGATAGTATTGTATAGACTCTGACAAAAAATGAAATTTGAAGATATATAGCTCGGATGCTGCCTTAGGTGTTAATTGCATATGATTTGTAAAAGATTTAAACAATAATAAAACTCCTGATTGACAGTTCATTATGGGATATTGATTCATCTACAAAATACATTAAACTGCGTCATTCTATGCTTTGTTGCTTTCTTCCTAGAGGTTCATCAACACGAAAATAGATGAAAAATTACCCGAAATTTCCAATTTTCTGACTGTAGCTCATTAACAAAAATATCTCATGTTCTCAAAACGTCGTTTCTCTATTAGCTCATATAATCATCTAAAACCTAATATAGACTTAATTTTCTCACCTTTTGTAGTTCCTGACTTACATGTGTTCTACTTCGGAAGTGCATTTCCCAGGTCTTTTAAATTTCCGGCGCTAAGGTGGGGAATTGATTTAACAATGTTTGGTATGTTTACAAAAAATTATAACTGTTTGAAAGATAAATGTTTTTGTAGGTCAGCAGTAAAGTCTTAATATCTGGTGGTTCATCTTTTTTTGTAAAAGTCTCAATTATCCTTACTCCTCAGTAATAACATTAGGGTAGAATTTTAATATATCTGAGTATATATAAAGCCCTTCATGTAATATACTCATGTATATAAATTTCCAGACGTTATTGCTCGTGCTAAAGACTTGAAACTAGCACCAATCTACCTTGGCCAAATCAATAGGAGGAAATATTCAGAAAACTGGAAATATTTTACCGAAACCCTCCGAAAAAAACAAAATGGCGGTTTTTTGACCTTTCGAAATGCAGACGTTTGGTTTCAGCTCCCTATCTTTTTAACTTTCATTTGGATTTTGAATTTGATGAATATATATGGCTTAATGATAGATTTTTCTACAAAACGAGCTATACCCTATCTCTCTATGCTTTAAGGTTTTCCCACCAGATGGCGTAAAAACCAAATTTATTGAAAAATCTCTTTATTTTAGAGGTTTTTGGAAGTTCACTCCTTTCCTAATTGTGAAATGTGAATGAAATGTATCTGATTTTATAGAAGATATATAGTTTAACTGCTGTCTATCTTTTGTTTCCATATATGTTTAATAAAACTCCTGATTGATTGTTCATTATAGGCAATTGATTCATCTAAAAATACATTAAACTGCATCATTCTACACTTTGTAGCTCTTTCGCCAGAGGTTCTTTAACACAAAACTATGTTAAAAAATACCTAAAATTTCCAGTTTTCCGAATGTTTAACATAAACAAATATATATATATATATATATATATATATATATATTGATCTCAAACGCCGTTTTTCTTGTAGCTCATATAATCATAAAAGCATGATACAGACTTTATTTTCCCACCTTTCGTAGTTTGTGACTAACATGTGTTTTACTTTGGAAGTGCATTTCTTTGGTGTATTGAATCCCCATGCTAAGGAGGGGAATTAATTTAAGAATTTAGTTGGGTTTACAAACATTTATAACTGTTTGAAGGATAATGGTTTTATAGGTCAGCAGTAAAATCTTAATATCTGGTGGTTCATCTTTTTTTGTAAAAGTCTTAATTATCCTTACTTCTCCGTAATAACATTAGGGTAGAATTTTAATATATCCAAGTATATTTAAAGCCCTTCATGTAATATACTCATGTATATAAGTTTCCAGACGTTATTGCTCGTGTTAAAGACTTGAAACTAGCACCAATGTACCTTGGCAAAATCATTAGGAGGAAATATTCAAAAAACTGGAAATATTTTACCGAAACCCTCCGAAAAAAACAAAATGGCGGTTTTTTGACCTTTCGAAATGCAGACCTTTGGTTTCAGCTCCCTATCTTTTTAACTTTCATTTAGATTTTGAATTTGATGAATATATATGGCTTAATGATAGATTTTTCTACAAAACGAGCTATACCCTATTTCTCTTTGCTTCAAGGTTTTCCCACCAGATGGCGTAAAAACCAAATTAATTGAAAAATCTCTTTATTTTAGAGGTTTTTGGAAGTTCACTCCTTTCCTAATATTGAAATGTGAATGAAATGTATCTGATTTTATAGAAGATGTATAGTTTAACTGCTGTCTATCTTTTGTTTCCATATATGTTTAATAAAACTCCTGATTGATTGTTCATTATAGGCAAATGATTCATCTAAAAGTACATTAAACTGCATCATTCTACACTTTGTAGCTCTTTCGCCAGAGGTTCTTTAACACAAAACTATGTTAAATATTACCTAAAATTTCCAGTTTTCCTAATGTTTAACATAAACAAATATATATATATATATATATATTGATCTCAAACGACGTTTTTCTTGTAGCTTATATAATCATAAAAGCATGATACAGACTTTATTTTCTCACCTTTCGTAGTTTGTGACTAACATGTGTTTTACTTCGGAAGTGCATTTCCTTGGTGTATTGAATCCCCATGCAAAGGAGGGCAATTAATTTAAGAATTTAGTTGGGTTTACAAAAATTTATAACTGTTTGAAGGATAATTGTTTTTGTTGGTCAGCAGTAAAGTCTTAATGCCAGGCAATGCATCTTTTTTTTGTAAAAGTGTCAATACAGGTTACTCCTCAGTAATAACATTGGAGTAGAATATTTATATATCTAAGTAAATATATAGCCCAACCTGTAATATTCTCATGTATATAAATTCCCAGATGTAATTGCTCATGCTAGAGACTTGAAATTTTTCAAGAAAGTTCCTTGGAGAAATGGATCGAGGAAAAATTCCGAAAACCTAAAATCCTTACCAGAAACCTCCAAAAAAAAACAAAATGGCGGTTTTTTTACCTTTTCGAAATGCAGACCTTTGGTTTTCGCTCCGTATCTTTGAAACTTTCCTTTGATCTTGAATTTGATGAGCATGTTCAGCTTAGGGATAGATTTTTCTACAAAACGAGCTATACTGAATACGTCTACATCTATTGGTTTTCCCACCAGATGGCGTTGAAAACGAAATTTAGTGAAAAATCTCCCAATTTTCGAGGTTTTTGGACCATGGCTCCGTAACTTATAGTGAAATGTGAATGAAATACATCTGATTTTATAGAAAATGTATAGTTTTACCGCTGTCTATCTTTTATTTTCGTACATGCGTCATGATTCTCAGGTTTTGTGGTGCCAATTTCGCATTTTCACAAAAGTTTAGTAATTTCTGAAATACTTCTTACTCGTACGCCTCTAAAAATAAAGTGGAGGCAATGATATTGGCCTTACACATGCTCCATAATATATTTTCAAAAAATGTAAGATTCATAAAATTGGATGTTTTTACTGGAACCTGCCCAAAAAGATTCAAAATGGCGGTTTCTCGACATTTCAAATTGCAGATCTTTGGTGCCTGCTTTGTATCTTTTTGGCTTTTCTTTCGATCTTAGATTAAAAGAAATATTCACGAAAGGGATGTAATCATCTAATAAATTAGGTAAATTTAAATTCTTCAAGCTTCTTTGTTTTCCCACCAGATGGCGTTAAGTACCAACTTTGATGAAACATTTCCCGATTTTCGAGGTTTTTGGACCTTCCTCCTAAAGTAAATGTGGAATATTAGTGATATGCGTCTGTTCTTGTAGAAAAACTATAGTTTTACCGATATTTGCCCTTTGTTGTTGTATATCTGTCATGATTCTCTGATTTTGTGGTGCTTATTTAGTATTAACTCAAGATTTTCGAAATTTCTCGAATATTGCATACCGTTATGCATATTATAATGCATTAATGACCCTGATATTGGACTTACACAATCTACATAATAAGATCCTTATGAAAAAATAGTAAAAATAAGAAATTATTTTATAGACACTGACAAAAAAATGAAATTTGAAGATATATAGCTCGGATGCTGCCTTAAGTGTTAATTGCATGTGATTTTTAAAAATTTAAACAATAATAAAACTCCTGATTGACTGTTCATTATGGGCTATTGATTCATCTACAAAATACATTAAACTGCGTCATTGTATGCTTTGTAGCTTTCTTCCTAGAGGTTTATCAACACGAAAATAGATGAAAAATTACCCGAAATTTCCAGTTTTCTGACTGTTGCTCATTAACAAAAATAACTCATGTTCTCAAAACGTCGTTTCTCTATTAGCTCATATAATCATCTAAAACATAATCATCATCATTGTGCTTCTGTCTGGGAACAGGTCTCAACGGTTTTTGCTCCTCCACCCATCTCTATCCTGTGCCTCTCTTTTTAGAAGTTGATATTCTTTTTCTTGTTTTAAATCAGTCACCATTCCGAATTTTCTTCTTACTCTTTGTCGTTTCCCCTTGATCTTTCCTTCAAAAATCGTCTTCTGTAGGCATTCTGCTCTTAGTATATGGCCTATCCATCTTGCTTTCCTTTTCCTTTTGTTTCCCAAAATTACTCGTTCTTCTCCAACCCTCCTCAGTACCTCTTCATTTTTTATCTTGTCTTTCCAACTTATTTTCTCCATCCTTCGCCATAGCCACCTTTCAAAGCTCTCTATGTATTTTTCTTCTCTCCTTCTCAATGTCCATGTTTCGGATCCATATAACACAATACTCCAGATAAAGCACTTAGCAAATCTTTTCCATTAGCTCCATCTTGATGTTCTTTGCTGTCAAAAGATATTTTATCTTCTGGAACGTTGCCTTTCCCTGAGCTATTCTACTTCTTATTTCCTCTGTACAACTGCCACTAGATGTGATTGTGCTTCCCAAATATTTAAATTTCTCGACCTGCTCCAATTCCTTCCCATTCAACTTAATTTGTACTGGGCCAGCCTTCGTTGATATCTTCATCACCTTCGACTTTTCAATGTTAACTTTCATTCCATATTCCTCTCCTGTTATACTGATTTTCTCTACCATTTCTTGCAGCATTTCTTCCCTCTCTGCTATCACAGCCTGATAATCTGCATATTTAATGGTTTTCATACTGTCTCCTCCTACCACTAGACCTCCAATCCCCTCCAAGGCTTCCTCTACCAGTTTGTCAACATATTTATTATATGAAATTGGTGACAAGCAACACCCTTGTCTCACACCTCTGCCTTCGTCCCATCTCCCCCTATCCTCACCACTACTCTTTGTCCTGTATACAGTTGTTTTAATGCCCTCCTATCGATGGTGTTGCTCCAGCTAACGCTGGAAGCGCAACTGGGTGATGGTGCACCGTCTCCCGAACCCATCTGGGACATCTTACCCATCCTAACAATAATCTAGCCAACGAGGAGTATCCGTCGCACCTCAAAATTCGGGCTGAATTATCGTTGCCATGAAATTTAAATTTGCACTTGCCATCGACGGCATGATGATTGAAAATAAAGAAATGGTCTTTCCGACGCCAAAAAGCAACGGTCACATTCAGGCCCGTGAATAGAAATCAAACGTAATCTCCGTTCACGGACATGATCTCCTCCAAATTGCTGGAAAGTGATGGCACGCTCTCCTCTATATCCTCACGAGATGATGGATAGAGAGCATCGTGCACGTGGGAAAAGTCTTCGATGTCTACTGCTTGCCCCAATACAGACAAGAAAAAATCGCCTGGTTAAATGTGCCCGAGGATACGAAGGTGAAACGCCTAGATGGAGAAGGCATGATAATGAAGGCGAACACGGGACGATTAAATTTACAGTATACATACAGTCCATCCTTAGGTCTTCACCAACGTACTCAATCGTCTGGTCTTAGCTCTATCCTCTCGATTCCTCTGGAAATGCTAGGAGGTTCAAGCCCCAAGGTTCTCTTCCCAAGGTAGACGTAAGAGACGACCTGCAGAAATTAAGCGACGACCAGCGCCTTCCGCAAGTGAGAAGAAGAGGCGAAGATCACCATATATATATATAAAATAAAGTGAGTGTGTGTGTGTGTGTGTGTGTGTGTGAATGTATGTTCGCTAAAAACTCGAGAACCGAGAGTCGCAAAACTTTGAAGTTTTCTACATTATTAATAGTCGACCCCGTGCTTAGTATAGGCTATTTTTATTTATTTAAAGTACACGGTTTGAACCCAGACGTGTAAAAACCTTTTCATAAGAAATACATGTAAAGTTAATTTTTTCGTAGAAGGGTTCATTTCTTTTGCAATATTAATTAAGAAATAATAATCTTTGGGAGTCGACTGAAGCACTAAAAGAAGGAGAATAGAACAAAAAATATTATTTTGGTCAAAGAATATAGTTTGCGACTTGAAATTGCGAACAGTTTGATAAAATACGTGAATATTTTATCAAAATTCTGAGGTTACAGACAACCCATTCCCTTGACGATAAAGGCGATTATTGAGTCCGAGTTAATATGTTCATCCGTAAGAACACATTTAGAATTTAAGCCAGCTTAAATTCAATACCAAGAATAAGTTAATATTATAGTTTTAATACGAAGAGAAAAAAATTATATGGGATATCATCATTTGTAGTTATGACTGATATGTTGTGAAGAATCGCGCGAACTAACATAAGAGTAATTAAGAAATTTTTCAAATATAAGCGTCTGTAACAACCAAATTTTATTTATATCAGCATAATTGTTTATTGACTATTCCTTGGAATAAATTGGTTTTATAGCAGTTTGTTGCATGAAATTGTTTTCTCTCGATCAATTCAACTGAATGTGTGTAACCTGAATGTGTGCTAAAAACCTGGTAAGTTTCGTATGTGTTTATTACAATATATTGCATTAAGTCTTACAACTTATCAATTTACATCGATAAATATTTAGCAATTGACGAAAATGGACTAAATTATTATCGTAAAGATCTCTCAAATTCAGTGTTGGAGGTAAACGACGATTTGTAAAGCTGTAGCAAATCTCCAAAATCGTATCCCTCCATCGAAAAGGTAAAGCAAGTTTATGTTTTGTTATACACAGAATAAAAAAACATTATTCACTGTGTTTTTTTAGGGCTCCCAATTCTTATATATTTATTATCTTTCTGTTATCGGTGTTTAATCTTTTGTTCTGTTTTGCCATTGTGATTGCATTTGTGTTATTTGATGAGCTTCGTGTTTATGTTACGCATTTTAGTATTGGGGTACAAGCCAGCTACATAATACACTTACTTTCTACAAAGATTTTTCATCAATGGTTTTAGAATGATATCTATTATATATAGATGCTTCTCCGGATTCATTCATGTATCCATGTATATATACGAGTAAAATGTAGCTTGCATACTGCAAGCAGATCGACAACACTAATTTCATATCGGCATCATATCGGGACGGACATCAAAAGAAAAAAAAAATTCAAAATATTCGTAGAATTCGCTGCAATTTAATCACCTGGCAGCGAACCCCGGTCTTCCTGGTGTACTTACTATGCAGCAAAATAGAAAATTACCATATCAAACTATGTGTGAAAATTCAAGCAAAACTATTAGGTGCAACTACCTCAAACGACGTCCTACTATTCACATACACTCCTTATTTGAGAAATTATAATGTGCTCTGGCATCGAACCCAGGAACAGCATGGTCTTATCTGTTTTTTTCTTAAACAAAGTGTTAATATACATCTTCCATCTAAGCAAGAGCTCCGTTACATATCGATAAATGCATAAAAAAATTATGAAAAGATACCCCATAGTATTATATATGGGTGATATTTTTACCGCCCGGCATCGAACCCGGGTCTTTCAGGCAATACTTTCTATGCAGCACAAAAGAAAAACACCATCTCTAACCGCGTATGCAAATTCAAGCAGAAATATTGGTTACAACTGCCTCAAATGACGTCCTACTTTTCCTTTATATTCCTTATGAGGGAAAAGTTATTGTGCTCTGGCTTCGAACCCAGGAACAGTACGGTCTTATGAAAATTTTTTTCTAAAACTTATTCGTACCATACATCTTCCAGCCAAGCACGAACATCCTATCATTTCGATAAGTCCATCTAAAAAAATAATGAAAAACGGCTCCCATGTATTTTAAAGGGCAGATCTTTGCATCGTCCTAGCATCGAACCCAGGATAACTTTTGTAACAGTCATTGATGTTTTCGAAAGTCCAAGACCATAAATATAGGCACCTCGAGTTTTACTTCTCTACCTATCCGGAAAGTATTTTTTTTTAATTCCCGAAAATCACGGCAATGCATTCAAACGGGAAAAATCGGGACTTTGGGGCCCTCTGGAATCGAACCCATGACACTGAGGATCAAAGTCGCTTTTTTCCTGGGGGTTTCACGTTATGGCCAATATGTCATAAAAATTTCAGATCAATGACGCTTGTAGTTTAGGCTGTGAATTTGTATCCTATCTATCTATCTATCTATCTATATAGGTATACGAGTAAAATGTAGCTTGCATACTGCAAGCAGATCGACAACACTAATTTCATATCGGCATTATATCGGGACGGTCCTCAAAAGAAAAAAAAAGCATTTAATTTTTTCTTAAAATTCGCTGAAATGTCATCGCCTGGCATCGAACCCGGGTCTTACTGAAAACCTACTATGAAAAACAATAGAAGATCACCATCTCTAACTATGTGTGAAAATTCAAGCAGAAATATTGGCTACAACTGCCTCAAAAGACGCTCTAATGTTCACGATTTTAAATGGCTCTCGGGACTCGAACCAAGGACGATATTGGAAATTTAAAAAATGTTTCTGAAAGTTATTATTGATCTTAATCTATATGCCAAATTTCAAGTTTCTATATTATTGGGAAAGGTTTCAACATAATTCCTAAAATTCGGATCAACTTATGATTGCAGAGACACCTGGTGTCGAACCCAGGACACATTGATAGCTATGAATGCATAGTTTGATTTGTTTAGACTTGTTCTTCCATCATGCTAAGTTTTAAGTCGATAGCATGTAGGGAAGTACCTTAAACTTGTTTCCGTTATCTCCATAAGAAATGCATTGAGGAATGTAAATTTCCCTCTGGGATCGAACCAAGGAACATCAGGGAAAACATAAAAATCGATTATGAAATATATTTATGATATCTAACCCCATACCGAATTTCAAGTTTCCATGCCATCGGGAAAGGGTCCAAAAAAAATCTTAAAAATCGCCACAATACATTTTAAACGGCCGATTTTTGCCTCGACCTAGCATCGAACCAAGGATATTTTCCGTAAAACTCATTTATGTTTTCGATAGATCATGACCATATATAAAGGCTCCTAGATTTTCGATTCTCTACCTATCCCGGAAGTATTTTTTAAAAATTCCCGAAAATCACGGCAATGCATTTAAACGCGAAAAATCGGGACTTTGGGGCCCTCTGGAATCGAACCAATGACACTGAGGTTCAAAATCGCAATTTTTCTGGAGGTTGCACCTTATGGCCAATATGTCGTAAAAATTTCAGGTCAATGACAATTTTGGTTTAGCCTGTGAATATATGAATGAATCCGGAGAAGCATCTATATATCTATTACGAGTAAAATGTAGCTTGCATACTGCAAGCAGATCGACAACACTAATTTTATATCGGCATCATATCGGGTCGGTCCTTAATAGAAAAAAAAAGGATTGAAATATTTCTTCAAATTCGCTGAAATTTCATCGTCTGGCAATGAACCCGGGTCTCTCTGGTGAACTTACTATGCAGCACAATAGAAGATCACCGATTCTAACTATGTGTGAAAATTCAAGCAGAAATATTTGGCTACAACTGCCTCAAAAGACGTTTTAATTTTCACGAATGTAAATGGCTCTCTGGATTCGAACCAAGGACGATCTTGGAAATCTAAAACATGTTTCTAAAAGTTATTTATGATCTCTATCTATATGCCAAATTTCAAGTTTCTATATTGTTGGGAAAGGTTTGAAAATAATTCCTAAAAATCGGGTCAATTTCTGAATGCAGAGACACCTGGTGTCGAAGCCAGGAAATACTGTAAGCTGTGAATGCAAAGTTTGATTTGTAAGGACTGGCTTTTCTATCATGCAAAGTTTGATGTCGATAGCATGCCGGGAAGTACCTTAATTTTGTTTCCGTTATCTCCGTAAGAAATGCATTGAGAAGTGCAAATGGCCCTCTGGGATCGAACCAAGGACCATCAGCGAACATCTAAAATTTGATTATGATATATATTCATGATATCTATCGACGTGCCGAGTTTCAAGTATCCATGTTATCGGGAAAGGATCCAAAAAAAATCTTAAAAATTGCCGCAATGCATTTTAAACGGCCGATTTTTGCACCGACCTAGCATCGAACCATGGACAAAATTCGAAGATGTCTTTTTGATTTTCGTTGGATATGCACGGCTTCTAGCGGTCCCTCGAATTTCAATTCTCTCCTTTTCCGGAAAGGGCCTCAAAAAAATTTTGGAAAATCCCCGCCATGTATTCTTATGGGGAAAATCGCGACTTTGGGGCCTTCTGGAATCGAACCCATGGCACCGAGGTTCAAAATCACATTTTTTCTGGCGGTTACACGTTATGGCCAATACGTCATAAAAATTTCAAGTCAATCACGCTTGTGGTTTAGGCTGTGAATTAGTATCCTATCTATCTATCTAGGTATATACATGAATGAATCCGGAGAAGCATCTATATATAATAGATATCTACATGGCGGGGATTTTCGAAAATTTTTTTGAGGCACTTTCCGGAAAAGTAGAGAGTTGAAATTCAAGGGATCGCTAGAAGCCGTGCAAATCCAACGTAAATCAGAACGATATCGCCGAATATGGTCCATGGTTCGATGCTAGGTCGGGGCAAAAATCGGCCGTTTAAAATGCATTGCGGCGATTTTCAAAAATTTTTTTGGATCCTTTCCCGATAACATGGATACTTGAAACTCGGCACGTCGATAGATATCATAAATATATTTCGTAATCAAATTTTACATGTTCGCTGATGGTCCTTGGTTCGATCCTAGAGGGGCATTTGCACTTCTCAATGCATTCCTTACGGAGATAACGGAAACAAAATTAAGGTACTTCCCGGCATGCTATCGACTTCAAACTTTGCAAGATACAAGAAAAAGTCTTTACAAATCAAACTATGCATTCATAGCTATCAATGTGTCCTGGGTTCGACACCAGGTGTCTCTGCAATCAGAATTTGATCCGATTTTTAGGAATTATATTTATACCTTTCCCAATAATATAGAAACTTGAAATTTGGCATATGGATTGAGATCATTAATAAATTTTAGAAACATTTTTTAGATTTTCCATGATCGTCCTTGGTTCGAGTCCCGAGAACCATTTACATTCGTGAACATTAGAGCGTCTTTTGAGGCAGTTGTAGCCAATATTTCTGCTTGAATTTTCACACATAGTTAGAGATGGAGATCTTCTATTGTGCTACATAGTAAGTTCACCAGTAAGATCCGGGTTCGATGCAAGACGATGAAATTTCAGCGAATTTTAAGAAAAATTTCAATCCTTTTTTTTTCTTTTGAGGACATTCCCGATATGATGCCGATATGAAATTAGTATTGCCGATCTGCTTGCAGTATGCAAGCTACATTTTACTCGTATATATATATATATATATATACATAGTATATATATATATAGTATGCAAGCTACATTTTACTCGTATATATATATATATATATATATATATATATATATATATATATATATATAAAATGTAGCTTGCATACTGCAAGCAGATCGAAAACACTAATTTCATGTCGGCATCATATCGGGAGGGCTGTCAAAAGAGAAAAAAAGGGTTAAAAATATTCTTAAAATTCGCTGCAATTTAATCGTCTGGCATCGAACCTGGGTCTTAATGCTGAACTTACTATGCAGCACAACAGAAAATCACCATCTCTTACTATGTGTTAAAATTCAAGCAGAAATATTGGCTCCAACTGCCTCAAACGACGTCCTACTTTTCACGAATGAAAATGGCTCTCTGGATTCGAACCAAGGACGATCGTAGAAATCTAAAACATGTTTTTGAAAGTTATTTATGATCTCTATCTATATGCTGAATTTCAAGTTTCTATATTATTGGGAAAGGTTTCAAAATAATTCCTAAAAATCGTATCAACTTCTGATTGCAGTGACGCCTGGTGTCGAACCTAGGAAATATTGGTAGCTGTGAATGCACAGTATGACTTATTAGGACTTTATCTTATTTCATACAAAGTTTGAAGTCGATATGATGCCGGGAAGTACCTAAAACTTCTTTCTTTCATCTCCATAAGAAATGCATAAAGGAATGTAAATGGCTCTCTGGGATCGAACCAAGGACCATCAGCGAAAATGTAAAATTTGATTATTAAATATATTTATAATATCTAAACCCATGCCGAATTTCAAGTTTCTATTCCATCGGGAAAGGGTCCAAAAAAAATCATTTAAAAAATCGCCACAATGCATTTTAAACGGCCGATTTTTGCCTCGACCTAGCATCGAACCCAGGATATTTTCAGTAAAACTCATTTATTATTTCTATAGATCATGACCATATATATCATCTCCTTGAGTTTAAAGTCCCTACCTATCCGGCAAGTATTTTTTAAAAATTCCCGAAAATCAAAGCAATGCATTTAAACGGGAAAAATTGGGACTTTGGGGCCCTCTAGAATCGAACTCATGACACTGAGGTACAAAATCGCAATTTTTCTGGTGGTTACACGTTATGGCCAATCTGTCGTAAAAATTTCAAGTCAATGACGCTTGTGGTTTGGCCTGTGAGTTTGTATCCTCTCTCTATATATATATATCTATTATATACGAGTAAAATGTTGCTTGCATACTGCAAGCAGATCGACACCACTAATTTCATATCGGCATCATATCGGGACGGACATCAAAAGAAAAAAAAATTCAAAATATTCGTAGAATTCGCTGCAATTTAATCGCCTGGCAGCGAACCCCGGTCTTCCTGGTGTACTTTCTATGCAGCAAAATAGAAGATTACCATATCAAACTATGTGTGAAAATTCAAGCAAAACTATTAGGTGCAACTACCTCAAACGACGTCCTACTATTCACATACACTCCTTATTTGAGAAATTATAATGTGCTCTGGCATCGAACCCAGGAACAGCATGGTCTTATCTATTCTTTTTCTCAAACAAAGTGTTAATATACATCTTCCATCTAAGCAAGAGCTCCCTTACATATCGATAAATGCATAAAAAAATTATGAAAAGATAACCCATAGTATTATATATGGGGGATATTTTTACCGCCCGGCATCGAACCCGGGTCTTTCAGGCAATACTTTCTATGCAGCACAACAGAAAAACACCATCTCTAACCGCGTATGCAAATTCAAGCAGAAATATTGGTTACAACTGCCTCAAATGACGTCCTACTTTTCCTTTATATTCATTATGAGAGAAACGTTATTGTGCTCTGGCTTCGAACCCAGGAACAGTACGGTCTTATGAAAATTTTTTTCTAAAACTTATTCGTACCATACATCTTCCAGCCAAGCACGAACATCCTATCATTTCGATAAGTGCATCTAAAAAAATAATGAAAAACGGCTCCCATGTATTTTAAAGGGCAGATCTTTGCATCGTCCTAGCATCGAACCCAGGATAACTTTTGTAAAAGTCATTGATGTTTTCGAAAGTCCATGACCATAAATATAGGCACCTTGAGTTTTACTTCTCTACCTATCCGGAAAGTATTTTTTTTTAATTCCCGAAAATCACGGCAATGCATTCAAACGGGAAAAATCGGGACTTTGGGGCCTTCTGGAATCGAACCTATGACACCGAGGATCAAAGTCTCTTTTTTCCTGGGGGTTTCACGTTATGGCCAATATGTCATAAAAATTTCAGATCAATGACGCTTGTAGTTTAGGCTGTGAATTTGTATCCTATCTATCTATATAGGTATATACAGTAAAACCTCGATAACACGTACTCGTTTAACACGAACCTCTCGATAACCCGAACAGTATCACGGTCCCGGCAGGAATGTATAGTGTCTTACGGGGTTTTGCTCGTTTAACACGAATTTCGGTTATGACGAATTTCGAACAGTTTCCTCCATCCCTTGAATCATATAGTTCGCTTAAGGCGAACTAGTCGCTATAAGGCAAACTGCCTGGCAGAATAAGAAACGTGGCTGGGAGGATAATACGTTGCCTTGGTCCCTCGTTTTGAAACTATAACCGAAGACAATGTAAGACACCCAAAAAAATGTAAGGAACCCAATGAGATACTGAGACTGGTAATCAAGGAGTGAGTCAGGGAGTAAGTTTGGATGAATTTTCTCAGTCTCCTCGTGTCGACGACTGTGAGTGAGTCTTTACTGAAAAACTGTAGCTATAGGAACAAAATATCCTCTTGCAATGAGAAAAACGAAAGCAAATGAGTATTGATCTTCAAATGAAGCTTAAAATATTAAGTGAGGTGGAACGCGAAGCACGGACGAAAACTCAGTTTGCCCACGATTTTGGTATTCCAAAATCTGCATTGTCAACGATAGTCAAAAATCGCGAAAAAATTGACGAAGCGGCTGCATCAGGAGGTGTTGAGCTGAAATGAAAGCGCATGCTTGGATCACATCTTAAGGACCTCGAAGAGGAATTAATGGAATGGTTTAATCACGTCCGAGTAGAATACGTGCCTATAAGTGGACCCGTTATACAGCAAAAGGCATTTTCAATTTCATCCAGCTTGGGAACGACTTTAAGTGCTCCAGTGGCTGGCTGTGGCGATTTCAAAAACGCCATAGAATCTCTTCGCAAGTGATATGTGGGGAAGCAAATAAGGTGAACGATGGAAGTGTCTATGGGTGGCTGGCTTATTTTAAACTTCTTCGAGAAAAGTACTCTCCTCAAGACGTTTTTAACATGAACGAAACGGGTGTATTTTATAACCTCTTGCCAAGCCGCACTCTGAGCATCAAGGGAGAGAAATGCCATGGAGGCAGCCACAGTAAGCAGCGATTGACCATTGTTCTCACTTGCAACTCGGACGAAAGCGAGAAGTTACGAGGGTGGGTGATTGGAAAATCAAAGAGCCCCCGATGCTTCAAGCACATCGATATTTCAAAGCTGCCCTGCGATTACACCCACCAAAAGAAGGCATGGATTGACGGCACTGCATTTCGTGAATGGCTCGTGCGATTTAATATACGTATGGCTGCTCAGAATCGTCATGTGTTACTCACGATGGACAACTGCGCTGCCCACAACCTAGGAAAAATGGAGTTGACTAACGTCAAGGTTTGGTTTTTCCGCCAAACACAACCAATCGTTTGCAGCCATTGGATCAGGGAATCATCGCTCTACTGAAGAGGTATTATCGGACTCACCTGGTGCGAGCAGCGATTCTCGCAGCGAAAGGAAGTGATACATTAATTTGGACTGTTTTGGATGCTGTAAGAGCGATTGGAGAGAGTTTGGGAATCTGTTTCTGCAAAGCATATAAAAAGTTGCTTCCATAATGCTTGGGCCCATAGTGATGTCGATTCTGCTGTTGGACAAGGAGCGGCTACTGAAAAGGACACACCTGAGGAATGGGAGCTGTTGCAAACACTTTCGTCGACAAAGGTAAGTATCGTGAGAATATCTCCGCAGTTTGAGCGTTGATTTTATCTTCTTTAAAACATCTTTAAATTGAGTTTTCGCTTAAAATTTCCAGGTTGAGTTAACTTTTGAAAAATTTTTGGAGTTTGACAATGATCTGTCCGTATGTTTCTTTCCTGACGAGGAAGTAAACTCGAATAGCGAAGAATCATCTTCGGATGAAAGTGAGGAGGAGTCTCTTGAGCCACCCACCCGTGGAGATCGGCTCTAAATGTGCTCCAACGATATGCAGCAACGGCAAATGTTTCCAGGACCTTTTCCGATAACATAGATCGGATTAGAATGGACTGCATGAACCATTTTCGCCCTACCCTTCGGCAAAAGAATTTACATGATTTCTTTAAACCTAATAAAAGCTAAAATATTGACTTTGAAGACTGGTTATTCTTTTATTTATGTACTGCCTGACTGTGATGTATAATAATTTTTTTTACCAATTAATTGTAAGTTTATCGCAAAAATTAAACGACGGAATATATTTACTTACCAATTGGTAAAGAAAGACTTAATAGAGATTTTTGTGATCGTTACTTATACGTCAATATCATAATAGACGTCAGTATATCAGCAAGTATATTCTGACTTTTTTGCCGCGATACGGTTAACACGAATATTTTCATAACGCGAACACTTTGCCCGGTCCCTTGAGATTCGTGTTAGCGAGGGTTTACTGTATATGAATGAATCCGGAGAAGCATCTATATATAATAGATAGATGCTTCTCCGGATTCATTCATATATCTAATATATATAGATGCTTCTCCGGATTCATTCATATATATAGCTATATAGATAGGATACAAATTCACAGGCTAAACTAAAAGCGTCATTGCCTTGAAATTTTTATGACGTATTGGCCATAACGTGAAACCCCCAGGAAAAAAGCGACTTTGATCCTCAGTGTCATAGGTTCGATTCCAGAGGGCCCCAAAGTCCCGATTTTTCCCGTTTAAATGCATTGCCATGATTTTCGGGAATTTTGAAAAAATACTTTCCGGATAGGTAGAGAAATAAAACTCAAGGTGCCTATACTTATGGTCTTGGACTTTCGAAAACATCAATGACTTTCACAAAAAATATCCTAGGTTCGATGCTAGGACGATGCAAAGAACTGCCCTTTAAAATACATGGGAGCTGTTTTTCATAATTTTTTTTGACGCACTTCTCGAAATAATAGGAAATTCGTGCTTAGCCGGAATGTGTTAGGTGAGAATTGGTTTAACCCTTAACCAGTGACGTGCAATTTTTGTCACACTACCAGTGACGTGCGGTCTGGGAGACCGCAATTTTTTAAATATCTTTAAAGTTACTAAATGACACATTTAACAATGTTTAAAAGCCTTAATAAACTAATCAGTTATTAAATAATTTGAATTCAAATTTAATTTTATGTTAATATGAACAAAATTACAATTATTAATCATTTTACGAAGATAGTCAAAAATTTGAATGAAAAAAACATACCCTAGCAAAATAATGTCGCATATTAAAAATCAGGTGCCTATTTTTGTAGCAAAGCCTTTAATGTATTTTTGGGATGATAATTGATAAAACGTTCTTGAAAAATATTTCATTTATTTTGTTTTTCAAGGATTCTGCAAACATTCGATATTACATTTTTCGTGAAAAATGTCCTACCCCTCCATAGAAGCACAGCTCTTGCAAATTTTTTTTGTGCATTATAAAAAAACTGGTTGTCTACATTTGGACCAACAGAAGGAGGTTTTTCGTTTTTTTCATGGAGGGCAAAGTCGGCAAGTCTTCCGCTTCTCTAGTTTATCTTCGAAATTTTTAGGTTTTTCAACTGTAAGGTTCAGAATTTGGCCTATATTGGCTCTTAATTGTGTGGGAATCTTGCTGTTTGACATTATCCTCTTTAATTGTGGCCTTACTAACTCCGCTGCAATGCATTTAATAAAATCGTACCTATTCAGATACTTCTTGTCTTTTAGAGACTGCTGGAGCACAAAAGAATTCACCAATGAAATGTCTAAAATCCTAAGAAACACTGCCATTGGCCATCTCCTTGTTCTTCGACTACATGAGTAGCTGCTGCACATTTTATCTAGTGTATCTACTCCACCATTGATTGAATTATAGAAAGCTATAATTTCAGGTTTCATTGTCACGTCATCAGTGCTCTCTGTGGTGCATTGACGACACCAACCAAAGAGTCCTGTTTCTCTTTGGCACATGAGGAACTAGAGTCATGTTGCCGTATATCCATACAACGAGAACCCTTTTGTGCCTTCTTTTGAAGGCCAGAACTCATTGGATATTTCCCTTTAATTTTTTCTTATCGTCCCGACATAGGTCATTCCTTTCACCCTCAGCTTCTAAACCAGTTCAATTGAAGTGAACCAATTATCAGCTGTAATATTTCGATTGGAATGAAATATTGGCTCAGTGAGACGCGGAACTGATTGCGTAGGTTTCGAAGTCTTTTTGTCTTCCTCTGACAGACCTATTCCGTTGGTACTTTTTCCGGCGTACAAATAGGCATTATACAAATAGCTATTCGATGTATCCGTCAAACACATAATTTTGAGGCCATACTTAGCTGGCTTACTCAGGATGTACATTTTAAATCGGCACCGACCCCTGAAGGCAATTAACATTTCGTCAATACAAGTTGTTGTGCCCAGTGAATAGCAACAATGAGAATTTTTTACGAAACGATTTAACAAATCAGAAATTGGTGCAACTGGGTCACTTTCGTACCGGACGATTCGGTCTTCATGGTTATCAAACCGAAGACATAAAAGGAGAACAGCAAATCGTTGTCCATACATTACTAAACGAAAAATTTCCTTTCCCATGCCATCTGCAGCAAAAGTACTACTAATATCTTCATCGTTAGATTTAAATATTGCCGAATATATTAATAACTCAAGTAAAGCTCTTAATTCAACATAATCTAAATCTTGGATTTCTGGCCTACTCTGGTATACTTTTCTCATAACTTCTGAAGTTTGACATTTTTCCAACACAAAATCAAATTTATTATATCGTCGTCAAAAATAAGCGACCAAAAATGGAGAGGTTGCAGTTACATATCTAGAGGTATAACAGATTGCTTCAAACCTGGTTTTTCCGCGATAATGTTATGCAGACGAGTGTAAAAATTTCTCTTTGGCTCTTTAGAACTCTTATTTTCCTAGGCAATTGGTTTTCCTGCCGCCATATTTGCAAATTATTTTACAACAAAGATATATTTTAGAAAGAAACGAACTTACTGAAAAAATATCTCACATGATTCGTCTTTCAAAAGATCCGTGCATGCGATCCGTGTAGCAAGATGATTACTTGGCAACGAATAGAGCGAAACTAAAGAAAGCAGTTTGGGGAAAATCCGAGAAATACGTTTTCTTTCACATCTGGTCATGTACTGCTCGAACATTCGCCTCGGGTTTTCCCCAGGATCACTCCACCCTTTCCATTGGGGGTCCAAATTCCGCTGACAATATGCTTCACTAAAGGTCATTCATCCAAGGCACAAATGAGTAGTGGCAACAAAGAGAAATTCTCGCAGGATTTGGTTATTCTGAGTTTACCGCCACTTCCGTCGCATCCGTAGTAAGTGACATTCTAGTGTCAGAATCACAGCGAAATATAAAGACGAAAAATTCGGTTCCATACACATAAGGCGTTTTAATGCAAGTATGATTTAATATTTTTCTAAAAAGATTTTTATTGTTGGAGTTGATATTATAAAATAACCAAAACAATCATTATTCTTTAGGACGACCTCAACATTAGCCTACTATCATAAAATCCATATATTTTGCCTAATTTATGCTTTTCAAATAGTAATAACAAAGAAATTTGAAAATAATAAACAAATGTAATAAATAAAGTTAAATTTTGTAAGCCACCGTAATAATATTCATCCATATTACGAATTGAGTTTTCCCGAATTAGTGACGTGCGGTCTCTCAGACCGCGCATGAAATTAAATCGCAACTTAATAGAAATACAAGTAAGATAAATGAAATTCGAAGAATTCTATATACTACGTAAAGGTATCTAAGAAGGTACCATAAATAACAGATTTGTTAAAAATCAAATAATTTTTTTATTCACAATAAAAAAATCGCTGCGGTCTCTCAGACCGCACGTCACTGGTTAAGGGTTAAGAAAAAAATTTTCATAATACCGTAATATTCCTGGGTTCGATGCCAGAGCACATTAACATTTCTCTCATAAGGAATATAAGGGAAAAGTAAGACTTCGATTGAGGCAGTTGCAGCCAATATTTCTGCTTGAATTTTCATACATAGTTAGAAATGGTGATACTCTGCTGTGCTGCATAGGAAGTATTACCAGAAAGACCCGGGTTCGATGCCAGGTGGTAAATATATCTGCCATATAAAACACATTGGGATAGGATTTCATTATTTCTTACATGCACTTATCGAAATACCAGGGAGTTCTTGCTTCGATATTAGATGTGCATTAAGACTCAGTTTAAGAAAAAAAATAGATAAGACCCTGCTGTTCCTGGGTTCGATGCAAGAGCGTATTAAAATTTCTCTCATAAGAAATATATGGGAAAAGTACGACGTCGTTTGAGGCAGTTGAAGCCAATATTTCTACTTGAATTTTCACACATAGTTATAGATGGTGATCTTCTTTTGTTCTGCATAGTAAGTTCACCAGGAAGACCTAGGTTCGTTGCCAGACGGTTTAATTGAGGTGAATTCTAAGAATATTTTCACGCCTTTTTTTATTTTGAGGACCATCACGATATAATGCAAATATAAATTTAGCGTTGTCGATCTGCTTGCAGTATGCAAGCTACATTTTACTCGTATACCTATATAGATAGATAGATAGATAGGATACGAATTCACAGCCTAAACTACAAGCGTCATTGATCTGAAATTTTTATGACATATTGGCCATAACGTGAAACGCCCAGGAAAAAAGAGACTTTGATCCTCAGTGTCATAGGTTCGATTCCAGAGGGCCCCAAAGTCCCGATTTTTCCCGTTTGAATGCATTGCCGTGATTTTCGGGAATTAAAAAAAAAATACTTTCCGGATAGGTAGAGAAGTAAAACTCAAGGTGCCTATATTTATGGTCTTGGACTTTCGAAAACCACAATGACTTTTACAAAAGTTATCCTGGGTTTGATGCTAGGACGATGCAAAGATCTGCCCTTTAAAATACATGGTAGCCGTTTTTCATGATTTTTTTAGATGCACTTATCGAAATGATAGGATGTTCGTGCTTGGCTGGAAGATGTTTGGTACGAATAAGTTTTAGAAAAAAATTTTCATAAGACCGTAATGTTCCTGGGTTCGAAGCCAGAGCACAATAACGTTTCTCTCATAAGGAATATAAAGGAAAAGTAGGACGTCATTTGAGGCAGTTGTAACCAATATTTCTGCTTGAATTTTCGCACATAATTAAAGAATAAAATCTTCCATTATCTTGCATAGGAAGTTTCACCAGAAAGTCCCGGGTTCGATGCCGGGCGGTAAATATGTCTCCCGTTTAAAATGCATACGGTTTGTATTTCATTATTTTTTTGATGCACTTATAAAAATGATAGGAAGTTTGTGCATGGCTGGAAGATGTATGGTTAAAACTGGTTTAAGAAAACAGTTTTCAGAAGACCGTAATATTCCTGGGTTCGATGCCAGACCACATTATCATTTCTCTCATAAGAAATATAAGGAAAAAGTAGGACGTCGTTTGATGCAGTTTCGGATAATATTTCTGCTTGAATTTTTACAGATGGTTAGAGATGGTGAAATTCTATTGTGCTGCATAGTAAGTATCACTAGGAAGACCCGGGTTCGATGCCGGACGAATAAATTGCAGCGAATAATCAGAATATTTTCAATCCATTTTTTTTTCTTTTGACGGCCTTCCCGATATGATGCAGACATGAAATTAGTGTTGTCGATCTGCTTGCAGTATGCAAGCTACATTTTACTCGTATGATATATGAATGAATCCGGAGAAGCATCTATATATAATAGATATATAGAGAGGATACAAACTCACAGCCTAAACCACAAGAGTGATTGAGCTGAAATTTTTACGGCGTATTGGCCATAACGTGTAACCACCAGAAAAATTGCGATTTTGATCCTCAGTGTCATGGGTTCGATTCCAGAGGGCCCCAAAGTCCCGATTTTTCCCGTTTAAATGCATTGCTTTGATTTTCGGGAATTAAAAAAAAATACTTCCCGTATAGGTAGAGAATTAAAACTCATGGAGCCTATATATATGGTCATGATCTATCGAAAACATAAATGAGTTTCACCGAAAATATCCTGAGTTCGATGCTAGGTCGAGGCAAAAATCGGCCGTTTAAAATGCATTGTGGCGATTTTTAAGATTTTTTTTGGACCCCTTTCCGAATGCATGGAAACTTGAAATTTGGCATGGGGTTAGAAATCATAAATATATTTCATTATAAAATTTTACATATTCGCTGAGGGTCCTTGGTTCGATCCCAGAGAGCCATTTACATTCCTCAATGCGTTTCTTACGGAGATAACGGAAACAAATTTTAGGTACTTCCCGGCATGATATCGACATCAAACTTTGCATATAATAAGATCAAAACCTTTAAAATCACACTGTTTATTCACTGCTACCATTGTGTCCTGGGTTCGACACCAGGCGTCTCTACAATCAGTAACTGTTCCAATTTTCAATAATTATTTTGAACCCTTTACCAATAATATAGAAACTTGAAATTCGGCATTTGGATAGAGATCATAGATACATTTAAAAAAACATGTTTTTGATTTCCATGAACGTCCTTGGTTCGAATCCAGAGAGCCATTTACATTCGTGAAAAGTAGAACGTCGATTGAGGCAGTTGCAGCCAATATTTCTGCTTGAATTTTAACACATAGTTAGAGATGGTGATCTTCTATTGTGCTGCATAGTAAGTTTACCAGGATGACCCGGGTTCGATGCCAGACGATTAAATTGAATCGAATTTTAAGAATATTTTCAATCCTTTTTTTTTCTTTAGAAGACCGTCCCGATATAATGCCGATATTAAATTAGTGTTGTCGATCTGCTTGCAGTATGCAAGGTACATTTTACTCGCATAATATATTTCTGTCGTGTTTAATCATCGTTTCCGATATTCACTTGTGAATTTCTGAAAAGGCTCCAAAAAGGTGGTGCTGCTTATCCTAATGTGATCTTCAAATGTATTTTTTATAAACTTTTGACGAATGTTGTCTTCCTCGAAGAAAATATTTATTCAAATGACAAGAAATTGAATATTTAGGTGACATTGTAGACGTAATTATAACTTTTTTCTTTGTTTATTAGTTTGGAGATAATTAAAGCAATGTATTTGTTATCTACCAAAAGTTATGAGTAATGCTGTACGATCAAGTTTGTTACACCGGTGATCAGCAATTTCAATTTCGACGTTGAAATTCAACTGGTAATCAGCTAGTAAATAAATATAATAAAGAAGAAAGAGTAAATATATCAAAGAATTGAATTTTGAGGTATAAAAACCAGAACTATGTCGGAAATTAATGTTTCATTTAAATAATATGACCAATATTGTCGTGGAACCCTATGGAAAGCGTCCACAGTAATAATTCATTCATCAAGCAGTAGTTTCGTGACACTGAGGTTTAAATAAATGCTTATTTGGAACAACGTACAGTATCTATAGTACTGATTATCAAGTAACTTTCAAAACTATTTACTTCTTCTTCCTTAATTGAAAGTTTTCCTTGTTTCTTGTTTCAATCCTAAAACTCATTCGCATCAGATACGTAATTCATACTTGTAAATCCTTCTCCTACAATTTTTATTCTTTTCTGCAAAAGTCCATATTTTGTGATGATGCATGTGATATTTGGTTGGTAACGTGTCTAGCCTCGAAATAGCAGCTCTTATAAATTGTACTCTTTCTTTCTTGTCGCCGAGAGAATACTTTTTTTGCTACCGAAGTGTGGCGACTCTTCAGCTTGTACTTCGATGAGATTAGATTCTTTTAGTGAATTCCAATTTTGCAATGGCAGCATTAAGTGCATGGACGTTAAGCAGAACGTAAGTATATATCGCTTGCGTATGTTTTAATTCGTGGAATCCAACTATTTCGCACTGATCACAGCACTTTGTTGATATTTATTCTTGGTTAGTAAGCCGTTTCTTTCTTGATCTACAATTATGTAAAAATTCAAACTACACATTCGAACAATTCAAAACAACTGACTACACTTAGACCTTAACTTGGTGATTCTTTTATCATTGTATTGGAGCCAATTGACCGTGTTTCTAGGTACGTGTGTTTATCTTCAAACAAACTGCACATGAACTGTAATGAACTTAAGGGTGATTGTTTTCTGACATTAAAGAGAATTATATGAGGGCAAGAGCTGTTCAAAAATATGACAATCTACAGGATGCGGCGCTGCAGTTGATGTAATTTCTACATTCATTCACTCCATTTCTTCTTCCGCTCTAAGTAGTTAAGATTCGCCTCAATGGATCTCTTTATTTTATCTGTTCTTCTATTATTTATTCCGAATTGCTACGAGACAATGAGTAAAAATCTTTATTGGACGAAATTCGTAGTAGGAAGTCATCCATTTAACCCTTTTTTAAAGGTTATTTAACAAATAAGTTATTAGAAATGATCGATGTATATTATTGTGATTTATATTTTACCAGGAATAATTCTTTTCTTTTGACATTTTCCTTATAATCGACCATTTTTAATTGTACTGATATTTATCCAATTGAAAATTAGCCTTTGAGCGTCAAGTAAGTCAAGAGCGGAAAACTAACCATATTGTTATTTTTTACTTGTTTTTCGCGGGTTTTTTCCCTCCTTTTTCTTTGGGTGTTTTCACGCAACGTTTGTTTTTTTACGTCATTCTTCAGCTGCAAAGAATTTTTCCCACACTAATATTCATTGAAACAGAGGCCAAAATGGGCCTAACCCCGGCAATAAAGTGTCACTCTATCTCATTTAACCGAAAACGTCTGTTGTGTTGTTTGCTCTAGCTACGTGACGTTTAACACAACCATAGCTCCGTTCTTTTGCTTGCTAATAAATTATTTTGTTTATATTTTTAATCCTTGTCAATGCACTACTGTAGTAGTATGTTCCATGGATTTCAAAGTGAAGTCAAAGTTTCCTAAATATATATCTGCAGTATTCATTTTATTTTGAATGATTATTTTTAATTTATTACCCGCTTTAAAAAGACTCAATTACAAAGAGGTGATAGTTTTATCATTCCGATAGTTATTTCTTGAACAAAATTCGCATTATTTTAATAAAAAGTTAAAATTGATAGTAAACATTTTCAAAACCTATTTTTTGTAGAACCGCAATCATTTTACTTGGAAATATTGCGAGATTCTGCCTCCAAGAAGTATGCAACATTTTAAATATTCAGACATTTTCAATATACTTGCATCAGACGAGCTCTTCTGGTAACTATCTACTCATCTCAGTCATTGTAAGTCATATCTGTTCGTTTTCAATACCTCTTTTACGTCTTTCCATACTTTCTCGTGTGTCTGCTTTTGGAGTCGTCAACCCAAAAGGATGATCAACACCGCTACCATTAGCTAACATAAGGCCTTTATGAAAGCGAGATTGAGTCTCTTCTAAACTTTAAAGGATGAATGAGATATACTGGGATAGATGAGAGTCAATTTTATCTTGCTTTCTTCACTGCGCCTGACATAGGAAATTAGTACTTTTAATAGTAATCAGTAAATAGTTCACAGGGAGTATTTCAGATCAATCAGTAGCTTTCATAACATCACATCCATTGACAAAAATGATGCTTAGGTAAATGAAAGATGCGCTACATAGAACGAAGATAATTCTTTTGTGGGCGAGTCTTCCGCTGAGATGTCCGCACACAATTGGCGTGATCAGTCGTTTTCAATGAGAGCGTCGCTAGGAAAAACAAGAAAAGCGTCGCTTGGGTGAAAAATGGCGCGAAGGGAACGTAATTGAAGGAAAGTTCTCATGAAGGCAAAAAGCGGGATTTTGGGGAAAACGTGGACAATGGGAGGGATTGAGTGGCTCTCACAATAGGAAGAGTTACCATTAAATCGCAGTGTGCGCATGCGTATCTCGTCACAAAGGCCTTGGATTGGATGAGAGAGGAAATATTTATGACACACACTCCACCTTCGAATACAACATTTCATTGAAAAATACTCGACCGATATACGAAATTTAAGCAGACCAATTCAGATTTCTGGTCAAAATTAACATAAATTCCACTCGTAAAGCATAACAAGTGATATTATTTTGTTTCTACACGTAATCTATCATTCTTGAGTTAAAAGTATCCTTTCTAACGTCTGAAGACCTACTTTCTAATGTCTGAAGCAGCAATTGCAAAATTCTAACTTCTTATTTCTTGAATTGCACAAAAATATTGCGAGTTGAAACAAGTTAGATTACTTTTAAGTACGTGAGAGAATGCATTCACAAGTCCGCAGATTCTTATTTTTCATATGAAATCGGAATTTTCTCTTTGATGTTTTATAATCACGGGCTAATCCATGGTCCACTTACTCAAGAGATACGTATGAAACGAAAAATGAAAGTTATTTTCGAAGACTTGACATATAATTAACATCGACGGAAATATGATTGTATAAGGTATTATTTTCACACGAACCTACATCAATGTCTTGTATCAACCGCATAGTATTATAAGCAAAAGCAAAATGTGTCTTATTTCTAGGTGTACGGCAAAGATTTTAATTCAATTGCCTAATATGGTATTTTGGGAATATATTGCATTTCGCTGATGAGTGTAAAAAGAACAGTTAGGTTTTTACGTAGAAAACCCGCTGGTTCTCATTTATTAGAGTGAAAGAGACGAACCTTCCGAGTTAAAGATAAGGAATTAAATAATGATAATGATTTAATTATTTATAACACCATGAGCTATCTCATGGCGTATCGTAATGTTGTGGTTCGGAATCAATATCTCCGTCCGTGGTGTTATGCTCTAAATGTTTTTCATATGCTTGGAGCGTTACGTAATTAAGGAATTTCCCGTACTTCTGGTGAATGCTGTTTTTTCCTGAGTTGAATGACTGTTCTGCACCAGGACACACCAAGGTGTCCACTCATTTCTTCGAGTTTTGTTTCCATTGGAGACGCGCGTTTCCATTAATCTTTCGAACGCCTTCCATTTGTGGACCCCTGTGGTCACCAGTGCTGCCACCACTCGGAGAGGATCCACTTTTATAATGCACCGTGCCATTTGTTCGAAGAATGAGACAAGAAGGGAGTCGAAGGAGCGACACGAGAGTGCAGAGTGTGAAATATTGCCCTCTCAATGGACCACTCGAGGGTTTACCCGGAATTATTTTTTCTTATTTTGGGACTGAACATAAGTATTGCAATCAATTACACTTTACGATAAGAATTCATTGATTGGCATCGAGGCATCGCCAATGAAGAAATGCTGGAATTACTCATTGATATATCCTCCAGAAATTGGTGGTGAAGGAAATGTTTATAGATGCCAACGGCTTGGCCTCGACTTTGTTATAGCTTTCCATCTTGAATAGATTAAACACTGGAAGAAGTGTTTCTTCAATTAGTCTACTTGTGAGATCTTGGGAAGGCCTTCAATCCGCCCCTATGCGACCTTCAAATTAGAGGAAGAGAACTGGGGATAACTGGAGCGAAGAAAAGCAGTCCGTGAAAATGTTAATCCATCTGTCTGCATGCACCCCCTGCCCCACGCCAAAAGGCGGCTTGCAATATTCATACGTAGATGTATGTATTAATGATATGTAGCGAACCGACCCATCGGTAAAAATCTCCGAGGGTCTTGGAAACAAATTTCCTTTGCTCCAAAATGAATTGAAGTTAGGAAAATTTTCTCTTCGAAACCGAAGGCGTCCTAGGTTCGCAATGCATTGCCATAAAACAGGTAAAAAAGGAGTAATTCCGTTTAAGGATATGTTTTCATTATTTTCACAAAAATTGAGCAAGACTGCCCAGTGGTGTTTGGACGCGGTGAATTGCATCATGACTCCTCCAATTATAATAATTTTGTTAGCATTTGTTCACTTTATCAAACTCGAGGGCGTCTTAGATTCGAGAAGAGGAATACGATTACATTTCGGGTGCTAAATAATGTGTGGAATCATTTTTCCGGCAATCCACTTTCGCATCGCCAAGAATAACTACAGAAATAACACGAGCCCAATGTGGAAGCTGCGAACGATAAATAAAATACGAAGCGGATGCCGCATTGCCTGCATCTTGTGCGGTCTCAGGTGTTCTGCAGATGAGGCTGCCGGAGGCGGCGCCTTGACCTTCAACAGGAGGAAGACGGTTGCTCACTTTGAAATATAATCCATGAATGTATTCGTCTCTATTTGTATCCGTCCTCAATTGTCATCTATCCGACCTGTTCTTTCCCATTCGCGTGTCTTTGAAGATTCAGATTTCAGCAGAACGTCTGTACGCATAATAACGAGAACAAATAAATTCAAGTTTTCCATTTCCTTGGTTTCGAATATTATGTCCAATTAGAAGTCAATTCACAGTTCTCTTTTATCTTTTGATTCAGTTTCTGGAAATATTAAGCTAGAATTAATTAATTAAACCCATTAATAACGATAAAGTATGAAAAGAGTGGAATTGAATAAAGACTTGTATTTTGTTCGTTGAATTCTGCTTTCGATTAATGATCGCGAGAATAATGACGGAATATATGGAATATTTGTAACTTCTAGTTGACAGAAGCAGTCCTTGACTGTTAAGATGATTGTTAAAGTCTAATTCATGCATTTTGCTACGATAACAAGTTGGGGATGTTTGTCACTTGGATAGCAGTGGATTGAGGATGTCAGATATGTAGGAGAGAAGATAAACTACGGTGATTTTAACTTTTGTTCTTTAAATAGACAATTCAAAAAGATTAACTTATGACATGTAGGGTAGGAAAAGATTTTTGGGAACGGATTGATAGCAAAGTGAAAAAAGAACTATTTTACATTGAGTCTCCCGTGTTCCTTAGTGTCCTATGAAATATTAAGCTTACCATTTTAACTCTAATTTTTGATACGATTAATATTTTATATTATAAATACTATGTTGATTGTATGAAAAAGTATGAATTATCTACATAAACATTTAAACATTTGTTTATATTTAATATGAGTTCCATAATTCTTGTCGGGGAAGCTTACTAGTACTTGTGTGTATGTAGTTTATTTGTCTATTTACAATATTATTAATTGTATATTTTATATATTGAGATTAGCTGCCACCAGACTGGTGTCTAACTGCGGTGAAAATTGTAATAAATAATAAATTATTATGTCTGCTGCAGTGAGACGACGAGTCACGTACCAGCGTTAACCTAAACTACATTTGGCAACTAACTCAAGCAATATTATGAGGTTCTGTTTGAAAAAATATAAGACAGTCGTGCAACATAAACACCCCTGTTGGTGTAGCTGTAGCCTGCATTGATTATTTTGTTATTAACAGGCAACTCTCTTTTTATTTCATTGTGTACTTATCGTTTTCACATACCTAATGGCTCTATATTCATCTAAGAGTCTTTGAGTAGCTCATCTGCGCTTTCCTCCCTTTCTTCATTTATCTTTCACTCCTTCTTTTCTATAATTACCACACCCTGACGTGCATTATGAGCTGTTTTATCGAATGCTATCATATCGTGAGCTACTTACTTAATGCTGATTTCGTGTATTCTTAATTTTCTTTGTTTTATGAAATTCTCTGTTTCGTGGGGAGTTCTTCGTCCAATTCTTGCTATGATTTTTTTCCTCCAGAGTAGATATCTCCTTTGCCAAATTTCAGTTGTGAAGATTCGTTTCTGCTACAGCGGATGTCTTTCGTAAAAATGAAGGTGAGACTCTTTCCATCTCCATTATATTTCAATGTTGTTTTGATGCGTATAATTAATATTCCGTTATCTTAGGCTATTGTCCTGATGTAATACTTCTGTGAAGTCAAAATCGGGTTGATTTTCAAGTTATGATGCGATGGAGGGGAAAGGGGACAGTGATTTTGCTGCCATCAATGAAACTGCTCTTTCGTCAAAGAGAAAGTAAAAGGAGAAAGTTTAGCGGGTTCACATCCATCGAGGGACGAAAAACACCGTCGCCCGCTCCACATTCCAGCAACTCATTGTGTCCCCCGCAGTCCAGTCCTCGGACCGGAATTTTTCAAAGCTCCGTTGGCAGGAAGAATGAAGAGAAAGATGAGTTCGGAGGCTCAAGTTGGCAAGAAAGATCGGTGCCTTTGTTCCAGAAGGGGAGACAAAAACGGAGGAGACGCCGATCGGAAAAAAATCCCATTCGGACACGGATCCTCTGTCCCTGCGATATATCCTCACCTCTCAACTCATTACTTGCAGTCTTGTGGCTTCCGAAGGAACAATGCTCCTGTTTCACGCTTTTTATCGCCCCCATTGGACAGAATTAGTCATTATTTTTCTATGAAACATTTTCCCGATTTATGGACGATTCCTTTGTCGAATGCGCTAGTGTTGGAATAGTTGCTTTCAGCGCAAATGCGATGTTGCAATAACTCTTAATTACTAACTTGAGATTGCCTTGATTATTATCAATATGAATGCACCATTCTTCCTGTAACCGTACTTCCTTCATCTGACAATCGTGCCTCGCAGTGCATCCAATACCTTTCCTTCGTATTTTCACCACTATTTCATTTACTTCTCTTTTCGTTTTCTCGTCAAAGAAGCTCATCATTTCTTACCCTTCTCTTTCCAATTAATTTTCATCATTCTTCTGTTGCATCTCCAATCGCAGTTGCAGTTCTTGCAAAGCACTTTATTTATAGACTTTCAATAACCTTTTCCGTAACACCGAGAATTAAAAGAGTCTTAATTAACTTAAATATGGACAATAGAGAAATGTGGACCAAGCAGATTTGCGGGCGAACTGATGTTCTCACTAACAAATTGCGGTATTTATTTGAGTATTGTGGAAACAGAAATAAGATAAACAATATCGAGAATCGCAGCAAAATTGGAACGGGTTAAATGGTTGTCGTGTCTGGAGAAACAGCTGCTGCATCTAACGAAATCGACTGTATCGGAATCGCATCAGAATTGAAACGTAAGAATATATAATTTAAGTGATATATTTTTCCTTGATATGTCATGGTCTTTAAAAGATCTTGTTAAAACGATTCGACATCTTTTAGTCCTTTTAAAGAGTACCTTAAAATTCATTGAACTCTCTATTACCGGGCGCATTCCGATTAATGTGCTTTGAAATGACATTCGGTCATTTGGCTTTAGAAGTTCACGTGATCGATGAAATCACTCGTTAATATTTAGATATTTGGATTTGGGGCTTAAAATTCATTATTCAACGAACTGCCGTTCGGATTTTTGTGGAAGAAGCTTTTTCAATCACTCAAAATATAAATTGTGAATGAAATGCATAATTTCGGTGCATCGAACTCTTTTGTTTCGGAATTTCTGATTTAATCCTAACGAATATGATTTTTATAAATCTGCGTTTAGACTTTATCCACTCCATAGCTCTTAAAAAACTGAATTTTAAAAATCAGTTAAATTATCAGTTAAAGTCGAATGCATTAGTACTAGAGGAAAGCTAATCTTCGTTACTTTTATAAAAAAATTGTATTGTATACAAAAGCGAATGGTTTCAATCTATTTGTACACAATTTTACAAGTAAATCAAAACAGAATATTAAATATCTGGATAATTATCTGTAAATTTATATTTCTGCGAAGAATTATGCATGATAATGATAACATAAGCCAAAACGTTGCTTGGATTCTCACTCCATCAACATCATGTTCATAGCGTTAGACGAAGTATCATGGCGTGGAATGAAGTAGTTAGCTTTCGTTTTTAACGTAATAAAGCTCGTCATAGCTCACAAACGAATTTCAAAGCACTATTCCAAGAGGATGAATTTCTCAGATACCTCGCTAGATTCAATTTGAGCACTGCAGTAATTGAAGCAGAATTGAAAAGGGTTTTTTACACGATCCTTTTATAAGATAATAGTGAACAATATAGAAGCCGTTTTGAAAAGGCATTACGCGGAAAAAATGGTGCATTCATAAGAAAAGATGCGTTTCCTCTTCAAAGAATTTTTAATAAATTCAGGGAAACTACATTTTTGGAAGATACAATCGGATCATGCAACCCCCCCCTGCTACCTCGGTCGATCCGATAGTGACCGTAAGTTAAGAGAAATAGATGCTAGGATGAATCGATTTAAAAATTAATTCTTTCCGCGAACGATACGAGACAATAACCGATTAAGGAAGTAGTTTAGATTCATTTGGTGTTTACACCCCCTGCCACACGCCGAAAGGCGGCTTGTAGGGTATTAATGTAGATGAAGATGTAGATGAAGGCAGAATAGTTAAGAAATTGGAGAAAGGTTTTCAGGTTAGCATTTTTCCGAATCCTTCAGTTTTAAGGTGAATTTCTCACGTTTAAGGCTCGAATATATTTCATCTGGTGTCACTTAGAATTGGTTTGCTACATCAGATACAATTTAAGAGGAAATAGTGCAGTGATGACTCAACACCTAATTCTAATTTAACTTTTATCGGAAGAAAAACGGCATCTCAATTTTCGAAACGAATCACCTAAGAAAATATTTAAAACTATAATTATCGAAAAATATTTTAATAATACGATTTTTAGTATCTCACGATTGTAACATTTTGCTACTTTATTGCAAAGTTTTGCTTGCTTAAAATAACTCTTTCACTCGATTTTTGCCTGCATTGCTTGTTTACGCGAGGTAAACGTTTTTCTCACTTTGAAATCTTGTGAATCATGCGTATGTTATGGTTGTTTATGCAGTACATTTTCATAGTCTCATTTATCATTGAAAAATGTTCAGGTACCACTGCTATACGACATTCAGCAAATTTATACCGACTTTTTTCGTGAATTACTATGATCATTGGCTTCTAATCTATCGTCTGTGTTTATAGTCTGGTGTATATATTTGGGGTATCCATAAAATGCAGAATTTGATTTTCTTATGTTTATTCAAGCGAATGCGGTTGCTTCTTTATTTTCTACACGCAAATATAATTCTCGGAGATATTCCTCGGGTTTGAATGGCAAACTGTTTCGTTTCGCAACTGCTTTTGGAGATTGAAGCGTTAAAACGGGACGTTAAACCGTTCCGGAGATGAACAATCGCGGTCAGTGGAATGCATCACGTGATAACAGCCGAAGAGCGAATTTCGCTTCCGGCGTAATGGAGTCCGAGAGTGCATTGTATTTATAAACTGCATGGATCCTCCCGACGGCGAAACACTAGCGCCAGCGGAGGGATGCGAATTAAAGAATAAATAACAAAGGGTAATCGGCTTGGCTCCGGAAGGCATAAATTAATAAGCCGCAACCGCAGTGGCTCCCCCGAGCGTGCGCGGAAAAAAGACACGCTTTCACTTCCGTCCATAGGAAAAAGTTTTCAACTAAAAGTGCGGGGGTTAGGTGGCGCTCAAGTGGCGGGATGAGGAACTACCGCATGGCGCATTAAAGATGTCGGTCTCCTTGACCGGAAATTCGCCTTTCACAGAATTCCAATCATTCCGGGATATCGATCGAAAAATGGATCGATACGGAGACCGAAACAATTAATCACAATTACGCGCGTCAACAATGGAAGTGTGACTGAGGCACAACAATACAATCACGATAAACTGTCGAAGGTATAATTTACTTAGGTGACAGTGGCCCATAACGCGTTCGCTTGTCGAAAATGTTGTTTGCTTCCGTTTTCACTTCGAGTGGCTTTGATGACAGCAAATGCGGCTTCGAGATAAGATTACGCTGAGAACCTTTAACTGCAACATTTGCAACACCCTGCATTATCACTGCAGGTCGATCATCCAGTATAAAATGTCTGTTGGAACGGGGAAATAGCAAATATAAGATTACATACTAATTGGAGCTCCTGCCGAAAACAACAGCCAATGTAACAAATGAGAAGTTTTATCTGGGTTATGTACTACGTAGGCTAATTATTAATAAGGTTCATTGAACAATTTTTGGCTGCAAATTGAACTGATAGAAAATCTCTCCTTTGCCTACTTGCGATTAACTGGAAGAGTAGTAAGTGCGATGACGGTTCTTGAACGTCCAAATGTCCCCGGGACTTTATTGACCCGGAAACTAAGGACATATTTACACCAATCTCTTTGATTTTGGGCATTTTATTTTTCACTAACACCCCATTAGCAGTGTTTTAACACCACAGTATTTCTTATTGATTTTTAATTTTTTGTGCACCGCGTTTTTGTGATATGGCTCCAGCCGTTCCAGTTATACGCTAATTTGACGAAATTATCCGTCATTTCTTCGGAATCCTTCAAATTTCTAAAACGACATTCCACGGTGGAAAAAATTGCACTCGATTTTCTTTCCCACTCTTTCGATTTTTATAACGAACGATATTTCTATTATAATATTGCATAAGAATTAAAATATGAAACGACAGAGGTTATGTGCATTTCCTATGATAACCCTTCGAATCGTATGGTATCGAACCGAGGATCTTAAGTGAATGAATAGTAGCATTTTATAATCGGAAGAGCGACTTTTAATACTGTGCGAACTTTCGGTTTTTGAATTCGGTCGTACGCCCGCACTCTGCTTCTCATTATATTGATTTAACTGTTATTCGAATGTTGAGGGACGTATAAATTGTGAGCGTTGAGGAATTACTGTTGACACAGCAATAAAAACTACAACAGTAAGCTGTTGTTTGAACAAATCTTCTTTATCAATGGTCAACGAATTGTTGCATCCCTTCTTAAAACACTTAAACAATAAAAGGGCGGAGGAGTTCAATGTTAGCACAGTTTGAGAGAATTAGATGAAAGACGAGCAGTAGAGTGAAATTGAAAACTTTATTGCAATAAAATCTATTGCCAAATAGCGTACAAATAAAATACAATTATGTTATAAGTAATGGCGAGACAATAGTTATGACAATTAAAGTAAGGCCGTGCAGTGGCGCAACTTGAAGCATTAAAATCCTTGAAAATCATTATTTGCAGCGTCGAAATACCTTGTCCGTCCATGAGCGAGCCCAACTTATATCGATTCGAAGTGATTGCCCAAAATTCGACCCAAACGAGGGAAAGAATGGACCCCTCTTGCGTGTGTGCTCGAATTAGAGCATGCAGATGCACCGTCGAGAAGGTTATTAAATCCTTTTGGGAAACCATCATAGTTGACGGAAATGCTCTGTGAATTGTAAAGGAGCCTCTACACGGAGTCACTTTTGTTTCGACTCCATGCAGTATAGTCGTAAACTTGTGTCCGAAGGTCTGTAAAAAGTGAGCGCACACACGTCTAGGGCTGTAAGTAGTTAAGCAAGACGGACGATGGAACCTTTGTACAGCACATAAATAATTTTAAAAAAGGTAGCGAATGAGAAAAAAGATTAAGTGGTAAGTTTTGATTCGCCGCGGTTTTAGACTTTTCACTACCGATGGAACAGCGGAAAAGAAATCCTTTAATAACATTTTGGGGGTCTGCAGATGATTTTGGTTACTATACATCGATGGTTTCACCGAATATTACCAAATATAATATTGATGATTATGATCATACCAGAGACATTAAAGGTCTCTAGCGACAGACAAACATCGATAGCTTTCTATTTGTGTTTTGGCTAAACATCGACCCGATATAATTACGAAGCATACAAAAATATCAATTTAAGTTTTAAGAAAAGTATTTATTTCTTTTCCTACCCAGCCTCTTATTTTTATTGCTATGCTAGAGAACGTAATATTCCCTAATAACTGTGGTGAACGCTGCAGAGGCTTTCGTTTCTCTCTGCCATTGAAAAGATATTTAGTCGTTTTTATTGAATACTTCTTTTAGCGTAAAACTATACATTGTTATTTAAACATAAAATTATGATTTTCTTAAAGTTATCTTATTCTTCGTTAAGCTGCTATATCAATCTTTAACACTTGTAAAAAGAGAATTGGAAGGAATGATAATTCTTCAATGGAGGTTTCTGGAACTCTAGATTGGCTAGTGCATAATCTACGAGTTTAAAAAAATATCATGGCCTTAATAATCGTTTTGAAAAATTAGTAACAGAGGCAAAAGTTTTTTTCGAAATAAGATAGGAGTATATAAAAATATAATTTTATATTTTCGATTCAGGATAAGAGAGTTAGCAGCCCTTAGCAACGGGGAAATAACACAGAGATATCTAAAGAGATGCGCGCGTGGAGGTGCCCCAAATAACCGAAAAAAAAAACATTTTAATTAATTTTTCAAAGAGAGAGAAGAAAATTATGCAATTTGTACAGATATTTTTATGACAAAATGTCCTCTAAAATTAGTGTTTATTTTGGAATTGCGTTTTCCCGCTAAACTGATAGGTGATAAGGTAAAATGTTTTTTTTTCGTCATCGCTATTATTTTATCGACCATTTTGTCATTAAAAGATATCGACTCAACCTAAGGATGTACCAAAATTTTTATTCGCAAAATAATGTTGTGGAGTTTAAATTTGTGGAAGTTTGGTTCTACAAGGGTGTTTCTATTGAAAGCTCCTGCTGTTCTTTTGAATAATTTTGGTAATTTTATCGTTATTAGATTACAAGTTATAACGAAGAGATAAATAAGATATGCATAACTGAAGATTCTAAAAATATAAATAGCCTTAAAAATGATAACATTCGAGAAAAAATAATTTTCAATTGTTCAAAATGAGTACATGTTGCTCCTAAGCAGATAGAGTGGAGTACATTTTAAAGTATTACTTAAGATTGACATGCGTGTTACGTAATTTATTTATTTTTTATTAAAACGCTTCAAGTTGGTATTAATACCAGGTGGCAACGGTTGAGGAGGAATAACAATACAATCTGTCCGGCATTCGCCCAAGGACGGGAGGGAAAGCCCTCCAAAAACCTCCCGTGGACACATCTTAACAGTTGCAATAGGCCCAATTAGTACAATGTGTCAAACAAGTCAGATTTTTGTAGATAAGATAATTGTGATATTCGACGGGAAGATACATATGAAAGCTGCTCATTCAGCACCCCGATGTCCTCCATCTTTCCAAAAGATACTCAGGGTGCCTTTGAAAGTATTATTCCCACAGTGTTCTCGTATAGGATGATACGGAATTAAAATTATCTTCAATGTATATTTAGATTCAAGATGTCGATAAACTCGAAAGAACTCAAGCAATAGTTTCTAAGGGTTCACTGTCATGTCCCTCTCAAACATGAATTTATCTCTCATGCATCCGGATGCGGTTCATATTTATTTCTGCGCAAACTCACACACCGAAGGGGGAGCGAATTTCCCTGGAAAATTCACTTTCTATCTCGGGAATTCGCCGCAACCCTACGTTGATCTAATCCTGCTTCAGCCCAAGCATTTAAAGCAGGGGAAGGCCTTCGCTTCCTCTTAAGCTGCTCTAGTCTTCTCTATTTGGGATCGTATTTAACAGCGTCAAACGAAGAATAGGGGGGAGTTTTTAAATAATTTAAGCCGGCATATTAGCGTATAGAATGTGTAGCTTAATCTAGTGTATATAGTCACTCTCAAATGTATTTCCCCTCGTCATGATATACCATCTACTGTACTGCTTCCGTGAGCGGTGCAGATAGAGGAAAACGTACCGATCAGAGGTGTAGAATGCGAATATAGTTGTAGAGGACAAAGTATTCTTTATGGATCGGAAGCTTGTCGCTTTAAACATTCGAAATGTATACAAATCGGTTAAAAATATAAGTGAATATTTATAACAAAACGGAATTTCCGAATACAAGGAAATTCGGCACTTTAAAAATGCGGACCAGATGGGCCCGAGGACCGCTGGGTGCAAGTACACCGTGGAGTTATTTTCGATTTCTGCATTTCTCAAATGTGGACAAGAGTACCTATAAATGGATGATTTTGAAGGAGAAAAAAATGAAAGGGTCCGTTGAGTTGTGTCAAAGAGATGATAAAGAGATTTGCAAAGTTTAAAAGAATAAAAGAGATTGAAAATAGAGGTGCGTATGGAGTAGACTAAAGCAGTGTACGTTTGGATTGGATGAATAACGAGATGACCTCGATCGGGAAAAAGAGATAAATATGTTTGTTTACCTTTTCTACGGTAAATACTCATTTTCGGTCTATAAAATATTCTCTCCATTTCAAAAACATCTATTAAAAACTGTTGCATCATTTTAGTTTGGCTTTATTTGATATTTCCTGTGATGCCCTTTGAACGGACTAGCCCTTCCTCATTCCTATAACCCAAAAACATCACCAATTTATTTTCGTAAAATTTATTGCTCATTGTGTCGTTATTACCACTTTATTTCATTTTTCGAATTAAATTCTATCTCCTTCTCTAGTATCCGTCTACATTAACAAAATTGCTCGTTCCCTCTATTATTTACCCAAACGCATTTTCCGAAGGACAAAATGTGCTTATTTTTATTATTAGCTGAGCAAGCACTATATTTAAACAGACTTTACTGAAAATATCTGCAGAAAAATCATGTGATTAAAACTCTTTTGGCTGATTAATGATTAAAAATGTTATCTTTTTCTCTATTTAAATTGCTCACTGCATGCATCCTTAACTGGCTTCATTATACATGACGCATTTTATTACTTAATTTGTAGCAACGGTCAATAGTTTTACTCTTCGACTATTCCTGCTACCTCATTCTGACGAAATGTATTCATTATTTTTTTAAAGGATAATATTTCTCCCGTACTTTTGTTTCATTCTTTGCTAGATGAATGCGAATGAGGTACGAGTGATGCCGAATAATGACATTAATCATAATCGAATGCAAGAGATGTTCATAGGGCTGCGTTTGCATGGACTCAGAAAAGGCAAACATTCCTCGTCTTGTGAGCATTCCTTCCAAAGATTAACTGATTGCGGTGTTTAAGCAGGTTGATAGACTCTTAGCATGCGAATACTTGGAACATTTTAAATTATTTTTCTTTCATTTAAACAGTACGGATTCTTGGTTAGTCGTCTCTTGCATAATGGGTGGGGATCTCCTATCGAATCTTCATCTACTATCATTACCTTACAGTAAAGTTAAAGTAAAGTAAAGATTTACATTGAAACCGCAAACAATGACTCTGAGCAGCATTTTTTTATGCCTACGGAGCTCATGCATACCACGGCCATTATTGCTGGGAATGGAGTAAGGAAGCACTTATTTTAAATCCAGTTGACTGCATTATATTACACATTAATAGTTTTAAATAATTATTTTAAACTCGGTAGCCCACGCAATACTTACTCATTCATAATTTGGAAATCATAATCAATAATTGATGGACAGAACACTGATTTAATTTTCAGTGGGCTCTAGTGCCATTCCTTATTCAATGCCATTTCTTTCTTCTTTCTTCCTTTTACCAAACGTCCTCTGCCTTCGTCCACCCCATTGTCTAATCTCTTGTATCCTGCCATCAGTCACTATTTTTATTAGTACCTCTCTTCTCATTATCAATGCTAATTAATCTTAACATTTTGCCCAAACATTTTCTCTGCCGTTGTTTAATTACCTCGATTGAAGCCTTCCATCTCCGTCGCCTGTTTTCCTATCATTATAATTTACTTCTACATTCTGCGCTGCCCCCACATCTCGAAGGACTCCGATCTTATTATTTCCGATTGTCTTGTAATTCATAATCATTAATGATAAATGATTAAGTTAGAAAAGAAATAAGAATACTTATGTCGTTCGTACTTAGGCTTTAATTCTATGAAAAAATGATTTATTTTGATGATACATGCAATTATCGATTCAGTGAAATTGTGTTTAAGTTAGGCGTCTCCGTGAAATTCGACCTGATATTTAACTTAATTACGAAACACTTATTTTTAGTTTGCTTAATTTGTCTTTTGGTGTAAATGTGAATCTAAAATTACTGCAGCCTCTACTATTGCATGTAAAATGGTTTTGGGTGAATCATAAAGAAAGTGCTTTCTGTTAAATTGTCCTAATTAAAATTGCAAATTTTCACGTGAGTTACGAAACGTTCTTCCGCCTTTTACTTCAATTATATTCACTTCAATTAATTTTAATTTCCATATACGATCATAGTTAATTAGTATTAAATTGTTACATTTGCTCTAAATTTAGCATGTGATTAGGCGTGATTTATTTTCCTCTATGCATCGCGCTGTTTTTACCCAATTGGATAAACTCGTATTTACAATTACCTCTCGATGTATTCAGATAATCTCAATGATGTTTTCTAAATAGCGAATGAGCAAGTTGGCCGAATTAAAATGAGCCCTTAAAATTGCTTTACATTTACCCCTCACGCCTGATCAGGTCTGTGTTATTTCATTGGTGGTGCTAACGTGATCTCATCCATTTAGTAAGATGTGAGTTGTCCACATTCGGTAGATGCGCATTTAGAAGAGAGCAGAGTAATCGGAACAAAAGCATCCTGCGCAGTTATTGAACAATTTAATTTAATGACGTCAGCAACCAGCAAAATGAAACCGAGTCAAATTTCACGCTCATGCTGATTGTGGAATCACAGATGGAGTTCAAAATGTGGTTGGACAATAGCCTGTTATCAATTGCATGTGAAATCGATGTTACGATTTTTACTTTCTCCCTATACGTAGTATAGAGAAAGTATTGTATTCGCAAAAAAATTCGACCTCCAGATTTCGACGGAAATAGATGTTTTGGGGCCCATAGAGCATGTTTTAGCTATTTCCCCGAACATGTCTGTCTGTGGTAAGAAAGTTTGTGGGCGCTCTATCTTAAAAAGTAATTATCCGATAATTTCCAGAATTCATATTTAGTATGTTCCTAACAATGTCAAGAGTTGATTAGTTTTTGATGAATATCGCTTAACCGGAACAAAATTTTGTTTCTTAAATATCTCTGTCAGAATGCAATGTAGGTATATACAATTACAAACAAAAGTTATAGATAATTTGTTTTACTACATTTTTTGTTTGAAACATTTTCTGTAACACTAATTGTTTTGGAGTTATTCCTGAATAATGGTTAACCGGTAGTTGTTGTTTATCCAGAAACTTAAGTTTTTCCTACATATCTCTGTCAAAATGCAATGTAGGTATATACAATTATTTACAGAAGTTATAGATAAATTATTTTACTACAACTTTCTTATGAAACATTTTTTCGTAACGCTAATTGTTTAGGAGTTATTCTTCAGTAATGCTTAACCGGAAGTTTTTTATCCAGAGATGGAAGTTTTTCATACATATCTCTATCAGAAGGCAATTTAGTTACATACAATTAAATACAAAGGTTATAGAAAATGCATATAATACAACTTTTTTGGTGTATATCGATGAATTGTTTATTTTTAATTTTCCGTTAAGCACTGCATAAAGGATTGTTTAATTTAATCCTGGTTTTGCCATGATCATGGCTTGGTTGATATATTAGCGAGTGAGGTATCAATGATGATGAATTAATTTTGGTCAAGGTTTATAGAATGCTATGAACATTTCAAAGAAGAAAGGAGTGGTGAACTACCTCACTCCTCATCTTACCCAACTACCTCACTCCTCATCTTACCCAACTACCTCATTCCTCATCTTACCCAACTACCTCATTCCTCATCTTACCAAACTACCTCACTCCTCATCTTACCCAACTACCTCACTCCTCATCTTACCCAACTACCTCATTCCCCCTCCAAAGCTTGTTGTTGTTGTTGTTGTTTTTTATTGTGGTGCGTCGACATCTACGGTCATTTAGCACCATTTGCTGGTAAAGATAATTAGGTCATTCCTCCATGGAACTATAATCTGTGGCTGAAATTTGAGCTCTATTAAGACGCTGGATTCCTTCTTTTATATGTCTTCTTTTAAAGTTTTTGTAAAATGGCCTGTTTTCCTGATGAAGTGCAGTTCTAAGGAAATGGATTCATTATCATCTCCTAGCACTGCAGCTAAGTCCCCTCCGTTTCCCAACGAGCTTCGGATCGTAAGATATGTATCGCAGTTAAATATGATATGTTCAATTGTAACTGGGCAGTCGTACTCTTCGCAGTATCTTATCTTCCGAGAATAGGTGCGAGTGTGTTAGAGCGCTGTGCCCTAGTCTAGTCTTCCTCTCCCCGGCTGCCTCTTATTGAGGAGGACCACGATGTCGTGACGGCTTTGATGGAACGCAACTTGTTGTTTGAAAGATTTCTCCAAGTAATCGTCCATTGCTCCACGGCCTTTTATCGAGGTCGTCGCAAGTAACCTGCACATAGGGATACCCAAAGCCTCCTTTGCATCAGCTCTTTCGTTTCCCGAAATTCCTACGTGTCCTTGAACCCATAGAAATTTGATATTGATGCCCTTGTTATATAGTGATGTAAGGGCGGAGTGTATGTCATGGACTATATTATTTGTTGGGAAAAAGCAAGCTATACACTGCAATGCACTTACAGAATCTGTGCAAATTAAGAACGAACCGGTGTTTCCTTTGATTCCGAGTAAAACTAATCTGATTGCTGTTAGTTCAGCAGTGAAAACAGAGGATATATGGCTAATCCTGTCTTTGATAGCCCCATGAGGCGAGGATACCACTGCGCAGGCACATGCCACGTCTGATTTTGAGGGAATGACGATCAAAGCAGCCTTAACTGTATGGGGAGCCTCGATCAAGGGACAGTTGCCATGAAAACAAGTTTCTCGTGTTCGACAAATATGGGTTGAAAAAGGGTGTGGGATTAATTCGTGCGGAAATGACGAATATTGACACAACTGGGACTTGATCCCGTTAGCAGAGTGCAATTGACTCGGGACGTTGGTTTAGTGGTTAGAAAAACTGCACGGAAAGCGGGAGTTCGAGTCCCAGCCATGTCGGTATATTTCACTATTGTTTCTCTGTGGAACAAAACAAGTAATTCCACAGGAGATGAGAAACTTAAAAAGGTTGCAATGAGAAAGGAAAGGAACATAATTGGTTAGGCTGATCATAAAATATGCTACAGCTGTACGGGATTCTCAGAGGAATACTCGCATTAAGAAATTAGAATAATTTCAAAGAAAGGCAGCTCGTTATGTTATAGATTTAGGAAGAAAGATAGCGCGTAAGGAACGTTTTCGGATGGGAATCGCTGAAGAAAAGGAGGAAAATAAACTGGTTAAGCTGTACTTACCAGATAGTTGCAGGGATGGGAATTTATTTAAAGTTCATTGTAATTGCTTATTTTTTTAGGAAATAGTCATAATCACAAAATAAAACTTAGGCTACAAAAACTAATATAGATCTCTTTCTAGAATTGAGGTACAGCATAGTGGAACAATTTAAATGAATAGTTATTTAAGTCCTTCCATAAAAAACAAAGTAATTTAAGAATAAAATTTCTGTATTTTTGTAGTTTAAAAATTTATACGTACAAGTAATTGTGGAATACATGCATAACTTGCAGACAAAATGTGAGATGAGTAGGACCAGGTAGGAAAATGGGCGGGGACTATTTGTGCTCCAGGAACTCTTAAATATCTAGGATGTCCTACCACGATATATTTTTCATTTAATATTTCTTGAAAAGTTTTATTTTTGAAAAAGGGATATGGTTAAGAAGAGTGCTTTCTCCTTTACAGTAAAAGGAGTAGTACACTTATTATTATTATTTTTATGAACTAATTGATTTATTGATTAATGCATTGTGGTGAGTATTTGTACTCGCCTATTGCTTAATTACTTTAATGTATTTATCAATATCAATTGTTTATTATTATTTTTAAATTAGTTATATTTTGAATATCATGCGATTAATTGACACCCGTGCTACACTGAAAAACGTTTTAAATAAATACATATATATTTGGAATGTTACTTTTTATTTTTAGGCTGATTCAAGTATATCACTGAATTAAACGTAGGCAATTGCATGATGGGATTAGCACTTCTTTTCGAGGAGAGATGCATTTCTTGGCTTCCGATTGGCTCCCACTAAAAGTTAATCACCCGAAAGAACTTTTCCTTTCGTTCAGATTGGCTGTCATAAACACGCATTGCGTCCCTTCCGACTTCTTCTGGAGGCTTTGAGATAATGACGGTTTTATCTTCCCCACGTTTTGCCCAATCACTACTGTATGTGTACATTTACTTCCAATAAAAGTGCAAAAGCTTAAATTTCTGTTGGAGCGAGGACAATGAACTAGAACCGTTATTATTTCCCAGAAGTAATAACGGAGCAAAAAAATAAAATTGATTATTGGAAACTGAAATTATTATTTACTAAATCAATAAAAGAATAAATTAACTAATCTATATTCCACAGTATTAAGTCAATATTCCACAGTAATAATTTAGAATATTGACTTTGTTAATTTATTATTTTATTAATTTATTATGGAATTCCACGAAGTGAAGGCCGAGCTGATTGCATTTCTTATTTACTGTTTCAATTTTTAGTTGGCGATATAAGTAAGCGTTTCGGTAATTTTATATCAGTCATGATTAATTACAATTCTGGACGAAACAACATTATAATGACTGAGCTCAATAATTAAATTTGAATTAATTGAAAAAGTTAAGCAATATTTCTTTAAACGCGAAGTAATAGGAATATCTGATAACAATATTTTAATCAAGCAAAATAATAGCGATGAATATATATCTATATGATAATTAATAGGTCGTCGTAATTCCATCTCTTCGCCCCTCCGCGTGAACCCAGTGGGCGTCACCCGTTTCATCTGAAAAGAGAGTTTAATAAATCTCTAAATTAACCTAGCTTTAATTACATTTCAAACAACATATTTCTGCCTTTCATATCAACAAATATCGCATTTGAAAAGCTTTGAAGAATGAATGAGGATTCCTAGAAAATAAGTGAATTGAGGAAGTTGACTTTCCTTACTGAGGCAAGAGACGCAATGATAGTGTCCTACGAATAATGCATCTCGTAGCATAGAAGGTGAGTCCTTCAGTTTCGTTAGTACGCCATAAATTTCTGAACTATTTAATTGAAGAACCAGATAAAGACTGACAGACAGAACTGAGATAAAGGTGCATGAAAGATAGTTTTCTCTATTCAAAATATGTGTGAAAAAGTTGTCAATGTATAGTCAGAGTTCTTAAGATTCGATTCCATTCTAGTTTTACAGCTCAATCAATTTTACTTATACTAGACGTAAGACATAGGCATAGCATATTTAGTTAAGTGCTCTAGATATTAAAACAGCAGTTATGATTTCAAAGCAGTAAGTGAGTGACTAAGCGCTTCATTTTCCAAACACATCTTTCAGTTTTTTTTCAGATATTAAATTTGTACTTTCAAGTGTTTTAGTGTGCTGCAGAGTAAACACAATTCAATGACAAATTTCACCTGACATTCATTCACAAATTTTCACTGACGGGAAGGTCTTTTACAACAAAACTGTTTACATTATTTCTATGGCTGTTCAAGTCTTTTCCAGATTCTGTAGATGAGGTTCTGTGTTTATCGATATAGCAGCATTTCTCTTGTAAAAGAGACTCGGTGTTTTGTATTCACACGGATATTTTCGGAATGTATTTTGAAAAATATATATTTTCACTAACCACTTGCACCGATGCTGAAAAATTCTGAAATTCTGCACTGAAGGTGAGATACGTTGACGGCAGATACGACGGCTTCCAGAGAGCCAAGTGGATGGCGAAAGCCATCTCTGGTTGATTTCCGGATAAAAAAATTTGATCAAATTAAAGGAGCTGTCGATACACATTAAAAAACCAAGTACTTGCAATGTATATATTCACGATTTCTTTTTACTGCGCCTTCAGTTTCAATAAACATTGACTTGAAATGGAACTCTTAGTATGATAAAGCTTTTCCATGCATAACAAGCGCACTCTAATACTTATCAATTCTAAAAACTTAGGGAAAAATGGAAATAAAAGTAATTTATTTGGTTTGCTGTAAATATCTATAGTGCACATTATCCTAATAGATCAAATGTCCAGATTTTCGTAACTTTTATTCTGATTTTTTGACAGGTCATTACCGGATGTAATTCTGAATGCGACCTTCGAAATACTTGATGCGAATTTATCGTTACTTAAGCTTCGCAAAAGAAGGAATTGGGAAGCTGAAAAGTAATCGAAAGAAATGCTGATCTCTTGTTGTTCCTCATAATATAAACTTAGAATGAAAAAAATTAAGTCGTCCGCATCCATATATGATAGGAAATAACAATGGTAAATAAGCATGTTAATGTAAATTGAAGACATTATTAGTACGAGAGAAAATAACTATAGTTTTATGTAACAGATGTCTTGAAACAGGTTCGCAAACAGAGGGATAAGGTATCGTCGTCGGAGGCGTTTTATTCACTCGAAATGACGTTTGATTAGAGCGCGGCTAAAATACGCGCCAAAACATAATATTTTGTTTTTCTGTTTCTGAGTGCTTCCGTTTATTTCTGCACGATCCTGATCAGTAATCATAGTGCTATGGAATATTGTTTGAAAACATACTTTTATGTTTAAAATAACTCTAACGATCCGAATATATAGCTGCTATTTCATTAACGACTCATGGGGAATAATTTCCATGATTTAATGCCTTGTTACTTGTCGTTAGATACTATCAGAGCGTATTCGCAGGGACTCCTCAAGACATGTCTCAGCAATGCTTTCCTTTCCATAGACCCTCTTGCTTTATCGTTCTTGTTGACTTCTACGATGGTAAGACGCTTTTCAGGTCTTCCTCAGAAAGGTTGCCAGAGGCTCTTCCTCGGAAGAGGATTCCACAGCCGCAGGAAGCCTTGCGTTGGCCTTGAATCCTCAGCGATGGACTCGATTCGACTTCGCTGAGAAGGGTTTTCGAAGGACGACCTTCCGCTGCCTTCGCTCGTGGTACCCGTGGGGGCAGAACTAACTCAGTGTTTCAGTGTATGTAAGTCATTAAAGCTGTGGAGTTTGTTTAGTTATCAGTGTAATGTGAGAATGGCAGTGCAGAAATCAAGATACCAGTTGTTCTAAGACGACTTCTTTTGAGGTGTGTTAATCTCCTTATTCTGTTTTACTCATTCATAACCTCTGGTGATGGGTTCCATTCATTATACGCAGTTACTCTGGTGCTCTTTCGCCAAGTTAAACAATGGCATTCCATAAACCTCTCCATACACCAAAAGTAATTGATATCACGATGGTTTCTCTGATAGGGTTCTTATTTAAGCGAATTTAGTACAATTCAACATTTAAAGTAATCGCTTATGTTTGTTTAAATTGATCTCTTGATTACTTTTCCTCTCTTTGAGATTATCACGAAGTTGGTCTTTGATTATGTTTCACCAAATGCAGCGGATCGTTTGCTGATATTTAATGTTCGACAGCCGTGTTTTGGTTGGGATTATGTCCTTCAGTTGCTATTCACTACAGTTGAGGAATGCCTCCAACGGAGTTCTTTTCAAAAATTCATCCTCGGACAGTGTTTTCAATGAGTTGATGACATAATAATTCCGGTTAAATAGAGTTCCAACCAAATAGCAGAGCGTTACAGGGAAATAACCCTTAGGTCGTTTAGTTACTGATTACGATTTATTCATTAAAAAGAATCATCAAAGGAAGGGACCTTCATGTGCATGTTGGTGTCCACATGGCATATGTCACTGGGAGTTAACGAGATAAATAAGTAATAGGAATATTGAAAAAATCTCCATATGGTTAATTTTCTCTACCGTCTATTCTCGATCTTACTAATATTCGTGCAGGTCACTTTTACTTATTCACCAAATCTTGGAATGTAACAGTTTGTCACCTATCGTGTGTATCGTTAGTTTTTCCATACCCTATTCTAACCCTGATGCTTAATTTCTTTGTCTTTTGTGCATATCTACGGCATCTTCTAAAATAATTCATTTATATGGTTATAGTCTTGATCTGTACCTTTTATCTCTATCATCTTGGTTTCCCGTTCATCTTTAGTAGTAGCGTGTTCACTTTGATGGTTCGATCTTGACATCATTATAGAATTCCATGCTTCGGCCGTGACTTCGAGGTAATTCTCCGTCAGGAACAAATCAGAAGATTAACTTTTACAAGAAATTTTATTTTGATACGACCATCGTTTCTACTTATGGAGTCTTCATCAGGTGGGTGAGGATACCTGAGGATGACTCTACGAGTCGTATCAAAATAAAATTTCTGAAAAAGTCCATATTTTCATTTGGGAATACAATCTCTAATCATATTGAGCTTAATCCGATTTTTTTGTAATTTAGGGACGTTCCGACGTAATGTAACTTTGGTTTGTTGGCGATGATTTTAGATTCGACGTTTGGGATATGATTATTTCAAATCCACCTCAAGAAGGAAGACTCAATTACCAACGGATGCTTACCAAAATTTAGAACAGATCAATCGACGAAGCAATAGATTTATTTTACTGCAGTAGTAGATAAGAGGGAGCTAAAAACATAAAAAGGAAAATCTTTATTAAGAAAGTGACTCTATGCTTGTGGTAAACATATAAAATGACGGATAGATGTCAATAGGCTCATTGAAGTATAAAATGAGTTATACATTCTGAGACTGTCGGGGGTTCATCGGATATGCGAGTGTGTTGAGATGGAAGTCACTAATTCTTATTGGGCCCGATTTCGGAATTTAAGGTGAAATATTCTCTGAGTGAAGTAGAAAAAGGATTGAAAAAATCGGGCCTGAGGTTTAAATTGTTTGCGTCTGTCAAAGTATAGAGAGTTTGCTGATGCTAATCGTGTTGCGGGCATTAGATATTCGACCCTAGCAGTGCGCCCTTTGATTCGCTTCCTGTTCCTTGATTTATGTCTGTGTTACGACTTCCGCTTCGAGTGCTCTCGCTTGAGAACGCAATCAGGAGGGAAAAAGGCGGTCTCATTCAGCTGCTTATTACTTGATACACCCGTTGGAAATATCACCTTAAACATATATTGGTTCCACGTCGATAGGCATCGAATCCACCTGTCCTTTCTCCTTGGAGGAACAATAGAAGGCAATCAATCCATCAAATGTGTATCCTCACTAATCCTTTCAGCTAACCACTCACTACACTACTCCAATTTCTATGCGTCTGCTCCATTATTTATGCCCAATCAAGGAAATTACCGCAGGTAGATAATGATATTTTTTCATGCCTGTAAACGTTAGTACTTGTAAGCGTGAATGAATATCACTCACCAAATCAACAATATAAGCACCAAGCTTCATACCAATGTTAGAGAACAGTTATTTGAAAACTGTGATAGTTATTTACGTTTTGCGTTTCATTATTTAGATAGTACCACGTTATTAAATGCGTGTATTATTCAAAATGCAAATCACAAAATACTTTTTTAAATAATATATTTAATGATGCATAATACAAAACATAACTTTAATAATAGAGATACCCAAAGAAATATACTTGGCGATCTTCACAAAAAATTTCAACCGTAGGGTTCTTATCATCTCCCTGTTTTTAGTTTAACGAAATTCAGCGAAAGAAAATCTGTAATGTAAAACTAAAAACAGGGAGATGATAAGAACCCTACGGTTGAAATTATTTCTTTTTAAACCGCATTCAGTAACATCTAGTAGGTTTTATAAACCTGTGATAATAGAGGATAGAGTTTATTTGACATATTTATGAGATTTAATTTATAATATAATAGCTGAAATGACGGTTGAATCTCAACTGGGAAATTAAACTTGATAAATATTATTGTTACAGCCTTGTTCGTTACACATGCCTCAAATATTTTAGATCGATAGCAAAAGCCAGTATATAACTATTTCAAAACCATTGAACCAAGAAAAGGTTTTAGTTAAGCCAACAATACATCTCGACTAAATAACTTTTGAATGGACAATTTTTTCGATTAAGACAACTTTTCTTTAAAGGTTTTAAAAGCAAATTCGAAGATTAAATTGCGATTAGCAGCTATAAATTTAAAGAGTAATTTCAGAGAGTCGCAGAGGGATTAATTAAACGACGATTAAACACAAATAACAGAAATAAATAACACTCTGAAAAGCATCAATTAATATTCTTTACGGAAAGTGAGTAAAACACTAAATAAACATTGAACACAATCATTAAAACAAACGCTATCATGGAAATGGAACCAGAAACGGAAAGTACGATTTAACACGGGTCAGAGAAAGATGGTAAACAATAATAATAAAACTCTTAATTTGGCGAGGTTAGGCCCATAAGGGCCTCTCTTAAACCTAATATTCAAAGGTAACTAATATTAATTACAAAAGAGGTAATGTAAAAAAAAAGAAATTCCAATACATGTATACAAAGAAGACATGGAAGACGTAAAATAAAAGAATTGGGATGTGGGGAAACACTCATCGGCTGAAGGCTTTCGGAGAAAAACCCAATGTGCGGAAAAACGCTCACACAAGAGAGGGAGCAAAAAAACCCGCGAAAACACAGATGAATATCATCAGAATAAATACAAGCAGATGTAAATGTCGTGTAAATTTCTTGGTGGTTGACTACGGATGTCATTTACCTGAAAAGAAAGAAGAAGAAGAGTAGACGGAAACTAAAGAGCTTTCAGAAATGCGATTTAAGTAATGGAGGCCTTAAAGATTCAGATTAATAAACTACTTTCATGTAATTAATTATTCACACTTAAATATTATATGATAGTCATAATGGTGTTGATAATTCAAGTTATATGGATAAATAAAGTATGATTTTCCTGCAGTAAAAATATTAATAAATCTAATAATAATATTAAAACTAAAAAATACTAATAATAATAAAACAAGTCATGATTTTAGCCTCGAGATTTTATGATGGTTCCATTAGCGGACATGTGAATGGTGTGTGGTGAAAAGATATTAATTCTCCTTGTTAATTAATATGTTTGAGACTGTCTGTTTGAAAGAAGGAAGTGAAAGACATTTGAGATCGTGGTTGGGCGGCTCATAGTAAATGCATGTGGGATGGAAGCATTTAATGAAACACATATGAATCACTTTTTGATTTCTGCATGTAACAAAACATAGAATTGCTTTACCTCTTTGATCAGGTATGCGATGCTGTAAATCAGACACAACTTCGCAAATTGCCTTTCAATACTTTAACCCTTTCAGACCCTTTCACCATTTTCAGAGGTTATTACACAGGCCTGCGAATTCGGGGTAATTGAAAAAAAAACAAGACCAAGAAAATGTGTTTGTAGTGTATTTTGCGGCGCTGATTTCAAAAATAGCCTTTACTTTCTTGTATCACATAAGGTTACAACTTAAAACTTATAAAATGATAAAACTTGACTACTACAGAAGCTTAAACAGAATTTGAATTTTTTCAAATGTTCGTATATTTTTTCGTGAGATTCTTCATAGGATATTGTTCGTAACTTCAAAAATTTAAATCTCATCTAATTTCTTCTGTCTCATTTAGTCTATCTCTTATTTCAAATTCATTTCAACTGGTCATTGATTTTCCAAGTCTTCTTATGGATAGAAGCATGTAATTGGAATCAACAATCGCCTTGATCATCCAGGGAATGGCTTTTTTATGGCCTCAAAATTTCGATAAAATATTCAGGTATTTTATCAAAATTTTCACAATTTCGAATCGCAAACGATATTCCTCGTCCAAGATAAAAATATTTTTCTATTTAAATATTTTTGGTGCTTTATTCTACTTCCTGCGACAATTGTTTCTAATTTAATTTTGCAAAAGGAATGAACCCTGCAACGAAAAAAATTATGAAACTTTACGTGTATTACTTATGAAAACGTTTTGACCCATCTGGGTTCGAACTGTGGACTTTAGGTAAATAAAAAGGAGCCTATACTCTGCGCGGGGTCAATGTTTGATAATTTTAAAAATTTTAAAGTTTTGCGACTCTCAGTTCTCTTGTTTTTAGCGAACATACATTCACACAAACACACACACACACACACACACTTTATTTTATATATATATATATATATATATATATATATATATATATATATATATAGGTAGATGCTATTTATCGCCTAATTAATAAAATGGGTATGGATTGAAGCGGTCGTCTGCGCTAGTGGAACACTCAAATGCATGCAATTCATGCCACTATATGTTAATTTTCAATTCCGAAGTTGCGTCTTCACAAAGGGCATGCTGATTCGAAGCCCTGTCTCCATTCTCCATTCGGTTCGGCTATTCTTCTCAAGGAAAAAAGCGACGACTGCGAGACGGAGGTTCTTGCTCACATGTTTGGGGGGGTCTAATCACCCCAAGGAGTAATCAGGTCGTCTGCCTTCATTAACATCTGAACCACTCTCCTGAGATCCGCTTTTGTTATCACTTCGTCTTGTTACCTTCCTCGTCACATCTATTTCAAGTCAAATTAACAATTATTGATTTACACAAACTCATAATTGCATAAAAGGGCTCTGTTTGCTTCCTTAGTTGAGCTTTGCAATACTTTTCTAATAATTTCATATGTATGCATCCGTTCTATCCATCAATCAAAGTACTAATTCATTAAATATAAATCACTTGCTACTAAGTCTTTTGGTCCTTTTTAATTCATTACTCAATCATTACAGACTCTGTCTCATACCTCATTTCAATACACCGCCATGTTTCCTTCATTCCAACACCTAACCTTTCATGACCGAACTCACACTTCTATTCTTCCTCATTTACGCTCCTTACCGCTATCTCTTCAGCCACTTTTTCGTTCTTCGACATTCAAGAGCTCAGAATCCCCCACACTTCTCTCAAACCGAGTGTACAAGTTTCATTCATTCGGTTAGTTCAGTCGACCGAGTACAGATGCTCCACTTATCCTAATGTGCATCATCGTGTGTCTCCATTTACTGAGGTCACGCTATCCGCCGACATTTGCAACTCATTTGGACGGTCACATCTTCAAAAGCACTCGCATGTCAAGCTTCCAAAATTTCAAACCTCTCTCCCAGAAGTATCCACGTAATCATGAGATTTATTGCTTCCTTTTATTACGCCTCTGCCAATCGTAAATACTCATTCTTATCTCCGAGGGAAATTACAAATTTTGCATGAATTCGTCAAGAATAAAAGTAATACATACAACCGTAGAACACTTATAGACTTTATGATACATACAAGAATAAGTATATATTTTACTTGATGATAGAATATTATTAAATATATTACAAACAAGAATATTATAATAAAAAATATCCTAACACAGAAAATTTTTATGACACGGAATAAATAAAAGATAGGATGTCGTAATTCAATTCATTTGTTTTTTCACGTAATCCAAGTACTTATTTACAGAGTAGAAAGACTGTTCAATAAAAACTGTTTCAATTTATATTTAAATACTTTTATATTTGCTATACATTCCATCAACTTTGGCAATTTATTGTACAATTTTACTGCAGCATAGCATACTCCAATAGAATACTTTTCCCAAATGAATATTATTTGTAGATCTTACTTGATATCTGAATCACTCTAAAATCTCTCTCTTTGGTGAACATTTACTTTCACTAAGTCTTTAAATCAACCACGCGGTTTATTACTCACATTCATAGACTTCTTTTCAAGATCGAATAATTTATTTTTGATTCGTCTCTCTGACTCTAAACAACTTTTCACATTTTGCCCATTACGCCTCGTTTAATTTATCAGTGAGTAATTTTCACATAGTTTTAAATTTTACAAACATATCTCCATAAGTATTTCATTTTTATTACTTCCCCCATTCACCAAAGCAATATAATGGTATTTTTCGAATCGTCAGTAGCAACTGACTTCTTAGATCAATTAAATCGTACATCAGACTGTTTAGTTGTATCCTGAATTCTTCATCTCATGTGGAAATTGATCCACGATTCCTATTTCGTTTGCAATCCACCTCAAGACCGGAGAAAATGAAATTTACTTTTTTTTGTACTTTCTACACTGTTTGAATAAAACGTATCTTACAACAAAGTGCTTAAAAATCATTAATTTTTAATTTAGGTAATATTTGCCTTCACAAACAATCACCACCGTGCAGTTTGCTAAATGCCTATTGAATTGCCTACATGCATATGTCTATCGTTTATCGGCAGATGTGTCAAAGGACGTTTCCTGAATATGTATGAGTGGTAGTTTCGTCATGGATTTCCCATTCTTTCCATTTCCTCAGTCATTAACCTTCCAGAATATTATCCCATTGCCTTAATTTGCACCCATTTGAAATACCTCACCCTCAACTTTAATTTTTCCATTTGAGAGTTTTGTTTCTTTCATTTGTCACAACTGATGATGGTTACGAATCGAGGCATGAACTATGTCTCTAAATTAGCATGTGATCTGCGAAAATCAATACAAATTTCAAGTCGACATCAATTCGAGAAGGTCCTCAAAAGAAAAAAAAGGGATTGAAAATATTCTTAAAAATCAACGCGATTTATTTTAAATAGGAGAAATTTGCATCCACCTGCCGAAAAACTCACGCACATTTGGTGAAAGTCTTATAAATACAAATAAAGAAGAGCGTGTTTCCCGTGAGCCCTATGATTTTGTGTTCCCTACGCTACCGGGATGTAGCTTAAAATATTTTCGGAACCGGATCATAAATAATTAGAATTTCCCGCCATACGTTTTAGAGTAGATAGTAGAGACGCCTGGTGTCGAACCCAGAATCTTTTGGAAGATGTGAATACATATAACGCCTTGATAGAAATATAACTTATTTGATTCACATTTTTAAGTCGATATCATAAAGGGAAGGTCCAAAATTAAGACTCCGTTATTGCCATTTGAAACTCATATAGTAATGAAAATGGCTCTCTGGGATCGAACCAAGGATGATCAGGGAAACTTATACCACCGCATAATGAAATATATCTATGATATTTATTCACATGCCAAGTTTTAAGTTTCTATGTTATCGGGAAGGGGTTAAAAAATCTTAAAAATCGTATCAGTTATTAATTTTAGAGACGCTTGGTGTCGAACCCAGGACCTATTGGCAACTGTGAATACATATTATGGCTTTTTAAGACTTGATCTTATATAATGCAAAGTTTGAAGTCGATATCATGCCGGGAAGTATCTAAAATTGGTTTCCGTTATCTCCATAAGAAATGCATTGAGGAATGTAAGTAACCCACTGGGATCGAACCAAGGACCATCAGCGAAATCGTAAAGAGCGCACATAGAATATATTTATGATGTCTATCTACATTCCGGGCTACAAATTTAAAATACCATACGGCACACGACAGTTTTGACAGTATTGACAGACCTTCTTTGTCAATTTGTTCCCCGACACCTTCGCCTACTCTCTCTTTGAATTTCCTCGAAACTAAGGCGGTAGTTCTTTTTGCCTAATCCATTAATATGGATCAAATGAATGCAGAAGCAATTGGGATCAATTTCATATATTCATGAATTTCATAAGCTTCTTTAAGTCGTACTTTCGCTCGGTATTGCGTAGTATGGGTCTTCCAGTGGCTCTGTTTAGGTCATGTCTGCTATTTGACGTCAGTTACTGTGTTCACTCCTTATTGAATGCTTCGAAAATGCCATTCATGTTTGATCTTTCCATCTCTATCATGTCTCAATCTGACATCTCAATGAAAATCTCGAGGGAATGCTTTATTTCCTCTCTATTGTTTTCGGTAGCCAATGCTCGAGGGGCTGAAGTTGAATACTTTAGTGAAAGAATGCGGAGGTACAGTGAGTTCTGAATCTGCTCATTTTGCTACCCATTCACTTCTACGACTAACCTACTTTCTGTTCCCATTCCGGTTTCATCTCCGTTCTCTGCGACCCCGCAATTCCTCTGGTGTACGTCAGAGGAACACGTGAAAAATGTAAAACATTGATTCGGCGGTTGACCTCTGGAAAAAAACACTGCAATCCAAACTTGCTCAATGACGGTGAATACTTCATGCAGCGGCTCCTCCGAAAAATGTTTGTTAATAAAAGACATTTGATTGCCTCGCGCAAACACGGATCTTCACGCGGGAGCACGAATCACTAATTCAGCGAGAGAGTGCAGAACGAAGGAAAATTTTGGACCTGCAATTGGAACGCGTTTGCCATCCGTACTTATCTCGTTTGAGATTCCGTTAGTCTCAAAGGAATCGCAAACACTCCACTGAGGAGTGACTACGGAAAAATAAGAATGGGTTTACTATGGCCATCCCTAAAAGAGTGCATTACGGCTGTATTAAACCAAAGAGAGAATACTCCAAAGGGAATGTCAATACGATATTCTTTGTGCCTTCTCCATCTAGCTATAGCATAAATTACTTATATACTATCATATACTTTAGTATCTTATGTATGCTAAAGTATGCGCTGTTATGTACGCTATGATGTATAATAGATGTAGTCAATCGTAGGCGTTAGCGATTGTGGCTTTCGTCCATGCGAAAAGATAGGGTAAAGTTGTATGTTTATTTCGATTTGTGTTTACAATTTTATTGTGAATACAGTTTAAATTTATAAAATTTGTTCATAAAATAGTGAAGTAATTATCGTGAAGAGTACTCATGTTCTATAGCACACGGGGTCCGAATACGCTCATTCGAAAAAGTCATTCACTTTTTTAAACTGTACTTTTTTCGTAGATAGTGCTGTAATAATTGCAACTGCAGCTAATAAAAAGCGATAGACTCCTATCGAACAAGATTAAACGAACTAAATTACATCTACAGAGAGTAATGCTGACGTTGATGCAATCATCGAAGAATTTTGGCTAATTAGGAAATTATCAGTGATTTCAAGAAATTTATATTAAACATAGACCCCTAGGAAAAATGGACTTGAGAAAAGTCTGACAGGGCCGGAAATCGAACCCGGGATCTTCCTCTATCCGGGAGGCTGCCTTAACCACTAGGCTACCGAGACAGAACATTTCAACAAGCCGTTTTTGGAAAAAGTTTTAGAGGAAGATCCCAGGTTCGATTCCCGGCCCTGTCAGACTTTCTTCAAGTCCGTTTTTCCTTGAAATTTTTTCTGGGTGCACGCCCTTATGTGCAATTTACCCTTTCCTTGTTAAACATAGACGCCTAAGGATAAAGATAAGTGAAAATAGCGATACGTTTGGGAATCAAACACAGGTCTTCCACGCCGACGAAACTAAGTTGACAAGTCAAATTGTTTACGGCAGTACGCTTTGCGAGGACATGATCCATCACCAGAGGTCCTCCGAAGTCCCACTCAAAAAGCGATGTTTGAGGAAATACCCCGAGGAGTTTTGAGGGAGCGTAAGCAAACCAGGATTAGAGTCCCACTTCCATATTTTTCACTCCTATTTAACCTTGGTTTTTAAGTCGCTTACCTAATAGTGTACGCTTAATTAGCTCTACCTTTTTCCTCAAATTTATAAACAGTCATTATCTTCGATGATAATAAATAAATGTTCCACTTGATGAACAATTGAAAGTAAATATTTTTATTTCTTTCACTATTGTTGAACTATAATATACAACATTTTCTAAATTTCCTTATTTATAAAATTATATACCTACTTTGAATTTATATGTGAAGGTTATATTTTTCGGGAAAGTTTTTGATAAATAGAAACAGGGCGAAGATATTCCCAGAAAAATATTAAATGTTCTCTTAAATTTGTTAACTAAATCACAATCCAAAATAATTTGAAATTCAAAGTTAAAATTTGGAGCTTTTGCCGAAATCAGGTGTTTATAATCTGCGCCCTGAACTGTTTGCGAAGTTCCAAAGTTATTATTTTGTTTCGCAAGGGAACAGACAATCGTTTAACTGGCTTCTCGAAATTATCGTGACAAAATGTCACTTATGTTTCAGTGATGATTCCCTGCGGGACAATATTCCCCTGAAATATTCCACGGGAGAGTAAACAGCGCCGTCTTCAACCGCGGTCGCCCTGGCAACAGAGTTTGAAAGTGAAATACGTGGAAAAACGAAAGCAAATTTAAATTTAAATTGAGTTTTCTAATGAAAAAAATTCGTTGGAATACATTAAAATATCCACGTTTACAATTTATAGCAAATTTAATACATTCCCCTTAATAATGTTATCATTCTCTTTAGGTTTTAATTAGTAACTAGCTGAAGTGCCCGTAACATCTCAACCGGGAAATTAAAATTGGTGAATACCGGTGTAGCAACCTTGATCGTAACCACGCCCCTGAAGCTCCCCTATGCCCTATGCTTACTGTACAATCGGCTGACGCCTTTAATATCCGCAGCCGCGAGATGGCAGCACTGAAGCTCGCCCTTTGAAACCATAATCTCATATGGAGTAAATGGAAAAAACAGCACGATTATGATAATTTTTCCCTCTTTTTCTTTGCAGGAGTAGTATATACCAAAGATGGAATTCAGATTTAGCGATTTATCCATTTATAAGTACTTAAAACAATTGAATAAAATGGGCAAATTAGTAAATCCGAGGAATAAGTGCAGGCTGCCTTCAGGGCACACCACAAGTAACTTCGTCGCTGTGAAAACATTATTCGTAGATCAGCGAAGTGTTCTGCTTGGATACACAGAAAATAATTTAACCTTAAAAAATTACCAACGTTACATCTACTTTCAACTAGGCCTATTAAAACTAGAATCGCAGGATGTACATGGGTGGTCTGAGAAGTTTCCGACATTTCAACATTTCTTGGCATGTTTTATGAAAATTTCTGAAAATTTTCTGAAGATGTCTGAAAAATCTGGGGTCGGAAACGTTTCAGACCACCCTCGTACATACATTTCCTGAAAATAAAATCGAAATTCCCAGAAATAGTCTCCAGGAAATGAGTAAACGGTCAAATATTGTTGAAACATACATAAATCCAAAAGTATCAAATTTTAATGACTGGTGTGGACTGCATTTCATCTTGGGGAGGCTGAAATGTGAAGTTAGGTTTTACAATATACAAACATAAAGGATAGAGTGGTATAAAAAATGCATTAACCAAACATTCAGTTTTAGACAGACTTTTCGATGCACTTACTTTAAATTTATAAACTTTGCATGCTGTCTAATCCTCATAGTTACATTTTATTTTATTATATATGCTATGATTTCACTTTCGTGCATAGGAAAGTTATCTCTTCATCACCTTCAAGTAACTCTGTAATTATGCACTCAAGCACATCATTTGACTCACAGTGCTTTACAAATTGTTCCTCCTCTTTGAGGATGAAAGTATGAAGGTTTACATTAGGATGAACTAAACCCCCCATACTTTTCATATTTGTTAGCTTTGCTACTGGATGGCAAGAGAATGCCCCGGATGAATTAATGCTGCCTGGCAAACAGCACACTTGCTGTGTTTCTTTATCTGGTGCAATGCAACGATGACCAGGCGTTTTTAAGATTAAGGATACCTTAAGGATATCTTAAAATATATCAAAAGTCTTCAAGCGCAGCAACGACAATGAAGATCTCCAACTCACACAACGTGGTGGCATTTTCCAACTTGCATCAACGTTACCGTAGAAAGGGGTGACTTCGGCCACGCGTGCACTGCTCCACAAATTGTAAATTTGAAGTACAATATCTAATATTTCACGAAGTAGTTATTTTTTCCTGCCCTTTAGAATTTAGATTGTCTTGACATATCGCCAGCAAATCCGTCTTGCTCCTTTCAAAATTGACAGTACATTTGTCATTGGGAACTAAATTGAAAATCGTGCATTCTCGAGACAAGTCTACGAAACCTCAGTCTGTTAACTTCTCTCAGTAACACTCAGCAAGATGGGAAACATTTGAAGACAATTGGAGGCCAAACAGTGCTTCTTCGTGAAAAAGAGATTAAATAAGTGGAAGTACTGTTAAATTTTTTATGAGTATTTGTGATATCCAGATTTTAGTACAAACGTATTTGAACAGTAAAAAGTAAATGTTCAGTGCTTTGACAAAAATTCCAGAAATTGGTTGGGTTCGGAGATTCATTAGTAGAAACAAAACACTGACTCTAAGGCTTGAAAAAAATGTTAAAAGGGTTCGAGTAACAGTGAGTAGAAGTTTTATATAAGAATTCTTCATTCTTTTTGTTTTTGGAGGAAAGAAATTAAAAAATGTGAAAGATTCATTTTTCTTTTGAAAATTCATAAATAATATGGAAAAACGTTATTATGAGTCAATAACTTCTTATCTCAGTACCTATTAAACAAAGATTAAATAAAATAATAATTTAAAGATTTTAAAATGTATTAATGGTCGTAATATTAGTCATAAAGTTAATTTTATAGGTGATATTTAGGAAACATATTTAGTGGCCGAAGTCAATCCATCGGTTGGGGTGCCTAAGGCAGCTATTCTTTATTTTTAAACAAATTCCGTTGCTTAAGAAAAATATTTAGATTTGCATGAATAAGAATTACCTTCATGTAATTTAAATTTTCTGAGCATAGAGAATGTAATTGAATACAGAAATATTTAAAAAATCTAAAAAACGGCCTAAGTCACCCCATTCTACGGTACGGTTCAGCGCATTTCAGTGATTTACGAAGAATGTTTTTACGGCGAAAAAGTTACCTGTGTTTTGCACATAAGGCAAGCACCTATTCTTCGGATTTGCTAATTTGTCCGTCTTATTCAAATGTTTTGTATTCAATTCAAAAGTACCTATTGATGGATAAAACAATTACTCTTAATTCCATCTTTGGTAAGTTCTTTATTACATATGTATCATAATCGTGCTTTTTTCCGTTTACTCTATATAAGATTATGGTTTCAAAGGGCGAACTTCAGTGCTGCCATCTCGCGGATGCGGACATTAAGGGAGCCAAAAAATTTCATCAGTTTCCAGTCCTATACTTTCTAAGTTCGTGATCGTAACACATCACTCTTAATTTTAGGTGGATAGCAAATACTAGGCTATAATTATTTCGAAACCAATAAACAAAGAAAAAAGTTTTAATAAATTATATATCACTCTAAAAGTAGCACAAATGCAATCATAATGCAAAAACAGAAACAAAAATAAAACACCAATGACAGAAATATAGTAAATGTATCTTGAGTGGAGGCACTTAAAAAACAACAAATCAATCACTTTTTGCATATGAAGAATACAAAATCGCATACCTTTTTGATTAGGTATACGGTGTTGGAGATTTGGTAAAACTTCACAACTCACCGTTCGACTCCTTAAAGATTAGAATCACTGAATCTGGGAAATCTTTTCGATCTTCAATTAATCCATTTTCGTCAATCGTTAAATATATATCGATGCAAATAGATTACATGCAATACTTAATTCAGAAGATTATAAATAGCATCCACAACTTACTAGGTTTTAAATACGCATTCAGTTGAATTTATCAAGAGAAGGCAATTTCATGTAACACACTACTACAAAACCCATTTATTCAACGCAATATTCAATACACAATTACGTTGATATAAATAAAACTTGGTTGCTACAGACGCTTAAATTTGAAAAATTTCTTAAATATCCGTATGTTAGTACGCGTGATTCTTCACAACATATCATCCACAGCTAAAAATGCTGATATCCCATGAAATTTCTTCCTCTTCGCATTAACACTCTAATATTAACTTATTTTTAGTATTGATTTTAAGCGGGCATAAATTCTGAATGTGTTCTTACGGATAAACTCATGAGCTCGGATTCAACAACCGCCTTGATCGTGAGAGGGATGGGTTGTCAATCGGTTGTCAATCAACTTCAAGATTCTTTAAGTAAAACTGTTTATAAAATAAAAGGGGGGACGGACGGACTCTTCGCAAATACGATATAAGGATATTTGCTGGAGAAGTATCTTTGCGGAAGGTTGAACAAAGTTTAAGTTGATTTCCATAGTCTTTGTTATCTCTGCATACTGTAGAACATATATATTAAGATTACATCCACTTTTTATCGAGTTTTTAGACTTGGTTTCGATCTTGTGACGATTTTGAAGATATCCTATAATATACATCGAGATTTAGAAAGAATTTCGGTTATAGCTCTAGAAATAAAGTTTTCTAAGGTTTTAAAATATAAAAATTATGAAATATGGCATTTTCAAGATGGTAGGTTATGTATGTTAGCTTTAAAATTAACCCATTGTCTCTGACGGCCTTCTATTTGATAAGCACATTCATTTTCGTCGCCACACGTTTCGCTTTTAGCAAACTGGTGAGTAAGACTACCTCACTCCTCATCCTGCAAAGAAAACCTCATTCCTATTCTTCTTAGTGTTACCTACGAAATGAAATTTAAATTTGCTCGGTGTGCCTACTGTTAAATGACAAGTGAAAAACAGTGACTAGACTCGAACCCAGGTCTCCCACTTTCCGGGAAGTGGGAACTTTCCCACGGAAAGTGGGAGCACTGGGTTCGAGTCCCAGCCACGCCGTTTATTTTTCACTTCTCGCTTAACTTTAAGATCTTGGTGTGTCAGAAGGAATGAGGTACAACCGATCTTTAGGTTATATATTTTAAGAACAGAGTTTGCTATTTAAGCGCAGAGAGTTAATATAATTGTGCAAATAAATTAAATGAGAATGTTTTAGCATGTGATAATAATAATGTTTTATGTGATAGCATCTTGGAACATTACATTTAAATTCTAATTTAAGTCTAATAATGTTTCTTCAGAGAACGCCGTGCTCAGAATCCGTCTCTTTCGAAAATAAACGTACAGTTTTCCAGACGCCTTCAAACGGATACAGCAAAACGGTTAGAGAGACAGTTTTACTTTTATTAAGATTAAAATGCCACCTTTTTGAATTTTTTGGTTTTTAATTTAAAATGATAACGATTTTTCTTAAAGATTAAAAGGTATTTTTCAATAGTTTGCCTTCTTACCACCTTCACATAATCAATTAATTACTTCTAGTACGTATATTGAATACGAGTAAAATGTTCCTTGCATTCTGCAAGCATTTTGATAACACAAATTTCAAGCTGACATCATATCGAGAGGGTCCTCAAAAGTAGATAAAGTATTGAAAATATTCTAAATAATCGCTGCTATTTATCCGTCCGGCATTGAATCCGGCTCTTCCTGGTGATACTTACTATGCAGCACAACAGAAGATCACCAACTCTAACATGTGTGAAAACTCAAGCAGAAATATTTGCTGCAACTGCTTCAAACGACGTCCTTCTTATCACATATATTCCTTGTGTGAGAAATTTTAAGGTGCTCCGGCATCGAACCCAGAAAAATTATGGTCTTCTCTAAATTCTTCCTTAAACCAATTTTTAATGCACATCTTCTAGCTAAGTAAGAATTTCTTATTATTTCGAGAAGTGGATGAAAAAAATGAAAAACTACCCCTATGTGTTTTAAATGGTAGATGTATTTACCGCCCGGCATCGAACCCGGGTCTTTCTGGTAATACTGCCTATGCAGCACGGTAAAAAATGACCACCTCTAACTATGTGTGAAAATTCAAGCAGAAATATATGCTGCAACTGCTTCAAACGACGTCCTACTTTTCCCTTATATTCCTTATGTGAGAAATATTAATGTGCTCTGGTATCGAACCCAGGAGCAGTACGATCTTATCTAAATTTTTTTCTTAAACCAATTTTTAATATACACCTTCTAGCAAAGCAAGAACTTCCTATCATTTCGATAAGTTCATCAAAAAAATAAAGAAATACTAACCCAATGTATTTTAAAGGGGAGATTTGTGCATTGTCCTAGCATCGAACCCAGGACATTTTCTGTGAAACTCATTAATATTTCTGATAGACAATGAACATATCTATAGGATCCTTGATTTTTGAATCTCTACCTAATCGGGATGTATTTTTTGTTTAATTCCCGAAAATCAAAGCAATGCTTTTAAATGGAAAATATCGGGACTTTGAGGCCCTCTGGAATCGAACCCATGGCACTGAGGTTCAAAATCGCAATTTTTCTGGTGGTTACACGTAATGGCCAATACGTCGTAAAAATTTCACGTCAATGACGCTTGTGGTTTAGCCTGTGAATTAGTATCCTATCTATATACATATGATATATGAATGAATCCGGAGAAGCATCTATGTATAATAGAAGATAGAATTCTTAGACGGTTTAAAAAACGCTCTGTTCTGTTTTTGCAATAATCTCATTCACGAGCGATCAGAACTTTCCAACTGCAGATTTATCGAAAGATCGTAATTATGCTGTCCAATTGTGGAATCGCTTTTTCGTGCGATTTCCATTCATAAACCTTTCAATCGATTCCTTTTAGACTCTGTTTTAAAATTTAGAAGCAAATTAGAATCCATGATTAGTCTCTTCTTGTTTTTGGCATCCTCGTCTTTCCTTCGGTGAAATAGACTGTGGGAATGAGATAACGAGAATTCAACATTTCTTGGATGAGCTCCAAGAACTAATTAGAAGAGAAAGAAGATCGACTATTAAAGAGGGTCTGGGAGTGCCGACAGTTAAGATTGAAACTGAATGTTGCATGCATTTTCATTTGCGCACACAAAATGGCATTGCTAGAGTGGATCAAATGTTTTCTGAACTCAACATGAACTTTTCCTACGTTTGAAGATATTATTATAGCTGTCTCCGAAAATCAGCTAAGTAGATTTAATCAAATAAAATAATCACCAAAATACAGCATAAATAAATGGATGTAGTAGACAATGTAGTTGTGGCAAAAAAGAAAACATCTATTATTTTATACGTTGCAAACCCTTATAAAATAGAGAGGATGTTAACACCGATCAATTTATCTTTTTTTCTGTTACCATCGTGGATTTGATGATGAAAGATTTATAGTCCAAATCTCTTGTTTTACTCTGCGTTGACACATGATTTCGGAAACGAATTGAAAGAATAAAATAATTAAGGAATAAACAAAAACAAAGACAATTACACGAACAAATGAGCAAGGTAGACTAATAAAAGTCTTCATTACAGGTTTTGAATAATAAATGTGCTGGATCGAGAAGTGTATATGAAGAGATTGGCTGTATATCTGTTACACGTTACCGAATAATAAGAACCGGTAAAGATACAATCATAAAATGCCGAAGAAAATAACATTTTTCAACGATTTTCATTTACGTTCATCTGTTTGCCCTTTTTATTGGATTGGCAAAAGAAGCAGGCCTTCAGGTAAGGAGGACGTCATCGTTCCTTGTAGAACAGGGGTGGCAAATCTTTTCTGGCCCGACCGTACATTACTTAATGTTTATGAATGGTACGCCATAAGAACTGCTTCGATGCGCCATAAATTATAGTATTGTGTGTATTATAATAATAGTATACTGGTATTTGTGAGTACATATGCTCAATGTGTAATAATAATTTCTTATTTTTCTCTGAATTCAATGTGCCTCAAACACATAGTGCCTCCTTAGACGAGCCCTTACCTTTTGCTAAACAGAACCTATATTCATAATATATTTGCCACTTTAATCTAGTGCAATCCATATGAGAAAAAGAGTATTATCAGTGCATCAATGAGTCATTCACAAAATTCCCTTAAGTGTCCGTAAATATGCCGATAAAGAAGTTGAATGGAAGCTAATTAAGCCTGTTGCTTTGGTTATGAAAATAAGAAAAATGTTTGAAAAACTCAAGGAGATGGGAAGTCTTGAATCAAAAGAGGAAATTGATGAGGGTTTATATGAGAGGCAGTTAAAAAGAGCGAAAGAAGAATCACAGTCTCAGAGGCATAGTTTGAAGGGGTCTCCCTCTTCATAAAGCTCTCTCCTTCTCGTGCCAATTCCCTATTATTTGCCGCAATTTTTACAGATTGAGGATGAAAATTGATCTCAGTTTGGACTTTATTAATAAATAATAAAATTAGCTTACAAAAGTTTGTGCCATTCTGTAACTCTTTATGAGATAAAATCATATAAATAAATTAATATATATCTCTTCTGTTGCATTATTCCGTTTCAGGACAGCACGCTTCTTCCTTAGTTTTCATCCACTACATATACGTATTTATCTGTACATACAGCTTACATATTTTTATATAAACCGAAGTGAAAAATTGCGATATGACTGGTACTCTCAGTCATAATTTTTACTTCCATGGGTTTCAGCTGCACTACTTTTCGCGCAATGTAATTTCCTATCCTAATTCCCCATTCCAATTTATTTTACACAATCTACTAGTTCTCTCAGGATTTTAATCGAGTGAATTATGCAACGTATTTTTTATTGTTTGCCTGCACTCGGAGTCACGTGGAGTTATATGTGTTTTACGTTTAGAAAACTGCGAATGCGAGGGAGAAAGCAAAGCACTGGATATGATGCATAAACATCTTTAACATGTTTTTCATATTTTCTGTTTATAAATCTTTGCTGACGTCCTTTACGATATTCATAGAAATATCACTACAATTCGAAGTGTCCACATGCTGATGCAGTCTTTCTAGACACCCCATTCTGACCCCTTTCAAACCTCTTCGTCCAAAATCTTTCTGTTTACCATATTCATGCTCCCTTCACTTCTTCACTACTTCCTCGCGTTAACCAGAATGACTTATTTTTTGTCTGCAAAATGCCTCTTCACTCCAATGCTGAATTCCTTATTTCCATCATTTCGCCATATCGTTATTCTGTAACTCTAAATCTAAAAACCTCTCACCTTTATTCCACATTCTCCACGAAGACATTCAATGAAATGTCTTGCATTATTTAAGTCTGAACATCAGAATGTATAAAGTACTATCCATAATTTTTGCATGGATTTAAACAAACATACTAATAAAAGTGGAAAGCTTATATTGACTTATTTCAAGAGATTCGAAACATTTTCATATTCCATTAAGTTATTTGGCGTGCTGTTGATTTAGTGAACTTTCAGTTTATTGATATTTAATTAATCCAAATGTGAGTAATGGGAATAGCTTTGCTGGTAACTCCGGAGAAAATTTTTGGCCTGTATTTATAGTTGTATTAGCGAAGTTTTTTTATATTTGAATGAAAAACGAACATTAAGAAGTGGTATCTATGATCAAAAAAAGTCGTTTCTGCTGTGGATTTACATATGTATTTTCTCTTTTTTCAAAAAACGTCGTGCATAAACGTTGGAAGATTAAAAAGAAGGAGATAAATAAGAAAAAGTCGGAAGCAATTTTCCTTAATCGCGCCGAAAGCAAAAAATAGAAAAGTCTCGGGGTCATTAAAACTTGGGCGGATATTCCCAGGGAACCGAACTCTCAAAACAAGATAAATACGAAGCTCCTTGTCGACGACAAAGGCGTTTTTTGTTTCTGTAAATAAAAGGGTATCGCAATTCGCTTACGGAATCGCAGAAGGTAATTTGGGTATCGAGGAGAGAAAGTGGAAGGAGCCGTGAAGCGTTTTATCGGGAGACGCCTAAAGGAATCCCGGAATTGAAAGTGCCTTAAAACAGTCCTCGAGAGGGATTCTGAAGACATCGAAGCCCGCATTCACAAATCCGGGCGAAGCTATCGATTCATTTGTTACAGGTGGGATAAGAACCCCGTGACAACATCATTGCAATATTATTTTACATTAATACTTTTCCATAATAAATATTTTACTATAGTACAATAATACTATATTGCTATAATGCCCTACTACTATAGCTCTATTTGCAATACTGATTACAATAATGAATTATTAGCTATCAAGGATCATATAACATTCAACTACAGCAATAGAATATTACTGTTCAGCTGTCTTCTAGCTACAACAGCACATTATTTGACTAAAGTAATTTTTCTCGGAAATATTATCTTTTCAATTGGAAGGCTATATTCTATACACGTATACATATATCTATCTACATTTGATCTATACTTTATATTCCCCTTTTAATAATCATTAAGATAATATATAGTAATTTGACCTCAGCTTGGTCAATAGCAAGCGGAAAACAATAAAGAAATGAATGATTAGACAATCGATCTAAAAACAAGGTGGTAATTCACTTAGAGGTTCGACAAAATGCAAATCCAGTTTCATCGTAATAAGACTACACCAATTAAATGCGTAAAAGTCGGAAGAGGTCTTAGTTAAATCATTAATTTAAAGTATCCGTTTGTTAATTTATGATCTCATTCATATTTTTAGAATACAAAAATGTATTTCGTGAAATACGCACTCTTCAATTATGGAGCTCTTGTGTATAATCAGCTTATGGTGTTGCAGAGATTTTAGACTCATTTCCAAACCGCCTCTTAAAATACATATATCTTTCGTTGAGTAAAAAGGGTAAACATCGCCTCGAAGTGTAGCAGTTAATCGCCGCAGTAAAAGTTAAGATATTTTAAACTCCCAACCGCAGATGTCTCCAACGAATTTTATTCCCACTTTTATGTCCTCAACCGCACGATCTTCGCCACTTAATTCTTCCGCCATAAAACCGAAGAATCTTCTTGGGCTGCCTCATCCAATTTCTTCCTTTCTCTAACATTCTTCCATATCCTAAGTTCTTTCTTCCAAATGGTAGGAATGGGAAGTTTCGCTGTCAATATATGTTTGGGAATTAAAGAATAACTCGTGCTTATTAGAATTTTTATTTCTGTAATGCGTATGATTGTCTGAATGTCAATTCACGCAGTCAGGAAGAAAGCCAATGTGATACCGCGAGTGCGGCGTTTGTTTCAAAAGCGAAGGGTCTATTTCTGAGTTGGGGTGGGTTTAGTTGGAGGAATGTAATTTTAAAAGGTTCCCCCATGAAGTGGGGCTATCGATCAGAAGTGGAACTGCAAAGGCGCCAATTAGTGACTATCGAGTACTGAGTATCCATTCATTGAATTAACTGTCGTTCTGACTTTGAATTTTAATCCAAGGATGTTGTTGTATAATAAATGTACAATAGTGACGAGGTAATCTATTGTTTGGAAGTCGAGCTGCAGTTGTTAGCTCAATGATAATGATATGGATCGAAGGATTGATTTTATCAACAAAAAGTTGCTGCTCCGTAAATTATCTTTGTGGATATACAATGTACAAATACTTCGGCATAAACGATGGTAATTTAGTATTGGCAGAGGGTTGAACCTATGTGAAATGTTTTTTTAGAAATTAAATGTTTAACAAACGAATATAGGATTCACTCTCATAAAATGTATTTTACGTTAATTAGGACATATGAAAAGGTTGGATGCAAAAAATTAGAAATGTTTACTTTGAGAATGTTCCTCTAAAGAGAGAGGCTCATCAATATTTATTGAATTGGATGAGACTTTTATGAGGTGTGCGACGATTAATAAATAATAGAATATGGAGCTGTATTCGGATTTTCTTTCTTATGTAATTGTTTGGAACTTGATGGTATTTTTTTGACAGATCAGTGTTTCCAAACATATATTTACATAATTGCATTAAAATATGAGTATTCACCTATTGCCATAATGTTCGTATTCTTTACAAATGCAAATCTACAAATTTTTTAGTTGAAAATGCACATTTACACAAAATGAATTCTTGTCGATTTCATTGGCATATTTATCGCAGAATTATTAGTGAGAACGATGTATGCAAGTCTTTAGAAGAACTATAATTTCATTGAGAATATTTAAATCGCGTCAATCCATCAGAATACTGATTAAAAAAAGCCTCAAATGTCACCAAAACTCAATAACTGATCAAATGAACACGTGATAGTTCTTTCATTTTGCTACAAATTTTCACTAATCCGTGATATTTGCGCGCATAAATTACACTCACGTTATAATCTCACGGGGATAACTCTTTTACTCACACTAATCCTCGATAATCTGAATACATAGCTCATCGCATTAATTCTAGCTATTCCTCGGATTCTTTTGATTCATTAAAAAATTTCTAAAATGCCATCCTACTTCATTCCTCGTGAGTGCAAAAAAGTAGAGACACCACTTTTCTGCTAAATAAAAAGCATATTTAAATGTATAAAAATTCATCTACATCTCTGTGGTAGCCGGTTGATCCGAATTATCCGTCCACGAGTAGTTCTAGTGAAGATCGAAAGTTTAAAACTATTCGAAAGGGGTCCTCCCCTGTCTTTTGGGGGAGAAGAGGGGGCGTGGCTGGATTAATCGGACGGCTTTTTGCGGAGGGTGCCTCGGGTTTATTTCATCCGGGGTGTCGCGCAATAGAATTGCTTTCTCGAGGGTTGCCCTTATAATCCGATGGATCCAATAAAACCTCATTACACGGGCAAGTTTTATTTCTGCTCTGACGTCACCTTTAACAGAAACCGCTACATCTCTCTATCTACTTCATCGGGATGGGATTTAAATTCTCCGATTGGAAGGGTCGCCTCTGAGGAAGAGGTCTAAGAGGACGATCTGTAGATGTGTCAGAGTTACAAAATAGAACGGTATTCACATTGATTCTTTTGTTTCATTTTAGTCTTTCTGGAGTAATACGTATTCTTTCAACCAGATGAATGTTGTTCCGTTACCATGGTAATAATCGCCGAGCAGTCCTGTCGCCAAGGTGCTTGTCGTTCCATAGTGTCGCTATGCTGAGAGATGAATAGGATTCATTTTGAGGTGCTTTTTCTTACTTTTCATCATGATCATTTTTTCTCCTCCGTCTTCACCACATTTCGTCCTCTATTGAGGCTCTTGATGTTCAAATTTTCTTCGATTGTCTCGAAAATCTTCCATTTAATATAATCGATAAGAGAAGTTCTGACTTCGTGGAAAACCATTAAAATCAGAATGATAATTCTTCGCACTTTCGGCCTGAAGATGTAAGTTCGCTTATGAAACTGGTCGCCTATTAAAATATTTTGTGGAAAAATAAGAAGTATGTATTATAATTCTGATTTCCTTCCATTAAACCTATACAGTTTTCTTTCTCTTTCGTTTTATCACCTCATCCCTCATGTCTTAACATTTCCTCTTCTTGTCCACATGAAATCTGGTTACTTTAGCATCACCCGCATTAAAAACTGTTCGATATGGACCACAAACTAACATCCCTCTTTCAGTCTAGAATGCAACCAGAATGAATTAGCCATCCTAACGAATACTGTCCTCGAAGAGCGTCATCGGATTACACCAGAGTTCGCCATTTCTTTTCGCTGAAATGGTGGAATTTGGAGCAAAGATATTAATTTCGCTGGCAATTATCCTAATGGGGATTTTTCCTATGCGATTTGATATCCTATTCTGATATCCATTACCCCAGAGTTTGGTTAATGAAATTGCCGACGAATGCTTTCCGATTACATTTTGCTCTCATCATAATATTTCAGAGCAATTTGTGATTTGTTTGTGGTACGCATTTATGCCGTTCTTTCTTTAAATGTTTCATAACATTCGCTATCTCATCGTTCTTTAGTAAAGGATACTATGAGGTGGTGCGAAAGGGTCGTCTAATTGTTTTTGGCTCAACGATTACATTAAATAAGTGAAATCATACAATTAATTTAAATCAGTTGATTGAATAACAGAAGAATGAATATGGCTCATTTCCTTCAAGAGTGCCTTTGGAGTAATTTATAGGAATATAAATTAAGGATTGAGATTAGTTTATTGATACGAAGACTCGGAATGCAGGACTAAGAAAAGAATCAGAGCTGGAATGTTGCTTTCTGTCTTCCACCTCGATGACTGATCGTTTAACCTGCACAACAGTAAGCAAGTCGTACTTTTTAATAATGGGTTTCTAATTGTATCACGATTGTTGATTTAAATCAAGAAGCTGTTCATTATTGTGTTTTATTTTATCTAAGGTTACTTCCTTCAGAAATACTCTGAGAGAGTGTTCGAGGTGTTTATACTGAATTACCGTTAGCTTTCAAAAGCTTAGGAAGATGAACGAGAAACTATTGACAGAGTGAAGAGTTAGAACTGCATTTGTCATCCTCACTGAACCAAAATACTGTGAAAGAGTAAGAAGCCCGCGTAAGCACAGCGATATGCGAACTTATAAATATCTCCTTTTTATTTCGTCCAATGAGGAATTACGAAATAATATGACTCACCATCACTCATACCTCGGTAACTATCAATTATTAGCGACAATGTACAATATTGAGACAACGAGATTTCCCTTAATTCTGCACCAAAGGAACAAAAACGATTGCCCTCATCAACATATGGTAGTGTCAAAAGTATTCCATTCAAATTAAATCGTTTCGTAGCAAGAGGAGGAGTACTTGACTCATCAATCCTTATAAATATGCGCATTAATTTCAATTGGAATCCATGTCTGCCACTTTGGTTGTATTACTTAATCATTTTATTATGCACAGAAAAAGAGAATTCTGTTTCTGGTTAGAGAAACTTGAGTGTCCAAACCACCTGCTGCATATGAAAGCACTCCGTCATTAATTTTCTTCCACAAAGCTGCCCTCAAAAACAACCCTTCTTCCCATTCATCTTTCTTTAAAAATCGACTGTAAAATACATTATTTGCGAATTACGCATTTGTATTTCCGAGGAACGGCATAAAAAGCGTTTATTGACGTAGGAATCGTTTTAAGGAGTCTGTTTGATTGCTGTCCTACCTCGATGGATGGGTTATTTTTCATTCATATATCAACCCAAAGCAAAAGAAAAGGTATCTTTTTTGCGCTTTTTTCAAACTGGTGTTACATCTATTATACATAAATGCTTCTCCGGATTCATCTAGGATATAGATAGATAGGATACAAATTCACAGGCTAAACCACAAGCGTCATTACTTGAAGTTTTTACGGCGTATTGGCTATAACGTTTAACTACCAGAAAAATGGCGATTTTGGACCTCAGTGTCATGGATTCGATTCCAGAGAGCCTCAAAGTTCCGATTTTTCCCATTTAAATGCATTGCTCTGATTTTCGGGAATTTTTTAAAAATACTTCCCGGATAGGTAGAGAATCAAAACTCTAGGAGCCTATATATGTGGTTATGATCTATCGAAAACGTAAATAACTTTTACGGAAAATATCCTGGGTTCGATGCTAGGACGATGCAAATATCTGCCCTTTAAAATACATGGGAGTAGTATTTCATTATTTTTTTTGATGCACTCATCGAAATGACAGGAAATTCGTGCTTTGCTAGAAGATGTATAGTAAGAATTGGTTTAAGAAAAAAATTTATATATGACCGTAATATTCCTTGGTTCGATGCCAGAGCACAATAACTTTACTCTTATAAGGAATATAAGGGAAAAGTAGGACGTCGTTTGAGGCAGTTGCAACCTATATTTTGTATGAATTTTCCCATAGAGTTAGAGATGGTGATCTTCAATTGTGTTGCATAGAAAATATCACCGGAAAGACCCGGGTTTGATGCCGGGCGGTAAATATGTCTCCGTTTAAAATACATTGGGTTGGTATTTCATTATTTATTTGATGCAGTTATCGAAATGATAGGAAGTTCTTGCTTAGATAAAATATGTATATTAAGACCCGGTGTAAGAAAAAAATTAGATAAGACCATGCTGTTTCTGGGTTCGATGCCAGAGCACATTAACATTTCTCATATAAGGAATATAAGGAAAAAGTACGAAGTTGTTTGAGGCAGTTGCACCCGATATTTTTGCTTGAATTTTCACACATAGTTAGAGATGGTGATATTCTGTTGTGCTGCGTAGTAAGTTCACCAGGAAGACCTGGGATCGATGCCAGGCGATTAAATTGTAGCGAATTTTAATAATATTTTAAATCCTTTTTTATTCTTTTGAGGACTATCCCGGTATGATGCCGATATGAAATTAGTGTTGTCGATCTACTTGCAATATGCAAGCTACACTTTACTCGTACAATATATAATTACTTTGATAAAAGTGGGACTCAATCCGTTCTTTCATTATTGTGATTGCAATTAGAAGTGATATTCAGAGGTTATTGTGTGTTATTCACATGGCATTTTTGAGAGATCTCAGACGAGCTGGAGATTATCTAATTGCATTATGCGGCAGTTAATTTAGCGTAATCCAGGTTGCACTATGATGAGGCTAAGTAGCTTTACCAATATCTCTTCCATTTGAATGAAAAGACATCTAAAATATATTCTAAAGATATGGTCCACATTACGTAATAACGTTAGGCTGTAAGAGTTCCTTTTGGCCGTTGATTGGCTACCTTAAAAATATTAAATGTTTCTCAGATGCTATATAAAGTGTGATATTCACATACATCCCAATTCTGCTATCTGATGACTCAAATAAACCGCAAGATGAATGCATAACCTTACGTAAATCTTAAAAATTCAATCAGTAATTAAGAAACTTCAACTATATTAAATAAAAAATAAATGTCATGGAAGATATGTTAACTGCTTACTTTAAAAAAGTCGAACAGGGTGTTGGAGAATGAGGACATTTGTAAATTGGACCGTCGTTGTATCAGAAGCGTCGATGTATCAGAAGCGTCGTTGTATCAGAAGCGTCTGGTGAGCGAATCGTCGGTTTATTGAGGTGTTGATCGGATGGAATCGATGGCGTTCAAATGGAGCGTCTATCAAATGAATATATCCGTATATATTGTTAAATTGTATTGCTTGCTTAAGTATATTTCCACTATTGTCTGCGTATGACTTCAGCATGTTATTTTATTTGTCTGTGCGTATGGCGGTCTCTCGTGTTCACATTTGCACCTCGTTGTTGCGTACTTATAACTGCTGTGTGTTTTATGCTGTCATTCACCATGTATCCGCATCAATATCTTTCCTGCGAAGCCAAGTTTGCATGTACTCTAACATTTATGTTTACACCCCTTTCAAGGTCCGTGAAACAAGGTCACTAAAACGACAATAGTGAGCTTCCAAAGAAACCAGTCGGTCATAATTTGACGGTGCAGCGACTGTGACCGGGGAGTGACTCCGTCATTCGGAAAAGTAAGCGATTCGATAAAAAGGGACGACCATAAATCGTGCCGAAGGAGACGGGATTTTCCTAAGAGCATTCCCCAGAAATTGCGCCATGACTCACGGCCTAAATGACCGAAAGGGGGAGCGCGTCTCTGCGGGGGGTCTGCGATGGGTCGGCCGTCTTTTGTTCGAGGCGATATTTATCCCCGTTTCGAGTGCCATCTCACGGCGAGGGGTGGAAACAGATCGCGGAGGAGGGGAGACGCATAAATTTTCTCGTGAAAGCTTTCCCATGTCCCAAACTAACGAAATGTGATTACGGTCTCCTTTTATGAATTTTTCAAACGCGCGGGGGATGAGATATAATCTGATTAGACGGTGAAAAGTTGACTGAACTCGGGCAATTAAGAATACTCCCCGTTTTTCATAGTTTCCGTGTCGGAGGAGGGCGATTGCCTCTTGTTTTCATCTTCAGCGATCGCTGCAAATGAAGACGAATGGCCCCCCGCGAAGCCTCGTTTCGACGCATTAAAACTGAATTCATCCTCCGAGAGGAATCGCTAATCCCGTTCGTCGCGGACTTGAGGACGCGTCCATCTGCGGGACGCGTTAATGAGACCTCTGATGTCCCAGAATCCCTCTCGATTAACAGACTCTTCGTTTTGGTCAGAGGACTTGTTGTCGCCGGGATTCGGAGCGTGTTCTGATTTGAATTTGCCCAAATTAGAGTGTTTCTGAAATTAACAGCGATGCTGTAGCGGCTGAAGCTGTGCAAATGCAAATTGATGATTCGGAGAATTTAATGACATTAACGAAACACGAAAGAGGCGGAAAGTGCCCACTTGAGTGGTGAAATGCATCATGGGAGTACGGGATTCTTTCACCGCGATTATTCCGGGATCTAGTTTTCCCGGGATCTCGTTTTCCCGGGATTTGTACACATCCGGGAACTTCCAGGGCAAATCTCGGGTTGATTTCCTATAAACTTAATAGTCTGGATGGCTTTCAAAGGAGATTCGATCTTGCTGAATCGACTATCTATATATCTTTCACTTATGAATGAGCTCCTCTCGCCTTATTATTTCATTTGAAATCCAACGAACCGACTCCCAATTAGGGCAATCGATATTCCCAAGTCTCTGAAAAACGCATTCACTCTTTTAATAATTCTGTTTTTCGTGTACCATTCAGTCCGACCGCTGGTTGATATCTTCTGCAATATCTAAAAATTCAAGGTACTTTATAAAGATATACTTTCTTAAATACAAGAAAATAGTCGATGAAAACTAATGTTGGGAATATTTTGAATTACCGTTAAGTATAGACTTGAAATCGATTGGAAGAATTGAAATAAAATACAAAAAATGTGTTGGAAACTATTTAAGGTATGTAATGATATTGGGAAGTGTGAGTAAAATGTTCTCAGAAGTAGGTGTGGTAATCCTTGGAATAATAGAGATTAGAAGCTGCGATTGCTGATTCATTCCGGGAGAGTACTTCAGCAAAAGATGTAATCCTTATTGTGCGACACCTGCTACTTCGGCGGAACCAACGGTGCTAATAAGGAGACATTCAATGACAAAAGCCGAATAGCGGCGTGAGGGGCATTAGTATATGTAAACATAGTGTCGAGATCGGTTATTTGAAGGGAATGAAGCAATTGGGGCAGAACGGCTGTATTAAGCCTCGGATTGATAGCCTTCGATATTGAGTGAGGAACTGTAGAGATGAATTGAAAATAAAACAAACTAATGGCCATGAACAGTGCCAACCAGATGGATTATCTTCATCTGAATGGGGAGTGGATATTCAGACGTTATGTTCTCAGATATTCAGAGCTTAGTATAGCATTAGATGGGAAGATATATTTGAGTGCATGCGGCTTCTATGAGCTCAAAATGGACTCAAAATAATTTTTTAGGTTCGATAAAATGCGAAGAAATTAACAAAATGCTCGGAGTCGACTGTAAGCTATCAACGAAAGAGAATTTAAAATTATTTATAATTTTCTAGTACAATATTTGGCCTTTCTGTCTGTTGCATAACTCCTCCATCCACCAACTAACAGATTCTATCAGTAATTTTGGGAAATGAGCAATACTGCTAACTGATCATTCGTAGAGCTGACGTCAGAACCTACTTGCATTATAGGTGAAAATTCCAAAATTATAGGAAATATTTCTGGAGTTATATTAAAGGTATTTGGAGTAAACTATTTATTTATTATGGAAAATCAATATCGCTCGAATTTATTCACAGAAGCGTAATTGCCTAATTTGAGGAATCTTTTTTTGAACAGCTCCCGCATTTTTTCATATATTGACATTGAATTTAATTCCCCCTTCTTTATAGTAAAAACAGCATGGCGTACTTATTAAGTGATTTAAATATCTACAGGATAGGCGATATAAACAAAGCCTTTCATTTTATAGCTTGGAACTAATAGAGAAGATGCATCTTCTTGACACCTCATTCCATTCCTCATTCCATTTCCTCATTTATTATTTCCTTCATTAAGCCCGAGACACAAAAGCCTCTTCATCCGACAGTTAAACCTTTTCTTCTGTTAACTCCGTTTTGAATTTGAACAAGTCATTCGGCACTTATAGTAGGTGTATATGAGAGTAATGGTGTGGTGATGGAAACAAGGAATTATTTTGAGCCATCGATTTGCCGAATTTGTATTGATGTCGGATTATTTTCGACTGTTCCCAAAACATACTGCCACCTTTCTTCAAAATCAGAAAGTGCATCGCTGGCTAAAATTAATAAGAAAAGATTATTTTGTATTTTTTTCTCCTGAGACTCGAGAAAACTACCACATCAAAATTTTTGTCATTAGAATTAAATAATCTTTTAAACCTCAATATTAATTTAAATTCGTTTGTAGCTATAATCTTCTAATAATCATAGTGAAAGAAGACACCTATATACTTATTTCGTTCATTCTTTCATTATTAAGTTCAATTTCCACAACATCTCGGTCGCTTCCGTGGATTTTACTTCTAATAATCTTCCAAATCTTTCAGAATCACCATAAGAATCATAATTATCTATTTTTATGATTTATTCATATAATAAGAAATGTGAAACAAAGAAATGGATTTATTTTTTGTGAAGGTAATGGAACGCTGTCATTAAACATTAATTATAATTATAGAATTACTTTGCAAAAGTGATTTATTAGATAATCAACGTTTTAATTTTGTGTCTCACGATCTATTCAACTCCCGGACTTTCACACGTCCTTTTCCTTTTTTGTTTGTTTTGCATTATTATGTATATCGCTATCATTTGTTTTAACGAGAACTGATTATTATTTATTTATCGCATACAAGTACTTACTGTTAGCGAATTTCTATATTTTGTCATGTTTCTTTTTTCTCATCTTTTAGTTATTACTATCGGTAGGTTTTCTCAGATTTTTCACACTCCTCTTCTCTGTGGGTGTTTTCCTGCAGTAGAGTTATTCCAAAGAATCTATTTTTCTCATACTATTCTCTTTAATTTGTTTATTCTATTATAAAATGGGTTAGATAGAAGAAGAGACTTTAGCCTCAATCCCGCCTAAATAAAGAAGATTATTATTATAACAAATTTCAGGTAAAGTTGAAATTTTATATGATGTATGGTATTCTGTCAGAATTTGTCAATTTAAAACACCGTTACCATCGCAACAGCCTGCATTGTTGAAATCAAGTAGGTTTTGTGGCAAATAAGGGAGCCCAGCCGAACGTTATGAGGCGATTCAATGAATCCCATTAGAAAACCCTTAAAGAGGAATGAGAGATTATATTCTGCACTGATAGAACAACTATATTATTACAGCTGACTTCTATTTTCCCATTTGGCATCAATGGACTGTCTTTTCAGTAATGAAAATAATATTAGTGCGTGTGAATGACAGCAGAAAATAGCAAAGTACAACTATCATTCGCTATTAATAAGCCTTTTTTAATTTAATTCCTTGTATTTTTATTAATGTGACTACGAAACATCCCGTTAAAGTTCCACAGACCAGAATTTTCTGTCCCCAAATAGAAGTATTTTGCAAATTTATTGTAGAATAGAGCATTAAATGAATCGGAAAACCCACAGATGGGCCGCAGATAATATCGTTATCCAGAATTCTTATCGAATTTTATTCCCGAGCTTAAATTTGGCATTTTGGCGGTGTAAGATAAGATAATTAAGATGAGCACGAAAAAGTAATTTATATCTCCTTGGGGATGCGACGGACCTTCGAAATTAAATTCGCGCCATAAATATCCAACCGGAGGTTATTCTGCAAATTCGTGGGAACGAACGAAGAGACGACTGTGGGATCCATTACGAAACATAAATATTTACTCTCGGCCCTTATTTGCGTCTTCTGCAAATACTTCGCAAACGAATCGTTAAATGGGGAATTTTCTCCAAATATTACTCCCGAATTTGCTGCCGTTCTCTTGGGGTTTGTCTGTTTGGACAATGGGTCATCCGCAAGGATTCCACGTGATTATGTTAATGTTCTCAAATTTCATTCTTGATGATGCGACTTCGAACGTTTCATTTAACTTGCAGATTTGAATCTAATTCATTGTAAACTATGGGAAGAGGCATTGGTATAACTCATTTCCAATGTTGCGAATTCTAAATCATTGGATAGCAAATATATTCCAAAAGTATAGATACTTAAACAGTGGGAATGCTATAGACAGATTTCTGTCCGAATTGTGATTGCGTTCTTGCAAAATAGAATGTTCTCGTTAAGGATTTTCTCGACCGTTAAGCGGATTATATGTAAAACAGAGCGTTTCCCTTTGAGGATTACGACCATAATTCGGTGAGATGATACTCGAGTTGCCAGACATCCTGATTTCAGCAGAGATTTCCCAACAGAAGCTTCGGATGCATATTAAATATCCTAATTCTGAAAGCACTAATGCAGCGAGTGATTCAATACTTAACGGCGGCTTCACATTCATAAACGACATCTTGTAAAATTAGAATCTATTTAACGCGAAGCTTTCAAGAATCACTGAGAATTTCACATCAATATAGATAATAAATGCCGAAAGAATACCATATAATGACCTTGTTGTACCTCTGGCAAACGCATTCATGACATAGGCGAACAACTAAATCCTATAAAGTTGTGTAAACGATAAAGGAAGAATTACTTCCCAGATCTACACGGGATTATCCAATTATAAAGACAACTAGATGAAAAGGATAGTTTTCCATTGCTGCAAAATTGCATTTATATTGTTAGATAGTGTTTTAGTGTTATTTTTTTGGGCTCTTCATTGTTATAATTGATTCTTCCTTGTTTTCACTTTGGCATATATATATATTATTGATGCAGGGAACCAGGGAAAATTTGAAAATTTATTTTAAAAGGTATGTGAGATCAGAAATTTCCTATTATTCACATCACTTACGGTCTGCAAACTTGGTGAAGTACAGGACAATGCAATGGCGCTGCTTCGTCTCCATGCAAATAGCCAATGAATGTTTGTCGATGGAAGAGAAGCAGAATGGAATGGCCAGTTTGCTCACCTCAAACTTCTTTCCCCCGAAATAGTTGAAGGAACTTTCTTCGGTTTTTGTGTCCTTCGTGAAAGTGTCAAATGCCTTCGGCTGCTTTTGGCATCTCTCTTCATTGCCTCTCTCCAGAGCGTTCACTTTTCTCCTCTGCCGCCGTCTATTCAGACCACTATTTTATGATTCCCAAAAGGCACGTTATTTTGCTCATACACTTCTATTTTAAACATTCACAAATATTAGTTTATATTGGGCCTTACACTCTGCAATAGCTGTGAAATTTATATCAAACCGCTATGCTGCTACGCGCTAAAACACGAATTTTAATGTGAAGCGATGACTCGATTCAGCTTAAATATGCCTTAGAATAGTAAAAATTGAGTTTATTATGATACGATTCCATGCAAATTTGCGAACTGTTCTAATGCATTTCAAATTCATTGTTGAATTGGAACAAATATTCAAATATAAAATTTGAACATAGATTCAGATTCCAATGGATCAGAAGTTGGTTAGCTGACTAACGGTTAGAATAAAGACTAAAAAAATGGCCATTAAAACATTTCTGTGTCAAACACACCAATTTAAGGAGTAATGAAAAGAAATGAATCGTGACTTTAAATTCCGTTTACTGAAGTATAATCTTCTGCACTCCATTTCAACTGCATTGCCGTCCTACCCCCTCTTATTCTACTCATTAGAGAGCTAACATCAATGGTAATGCTCTCTAAACCACCTATCGGCGTGTGGAGTCGAATCAACAAGCCTTAATCACCGTCAATTGCATCTCTCATACTACGCCAATTGCGTTAATTGTAGTACGAAGGATATACAATACCTGTTACGTCATCCGACCAGTTACGCACGCATTCCATCTCAACATTCAGAAGCATCCCACATACACAGAGCACAAAGAATGATTCCATACGTCAGACATAATTAAGTAAACTCATTGTTTTGTAATACGGTTCGCTCAGCGTAAATCCTTGTGTTTGTTAAGACTTTATGCAACAAATGTGATTATAAATTCCTCGTTTAATTGAATTGTGAATGTTAAGAAGAACGGGGTATGTATATTATGTGCATTATAATGGTATGTATATTATGTGCATTAAGAGAAAATGCTTTATCGAAAGATGTAGTCTGCAATCCACCTCCTCCCTTTTACAATTACGAAGCAGATCCTACAATAAAAAATTGATTCCAGACGTATCACTTTTTCTGCAGACGAATCATGGCGGTCGCATATTTAAGAAATAATATCATCGTGCATTCACGATTAGTGTAAATTTCGACTCTGAAGAATTATTGTATTACTTTTAACTAGAATTTAGAAGAACTATAGAATATCATATTTATCAGTAATATAAAAATTGAAATATCATGATTATATTATTAATACTACCTAATTTATCCCAAACTTGCTATATAGTAGCAAGAATATTTTCCTGGTGAATATTTCATTTCGCCACAAATATAAAATCAAAAGGTTACATATTACATACATGCATAAAGCTTTACCCTTATCTCTTACAACCCCTTATATATCTAACGCTCAACTGTTTTCTTTATTCCATATATTTTGTTTTTTACGGAAGTGTTCCGCTTGTTTTTGGATTTTGGTGAATTCTTGCGTAGTATGCCGCTCTGCAAATTGCATTTAGGCCGTACTCTGGGGCATCCTTCCAATTCTGTCTTTTCCCACCAACGAACATTTACGCTCGCTGTGTCATTTGGAAGAACAGCATCCCTCCCGTCTAAAATTGCTTAAGTCACCGATGTATACAAAAGGCAGTGGTCCAATATCGCTTTCCTTTCACAGTAAAATGAAGATTTTGAATCTGATTTATTCGAGGTCTTTCCAAGTTTATGGAGAGCGAATTAAAGAAAGAGCTCATTTCGAAAAATGACTCCGAAATCCGCTTTTTCTCTAAGAGGAATTACGGAGGCGATTAAATTGGATTTCCGCAAATGGGAATTGTCCTTCCTCAGATTAGAAAAACCCCTCCGTTGAGCTTTATTAAATCCCAAATCTCTCTTTAATTACACTTATGTTTTTGGGGAAATATAAATATAACGAGGCTTTGCCTCACTCCCACGAACGGATTTTCCGCCGAAACTGCGAAAATGATTTTCATTTTGAGGCCATTAATTGGAAATAAATAATTTTCGGATTAGACTCCGAAAATATTTCGGACTCGTTATCAAATCATTCTTTGGAAGACCATCTTCGGAACTTCGAATTAAATTTCCATCCCTTCGTCGTCCGTTTGACCACAATCCTCCCTTTACGGCGAATCCAATGCACTCGGGCTGATTATCGTTGTTTTTGGACATTACTTAGGCAGAAATATCGTTCGGGGAAGAAACTCTGTATTAAGAAGTAATGAATTTTTGTCTTATTTAGCTCCGCCAAACGTCGGTCCCAGGTATCTCTTTGTAGTTTAAAAACCTACAATTAGTCGTAACATGTTCCACTTGTTTTTAAGAAATGGCATTGCGTATATTATATAAGACTTTAAATTCATCTTATAGAATTCAAAATTTACACAAGACGTGAAACAATTAAATGTACGATAATGAGTCCAATAAATAAATTTTGTAAGTCTATGAGTGTGTGTTTCTCCAATAAAAACTCGGGAATTACAAGCTACACGGCTTTCAAACTTTAAAGATACTTAAATGACTTCTCTTGGCAGATGAAACCTTTCTTTTTATTAGAATACTCGTCCTTGGTTCGAGCCCAGACGAGGCAGAGCGTCAAAATAAGTAATGAATGTAAATTTCATATTACCAGATTCCATTTAATTTATTTCACAAAGTTATACTATATAAAAATTGTCAGACTAAATAGTGACTAGCACCAAAAATAGGAAAATGGATAAAGATCGAATTGATTTCTTGATAGAAGAAGGGCAAAGAATATTTTTTTCGTGGAATATTATTTTCGATTCGGAATTGCGAGACTTTTAATGAAACAAATGAAGATCTTGCAGGCTATTATGATTGTAAATCTAAATTTTACCCTATAGAGACAAGAAAATGCATTAGGGCAATGCAACATTCAACAGCATTTTAAATATGTCTGTAATGTATACGAGATATAATGTGTTTACTATTGCCACAGGACTCAGTAGAGTTCCATGTCCACGTTAGAAAATATTGCCCCTTTGGTAAACAAAACCTGAAATTACGTAAATAAATATAGTTATTAATACTATAAATGCGACTTACGGAACTAGAAAAACAAACATACAGATAATCTTTATTTTGTCATTTTTAGAATTGTGGTAGGTTTAAGAATTCTAACTATACAGTTATATAATAAGCCCAAAGATTTGAATGAACCATCGCCATAGACTAGCGAAATGTTAGCAGTGGGAATGACGAGTACTAGATTATGAGTTAAGCAGTTTATTGTTACTTCTGCGCCGTGTGTGCGGAAAAGTGCGCTAAAACAGTAGCATGACAATACGAATCTTTACATAGAGATGAATAAGGAGAGAGCGTATGCCATTTCTCCACATCACTCATACCTCAACAGCTTTCACCCAAAATGTATCACAGCATAAACGATAATAACGATAGATGAAAATGAACTATGGATGCATTTCCCATACCCTGAACCATACGACAAAAGAGCAATTATGGTGATGTGGTATTAGTAAAACACAACGGTTACTATTGTTTAAATTCGTTGCTGAAGATAAATGTTTCAACATTTTTATACCTCATGTCACTGATTTTGCACCTTAGTCTCGGGCGAGAGACTTAGCCAAAGTTAGCGTGAAATGCCTTTCCGTGTGGATGTCACCAAGTGACTCATTAGGCGCCTCCAGGCCTTACTCATCGCAAGGAAAAGGGGAAAGACTCGGGAGGAAGGCATCCCAACGGTGGTTCTCACAATGGGTACAAACGAATAAAAGGTGCTCATCCCGTCAGGAAATGTCATCGTCCGGCTACGTTGCTGCTAGGATGCCGAGAGCTACAGCACAAAGAAGTAGAGGGAAAGCAGGGTATTTCGTGTTGGTGCTGAAACAATCGAATTTGCATTACTCCTTACACTCCGATTACTGGAAGAAACTCGTAGTGCCTTTTAGACGTGCGTTATCGTTGCATTGTCTTGTCTTCCTTATTCCACATCCTCAAAATCGCAACACCACCACGACACTAATCTTTCATTTTCTTAGTTGATGTGATATTTCTTCATTTAGGGCATTGAAATGAACACAAACACTAAAAATCTGATGTGGCCAGCACATGACTTTCTCCATATATAAGATGTAAATATTTATCTACGACAGTATTTTCGTACTCTATATCAATCTAAACTTGGAAGATAAGTGATTAATTTATATCATATTATCTTTTACGTCACTAACATTATCAATAATGTTTTTCGGGACATGTTCGATGAAAAACGATGAAATGGCCTTTCGCCCCAGCGCCCAGAGCGCCCACAACGTACATAATCAGCAACTTCCGGTTTATCAGTATATCACAAATTACTCCTACACAATTAGTGATACAAAAATATGTTTCACACAAAAGTTATAGTAAAATACATTTTCTAAAACTTTTATAATTAATAGTTTGTACCTAAATATAATATTTATGGAGATATTTTGAAAACCGGAAATGAGCTTTGAAGAATGAAGCTCGACTCTTGGTGAACCGATTTACTCCAAAAACTAATCAACTCTTACAACACCAACCATAATATTATATATGAAATTTGGTGTTGATCCAATTAATAGTTTTTTAGTTAGAGCGCCCACAAAGTACATAATCTGCTACTTCCGTTTTATCAGTATTTCACGAATAACTCCTAATCAACTGGTGATAAAAACATATGTTAAATACAAAAGTTATAGTAAATCTTATTATCTAAAACTTTTATAAAGTATTCAATATACCTATATATCATATTTATGGAGATATTTTGAAAACCGGAAATGAGCTTTGATGAATAAAACTCGACTTCCGGTTTACCAATTTACTTGAAAAACTAATCAACTCTGACAGCACACACTACAGTACTATATATGAAGTTTGGTATTGATACGGCAAACAGTTTTCACGTTAGAGCGCCCACTATCACACACACACATACACACACACACACATACACACACACACACACACACACACAGACATCATTCCGAAAATGGTCAAAACGTATTCTAGGGACCCCAAAACGTGTATTTCCGTTGAAATCTCGAAGTCGATTTTTTTCATGAAAACAATACTTTCTCTATACTTCGTATATGGAGAAAGTAAAAACGTTAATAATCTTATGTTTTTATAATTAATTAATTTCCTTTGTTGAATTTTGTGCCCAAAGTTACGTAGTAACGGCTAATTATGTTAAGAATAAACTGTCCAACGCTCATTCCTTGAAGATCCTCTTGTTGAAGATTAAAGTTAAAATCCCATCATAAGTACGATGCTCGGAAAAAGCTTCACTCCCGTTGCAGTTATTTGAATGCACGTGTCACAGTTCTTCCAGATTTTCCCCTCGTGTACACGCAGATGAACTTATGGCCTCAGCACGCGATACTAAGCATCTGCCAGTCTTCCTAAGTCCATTACCAGTTAACACTCTTTCCTTTGAATTCAACCAAAGCTCATGAACAATATCTTCATTTGCCGATAATTCAGGGTTTTTGGCAATGATTTAATTCATTCACCTCTGATTACATGTCGTATTTAGTCATTTGTATTTGAAGATATTCTAATGATAACATGGATTGATCATTGCGATCGTTAGCACATTGAAGCATCGCAATACTGATTGAATGAATAAAACCTTTCAAAGAATTAATCGAATTACTAAAGTAATATCATAGGTATTTTTGGAATATCTCTAAAAATACTCAACAAATATCTCAGATTCAACATTTAGTCAATTATTTGCAAATGTAATTTGGTGATGTGTTGATTGATGGTTTTCATTGGTCTTATTTTATTTTACATTGACCTTATAAATTATCCGTTTCTGTGCCTTAAAATCAAATAGAAATCTTATTAGCTTAAAAACGAATATTGTATTTATCGTAAAATTTTTCCCCTCGAATACCCATTTATCTTATTAATTAAATAATATGAATCAATTATTATATATTATAATCAATTTTATTATATAGAATGCAAACGCTTACCTATAAGCACTAACACTAATTACTCGCACAATGAAACAATGCTGCGAATTTTTCAATATTTGTTTCTACCAATATTTGGTTTACGTTCACTGGTGATTTCATTGGTAAATGACTTTCAAATGCTAATTTTCTTCTTTTGCCGATGATAATCAACCTCCGAAATGCGAACAATAATAGCAGAAAGCATCAGAATAGACGCATTCTCTCGCGTATTTCGAATAAAGGATAAAACCACAAGAAAACAACCCATTCCTTAGCGCGCACAATGGAGTCGAGGAATTAATGACTTCCTTGAAAGTTAAAGCGGGAGAAATGTCTCATTTTACGGAGTTGAAAAATGAAGATATGAAAGCGAATAAAAGGGGAGAAAAGGGGATTCTAGGTGTCGTGGGATTCTCTTTTCATAGAGGAGATAATGGAGGGAACGTTTATGTGGAGTCATGAATGACCGGTGTATGGCGGAAATGTTTGCGACGGCATGTGGCAGCGATCACAACTTTTGGGGCTGGTTGAATGTCGTTGCTTCTGACCGAACAAGCGGAGAGGAATGAGCACCAAGACACATGAATGCTTTAAAAGGTGAGGAGATATTCGATAGGGAAAGTGTTGAGGGTGATCGGTTCTGCGCACATGCACATTCTCTTTTCCTTAGGCATTCCGACGGTCATCCGATTGCATTGTTTTGGGTAGATCGTCGTCCAAATATCGTCTGGAGTGGAGTCAATGTTGCTATTGATATTTTTTGGTCCATACGTTATTTGTTGTGTGGTAGTTGTATTTGAGACGATTATAACCACGTATTCCTATTATATATAGCATAAAAGTCACATATAATTAACAAAAATATCGTGTCAGTAATATTTTCCTAACAATGTTTAGTCGAATCCCACGATTGGGGCTGACGGGGGTCGAACCCAAGCTGAGGAGGACAGGAAGGGCGGCAGAAAAGGGCGACACCATCGGCAAAAAACAGAACTAATTAAGGAAAAGGGGTTTTGGTCTCAACGTGCAGTCAATGAACGGGGGGAAGCTTTTTTTTACATCGTCGACATCTTGAGTTCAAATGTTTTCCCTAAGGGCCTTCGAAAGAGTACAGCTCTTTGCCGATTCGAGGTCGTCTTTGCGGTATCCCTTTACAGGGTAACCGTGTATTATTTCAGGGTTCTTTATTTTGTTTTCTTTCTTGTTGGACTCGAGAGCACAAGATCAAACAAAATGTTGTAAATTGTATCCACGAAGTCAGTTTGCTGAAACACTTCTAAATTTTCCGCCAATGAATAGCATTGCAATGAAGTAGCCCATACATTGTATGACTGCAAGCAGTACGACAGGATTTGCGATGAGCGTGGGCTTTCACATGGGGATCCAAAAATGTACAAAGATACTTAAACTAGTTTTTGCCTGGAATTTACGCGGAAAAAGGTGGAATTCAAAATGCCAATCTCAGTCATTTAGAAATTACTACATAAACTTTAATATACGCGCAAGTTAACCTGCAGAAAAACAATAGTTATTTTAAGTACCTTTGAATGAAATATGTAAGCAAAGATACGCACTCCTCGTTTTTCAGCAATGAATTCGGTAAAAAAGATTAAAAAAATTTAATAATGGGTTTTATTAAATGGAAAAAGAACAGAATTTATTTATTATAATGAAACAATATGATTTATAATCAAAATCAGCGGAAAAATAATCAACTAAATTAATTATTTCGAATCGTTCTTCAATAGTTACGACTGCAATACAGATAAGCTGCACTCAGTTTGGTCTTGAGAATGCACATGTATAGGATATTTAAAAAAAAATCTGCTTAAATCGGTGAATACCAGCCTCAGCTGAAGGAAAATACGTCACCTCTCGACTTTATTACGCCGCAATGAGCCGAAAAAGGTAAAATTAACAAAGTAATCTTTGGCCCGGAGCATTCTGATTCTATATTTCTTGTTTCAAAGGAATAAACTTTCGGTTTTTGGCATAAGTATGCTTACTCTGTATTTCCTTAGGCTATCTGACGTAATCAGTAACATCCTCGACATCCCATACGTTAAAAGACACGAACATGTAATTAAGTATTAGGGAAGTTATTGGCCGTCGTGTATCTTTCCTATAAATGCCATAATCTCGTGTAACTCCACATGAGTACATCCACATGCATCGCGTTTTCGTCGTCACTGAAAGGGAAAAAAAGGTGCGCGAGATACATGAGAAAATACGGTACATTTATCTCCAAAATTCCACGATTTTCTTTTTTCGCCATATGCTAAGGGGTCCGGACCCCTAAACCCCCCCCATATACGCCCATGGCTATGAGTCTTTAAATAAAATAACAAAGAAAGCGCGTTTCTACTCACAGTTCATTTCCACCAGAGGTTTCCTTTAAACATGTCAAATAACAAAACGACGGTTACCTTAGTTTTAATAAACAAAACGTAGGTCGACAACTGAGTGTTATTGCTGTCATTCTACTGTTTTGTTCATAATCTATAATAACTTTCATTTATCATGCGAACATCAACTCGAACATCGACGTATTTTTTCCTAAACGACATTTGCACGTGAGTTGCACTTCCTGAAATGAAAGTGCTGTTTACTTCGCAGTTCTGAACACAGAGTTACTACCAGCAATGAGAATGAGAAAAAGTACCGCAATAAATTTTTGTAATTATTACGCACACTTCAAGTGCTAATATTTAAACATAGAATTTAAGTGTTTCGATTTCCTCAATATTCGAAGGAAGTACCACATGGGAAACGATCTTTTCTTTCAATTATCATAATTTTCTGATTCGTTTTTCCTTTTGATTTGACGTAGATCACCAATGAATATGATTACATCCATTTCAATATTTTAGAGGTTAAATTTCAATAATTAATACCTTTCTTTTAGAAAACGTAATTTTCTTACCGATTATTATATTTATTTTGCAATGTTTGAATGACGTTAATTGGACGTCGGTGTGCCCGTTTCGATTAAGATTCAATTCTGTTAAAAGAATATTTTGTACTTATATCTTAACTTTTGCATTCTACAACCAGTCAATCCTATGGCATAAATGTTTCATTACCATTCTCGCTTTTATTTTAAAAAAAATCCCCTCTGATGACCCTCGTTTTACTTAAATTGTTGTCTGTCACTGTCATAAAACTATCTTTGCTATTCGTCCATGCAGATTTCTCGTAAGTATTCCACACCGAATAGATGCAGTTCATCCCAACATTCAATCTCAGAGCGTCAGAAACTTACATCTCGCTGAAGATTTTGGTCAATTTTGTCTTTTTCCGCCAAAATTAAAAATATAGGCTATTGAATTACTTAATTCTCTTCTAAATGAACTGGGGCCTATCTTATTTGTTAATTCCACTCTGATGTAATATAAAACCAGTTATTATTATAAGAAATTAGTGAAATGAAATGAGAAGGGGCTGATAATGAGATTATTTCGGAGGAAATCGCAAATCATAGGAGGGACAGATATTGCCTTATAAATGAGGTCTGTACATTTTGCTGGCAACGGGGAGTATTTAGACTGCGAGCAGCGCTAATCTAATTCTCTGTTTCGGCGAAACCGCATCTCTCCCCCAATGCTCTTGAGGTCCACGAAGTTCTCCGCTGCCTCTTCCACTGAAAAATATCTCATACGTGACCTATTTCGAGGCACACCATCCGAGCGAACCGAAATTCGGTTTTTACAGGACGAACCCTATGCTATCCTTATCATTTATGTGTGATAACCACTTCAGTCATCCGTAGCATTCTGCAGACGCTCGACGGAAGGAATTAAATGTGAGATTAGAGGGAAGATCGTTGAAACGGTGAATGATTTTGTCTTTTCGAGTGTAAATCATAATTAGAATGCGAGAATTAACGAATGTAATGAAACATGTGTGGGTGTGAGGATTAATTGAAGTGTAAGAGGAACACAATTTGATAAATGGTCCAAAGAAGCTAAACTAGTTGTCCGTACTTGTGTCAGCTTATACAGTTGCAAAGAGTGGGTATATCAGGAGGGATATCAGAGTAAACGCAATTTGCGGAGAGTCAGTAATTCATTTCTTCTTCGTATCACTTTATATGTAGACATTGTCCATAAATCGCCGTTCCTGCTACTATAGCTCGACCTTTGCAGTAATTCTCGTTTGTTTACAGAGGAAATGTGCCTTCCGTTATCTCACTGTGACTGATGCTGAATTATGTCACTAGTTAAGGTTATGAAATGCTGTCAAGAGAGTCAGGTGTAGAGTTATTGTGCTTCACTTACATGTTCTGATCATTGAATTTCTACTGTGCAAGGTGAGGCATCTCTCGCTTTCCTTTCTCGGCCAAAATGCTATGTTGAAAATTGAAATGTTTGGAGATTAGAGGAAATATTAATAATGATAGTTTTTCACAGGATTCATCATCCACGATGTCGAACTATTCTGAATCACTCGCATCTTAACTTCATATCAATACAGTCCCGAATAAGACTGAAACTTTGACTGACTGATTATAAATATACATTTTCTATACTGTTCAAGACTATCGAAAAGTAGTCCATGCAATTCTGTATGAGGAACAACATTAATTACATAAATGTAAGATGGATTAGTGCTAACATTAGCAACGATGGCTGATTAGTGTTTCAAAAAATGCTAATTGCAAACTTGTCCGGAGACGGGACATTCCTGTACACCGAGCAGAGGATAGTCCGGAAGTGTCCCGGCCATCCGGTGGGGTTTGTAGCGAACATTGCATCCGACGCTGAGGAGATCGTTTGTTCTCCTTAAAGTGGCATTAATCTCCCATTAAAATCTCCGAATAAATCCGAGGATTTGTGTGAATTTATCGGTGCGCCCGCCGCCATATTTATCCGTCACTGCTTTTACTTAGCCTCGCCGTCATTCCCTTTTATAAAAGGGATTATCGCCGTCGTCCATTAAACGGAGGCCGTTTATAACGGACTCATAATTTGCCGGATTTTCTTAAATTAGGGCCACCAATTTCCCCACCGTCGATTCCGGTTATATAATGCCAACGGATAATAATGCTAGTCGTGAATAAGGCGCCATTACCGACTGTTCTCTATTCGATTATCTGCGATTGGCGCAGAGCAATTCCCGAGGAACTGAACTTAGACGAATGATAACTGCGTAGTGGGCTATGAATCGAGATAACTAATACTTGGAACTTAATTCCAGATATTTCTTATGAAAATTTAAAACGAAGAATTTTGAATCAATTTAAATTTATGCCATCGTCTGATAATATAAAATGTGACGAGTTAAAATATTATAAAATTTGAAGAGTTAAAATATTATAAAATTTGAAGAATTAAAATATTATAAAATTTGACGAGTTAAAACCGGATCGCGATGAAAATAAATTGCCTTATTTTGGAAAAAAATAACGGCAGTATTTTTATGATTTTAAGTTTGAATTCTTGAGATCTCTCACACCTATTTTTCAATGAGCCTTATGATATATCAGACGCCGCTTTAAAATAACGTTAGAAAAGTGACTAGAGTATGAGTAAATTTTTCAATATTTTTTCAGAGGATGGAGTAATTACCCCCATTTTTTTCGCTAATGATTTCAGGGGTCATTCTTATCGGAATGTCGTCAGTACCATTCGGCAATCATTTTACCACCAAGGAAGTCATTAACTAGTGCACAAGTTCAAATAGCTTAAAATCGATTTACGAAAGTGCGTGCAAGTTAAAATGTAAATAGCCAAAGCAGAATAATTTCCAATAAATTTTCACCTGGCATTAGTCTCAGGAAATGAATTATGTACATTTATTCGTACATTCAAGACTTATGTTTGTTTCGAGAGGAAAAGTTGTCTCTTTCCGGCTAGAGGTTCTCCATGACCGGGGATTCTTCGAGGACCATCGAGGGCATCGCCTACGAATTTCCTCGTGCGGACGTAATGAATGAGAATTCGAGGCACGTTAAAACACGCGCTTGTTAGTCCGAAAGGCGTGATAGGAAATTTTAATGTTTTTGCGATGAAATCACATTTCCTCTTCTCTACTCGCATGTTCATTGTGCTCTGCATTTCATGGCAAGTTTGGAATGGATCAAATGGAATTGATGTTCCTCACATTTCTCATCACGAGCGCGATTAATTCCTCTAGCAAATTGGTCGTTTAATAGGAAATCGTCAGAAAATGCTCATACGACTCATTCTTTGTCCTGTTTTGCAATTTCAATTTCGACTGGCAAAACGCTCGTCTGCCGAGTCCGAATGAGCTCTGCAGTGAGAGGCTCACGGCAGAAATCGGAATGAATTGTCTCGAGAGAAGGGATTCGTTCTCAAACAGCTTTCAGAACTGATAAATATTATAGGCTGATAAATATTCTACCGTAATTCATACGCAAATGGTGGTTTAGAGAGTGGTATTGAAGACATTTATTAGTTCGGGCTGCAGGATGTTTCATTTTTAATTAAAATGATTGCCTATTACTCAATTAAGACAAGTAACCGTGAAATTTTCGTGGCACTCTTGTCATTCGTCGGAGAATTTAAAGTTGATACGTTATGTAGAATTAATTGCTTCCAACCGAGCATTTTTATGTTTTCAATGAATGTAAAACCAAGTAGATGGCTAATGATTACGCTATTGATGACTGAAATTCAGTACCTTTTCTATTGTGACCTCCTATTACCATTTAGCAGAGGGATATCGGGAAGAATGCAAAAATAACTTCAAGACACACACTGCTCGATTAGCGGGCAGGCATTTTACGAATGAAGAAATCTTATATAAAAATTTGCCTATTCTCCTGTGAGTTAAACTGTTGAACATTTAGTAGTTTTATAGAAATGAATCATATTGAAACGATTGAGTTGGATCAGATAAAGAATCTTGAAATCATTCTACCGTCTTTAGTACTATGTTTCTTCGACTTAAGATAATCGTGTGATACATTCATGTTTACTATTCATTTTCGATTTCTACATACCGTGCTACTTGTGTATTTATTGTTTCAAACATTATTTATTATGAAATCATCAGTGATGGATGATGATGTGATGATTACATTGACTGTGGTAAATCACGAAACTATGATATTTTAAATTCATATTGGTTGGTTTCGATTAAAAAAAAAATTAATAAATTTGAGATTGAATTCAAAATTAATTTATCAATCTGATGATATTGAAAACGGTATCAAATTAAATTGATTTCTAATTTCTCTTGGGGGAAGTAGAAATCTCTAATTTTTCAAAGGAACAAGGAATCGCTTTCCCCCATTATCCTCGGGAATAATGTATTTGATATACATTCTATAACAACATGTAGAAATGGCAGTGACAATTAACGAATAAGACAGAGGCTATAGGTACCGTAGAAATAGGCTTGCAAACGCTAAGATCCCGTGTTCGAATCGTCATATTCTTACCAAGGATACTATCTAGAGTTTACTTATATTTTTTAATTATGTCAACCTTATTATTATTGCTACAGTTTAACACAAGTCAGATGGCAGCCAGAAATATCGTTAATTTACAAACCCTTTCACACTTAAATTATTACATTTAAAATTCCTAATTAACTTCAATTATATTGTCAAAACAGGATAAGGTCTTTTAACAGCAAAAAAGACTAAATTTAGCAAACATCCCCCTATTACTCCACCGAATACATTTATACCAGATATGATCACTGTTCTCATATAAACATATTTTTCATCGTTCCTTAGATAAGCCACATGTCGCTTTATGAATTTCTCAGGCACCACACTTACACATTATAGAAACATCTTTAACAACCATCCAAATCCTCTTTCATACTTTACATTTTTAAAATATCCTAAAACATCTAAGTTTAAAATATTTATTTTAGGTAAGTGTCCTTACACCCCTATTAGGAAATGAGTATTTAGCCTTATCAGTCCTTTGTTTTCCCAATTTTAACTTCTCATCATGATCGCCGCGCGCAAAATAATTAGCTTTTCTAATCTGTAACTTAACTTCTTAAATGCTTCGCCAGCAGTTTTTACTTGAAAAATCCCTATTTATCTGTTCAGCTTCCTCCTCTTTTCTAAAGTTTCCCACCCAAGAAATTCCAATATTTTCGGTACGCTTTCCTCCCTATTGTGTTGATTTAAAACATACCTAACTGCTTTCCGTTGCACCTTTTCAATTTTATTTATATTAGTTTTGCTGTGCGGATCCCATGCGTTTGTCGCATATTCCAATTTAGGCCGTACAATTGTTTTATATCTTCAGTCTTTCGCTTCCCTACTTTAAGTTCCTCATCAGGTATATGTGAATACCCCAATCTAAATTCTTTCTAAATTTAACCACTAAACTTACTTACATTCTTTCACCCTGGGAACGTTTTCTCCGTTCATCTGGTATGCGACTTCTCTTTCCATCCTCCAATTTGTGAATCCTGGTGTAGTTGCTTGCGTGCGTGTTAAAAATGAAGAAAATGGGCACTTTATTGAAAGAATGGTCATCATTGTCTACAATACGCCCAACAATAAAGATGAATTATTATTGTTTTGGTATTTTAAAATCTTAATCATTATTAAGTAATACTGTTTGTTATAATTGATTAGACACAGAAAATTTCATTTTATTTTCTTAAACCATCGGCATAATTGTAATGCGTCCATAGGCGTCCTCCGGCGATACGTTGCTGCTAATTAAACTCATTTCGTTTGTCAGCATTTTGGCGAACACTTCAACAGATTTGCTGGCAGTCTTTTCTCGAGACTGGGGAAGCAAAAACATATGGAGTCACGTAAATTGAAATTTTGTCGGAAGGAGTGGATAAGCATAAGCAAATGGAAGAATGGATTTTTATTTGCTTTCGATGCGTCACAACTTTGCGAATTAGTCTTGCAGTCACTTCGCCTTAATCCGAAACAAGCCGAGATGATAACTAACACCAGGTGAAATGGAATTCCCAACTTAGGCGTCGCGGAAAAAATCCGTGATCTAGATTCGCAACACTTTTACGATGGAGTTGCGAAAGTTATGATTGAAGGGAACTGATGACTGTTTCCGCCGTGAATTACTGATTTTCTGGCCGTGGAAGTTTTTATTAGAAGAGGCCCATGTTTCCGCCATGCAAAGATGTTTCTTCTTATATGGGAGATGAAGTCGTAGAAAATTACTTTCTTCATTTTTACCAACACTCAAAACATACCGCATTTATTTGTTTATAGGTCGAACCCTGATTTTCCACCTCGTTCAAAAATTTGGTTGAATTAATCGACATTAAAATTCAATTAAGTAACATTTAATTTAACTATCCATTTAATTGAATCCAAAATATTGACGGTTAAAATTGATAAAGAGAAGGGTAAAGCGTAAATTGCACATAAGGGCGAGCACCCAGATTTCTCGGCCCTGTCAGACTTTTTTCAAGTCCGTTTTTCCTTGGAAAGTTAAAATTGATATAAAGGGTTTTATAGACATCTAATTCACCTTAATCAACCTTTTTCGTTAGTTTTTAAATCCCTTTATCGCGTATATATCGACAACTTTACCTTCAAAGTTTCGTGCTTTAAGGCCCAATTAAACAATATTTATGACAGACTCAAAACTTTTGATTTTATAACATTTGAAACAGTATCCGCATAAACATTTCGCAGACATTTCACTGTTTTTCACCTGAAGTCTGTCTACAATTCCAGAGAAGATTCGCTTGGCATTATAAGCTGTCGTGTTTTGGAAGTACCTCGTGGAAAAACCCATAAAGCATACAATGCTTATGAGAGGATCAGTGGATGAGAAAAAACGAGTAAATGCGGAGAAAGTAGGGAAAAAGAGAAGATTTAGAAAGTGACGGGTGAGCGGGATGTGAAGCGAAGGGAAACAAAAGAATCGGAGAAAGAAAAGGAGAGAGAAGATGCAGAAGACGGGAATGACAAGAAAAAACCTGAGCGAGGAGGCAAAAAGTTGAGAAAAGGGGAAGACCTGTAACACATTTTTAAAGGAAAAGCGTTGAGATTCTGAGCGAAAAGAATGGAATTCCTCGATAAAAAATTTGAGTAACCGAAATGAAAAATCGATAGTTTCTTAGAATGGGTATCCAAAAGTGAGGGATTTGTAAGGATTTCATTCTGACGTCGTTCTGTCCTTTGCAAGTCTGAGTCTCCGAGGTTACGTTCATTCTTCTCTTCGCTCGATTCTTAAAGCGGTGAATGTGTCATTTCGAAGGCCTGTCTTCAGCTGCACTTCATAATTGTCTCTGGAACGGCGCAAGTATCACGATATTTAAATGCAAAAAGTTCACTTTAGATCTATTTGCGTGTTCCATTCTCGTACAATTCCACGTTTCCTTCATCTAGTAGATCCTCTTCCTGCCTCCAAGATGGCGTTTCCATCTCCTGCTCTTAAAATCATGACAAAGCTTTCAACTTAGAGATTAAGTCGTCAGACGTTGTGAACAATACCTTCTTTTGGTAACTTTTCCCAGGTACAATCCGGGTGTAACGTAGCATCTTCTGCGACAAATAACCTTCTCTATCCAATGAATGACCGTTTTTACAGTAGATATGTCATCTAACGTTTTCTTCTCGGGTATGTAATTCATTTCCTACATTTAAATGGCACTTCCATATGCATAAAGAAACGTTATTTATCCTGCGCCACGCAATCTCGTAGTATTACCATAATCAATTCTTTTGAATTCGGTATTTTAATTGTGGTTTATCATCTCACATGAGTGTATTCATACTTAATAAGCAAATTAAAGAAACATTTGCATCAACAATTGTTACAATCTTATTATTTCATTGTATTATTTGTATTTAGAATATTTAGAGGAGTTTGCTAATGATATTTCCACACGGACAAAATAATGCGCACACTCCTCGGTTTAAGAAAATCTCGCGTAAATATTTAAAACTAAGTTTCTTGAGATTTCATGAGCTGAATTTGTCGTTCACAATTAAAAGAGGCTCCCAAAATGGCGGCCGTTAGCATAGAAACAATTGTTATCATGGCGATCCCAGCTTCATCACATTCCGCCGATCATCTGATTAACAACGATCATTCTTCCGACTTCACCCCCCGTATTTTAAACCATGGACGTAAAGGTACCAAATTAGACCGTTTAGAAGAGTTTTACATACGCCTTCACCAATTCCATTCCATTCCTTTAGCTAATGAGTTTTTGTTTTCTAACAGCTGGTCCCCACTCTTCAAGACTCTTTTCCCCCATTTGCCCTCCCCCTCGTGATGCAACCTTGTATTCTTTTTACCCCCCTCTTACCCCTCCCCTTCTTTTGGTTTCTCGTATATATGTTCTTGCTCTATGATTTAACTTCTTGTTCTGAGGATGGTGCTGTGACTCCGAAACCGGTAAACAGTTGCATTAAAAATTTTGTGGAATTAGTACAAGTGAGTTTGTGTTTTTATTTTTGGTGTTTTTAACGTTTTGGATGTTTATACAAGTTTTTTTTTCTCAAAGCGTGCATACATTTTATTGGCTGATTTTGTATATTCTGATAATTTTGCGTTTATGTAAATGGAATACAATAGCGTTTGCAGATAATGATCGTAGCTAATTGAAAGTGCTTCTAATTAATAATTATGAAAGTAGTGAATATTTTAGGTCACTGGAACTGGGAGAAAGGAGAACCAAAAGTACTGTCTTATGGAAGAGGCTTCCATTCCATCGAGGGGTCTCTGTCATTTTTCTCCAATTTAAAAGGCGTTCTGAAGGTGACGCCTTCACAAAACCTTTTGCCGCATTTTGGCACTCGTGCCTTCCTTTTAAACTTTCAGCAGCTAATTCTCCCTTTTCATGTTCTGTATTCCACCTCGCTCTCTTATTTCTCCTAATGCATTATTTTCTCCTTCGTGCCCACGTTTCGAATGCTTTCCTTTCTTCCAATTCGGGACACATTCATACAAACAGGGCTTCAGATCATTCTCCGACCAACACAATATCCCGTTTAATTCCTTTTACCTGTATTTTTAACGTAAGTCTCTTATTATGTATGACGTTATCTGGAATTGGCAGAGAAGGATTCAAATTCAAAAAAAGGCATCAAATTATTTGGCAAACAAAATTATATTTGGGACATTAGTACAGTACATGGATTAATAATCGAAGAGTTAGTTTCCTGCAATCCTCGAATGCTGGCAACCAAACCAATTTTCAGCAGCAATCCAATTTACGTAGAAATTCTTCTATTCCGCCCAATACTGTCCTCGGTAGAACCGCTGGGTCCACTAGCGTATGGTGGAAAGAATTTCTGAGGAAGACCTGAATTGGTTTGCTGGTGATAAATTGAGTTTGGTGTTAAGGTTAGGAATTAGGAGTTTATTAACAATTGCTCGTGTCTCATAATGCAATTGATAACTTTTTTCTTTTATCTCAGGGTCTGCTTTCTTTATTTCCTTCCTCAGTTTGTCCATTTCATTTTAATCACTCTCCCATTGCATCGCATTGCCATTTCTATCCTCCCTGCTTTCCTCAACTACGAGAGAGAACGCTTCTTATGAAATACCATTATTGATTACTTTTTTGATAGAACGTCTGTTTACATCGACAACGTTCATTCTTTTTCCTCTTGTACATTTTACCCGAAATAATCTATTTCACAGCAGAAGCGAATCTTGTATTTAAAGCTATACGGCTTGCTTACAGCAGTTATTTTTCTCGTTAAATACCATATTTGATTGAGCTATGAGAAACTATTTAATTATATTTTTCCATATGCTACAATCATAGTGCAATTATAAATGCACTACTCAATGACAGAGTAATGCGTGAGAGTTTGGGAGAGTAAACCGCAACTGCATTTGTAGGAAGGGATTTGTCAGATATATATTTGGACAAACACTTCCATTAGTAGCAATAGCCGAGATAGAATTTCTTCGCAGAAATTGATCGATTTATTATCAGCCTTCGCACTCGAACAGGTAAACGCAGAAGCGACACGAGTACTACTTTTCACTGGTTTGTCCACTACTTGAGTACTGTTCCGCAGATCCACACTAGAAGGGTTTGATCTTGGAGTTAGAGCGCGTGCAACGTAGAGCGGCTCGTCAAGGGAGACTATAGATTCGATAGCGTCCGAGATGATCGAAGCCCTTGGCTGGGGATCTCTTAAGAAAATAAGAACTGAATGCAGGAAAAATTATTTGAGAAATTTTTAAATAGTGATTTATACGACGAAATACGTGATTTCGTGATTCCAACTATCAATGAACGCGATTTTCGCTGCCAGACCACGATTTCGCGAGATTATGGCGAGAACAGATGGCCTTCATTGGCCTATTTTTCCGTATAGTATAAGGTGTGCTAATTTGAGTAGTTTGGTGTTTCACACCCCCTACCATACGCCTTAGTGCGACTCGCTGTGTACTGATGTAAATGTAAAAATGCATTCAACTCTAACCGCAACGATACAGCGTCAATGACAACAATGGCACATACATTATCCACCACTACCACCATGCAATAATCTTCCAATTCTATAAAAGATTTATCAATAATTATTACCCATTTAAACATTGCGATTGCCCTAATTTCAGTTACTAACAATTCTCAATGCTCCGGCAACAGTTCAGTAGGTAACCCCGACATAACACAGCATCGTTCCTGAGAAATAGTTGCAGACAGTTTGATCAGTGAACATTTCGTGAGCAATTTACGGATTACTTTATCAGTGAAACAGGACATATTCCATAGCAATATAATAATATTGAAAAGTATTCTGTAAATAAATGAATAAAAGTGATAAAATTAATCCTACAGGCAATCCTAGCCTCCACCTCCTCCACCGCCACCCACACAACGAAGCTAACTTACGTAAAGTATTTAATTTTAAATAATATTCACGTAAAGTATTAAAATTTAGTTTTTATTTATAACTAATTTTACATGTAATTTAGGTGCATTCTAAACAAAAACACACTTAAAAATACAAAGTTTGAGAGTCTGAAACGGAATAATTGTATTTACATTAGTTTCAACGGGAGAAATTGTCACGAATGTTCGCGACCAATTCGGTTCACGACCAGGGTCCAGGAACAGATTAAGTTCGTGAACCGAGGTTCCACTGTATATGATCCGAGGTTCCTGGTAGGCCTTCAGAGCTGCCGTAGCGGTCCCCAGCATACTTAACCTTCAACCTCTACTCCGTCAATGGGAATGGTGGCTCACTCGTTCTTAGCCATTCTATGTTCATATTTTGTTTATAACTATGACTATAAATATATAATTGAAGACTCAAAGTTTCAAAAATGGTTCCTGATTGGCATAAAATTTAATATATGGATTTTAGTTAAATAAGACAGTAAACATTTGCCGGTTTATCTTAGAATGCGTATGTTTAGTACACGTAAACTATTATTAGCCAAGTTTTAAATTCCGTTAAACGAATTAACAGCCTATTTTAGGTTGTACGCATTACGATTTCCTACTGAACGTCTTTTCCTTTATGTTAAAACTGCCTTTTTGAATGATGAAATGGAAAGGGTAAACCTTTTCAGTTGACGCTGTTCTTTATGATAAATGACGACCAAGTGCATTGGAAAGGACGAAGATGAGTCACAAGAGAGAAAGAAAAAGTTTGTTCGAAAACATTCCACAGGTTCGTCTTACGATTCTTTCTATCCTCGTATTCAAAATTCAAGCTGACCTCTGGAGAATTATTAGAGGGAGAATAAAGTCTGCATTTAACGTCAGATTAATTTTTATTGACAAGAGAATATGCTTGGATCTTAATAGTTCAGTTTTTCGCTTCTATGATTAAATCCAAAACTTGGTTTGATCACAGATACTCTGAGACCCTTTGAATCTTTACTTCCTTCAATTCGCACATACACTCCTCCTCAGAAGTCGACATTTTTCCTTCTTGTGTTTAGTCTCAACCTCTTCAATCCGACATAATGCCTCCCTTTTATCTGTAGCAAACAATCCGTAATAATATTCAAAATGGACTTTATTATAAAGGTGAACTTTAGTCATAAAGAATACGCTTATCCTTAACTCTTAAGAATAATTACACTTTACATACACATACACGACGAATACAAAAATCCAATCGTCGGTTTTGAAAATACATATATGATGTATGTATGTATGCATGTGGGTCATTCCACGCCAATTCGACCAGGAAATCGGCAAAATTGACCCTTGAGGTAACCGATTTTCACCAAATTTGGCCGATCGCTTTGATTTGATAACAAAATGAAAATCCCTGAGCAGTTTTGTAATTAACGCAATTTTTTGACGAAATATTGCAATGTTTAAAAATTGAAATTTTACAAGAGTGCCTTCGCATATGTGTGCCGTGGCCATATCTCCGGTAATGTAGAAGTTAAAAATACACAACATAGCTTAATTTAAAGGCCTTGTGTCAAGTAAGATAATTGTAGGAAGTTTTTATAAAATTTAAACAATTTACTAAAGTTTATAACAATTTAAAATTTTAAAATCGATTTTTGACGGTGTAGCTGTGCCTTCGATTTTTCTCATTTTCTTATATGCTATACATACAAACCTCCTCTACAATTTAAAAAAATTTGGCGAGGGTAATATTTCATATAAGAAAGAAAAAAAATTTTGAGTATAGGCGTGACGCTCGCCGCGGCTCCGCGCCGTCCGGCTCGCGCGCTGAACGTTCGGAAGTGTGACCTCTCATATCTCAGCACGCTTATTCTTCCATCTGCTTTTCACCAATTTTAACTGTTCAACCAATATTAATCGACCCTATAATTCCCTCCATCCTTGCCGACTGATGAAACCAATGGGAGTCATTAAACTCCGGAAAAAGAAAGTCGCTTGGGCAGACGAGACGTTACAATCCCTCGATCAAACACCTATTTCGAGCAAAAAAGGCGTAGATCAAGGAAATATCCGGCGGGCGATATTAGCTATATTGTGTATTACCGGAGATATGGCCACGAATACGAAGGCACTTTTGTAAAATTTCAATTTTTAAACATTGCAATATTTCGTAAACAATTGCGTTAACTACAAAACGGCTCGGGGATTTTCATTTTGTTATCATATTAAAGCACTCTGCCAAATTTGGTCAAAATCGGTGACCTCAAGGGACATCACCTTGTCGGATTGGCGTGGAATGACCCACGTGTATATGTTGACGTATAACAAAGTTGGGCTATTCTGGAGAAGAGTGAACCAGGTTGTTTTATTTGGAATAGATTGTGAGATTTAGGGCTAACATAGAAATAGTGAAATGAAACGATAGGAAATGAAAGGTTACCGATTCCACCACAGCGGTCCTTCAATAGACTTCACACAATTCACTGTAGGCAGTGGAGAGCCCCACTGCCTAGAGTTTCCACACGGTTTGTTTGCCCACAAAATGCATCTCTTTGCTTCTTTTAAAACCCTAATGTTGAAATAAAGTCTCAGGAGAATTTGAGTGGTCCCAAAGAGGGGACTGAAATGAACATGTCGAAATATGTTTTGCCTAAACGTGCACTGAAGAGCGAAATGGGCTTTATGAGCGTATTTATAGCTGCTGAGAAAGTATGCTATGGTGTAGAGTTGTATCTCGCATAAAATAAGCCAATGCCAAGAGTTGTGTGGATGAGTATTTTCATTAAAAACACGATTAAAGAAATCCAAGTATAACGGACTGATTCCCAGAGCTTCGAATGTGTTCTACTCGAAGTTGAAATGTTGAAGTGCAAAATGCACTCTCGCGCGGGACAAAGCGAGAATTGTCAACGTCGTTCTTACATTTCACACATTCTCTCGGAGTCTACAAAAGTGTTTTCGCTTTGTTTCGGATTGGGCGAAACGCCTTTAGCACCTTTCCAATCTCTATATATTGACATCTTCCAATTTTCATCAGACGAATACCAATATACATATTTAATATTTATGAGAATTTATGAAGTAAATGTTCCAGTGCATGAACATGAATATCATCCACGCCATTCCTTTTCGGTGTAAATAGTACTGTTTGAAGCGTAGTTTCACTCTTCCATACTTTGCATACACTTTTCTGCATTCGTACGAATGTTCAAACGCACATTTATTCTCTCCTCTTCAGCCAATGTTTCACTACATCATCCTTTTTCTCCCTCTTCCTCGTCTTTATAGCACTTTCTCCGTCCATATTTTCCACCTAAGATCATATCCAACGATTATAAGAGGATAAGTGAAATAATCGAATGGAAAGTTAAAGGAAATTATAAGAGATACTTCTAAAGGTGTTTAATAATGAAAATATTATAATTTAATTGCTGTAACCCATTCGCAGCATATCACAAATTGATACAGTCATCTACAATATTATTCGATCTATAAAATACAGAATTTTATTCACAAAATCATTGGAATATATTAAAAATGTTTTGAACTATTAAGTATCTTGCCCAAACAAAAGACCATTTATTATTATTATCGTAGCGTATTTATGTAAATATTATTAAGTCAGACAAAAATAATAAATGATGCATCGATAAAGGAACTCAACAACTACAAACTGCGCTCTGTACATAAGAGGCAATTTAAAGATATATTCAGAGGGAAATATTATTGCAACTAATATGGAATTAAAAAAAAAACATTGGTTTTATTAAGAACGTAGAACGTTTTTTAATATAAAACCAACGTAATGTAGACTATTTTGATAACAACACAGATAACAGCATGCTGAGAATGTTCAATCTCGTTTACAGAACGGCGATGCATGTAAAATGTAATTTATTGCTTCAAAATGGAACTATGAATTTGTAAATGTAAAGGAGAATTTTTCGGAAATCTTGCAGACATATCCTCAAGTAATAGAAGATGACAGAGATATTATATTTAATTATATATTTTTTATTATTAATATTTTTACACACAAATTTGTATTGAAATGACACTTCAGTATGTGTCTAGCGACGCTGAAAACCACTAGAACATTAGTGCTTCAAATACTAGAAAGTGGGTCAGATTTTCTTTTTTCTTCATAGGAATACTCCTAGGACTCAAGTATACTAAATCAAGTGTTTATTATTAGTTGTGATTGTGGTTTAGTTCTCGTTTCTGCCGATTCATTTTAATGAGAGGTTTACAGTCCAGCGAACCGATGGAATTCCTTGGGAAGATAAGTTGAGAGAATCTCCATTTCGTTTAAAGCGGAGGAATTTATTCGCCAACGGAAGCTTAAGAAGGATCCCAAAGTGAGGTGCACTTCTCTTTCTTTGGGTCTAATAAAAATACAGATAAGAAACATGGCTGGGAAACGCGGTTAATTGGACCGTTAAGAAGGAAGCAACTGATTACCGGAGGAATCTATTAAAAGAGAGAAATATATTCCAGAAAGAATTAGAGTAATCAATTTGAAGGAATTATTCGGCAATTGCCCCAGTGAAGAATCTGCAATTCTGCGGAATTGGTCCAATTTCATTGATATGGACCAAATAAAATGCTCTCCAAAATTACGCTCAAAATGGAGGATCGCTTCTGAAAATCGGAATCGCAATTTTCATTCAGATTTCACGTGAATTTCTTTCTTTGAGCACGTCAGATGTGAACCGTGGACATTTCACATACGGAATAATTTGGGTAAATGTTGGCTAAAGCAAATAAGTACTTATGAAAATGCAATACTCATTTTGCTGTAATTGTTCCATTTCGCAGTGTATGCACTATCAGTAGATTTGCGTAGGTCTTTTTCGACACGGCTTCTTTGAGGGTGTTTTCCTGCAGTTTGTCTTTATTTCACAGAATATTCAATACCTCTGTTTTTTTTTAATCGACTGTATTCCTTTCAATTTTTATTTACCTACAAATTATTCCTGTCATATCACTGACGACAGGTTAATTGGAAATAGCGATCTCCAGTCTCAATCTTGCCTTAACAAATTCCTTATAGTTTTATGTTAGTGATCTCAGTTATGACGATCTTCATCCTGACGTGGATTTTGATGGTTCAACCAGCCACCGGAGTCTAATAAATCACAGATGATGAATAAACCCACAAAAAATTTGATAATTTGCTTTTATAGGCAAGTCAATGATTTAGTTACAGAGAGTCTTTCTAATTTAGATGTAACGTGTAAATTCTATTAGACGCACGATTGATCACTATGACGATGATTCTAGATTCCGTTCAAAAAGTTTCTATGGCGACCATTTAACGCAAATCGATTCCATTGAAAGGGTTATTTTTGGAGGAAGACAAACAGCGCTTCCGCCTCATCTCTCCCTCAAAGTACTTGTGCATGAGAATTCGATGTTAGGGAAATGTTTTGGGAAAACTGTTTTCAATGAGCGCGCACTCCTTGCTTGTTAATGTCATTAGCACTCCCATTTGCGCCCTCGCTAACTCGGTTTGCGCAAACTCCTCATTCAGAGTACATATAGTTCTTCGTGGAAGATTGGATTTTCCACACGAACTCATTATGACGGCACTACCGCAGAAATCTCTATTTGCGAACATTTGAGGTTCGCTTTGCGTCCTGCTTCACCAAGGGCGTTTTTGATGAAAGGGTGGATTAAAAATCGCATTGACGGTGGGATTAATAACCGGCATCCCAAGACGCATTCTTCACCAGCCAATTACAATCGAATCCCGTCGAATCGCATAGAGAATATCATATTTTATAAATCCCACCACCAACATTACGGACATGCACGTTTTGAGTTGTGATGTGACAAAATCCGTGTATTGCCTTCGCGAAACTTTCATTAAAAAATCTGATGTGGCCAGCACATGACTTTCTCCATATATATAAGATGTAAATATTTATCTACGATAGTATTTTCAAACTCTATATTCAATCTAAACTTGGAAGATAAGTGATTAATTTCTTTCATATTATCTTTTACGTCACAAACATTATAAATAATGTTCTTCGGGACATGTTCGATGAATAAAGATGAAGTGGCCTTTCGCCTCAGCGCCCAGAACGCCCACAACGTACATAATCAGCAACTTCCGGTTTATCAGTATTTCATGAATAACTCCTACACAAACAGCGATATAAAAATATGTTTCGTACAAAATTTATAGTAAATATCATTTTATAAAACGTTTATAAATAATAGTTTATACCTAAATAACATAATTATGGAGATATTTTGAAAACCGGAAATGAGCTTTGAAGATTGAAGCTCCACTTCCGGTTGACCGATTTACTCCAAAAACTCAATCAAAACAAAAACTCAACTCTAACGACATCAACCAAAATACTATAATTGAAATTTGGTGTTGATCCGAAAAATTGTTTTCATGTTAGAGCGCCCACAAAATACATAATCAGCGACTTCCGGTTTATCAGTGTTTCACGAATAACTCTTAATCAACCGGTGATACAAAAAAATGTTAAATACAAAAGTTATAGTGAATTTTATTATCTAAAACTTTTATAAGTAATACAATACACGTATATATCATATTTATGGAGATATTTTGAAAACCGGAAATGAGCTTTAATGAATGAAGCTCGACTTTCGGTCAACCGATTTACTCCAAAAACCAATCAACTCTGACAGCACACACCACAGTACTATATATGAAGTTTGGTATTGATACGACCAATAGTTTTCACGTTAGAGCGCCCACAATCACAGACACACATACATACACACACACACACACACACACATACACACAGACTTCATTCCGAAAATGGTTAAAACGTGTTCTAGGGACCCCAAAACATGTATTTCCGTAGAAATCTCGAAGTCGAAATTTTTCATGAAAACAATACTTTTTCTATACTTCGTATATGGAGAAAGTAAAGTAGATTCAAGCAATTCATCAGAAAAGCTAAAATCTTACAATTCATTTAAAAGTGGTTTTCTTGAGGGTTTTACAATATTTATTAATTGAATTACAGTTATATTAAATGATGATTGTCATCGTATTGTTTTCTGCGAATTTTGTCCCTGTTCGAATTTATTTACTTCCTTTTGAAATGGAATCAAATCTTATAAAATCGCTGATATCCATACTTCTGCATTCGTTCTCTGAATGCCACTTATCGGCGTGAGGCAGGAGTTGTTAAGCATAGAGCATATTCAATTTGTTTTTAACTATATATGTATATAGATATTTCGTGGAAAATTGGAGTTTTTAAAGTAATTCGTATTCACCTATCTCTGATTATTTTTCGTTTCTCGTAGGTTGAAGTTTCGTCTACATCTACTCACAACCTATAAGCAGTGTATCGGCGTATGGCAGTGGTATGTATGTAAGTCACAGAACACCCATTTTATCTTTATCAACGTCTGTACACACTCTTTCTTTAGTGATCACAATTTGAAACCCGATTCTTCCATCATAACCTGAACCTGGATATTTGTTACTCATCCTCAATTATCTCTTTTTTACAAATCGTAACTGTTTTCATGAATTCTTTCTGAGTTTAAAAAGTTTATCCACAAATTTCCCTGTTCTTAGCAAAGACTTCTAGATTTCTTAGCATAAGATACGAGGCAAAGCAAGATAATAAATAAATCCTATGGAAATGGTACTGTTTTATCACAGTAGTTTTTGTCAGTTTAAACATAGCTTTAAGAAGAACAGCTAGGAACTCTGAAAGTTCGTTTAAGAAAAGAGTTAGGAAATTCCTTATCTACTTGAATTTTACTCTATTAAAACTCTCTGCAGAGAAATTTTGTCGAATTATTCAAGAATAGCCATTGCATTAATTTGCAGAGAGTGAAAACTGAACTTGACATTTACTTGGTATGCAAGGGTGTTGAAATTTCTGGTCCATATTAGCCGAGCCTTGATTACGTCATGATATTTGCGAAGACAGTACCTTCTATGTATTTTATATTTTTGCGGAACGCATTTCCTCATTATTAATCCACCATTTGATATAAAATAACAGAAAAAATAAGAAAATTGGGAAAGTGACTTTGATTATTTTAGTTGATTAAAGTTGAATTTACTGCCGTTCTTCAGCGACGCGCTTTTAAAAGATAGAATTGCGGGAAAGGCTCTCTTTTGGAATCATCCGATGTCGGATGGCCCCGAGGGAGTGCAGTTTCCCTTTCACTGTCACAAACAAGATTCCAGAATTTCGCTATAATCTCAATGATCTTGCGAATACGCAAAAGCGCTCTTCCGAATACAGAAATTGTCGGCACAAGATTCGGTTCATTTCTAACACTTGAATACTTCTTCAGGCAAAATTCTTAAGGGTAAATGCAGTTATTTGAGTGCCTTAGTTCGATATCCCTTCGTTGTAACATTAGACCTTGTTATTAAGTAAAACAACACAAAGGATAAAATAGCCTTTTATGTTATATAAGTTTTAAGCAGTAAGTTAGATGGAATAATTTCAACACCAACAGAGTATAATTTAAATTTTATAATATAAGTTTAATCGAACTGCACACACCTGCGTAAAAATACATCTGTGATACATATGCAACAGTTTCCTTGAAATTCATTGAACACCCTCTGCTTGTGACTTAACTGTTGAATGAAGTAAGCGCCATTAGCGAGAGCTGTAGAGTCTGCTAATTCGGCCTCGACTTTGTGGCAGTTCTCCGTGACAAAGCTTGAGAAAAAGAAGAACAATTATATATTTACCTATTTATTATTTTATACTTATTACCTCACCTGAGTTTGATCTTACAGATCGAAACCATTGTCGTGAGTGAATAAATCTGCTGTGGTATAAGTGATCTTCTTCTATTTCTCAAGTTTTACTAGAGCTGCAAGCGCCACAGTGAATTCAACGAGATACAACTGCAGTGCATCCTCACCTTAATAGACAATTGTACGTATTTTTATTTGAGTTTCATCTTCTTTTGAGGTTTTTATTGTTTCCGCCCCTCTTTTCTGTTAGTGTTTTTTGCAATTTGGGCTTTTTTATGCTTTAACCAGAACTTCGGAATGTTTTTTTCAAATAACCTTTACTCCGTTAACGTCTGTAAATATGATAACAGAGTGCAAAGTCTGCATTAGAGGGAGAGCCATGCATGGGCCTAATCACACCACTAAAAGGTCTGTCCTTACTTTTAATAGATCCTAAATAAAATTCGATTACAATAGTAAAGGGGAACGAGGAATCTTCGAGCAGTGAGGGGGTGCTGACTATCGAAAAGTAGCATCATCTCCCGCAAAAATGACAACTGAGTAACTATAAAGTTGGACAAAAAGTGAGGCTTCCTCATGCAAAGTTAAATTTTATTTTAAAGAACTCTCTTGAATAACTATTACATACTACTTTACCAATAATAAATTGAATGACAAATGTTTGTTGTAACCAAAGCTGCAAATTCACAGCAGGAAATGACGCTAGATTGTCTTCTCCTATACGTAGCTGCACATATTTAACAAACTCTAATATCGCTAAAAAGTACGCTTTCAATTGCAGGCAAAAGTATTTTATAAATGTACAACACTCACTTTCGCAAACATAATAACTGTTCTTGTATCACACAAACAACTTGTGTGGTATGAATTTATTACATATATCTTTTATCATCTAAAATATTTTGACTCGTAAATAAGTTGAATTACGCTACGAATAAAAAGAGATGAGAGATGGGGAACCATTTGATCGGCCAAATGTAGCCTCTTCAGATTCTCGTCATTTCCTAAAGTAACTGCAAATAAAGGAATGTTTTTGTATCACAATATCACACGTCACACGAAAATTCAATTGAATAGAGTGGCTAAAATCTCCAAATTAGGAAATGTGCTTCGATATACTAAAACAACGAGTAGCGGACAGATATGTTAGTTATTTTTTAAATCCCGCTTGATGAAAACAGAAAAATAGCATGAATGTCGTTAGCATTATAAGAAATGTACAGATAAAAAGTAAATTAAATGACTCAAACATGATTTTATTAATGTAGTATAAGACAGAGAATTGAAAAATGTTATCATATAATGTAAAATTTGTTTTTTATCACCGAAACATTATGCTGTTTTGATTATCAAGGTGGTCTGGAATACAATGTTGGAAGTATGCCACGGGGGTCAAGGTAACAGGGAACGCTAGAGTTAGTGTCGTCAAAACGGAATAAGAATCCCTAAATGAAGGGGGAACATGTAGCGACAAAATAGCTTAATTGGAAACTATGACTGATGGTAATTACAGCAGTAGATGCCGCATTGAATCTCAGATGGTGTAGCTATTGTTGAAATGAAGGCAGCGGAAAAGCGGTGGACATTCCTGAAATGCTATTCTAATCACAAGTCAACAATCAGCATCTGCTGCGCAAAATTAAACTGCACATTTTGTAGCTATTGTTGTAATAGTTATGGAACAGTGGGCGCCATCTACCTTCAATGAAATGACATTCCAAGTAGAATTCTACGGTTACTAAGCACTACGCAACAATGAATTGCATTGTAAGAAAATATTGTTGCAATAGATTCACGAAACCGCTCACGACGCCTTCGTTATTGATCGGATCATAATGCGACAATGATCAAGCAAGTGATTTTTGTAATTGAGCCACAAAACCGATATTGACGCCTTCATTGTTGATTTGTTGGTCGGATCAGCAGTCAACAATGATTAAGCGAGTAATTGCAGGGCTTCTTAAGTCTGCGATGGCCCTTTTCTCACGCTTGTTTACTTCTCCTCCTTATGCGTCGAATTTCCCACGTATACTTTGCGGGGAATGCTTTTTCATCTCTTCAAAATTCCTCTCCAATGCCACATCGGATGAAAGCCCTCTCTTATCTTTCCCTTCCAACAGATACTCGCATCCTCATACACACGTGGCCCTCATTGCCTTTCCGAAGAGATTTATGAACGCAGAAAACAAGCAGCCTGTGGCTTTGGGACTGCGGTGGTTTATTTTTCGAGGCGGAATCGGCGGGGACCCGTTTTCAATGAATAGGGAATGAAGTCAACAAAAGGTCGTTGGCGAAGGGGGTGTTTTGAGAGAGGCGGAAGTGTGCGGATTTTTCGTTGGGATTTGGAAGTGGGCGTGGTCCGGGAGATGGACCTCCGCATCCGGTACATGGGTTGGCGGAATTCCCTTTTGATTAAAGCCGCCTCATATCTTATTCGGGCCTAACTGCACCGGAGGAATTGCTTCGGAGAAAGTGGGGAAGGTGAACTCAATACATTCTTCCGCAATTTCTCATCTCTCGATATTCTAACGCTGCCTACTGTTTATCTACAAATATGACTTCAAGGGGAACACCAGGTGTGCGTGGTCGCTTGAGGCCTCATAGGGGTATGTTCCCTCCTCAAAAATAATAGATTCGACCCTTAAGCACAGTTCCACTACGCCATAGTTTACGCAAAATTTGCAACATAAAATAGGAGTTAAACCCGCAATTATTTTTCTCCCGTAGATCGTGACAACTTCTCAGCTTAAACTACATTACTCATTAACTTAGACTTTGTCATATGTATCAGAACATGATATCCTCAGAAAAAAGTGAGCTATTGATCAAACCTATGTAGGCTGGATCCTATTAGGCCACAAATTTCGAATTTTGCATTATGTGGATTAGAAAGCATTATGTGGATTTCGGAAATGTTAATTGGGTACTTCCCAGGACAGCAGAGAATTAACATACATAAATATTGATAGCAGATATGCTTTTTAGTATTGACGAGAAATATTTCCTTCGATTTGGTCTTGAGTTTAACGTTAGGTTGATATGATGTTTTCCCATATGAAATGCATTGCTGAGAATTTAAAGTTTTTGAAAAGCAGTTTCCCATAAGAAAGATGATTATTACGTGGTATGACGATTTAAGGCTATGATTACTCACATACCCACCTTGATTTCTTCCACAATAACCCTGAGTTCGAATCCAGGAATTTACCATTAGGTCAATTTGTGTTTTCGTTCTCTGCTCTCACTTTGAATCCTTTGTTTGCTAATTCCAATTCGGAAGTGAACCTTCTTCGTGATTTAACAGTGATAAAGCGTTTAAATATTATTTTTGCTGAGAAAATTGTTATTTACAGATATATATTTGATTTGTTACTTTGACTATTAATTCCGATAGTCCAGTTCTGAATTGATTTGATAAGCATCAAATTATAGACACAGCTCAGGAATAACGGGTATACTATTTGTAAATATAGCTAACATTTTATAATTGAATTTGTCGCATAATTTGAAATTTCCAGCTGTTTTTCGCCGAATAAGATCCTCAAAGTCTCTTTCGAATTTTTAAGGAATGGTTTTTTATGCACTGAGAATAATTGGTTAGTTAAAAACATTGTACTTCTCCTGTAATATTAATGCGACCATTGAGGGAAAATCAGATTCGGAGAATCCGCTTGCTACCGTAAGTGCAGTTTCCGCTAACTATGAATGCTCCCTTTAAAACACTACGAGAAATTGAAACTGCCCCATTGGACGTTTGTCGGAGGCCTAAGAGATCAAACTTGAGACAGATTGACACCTGCGCGCGTTTGAGGCGGAATGCAGCGTGTTTCCTCGTGATTTAGTGATGCTGCACGCGCTTCGGACGTAACAGTTTTCTGTTTGAAATACCATGAAACGGTTAAGAGCGCAAAGTGCAGCGCTTCCGGCGGAAATGGACACAATTCCCAAGACAGACCGATGTGGGCGATCGGAATGATGGGAAAAATATTAGAATAGCGATGTTCGAGGAAGGAAAAAATATCGCACGAAGAATGCGAAATTTTAAATTCGGAATATATTTGGTTGAAATCTAAAAAGGAAGACCAAATATGTCAAAATGGTTTGTAGAGTATGAAATTTGAAACTTAGTTTGGCCACTATCTCTGAACACGACTTTGCATACTTATAGCCTCACTACTTGTGAATAAAAATTGCAGGGTCAAAGTTGATCAAATTTCACAAAATATTTTGCCTTCGACTTCAATCCGATGCCGAGCCTATAAAAGAGTGAATTTTGGCACTTAAATAAAGATTTATAATTTTAAGTTATTCGATAATACTATTGTCGTTGTGTATCTGTACGCTTTGTTTAACGAAATGGCGGACCGTAAATTTAGCGGTTTAGATTTTAATTTAGATTTTTACTAAGGCGCGGATATTGGATAAAAGACACCAAACGACAAAGAATACTGCATGAAGACGTTTCTAAAAGCCTTTGGAAGATATTCTGAAGAGAAATGTGAAAATTTGCAAATTCTAGGAAAAATGCTACTTCCCGGAAACAACGGCCGCATATTCTCTTTTCTGATGTCTCTGACAATATTGGGTTTAAAAAGTACTTCCCAGCGGTAGTTTTTGATCCCCAATGTGGAATATCTGCAGGAATAATACTCCGGTTTTCCTTTAGGTAAGAAGGCAAGCATTCCCAAGACGTATATCTTTGATCTAAGAAGCATCTACTCCTTAGATATCTCTTAGAAGATAGAGTCAACCGATATAAGTATAGGCAGTAAGTCAAAAAATACGGTCCCCTCTTGAGGTGGCCATATTATTTCTTTAGGAACGACCATAATATTACCTCTGGAAGTGACTATATCTATTTCTAATGGCTTCTAAAGGGCATTGACAGTCATTTTTTCCTATTTAAAATTAAGAATATGGACAGAAACAATTTTCTTAAGTTTATGTAAATTATTTTAATGGCATTTCGGAGTATCCATACTTTTCTGTAATTATATCTTTGCTTTCAGTAAAAAAGCCATTTTCTAAAACATTGCAACTAATATCCTGTTAACATTAGAAATGAATGGAATAGATTAAAAGGAAACTACTTGTTGGAAATCATGAAATATTATTTGTCTACTGCCTTCCATTTTTACCGTACGATGTAAGTTGACTGCATTTTATGAGGAGCATCTTATATTTTCGCTGCGAAGATTTTCTATAAAGGGATTAAGCGACTCTTTTAGTCCAGTCAGTTCTATCATCTGAACTTGTTCTGGGAGCAATCTTATAATAAATTTACGAGTAAATAAATTATTTTCATCTTAAGAATCCTCCAAAGGAGATGAATCAATACATTATAGATATTTAATGCTTTATTTAATGTATTTATTAACTGCTCGAACTGAATAAAAAAACCCGATGAAGACTAGATGCAGCAGCGATAGAAATATGCTTTTAATAAAATTTCCGAAATCGTTAGATCTTTAAATTTCGTTCGACGCCATTCCTCCTTTAGATTGCTGCGAAGTGCCTCTGGAAGCGAAGTTACCACATTCACCAACCAGTTAATAAACAACATTTTGATAGTTAGGCATACGGATTACTTAACATGCAGAAGTCGAAAAAATGTGAAACTAAAAGAACTCGGACCTACTGATGACACGCAGCAATATGGAAAAGACAACGACACCACCAAAATACCGGCAATAGTACCAGTAAATGAGATGTCAATTGTTCAAATATTACTTCGTGTAATGCTTGTGCCACGAGATGTCGATTCGGGTGACGTCATAGGCGAACTGATTTAGAACCGCAGTTACCTCATGTATCAGTGAAGTAAAGAGGGAGTACGATATAGTGCCAACAGCGGAGGCCAATTATCGGTGTGCGACAGCCAAAGGAACCGATTTCGTTGGATTATTCGGTCCTCCTGAATCCTTAATCTTCTGGAATGAACGATGGACCTCCCCACGGATCCCCTAAAAAATGCACGATGATGCATCACCCTTCGAATATTTCCTATTAATGAGAATGGATATCTTTCCTCCGCTGGGAGGCCCTAATGAATAAGGTCAATCCATTTTAACGTGACGCCGTCGAATCTTTTGGAGCCAAAAATCCCTCTTCCAAAGGTCCAAATAATTGTCATGATGGAATGGAAAGTATCGGCCTTGCCCTTGTGATGCGTCGGATTACATTACCTTTGGAAAAGGAAAGATACTTTTCCAAAATGAACAAAAAATAAAATAAAGAAAGGAAGCTGGCCTTAGACTTGGTTATTAGACCATGAAACCTCGGCTTTTGTGTTGTTCAATATCAGAAGTCCTGCTTTAATATTCCGATTATCACTGAGTAGCCAAAATGAAATATGCAGCTTTTAATTCTAATCGAATCCAGCGGAACATAGAAAACATAAACATAAAACGCTTCGAAACTTTAAGTCTGAAGACGCTTTCCGGTAAAAACGTGATTTTAATATGATAAGGTAAAATTTAAATTGAAAATGACCAAATATTTTCAAAACAATTGCTTCTTATGGCGGTATTTTAAATATTCGAAATTATAAATTAGACAATTTGTGTGTCCAAATATTTTCCATATTTTTTCATGGGTTAGCTGATGAATGATGGTTTGGGTGATGGTGAGGATGGGGTTTTGGCTGTGGTTTTTACAGTTCGGTATATTCTCTATGCCGCCAACCCTTACCGGGATCATGAAAAGAAAATCCTTCTAAGCCGGGATTCGAACCCGGGGTCGGAGCGATAGCGAGCGCTCGTCCGCCAAGGCGTCCTAACCTTAGCAAACTAGGTACTACAAACTCAACTGATCTTAGCATAGTAGATACAATGGTATTTCAGTACTTTAAAATCAATAAACCCAGCTTCTAAGTGATGCAGCTCAATTCACTCAGTGCAACTCAAACGACGGTTTCTGACCGGTCACAACTCAAATGATTCTCTTCTACATCACTTCGAAATCAAGTGAGTTTTACCGCCTCGACAAGTTTCCATGGCGATTGTATATTTTATGTGTTTGCAGGGAACAGATGCACAGGGAATCATTGTGGTGGACATGAAATTGGATTTAAAAGAGAATGCTGTATCGATTGATTTCCGAAAGAACGAAACGAAGAGACGATCTTTCGAAGTGACGCTATTGCGATTACAGAAACAACTTATTAGACGTCCGAACGACTTAAGACAAAGAGACGCCCTTGTTTACGTATTTCTATTGTTTGCGACCATCACATCTGCGTTAAAGTGATTAAATCGGTGAATTTTTTCTTGGACTTAGCAAGTTACAGCAAACCATTCTTTGTTTAACTCTAATAGCAAGCATATTCGTAACAGCAATATCTCTTCAGTTTTGTTTCTTTGTTGAAGTATTGCTTACAGGAACGTCTTTGCATTTTTGAATTGCCAATAGAAACTGCGGTTATAAAAGCAAGTCTGTATTACGTCATTATGCATTAGTATCTGGATTCATTGCAAGATTTAGCAAAGGGCTTTTATGACGGGCGAAATGCGTGTACGAATCTCATAGTACTCGTGATATGGCTAGACTCGTGTACACGATTACGAAAATGAGCGGCAAAAAGAAGGGCGTGCATTTTTGTGTCCGATGGAACAGAAACTGTTTTCGAGCGAAAATCCGAACGACAAACACAGGAAAGCGCATATTTGTTTTCGAGATTTCGTTGGAACGCAAGTGCATCCGGCGATGAAATCGCGCGATACCGCTGTCCACGCAAGCATTTGACCGACATTGAAAGTCCTTTTTTGTTTATATAATCTAAAACTGCGATAATAAGATTACAAGAAGAAATTGGAGTCCAAATGTGGAGCGAATAAGTTACGACGTTAAATATGACTGCGGCGATGACAGATTTAAATCCAAAATATTGTAACTATAAAGGATGATCTGGGTAGTTACGCAAGATTTAAAGGAAAAGTTTGAAACATTCATTAAGGAAAACACAAATTTCAGGAGGCGCAATCTTCGAAGATTCATTTCAATGACCAAATGCATGACCGTTACCCGGAACCGATCGTTTGAGCTCAATTGAAAGAAAAACATAACGTTTTTCCGACATCCTCACATTTCCCCATCCAACATTTTTAATGCCGATTTCGATCAAATTAGTGAGATTTCGATGGTGAATACTTGTTAAAATTCTTTGAACTCAACGACGATTACTCCTTTTCCGGGCAATGCATTGATTCTTTGCGGCAAACAGTTTTTCCGACACACTTAAAGAGTTTCTATAACTCCCAGATGAAGCTGACTGTCGTTCGTAAAAAGCGATGTATGCATCATCGTCGCAAGCATCTTTAGATCCCTGATACAGTGTTGCATAACAAAATGTTTCTTCCACAAATCTCGGCGTAGTTATTTTTTAATAGATATTATCGTCCGAGATTCGCTTTTTCCACTAATTTATGAATGCTCTTATGTCTTTCCTTTGCTTTAGGAAGGCAACAACCGCTCCTTGTCTATATTCATGTAATACATGTCCTATGCAATCTCGTAAGACATACATGTACAATCTGCATGCATCACGTATTGGTCAAATATCAGAATGTACATATACCTCCAAGGAAATATTTTGGCGTGGGACAGAGGCTCCAAACACAACTCGAAATACTTATTCTTATCGGCGTATCGATCGCTAAAAAGATAAGTTCTTCAGAAAAATGTGATCTAGAATTCATTATACATTATTGATAGGTACAAAAATGTATTGCTGATTAGGATATGTGACACAGCGCAAAATATATGAATTTAATGTAACTTATTGCTTGCTAACTATGATTTTCTATAAAGGAAAGATGGCTAGCAATTAACTAACAGCAGAAGAGGAAAAAGTAGGAAAAGAGGGGTCCCTATTTATTTTGTATCGATTTTGGAAGAATAGAAGAAGAGTAAAATAAAGGCCTATGAGAATTAGGAAATTTGAAAAATCCTTAGCCTGGAATGTTTTGATAAGTAATAAAAAAAATAGAACCATTCGGGTGGCGGAGGATAAAATATTTGGAGGCCTTCCAGGCGAGGGTGTGGTGCAGATTGAGAAAAGAAAGTTTTGTAGAAAGAAAATGAGGAGAACATGCCCTGGATGGAGGATTTGATAGAAGAAATGAAGGAGGACGCTGTAGAATAGGCGACCAGTCGTTATAATGTTAGGTCGAATCTTTTTCGGGAAAATGAAAGCTCGCGATGGAAAATGGGCAAATAATCGTCTGTAGAAAAAGTCATCTTCACAATATTCTGCGCTAATTGCCGCCACCCATGTATAATATATTCATTGCATTCCCGAATCTAAGAATATACGCTACGATTGATCCTTAAACCTAAAAAAAATGATCCACTACGAGAATCGTAGAAAGATAAAAAAATAATATTGAGATAGCATTTTCTGTGAAATTCCGGAGCAAACATTTTCTAGGACGACGTGTTAGAGATTGTTGCCTTGTTTAAAAGGTCAATCGCAGACATTGGATAAAAAGGACTCTGGCAAAAAATGCGAAGATTTTAGTTTGATCCTTAATCTGTCAACCATGGAAAAGAAATAATATATTGATTGTTCATACGTGGAATGCAAGTTGTGATGATTGACGATTGTGTTGCTAAAGAAACGTCCACTAAAAAAGCGAAATCCATAACTAAATCACCACTAAACACTTGCCAAAACTAAATCAAAAGGATAAAAAACTGTGTAACCGTATTTCCTCTTCATTTACATTGATGTCTATGTTAAATACTATTAAAAAAATACGATGTGGCCAGCACATGACTTTCTTCATATATAAGATGTAAATATTTATCTACGATAGAAATTTCGAACTCTGTATTCCGTCTAAACTTGGAAGATTAGTGATTAATTTATATATTATTATCTTTGACGCCAAAAACATTATAAATAATGTTTTTCGGGACATGATCGATGAAAAACGATGAAATTGGTCTTTCGCCCATAGAGCCCAGATCGCCCACGAAGTACATAATCAGCAACTTCCGGTTTATCAGTATTTCATGAATAACTCCTAAACAATCAGTGATACAAAAATATGTTTCATACAAAAGTTATAGTAAATTAAATTTTCTAAAACTTTTATAAAAAATAGTATATACCTAAATATCATATTTATAGAGATATTTTGAGAACCGGAAATGAGCTTTGAAGAATGAAGCTCGACTTCCGCTTCACCGATTTACTCCAAAAACTAATCAACTCTAACGACACCAACCAGAGTACTATATATGAAATTTGGTGTTGATCCAAAAAAAAAGCGTTTTCAAGTTAGAGCGCCCACAAAGTACATAATCAGCTACTTCCGGTTTATCGGTATTTCACGAATAACTCCTAATCAACCGGTGATACAAAAATATATTAAATACAAAAGTTATAGTAAATTACATTATTTAAAAATTTTATAAGTAATACAATATACGTATATATCATATTTATGGAGATATTTTGAAAACCGGAAATGAGCTTTAATGAATGAGGCTCCACTTCCGGTAAACCGATTTACTCCAAAAACTAATAAACTCTGACAGCACACACCACAGTACTATATATGAAGTTTGGTATTGATACGACCAATAGCTTTCACGTTAGAGCGCCTACTATCACACACACACACATACACACATACATCATTCCGAAAATGGTTAAAACGTGTTCTAGGGACCCCAAAACATGTATTTCCGATGAAATCTCGAAGTCGAATTTTTTCATGAAAACAATCCTTTCTCTATACTTCGTATATGGAGAAAGTAAAAACGTAAGAAAACGATCCAAATCAAATTCTACAAAGTATCGAAGGGCATAAAATGGTCTAGTATGAGTTTTAGTGCAAAAGGTATGTCATCTCCATTCGAGAAAAGCAGTGTATCAAACCTAATTTTACACCAAAGGTTAGTATATAAAAAAGTTTTGAAAAGGGAATGAAGTTTACAGGCCAGACTAGAATAAGTTTATTACTTTTATATTTCTCTCCTCAGTGAGAATTACTAGTTGAACTAGTATACGTAAAATAGGGTTCAATAAAAGGTACTACATTATTGATGGGATTGAACGAGAAGTAACGAAGATGAATTTTACATTACTCAACAGCATGCATACTTTTACTGTCATGAACATGGATTGGACAAAAGGAAATTTAAGAAACATTTCGCGTGCCAAACACATATGGAATATATTCCATTCCTCGAGATTCGGTGGCAGAAACACGCACTCAAAAGAGGGAATAGAGGCGAGGACTACGCGCCTCGAAAATTCAGATTTTTCGCGAACGATACGCAAAATCAATAGAAAAATAGATCACCAAATGTCTTCTGCCATTGTATGTATGAAGGAGTGTAGATGCAGGAGGGATCTGGCCGTTATGTGGAATGGGTGAGCTGAATTAAGGGAGATACTGCAGACATTTCTTTTTCCCTTCAGAAAGGCGCCCATATAATCCACTTTCTTGGAGAGCTTCTTCCTCGCCGTTCCGGAAGCCATTTGCATAAAAAGATTGTTATTTTATATATTGTTGGCTCTCGAGGGACTCCGAGAAAGTGCATACCGTCCGCTGATCTCCATCGCCTTCAACACCGCACTTTATTTTCAGCATTATGTGACTTTTCTTACTCTCTCACTTTCATCGGTGCGTCCCACTATCGCACGCCGATCGATTTATCGAAGATTCCATCGATTTATCAGGTCGATAAATGAGGTAATCTGCTTATACTCTCATAGTAAGCGATTTAGTTGTTAGATTGGCGATTCTTCCCTTCTGTTCGCGACCGTCCTCTGCTCTGCTACGTGGATGTTCTGCGAATTCGTAGCGAAACATGAATCAAACTAGTATTACGATTGAAACTTAGATGATCCGGCGTTACTTTGTAGAAAGCCATTTGGGTAATGAAGAAAATAAATGTAAATTTTCCACACTTTTCCACTCCAGAAGGTGCTACTCCGGTAGCGAAACCGGTCGTCAGCTAAATAAAAGTGTGGACAATTTACATTGTTTTTCTTCATTATCTAGTATTACGATTGGCTGGAAAATGCCTCAAATTCTCGTGCTATCATTCTGGTTTAATCTATGGTATACTTTCCATTATTTAGAAGGGTGTTGAGAAATCTGGTGTTTCAACTATTTTTTGACGGTATCTGAATTCAGCGAATTTTAGGTTCTTTTCAGGACAACATTTCCAAAACAAATCATCTCTGCTCGTACTTATTACCCACCTTTTATTGTGTGAAAGTGTCCCTGAAGCTGAAATCAGTTTGGTGTAACTATCAAAAATGTTCGTGTCTTTAGTGGTTTCGACCGAAATATTGCTGAAGATCCATCAAATATATATTTACGTATTCATGCCCCAGAAAAATATCGCTCGTAGATTTCATACGCTCCTAATACAAATTACTGTGTTTTGATGATAATGTAGCTGTGAGTAGTTAGTTAGTAGTTGCTCGCAAGTAGTACCGCATTTTTATGAGTGTTGTAACTCAAAAACTTCATCATAAGTCAAAACTTCCCCCAGGAGTGTTAAGAAAGAAAGTGCTTGAGACGGTACGAGGAAGGGACGTAAAGTGATTAAATTTAATCGGCAAATAATTTTGAAAGAAGGAAAAGTAGTTAACGCATAAGATCAGTGAGGTACTCTTTTCATACTTTTCGTGAATAAGCAGCAAATCTTGATGGAAAATATCATTATCTCTTTCAAGCACACTATGAATAATATTATTGAATATTTTGTGCATGAGAAATTATGCAGCAAGCAAATGAGGAAATAAATATACTTTTTTCACGAGAAACATAATGCTGATGGCCTTATAATCTTGCGACACCAACTGGTGAACATTTCACTCCCAAATTAAATAAAATTCCTAAAGTAATTGTATTTATTATTTCAGCTGATCAAATTATCCGAAAAAAATACAGTTTACAGGTGTGAATTTTACACGAATAGACAAATTGATGATGCATTGGATGATACAATTGCTCGAGCTGCAACGGCAGATGAAAATTTCCTACGAAAGATTTCGAAAAATTTCATAGAACACTTCCAAAATCTCATCTGAAAGTCCTAATCGCTAATTTAACATTGTGAGCGAATTGATGCAACGACATTTCAACAGCTATCTCTGTGCTTGAGTCTTTACTTGGGTACCATTTTGTTCTCTTCAATTTATGTTAAACCTGTGGTGAAATATTTTACTAACAGCTTTCGCAAAGTGGAGTAGCTTCTACGATGCAGGTTCATTAATATTTCATTTCAGTAAAATTCGTTTATTTTTAGGATGAGAATGCACCGACAATGTGTGTGGACGACTAAACGAGTAAGATGAATTAGTAAATATGCTCATTCCCATAGAAATACTAACCCGGTTTGCACACAATATGAGGCTATGATTAGAATGAAAAACAGCTTTAGAGTGTTTTATAACTTTTAACAACACATTCATAAAAATACAATCATTTAGGCACTATTTGTTAACTTTTGTCATTGACATTAAGTTAGCCGTAAGTCTGAAAATTTCATCTGGCTATATGGTTAATGTTTATTTGAATATTCAAAACAACGACATTTTTCCATTTCCATAGTTACAACAATCAAAAATTCACTAATGGAAGCACAAAGATACATATCATATTCAATGAGAAGTATGGTCGAAGGTTTATTTATTTTTGTTTCTTTCGCGGATTAAATCATTAATAAGAAATCTGTCATAGTTGAAATTGTACTAGTTTATTTCATTAAAACACGAGAGACATTCATTGTACTCACGCACTATTGCAATTTCACGTACACTATAAATGCAAGGAGCGTCTGCTTTAAAGGTGTTCCCCTTCTTTGGCATTCCTCTCCAGGACTCGCAACCGACGGATTCCGGGGGTGAAAAATGTGCACTCGAATAAATATATTTTGAGAAATCTGAGGGGAAAAAAGCGTGCTAAAAGCGAATGAAAAGACACGCCTCGGGGATCGCTAAGGCGTAAAATACTCGAGAATCGGGAAGTTGTGTTAAAGCCTTGCAAACGGCACGAAAAAGCTGCATTCAAAAGGTACATGCTGCTAATTTAAATCGTTATTAGTAAAAAACGCTTTTAAATAAATTTTACATTTTCATCTGTTTTTGGAATCGGGGCTTCACTGATGATGTCGATCAGGAAAGTTGATGAAGCACTAAAAAAATACTAAGCTTTCTGGAAAAATCGCTCAAGCTTTGTTAATTTGCAGGCAACTAGTTAGAATGTCTACTATCATTAATTAATGTATTCTCACAAAGTTATTTTATGATAATTATTATTGCGAATTGAATGATTGGCTTTATTTACTGTTTTGACGTAATATTATTCAGCTCGATTTCAAAAATTCTACTTCTCTCGTACGGTATTATTCACATACATTATCAATTTGAAAGATATTATTATTCGAAAAAATGTTTGCGCGGGAAAGTACATTAATATAAATCGTTACGTAGTTTTTTTATCAGTGTATTTTTTACTTGCTGAGATGTAAAGGTTTTCTTTTTCTTTGTGTATTATATTATTGGTAAGTCTTTTTGTCTTTTAAATGTCATCATTAAATTTAGTTATTCTATCTGAATGTTTCGCAGGTTTTTCACACCCAACTTCTTGAGGGTGTTTTCCTGCAGTGGATTTTTTCCAAAGATCTTCGATTAGGCATTTTAAATCCACTGAGTAGTCTCCTTCGGTGACCTTCTTGTAAAGGTATCTTTTTAAACGTTTTTAAGACGAAGGGTTAGATGCAAGAAGAGTCTTTACAGTCTCTATCTTGCCCTGAATAAATTCATTTATTATTATTATCTAGAATAGTAGGAATAGCATGATGGTCTCATGTTCATTTCACATGCATTTGATGGCTACATTCTTTCATTCATTCATACATATAAGTAATATTCACATTAGAAAGTTGCAGATTTCCATTCTCGTTTATAGAATCTGACAAACATACATATCAAGTTTGGTCTCCTTGTATCTTTTCAATGGCACCCTGTGTCATGCTCCGAAGGGTGGCTTTTAGGGTATTAATATATATGTAATGAGATGAAATGGAAATCAAGTTCAGTGCCGTTTTCACCAATGTTCTTTGAATATCTGTGCGAAAATTCAAGCGCTTCTGTCAAAATATCTTTCTTCGACATTTTTAAAGAAGCGATTTTTTTTTCAATTTTTAAACGGTTAAGAAAGGTGCAGCTGTAATTTAATCTCTAAGGGAAAGCGTGTGCGCCGTGGGGGGGCGTAAAGGAATTCAAAGGGGAGAAATGCGCATAAAAATATGGCGTCCGTATGTTTAGGAATTTAATCCCTTTTTATAAGTCTGTGTTCCCTTATATTCTAATGTCCCCTACCGAGAACCGCCCCTTGGACCTCGAATTTATAGCCAACCCTTCCCTGCTAATTTGCCTTTACTCTTTCCCCTGCCATTTGCAATTTTATTCGCTTTAACGGTTCTACCTCTTCCCCTTTAATCTTTAGCTCCGCTTTTGAACTCACTTCCTTGATTATCGCCGCACGCCGTCATCAATCTGGATCTAACACGGCCGTGTCCTAGCAACCAAATAGTCACGTTTATATATTCCCGCTTGTAAAGGTTTCTTTTTCCACATTAGAGCGTCTATTTTTCCAGCCTCAGTCCGGAAATGAATTTGCATATGACGTTTTAGGTTTTGAGAAGAATAAAATAAAAAAGGAATAAGTCACGCAAGCGCAAAAACTCTTAATTTAAGATACCTTGTATTACTGAGAGCGGTGAAAGTACATATCTGTTCTACTATATTCTGCTTAGTTGTAGTTGCGCCAAGAAATAATGTTATTGTACATCATTGTCATCAAATTACCGTTAAGCCTTGCGAAACCATCGGAGTGTCCCCGAAAAACCCCTATTGAGTGAATATTTACAGTATAGATATAGAATAGGTAAAGGATAGCTCAATTTCTGGCTATTTCTGTTTCCGCATCTCAAGTCAGTTTCTCAGGAAAAGACGTTAGATCATAAGTTCTGAGCTGCGAGTCATTTGGCAAAGAAATAAATTATGGCTCGGAAGATGTTGTGTAAGATTCGTTTAATTTTCTCCCTCTACGTGGACTTAAATGGACTAAAATATGGACTGCTTTGGATCAGCATGTGAAAGAATATGGACTCGAAGAGAGAATATAAAATATGGTACAGGAGTAAGATGAGAATGAAAGAGGAGGAATCGTAGGGTAAATGGAGGTGGCAGAGGAAAATATTAAACTAAACGTAGGCTGTGAGCATGGTGACAGTTTTTCTACATAACTACATGCATACTATATGGTAATTCCGGTAGAGATGCCCCACCTAAGGATATTACTTCATAAAAATGACTTAATTAATAACAAGAATGTGAAACTTCGTGATAGAATAGAACATTTATTGATTATTAACAAGATGTAAACAAATTTTGTTTAAAAACATTTTAACCCGAGAGGAGGTGGGGCGTCTATCCTTTCAGTACGGGAGAGATGCCCTTGCAGCCAGTGGGGCTACACTTTGTCCAAGATGGCCGGTCACTGCACGTGGATATTAGATTAACATACAAGGTTTCGCTATTTAACTCAAAATATGCAAACATTTAAACAGATGCCACCCAGAAACATTGTACCCTATCTTATAACAGAGCGGAATAAACAGTAGCCGCTTGAAATGATGTTATAAAACTGCGTAAAAAGAATTAATTGCCGTGAAACTCTTGCAGATAGACGGGTGCCTTCCAACTGACTGACGCACACTGTCAGTAGAGCAATCTTGTGTTATTCCTTAAAAATACTACGACTGGGGCATCTCTCCCGGTGGGGCATCTCACCCGGAATCACCTTATATACTCACTCATTACCCTGAGGACGATGGCAGAGTCAGCCGTCCAAACGTTGGTGAAAACGTATTGTACCTGCTCCCGAGAAGAATTTATTCGTATACATATTTACAAGTTATAAACGTATTAAATATAAAATGCACGCATGTTAAACATACAATTCCCATAAGACGATTCCATACATATTTTATATTCCTGTTTGTGGTAAATAAAATATTATTATTTACCCCACAACTAAATAATGAATTTATGATATTATTTTTAATTCTTTTTACTGGATTTTTCGGGGTTAATGACAGGCTACCATCGCGGTCACGGGGTGCAACCCCACCGCACCCTTTCAATACATACTGAGCTTAACGGAATCACATGAAACACATTTTATGAAGCGAAATATGAAGTCAAAGGAAGGAAATAACAGATTCAAAGAGTCTCGAAAGAGAATTAGTTGAGCGATATGTATGTATTGACGAAGTATCGGTTATTGCTTTTTAATATGACCGTTGGATGAATGTTGATTATATTTTAAAAGTTAGATACATTTGTTTTTTTTTTAACGAATCCCGCTTAAATTACTGCACTTTTCAGTTTCTTATGAAAATAACATGATTTCCATTCGCAAATTCCTTATCATGAAGCGCCCGCTGATTAACTGAGTTCAGTACTCGCGAATCCTTGCTCTGTGGTTTCGCAGATAAAAGAAGGCGAATTTCCCAACCGATATCCATCGCGTGAATATTTCAAACAGAATTCCGCTTCTTCTCTGACAGAAAAATACTGGTGTCGTAAAGGGCAAAGGAGCACACACCTGCGGCTGTAAAGATTTATCTGGATGTTTAGCAAATGTACGTGGTAATGAAAGGCTGTCTTCTTGGGAGTATTCGAGACACGGAGCGGGTGCAGATGGATGGATGAGGGGATAGATTAATTTGGGACAAAATAAAAATGCCCTCCCGCATACAGGGGTTGCGACCTTTTGCGCGCATTTTATAGGAAAAGAGAAAGTCTGTATGTCATTCGGACTTGAAAAGAGAAAATGATGCGAAAATACGATGGGATTATTTGATACTTCACTTCTCAAACATTACTTATCAATAGCTTTGGATAGAGAATTAGGCTTGCTATGAATGATCAGGAGTGAGGTGGTTTGTTCTTACTCTCCTTTCTGAGCCCGAACTTAGATTTTATAATATTATAGCATTTGAGAGAGAGTGACTGAGATGGTTCGTAACTTCAGTCATATCTTAGGAGTTAATCGCAACGATCGCCAAGAACCTTGAGTAAATGAAAGATAACTCTGTTTCTCAAACGTACCAAAAGAAAAAGAATATTTTATTCATCAAGAGATACGTGTGTACTTGCTTTTTGGATCAATATTTCATATCGTGCTATTCACATAAGTAACGATTAATAACGACCATTACTGGTCAAATTAACGTGGTCCAGTAACAACTGGCTGAGGTTAGCGTGCTAGCACTCCAATGTCAAGTTCCTTGGTTCGAATCCCGGCTAGTCGGATTATTCTGGCTAGGTAAAGGTTATATGTCTTTGTAAATAGGAAAAATTATTGAAGTGGATGTCATTGGGGTCTTTCTGTTTCCATAAGAAAAGTTAGTATTATTACTATTATCCAAGGCGAATGGAAGCATTCCCGTGAGAATTTAAGTTCATTTCATTTATTTCTTTAAAAAACTTAAATTAGAACGAGTCATGAAACAAAGCTCTAATAAAATGGGTGCTCAAGTTCAAAGAGACCAAATGTTTTTATGACTACTCAATTTTTAAGACTACCATAGGTTTAGGTTTCAGATTATGTAAATATTGTTGAAGGAGTAGATCTCGGGATGAAGTCGGTTCACGGAGTGAGGCCGACGTTTCGGCTGTCGGAAGCCATCTTCAGGGAAAGTCGAACGACGGAATCACTACGTGAAGAAAGCCGGTGGCCAAATAGTGAGACTTCAATGAACTATCCACCGGTTAACCCGAAGTACTTAAATAATGATGAAATTCGTGAATCAAGAAATCGTCAGATTTGCATTAAATTGAAACACAATCATCTCGACACCAAGCGGTACCTTTAAAGTCAGGTTTATGTTGGCTTTACTCTTTTTTATGGGATTTTATGTTTCGTTGCCCTCCCCTCACTGAGTATCGCGGGCGTCGGTCAACAGGGCGATGAGACAGCTCGACGATAGACGACGACGTAACTGGAAATACTCTGATAGGAAAGTGAATATAATTATTAATAGTGAATAAGTAATGAATATAACGTAGTAAACAAAGTTGTCATTAATCATTGGCAGAATTTACGAACATAATAAGATTCGCCTATGAAATAGAGATCAGGCGTTTTTGTAACGAGGGATACAAATTAGTAAGGACATGGATTTTGAGCCTTAGTCGTTCTTAAAAATTCAATAGTTCGTCGCAAGGGATCGAGATTACTCCAAATTTATTTTAATTCTTACGAACGCTTAAAATGGTATTCATTCGACCAATCGAGGGAAGGATGACTTCGGATTTTTACCGATTAGTAAGAAATCGCTCCGAGTTATCTCGTCTTAGGTCTTGTTGTCATCACTGGTGTTGCCTGAAATTAGGAGAAGAAAATGCTTTCAAAATTTAATTGTACCACACATGAACTTGTTAAAACAAATTCATTTTAGCATAGTTTTGACAACGTAGCAGGAAAATATCGCTCCGCTTCATTTTGCTTGAAACTATTGTAGATGACAAATTGATTAAAACTAGTGATCGCCCAGTTGTCGAAATTCGACCATAATTCATTGAAATTTTTAGTCTGAACGTTATTGAGGTTCTCTTGTCAAAGATTATACCTGTATAATTATTGCTTATAATTTATTTCATTATTTTTCTATTACGTCAGCTGTGAGGGTGTACAAATACGTCATTAGGGTGTGTTGTTAGCCTTAATTCCCTTCAATAAATGTAAAATTTTAATATTAGAAAAATAAATTAAACACAATTACAGCTTGTAGCTTTATTTATTTTTGATACAATTCATTGTCATTTTTAATTTTAACATGGATCGATTTCCAAAAACAATTCCGTAAAATCGCCGTAATTATATCGTTGTTATTTATTAATCAATTAGCCCCTGTTGGCATCTCGGTTAATTGCCCTCTTTTCATAATTTTAGTCCCTACTGTTGATTTGGTATGGAGATAAAATCCCCTTCTAATGTGAAAACGCATAAGCTCGAATTCAACAATCGCCTCGGTCGCCAGGGGGACTGGTTTGTTTACTACGAACAAATTTCACAACATTTTCGTTCATTTTGCCAGAGTTCTTGTAATTTCGACACGAATACTATATTATACTACCAAAACAAGAGTCTCTATCCAATTCCCTTTCTTTTGGTGTTAATCTCGGTTTCGTACTACAATTATTTCTGATATAATTCTGCAAAAGAAAAAATGTCTGCAATCGATCAAAATGAACTTTGCGTGCATTTCTTATGAGAGACGATTATACTGGTCAAGAGTCAAACCAAGGACATTTGGACAAAGATTTTAGCTTTCTGCACTCCTTCTCCATATAAACTTTAACTATACCAATTCTCAAACTCCTCCGTTCGCGCAATATCCTTAAAAAGGGATCCAAATTTTTCTGCACGTATTAATCTATAGATACTAAAAATATTGGAAATAACAGTAGCTTCCACGTCAATTTTACAAACCATCGGTTTCGTCTCTTGAACATGAAAATCTTTCTGAGTCGAAACCGGCCGTTTGTAATATTTTATATTCTCGCGAGAACTGAAAAGTACTTTTATTTCACAAGTGATGAGTTCAGGCTTAACTTTGTGGTTGTGAGATACAACGAGACTCATTGTTAAAAGCATTTTTACTCAACCACAGAATGAGTTCGTTCTGTGGTTAAGTAAAACAGTTTTCAACAATGAGTCCCGTTACTTTTACTTCTTTCTGTACGGCGTCCCACCAATATATGATGTAACACATTGATTGCATTCAACTATTTATTCCAGGAAATCGAATAGGCCGTTGAAATCAATTATTTAAGAATTGTCAATTTCAATAAGACCGCATACTTCGATTCGCAATCGGGGTGATTTTGAATTCCAAAGTCATTTGTCGATTGCGCTCGGATTTGGCGATAAAGGGATTAAGGCGAGCGAATTTCGAAGAATTGCTGACAAAATGGTGCATCTCTCCAAAGATATTTGGGTAATCTGTAATGACGGCAAATATATTCGGATTTGCGTCTATTTTCTCAACTTCATGGAATTACGTTGCTTCGGCTTCGTTTGGCATTGGTCCAGCGAGTAAAAAATGCAAAAGAGATCTCCATTCACTCAAAATGCGAAAGCCGTAAAATAATTGTTCTTCAGTTTGACTATTCCCTCAGTTAATAATTATTAGGAAGGATTAGGAGTGGGGAATTGTATCAGCTTTGAACGGAAGAGCACTTTCGATTAGAATGTGCGAACCGGTCCAAATGAAGTCACTTTTAGAAGCGAATTCGCTGAAAACAGAGTAAAAGCTTTAATATGTTGGAAAGTTGGCATTTAAACAGCTTTTATACATCTTAAATTTATTATAATTATTTTTACAAGGTCCTAATTACGAAAAACTATTTATTAATATCTCTATTAATATTTTCTTTATATAAAACAACAACTAAGAATTCTTGTATGTATTTAGTTTAGTATATATACGTCCCTTTTAACCACAATATTCTCATACCTGCCTATCCTTCCATACATACTTCCCTATTTTCTTCATCCCTCTTCATTTCTTTAAACCTATAAAATCTCTTCAGTATCTTATTCACCACTTTTTCTCGGTTTTTCTCTTCCTTTAGATACATTAATATTATTTTCACTCACCGTTTAGGATCTTTTCAGTGCCCCAACTTACGGGGGAGACCATTTCCTGGAGGTCATTCCACGTCTCGACCATTCGTGATGACTCTAATTTTTTCCATTTATAGTATTCTGTAACGTAGGATATTGGTAAAAATCAAAATGAGAATTAAATGTCACAGAAACAGGTAAATCTGCTCTTTTAAACAGGACCGCAACTATATTAGAAATTATTTGAAAGCCATATAAACAATTGGAAATTGATCTGTTCATTAGTTATTGCCTAATTACTTTTCCAGTGTCCTTGTGTCCTTTAAAAAATGTATAATCGACTCGGGTAAAGGAAATCTTGTATCAGTATTTCAGTATAAAATTTATTGAGACTTCATCGAATTAATGCGAGTTATCCTTGACCTCTACAAATGCATCGAATGCCAATAAATTGTCAGTTAGAATGGAAACATTTTTCAGTTTGACCAACTCAAACTACTGCTACGGATAATTTGACCATGGTACCTTATAAAGCAATTTTCTGTACTTATACATTTTCTGATGCTATTGACTCACCTATTTTAATTTTAGGATGTGAAAGTGAGCTTTTATTGATTGCACGATGCTTCCATAATCATTTAAATAAAATTTCTATATTGCTGCTTTCATCGAAAAAATAAAATGCATTTTTGGTAGACAGCATTTTTTTAATAAACTTTGAGTTTAAAGGTCCACTCGCACACGAATATATACGCTATTTTCATTTATTGTACATTTTTTTATCGTGAGCAGAAAGCATTAAATCAATGGTAATAAGATAATCGTGATTATGCGATGCATTGATTCGTACTTGAGGACGTCACAGATATTCGTAATCCCTCTCCAGTAATTGACCGACCTTCCTTATTAATATACACGTCATCCTCACCATTCCAAACCCTTCCTAAACTAAGGGGTCTTCCCTTGTGTGTCCCTTATGAGACCATTAGCCACTGCAAACATGATAGCCTCGCTTCTTATCCACCATTAGTGGGCTTTCCCTTCTGACACCACTACCTCTTCCGGTTAACATCCTTTGCTCAAATCCACCGCTCACATACAATCCCTCTCACAATCTGCTACGATGTAATTCTCGATCACTCGGAAACCGACACGCTCGAGATAATATCCTCGAATTATCTAGAACGAGTCTCTTAGCTTTGCGAATTTCAGACTAGCTTTCACCCATTAGCGTACTGCTAAATTAATTGATTTTTTCCTTATTCTACTTGAAGTTTTCTTGTCCTTGCATTCAGATCGAACAATTAGTATGGAGGTGCGAGGGTCCAGCGAATCGAGAAGACCCAAAGGACATCTATGTTTGCTCTTCGGAAGCACTCTCCGAAGAATTCGAGCTGAGTGACTTTCACAGCCTCTCGAATGCACGCATTTTCGTCGCTTTCAGACGTCCATTTCCACTTCTGAAGAGCCGAGAACCGATGAATGAAAGCGCGCGAACTGATGTCGAAAAAGAAAGAAAACTATCTCAAATCCAGTTTGCCTTTATCGAAATCACAGATTCAGTGTGATAGATTAATCCAAGCCTCCCATTAGAGACGAAGAGTTTTGGTTGATCCGTGGAAGATAATGAAAGCATCATGCTTATTTTGTTTTAGTTTAGTTATTTTAATCTGTAGGCAAAACTTAAATTCTGCAAACTCGGCTGTTTATGAAATTATTTTAAAATATCTTCATCTTTAACTAAAGGCTCGGCCTTGTCACTGCGACCAAAGGGTCATGTTTTCCTATACTTTTAAAAATATTTGTACACATTATTTAAACGATATTTCAAACACATTTCAACGTTTGAAATTGAAGTACCACCAAAAATGTCGCTTCTTGTAATTCGAAGAAATTAGCGGGAATATTTTCTTTGCTGGCCATAGCGTTTTTTCGTATTAACCGCTTTAAAATAATTCATGCATTTTCAATGAAATTCGTGTAATGAGGAACGGACCAATACTGTAGCTTCTGTTATCCGATATTTCGTTTTATCCAGTTTCTTCCACCTTTATCTAGATCTGTAAAATATAATACATTTAATTTACTCGTGCACCTGCACATTATGATTATATTTAATAACTGTAGTCAATCCCCGTCTTTGTGCACAGATTGTTCACATGCAATAAGTGATTTTATTATCGAATTGTAATTGTTTCTGCCCGAAGGTTGTTACGCCAACGGCCAACAACAACTTTAATAAGTAAGAATGAGATTTTTTGTGAAGTTAAGCGTGCTTTCGTTTGCTTTACCAATCCGAAGTCATCGTCAGATGTTCCGTTTATGATGAATTATTATGATTGAGGGCAACTTAAATTTACACTCATTAATAGCATTTTTAGCATCCCCATCCGATTAGGGGATCACAATTTCAAGGTGTTAATTCACTTACGCTAAAATATTAAAACATGCATTATGTCAAACAAATAATAATTATCATAAATAATCAAAATTATTGAATTTGCCTTCACTATGCACAAAGACAAAAACTCTATAAACTTTAGTATCATCTGAGACTCAGACCCAGTTAAGGGTAGGAACGGTCGTAGTTTTAAAAGACTTGGGATATGATAGGATTCCAATTTAACTCTTTTACAATAAAATGTCAACGTCCCTTTGCTTTAGAGAGCAATTGAAAATGGTTATAAAGATATTCAATGGATGATATGAAAAATCAAATGACTTGATGGTTTTTATTTCGAATCGCAGTTAGCGTAATCTTCGAATATTACAAATATTATAAAGTCTTCTCGAAATAAAAATATCAAGAGTATATTCTAAGCTAAAGTTTAAATTTTATTTAATATTCTAAGCATGGAGGGACGATACATTATTAAAGGAATGCCGTGTTTTTGGTCATTGTATTGGATTATACAATGACCAATATGTAACACCTGCGTTTTCACGGAACAGGATGAAATAGAATTAGAAAGAGAGAAGGAGGATGATAGAGAAAAGGGGTTAACGATAGCGTTGGAGATAATCTCCGTAAATCATTTCTGAGGCGTCAGGAAAACTCATTCTCTGGAATCCTCAGGGATCGAATGGCGATTCGGGGGTGTGTGATTTACAGAATTGGATCCGACTAAACAACGGACAATATTAGATGTCTGATTTTATTGCTCAGGGAACGGCTGAGATATCAAAGGAAAATCTTCTGAGTTACTAAGGCAACCTTCATTGTTGCCCAAATTCAACCAATCGATAAAAAAACTCTAGAAAACGGTAAGAAGAATCCCTTTTCTTTCATGTTGATGAAATTTGAAACAGAGAATTTCAGCTGTGATAACGGTAATATTTAGAGTTGCGGTATCAACACCGTTTTATGTATCGTCTTACGCTGACCTTTACGAAATATTACTTGATGGATGACAGAATTAATAAAATAGACCTGACTTTTAAAGTTGAATTTTCAAGAAGTCCCTTTTAGAAATAACCCCCTCACTTCTGAAATAAATGTTCGGTGTCAAATTACTTTTATACTCGATAACATTCGTTCTGTTCGACAAATACAATGTGGAAAACATTCGACGTAAATTAATATTGTGTTTAGTCTAGTTTTCGTTCCTACTTTTCCAAATATAATCTAATGAGGATTGCAGACAGTTAGTGATTTTTAAATGTTGTCTTTCGGGTGAGAAAAGTGATGTATGACATACTGGATGCGATACTCCAGTAGGCAAATTATTTAACTATTATTATCTATGTATGTTGTATCCCGTAGTAATTGGCAAAGGATTTGATGCTTCAGAAAACTATCTGAGAATCAGGAATGAATTGAAAAACAGAATTTATGAGACTTGGTAACTAATAGTAAATTATAAAAAGAAAAGTAAATAATGCAGTTCGTGTGAAAAAGTGATGAAAATTGTGATTAAGAGGAATTTAGGAGAGACAGTGAAAGGAAAGTGTTTCCCCAGCACAGTAATTAATGAAATGGCGGAAGAGAGGAGTAGGAAAACATTAGAAGTGTTCCAAGGATAAACAGACATGAGAAAGTCTGGGAATCGAACCCGGGATCTTCCTCTAACGGGAGGCTGCTTTAATCATCTAGGCCTTTAATTTTTTTGGTATAAAACATTTTCACAAGCCATTTTGGGAACTTTGTGTGCTAGGGCAAGGCCGGGTATTTTTCCTGAGTGTACGCCCTTACGTGCAAAGTACCTTCAATCCTCTCCATTTGAAGTGCCACTTAATTAAAATTTTATTGCAGAAATGTCGGAATAATAAATCATTGACGATTGCTTCCGGTGATATTTGAATTATGAATAAAATTAAAAGTACTAAGTGAAATCTGGAGGAATGTCATTTTTTTCCAAAGTAAACATCATATTTATTCTTTAATTTTTAATTGAATAACTTTCTCACACATATCAAAATTTCTAAGTCTCATTATTGGAAGATTTAGAATATTTTTATTCCTTTCATATTATAATTTTAGTCATGATGGAATTAGACTCAATGATTCAGTATTACGCCTCTCTCACAGTGAATATTGTCTTTAAATAGCTTTTATCGTCTCATTCATATTTCTCCGAAGCCTATTTGGAGAATTTCTGAGAACTAAAGTCAAACCAGCAATTCCGTTCGATCTCTTCCAATCTCCTTCTCCTTCCCTGAACCTGAACACTTAGGAGTGTATTTCGTTCGCAATATGGAATAAAGTGATTTTATTTTTATTAATTCGAAATTAAATTTAAATTTGTGTAAATTTTTGAAATAATTGAGCCACATCTGCTTTTGCCTACGTAGCAGACCTTAAGTCCATGGATCAGGTGATACCAAAATGAAGAATGACTATTGGGTTACTGAAACGACAGTGAGAAGATCAAAGATGGATAGGACTTTGAAGAGAGCAGCTTCCACCGCATGAATGCGTCGAGTTTCCTTTTCAATTCTAATACTTCTACGATGGTCGGCAACAGAAGATTATATTAAATAATTTACGCAGAAATAATTTCACTCTTGCGATTTCTTAGGATTTCTCGAAATTGGTCCATAACTCTTGAGATTTAAATTGACCGTAAGGAAATGATAAAGAAATATCGAACGCCCGTAACCGAGAAGCAGTTTCTGGCACACACTGAAATTCTGCCGAAATTACTTCCATATTTTCAAGTTAGGATCCGTCGTAGAATTCCAACGCTCTACAAATATTGATTAAAATCGGAAAGAGGCTCCATCTTGCATTCATCTGCCGTGCTTGCCACTTTATCTACTTAATCCTGACCACCGACGCTCGTTACGGAGCAATCCAAATGCGACGGCCATTTCCTCGATGGCTCTTCTTCTCTGCGCAAATAACGCGATAAAGACGTGTTGTCCCCCCTCGGATTATAAACACGGCAAAGTCCCTTTTTATCAAACTTCTGTATTTAACAACTTCCGCGAGAGGGCGCCATTAACAGCCTCTTCGGGCGCCTAATATCATACAACCTTTTCTACTTCAGCACACGCGTGTTTCTGTATTTGTATCCATGCAAGTTGAGTGCGCCCGTATAAATTCTTATAATACACGCTTGGTAATGACGTGCGCATGCGTAGAATAGAACAAAAACTTAGGTCTAGATTTACCGCGTGTTTAAACTGATTCCATTGGATTTATGTTTAAGTGTTTGGAGGTCCCTTATTAATTTCGAAATAAATAATGCCTAAAGAGATGTAATTTACAGTTTAAACCCTGTTTATAATCTTAAAAATAAACAATTATCTCATTTAAAATAAGGACATGTAAAACAGGCGCATGGAAATGGTTAGATTCGATATCTTTTGCTTAGAAAATCAGTTATTTCACACCGCCAGTCTGTTGGGGACTTAAACGAATATTTTCATGCTGTTTAAGTTAATTATACATTAACGATTCATAAAATACTCTCGTGTAAATGTCTAATATAGATTTTTTCGTTGACATTTTGCATTTAAAGATTAGCTCATACTACACACGTAGATGCGTCTACACAATGTGGTTGCATACACGACTACAGCGGATCAGGTAAACTATCGCACTAAAATAATCGACCCTAATCAATTTGGTTACAAATATGTCCAATATTAAACGAAGAGAGATCTTTATAAGTGCAGACGATATTATTTCTCCAAAAATTCCAGTTTTAGAACCTTCGTTTCTCACGATCGAAATATTTCAACGCAGAGCAAAAGATCATTCAATCGGCATTCACATCTCTCCATATTTTGTTACTTAGCGACAGTGTTTCTTTTTTAAGCAGCGTTTTTGAGAGGGAATTTTTAACTCGAAGAATTGACCGAATAAATTTGGTAATTTGAATTTCATGAAAGAAAAATGCGGAAGATTAGCGAGAAAATTAATTATATTTTCATCCCTTGCCATTAATTATGCTTTTTATTTTCTCCGCTTTTTTAGTCCTTTCTCTTTCCCCAACTCCTTTCTTTAGACTGTTTTCTTTTATTCCTAAATTTATCGGTTTTATTTATCCTGAGAATTCAGATACACTTATTTTCACATGAATAATAACTCCTTCGAAGGAAGTTGATTTTTACAGAGTAATGCTTACTTCTCATGTAAATAGTTAACTTACTCATAATGAATTTCAATATTTTTAGACATTAATTTGAGACATAAAGCCACATTATCCATACGCTTTAGGATAGGAAATATATTTGTAATTTTAAGGATAGGAAAATACTAAAACGATTATATTTCAAATTTCATAAGACTTTAAACAGCATATTTACTATGTGTTTCATGTATGGTATTTATTGTAAAAGTTGGTAATTTTTGAGTCCACGATAAGGACAAGTTTCGTTTTAATTTCTTCTAATTTGGAACCACATTTTGGTGTGCTTATACACACCATGGTTCTCTCTACTTAAGAGTTGGTAGTATTAGACATATCGGACGGAATAAGTTCAACAAGCTCCGGTATGTTTTCTCAAAAATCTGATGAAGAATATTTTGATTGCCATTGAAATTAAGAAGTGTACTTTCAGAGTAAGCATCGTCTTTCCACCTAATATACTTGTCCCTAAAGCAAGATCTTCAAGCGCTTAGCGCCCGACAGATATATCTTTTTCCAAATTAGACTGTACTGCTACGTAGCTTGGATATTTTTCTTAAACAAGCCGACCAGATGAGATGCGTAGTTTTCGTCTGACACTCATCCTCGAAGGCACGTCCGCACCTCCCTTCCCGTATAAATGTGAACTCCGCTCGATTATTCGTTTTCAAGGGGTGAAACGCCGATTTTACAAAAAAAATGAATGAGACAGTAGAATGAGCTGTAAGGTTGCAGAAAATGTGAAAAATTGACGCAGAGACTTTTGTTAAGGTCGGACGGAAGTTCATGATGAACCAAGTGAGGCAATCTGCTCGAAAAATCATGGCAAAACGTTTTTGGGACTGAAAAGGGATTCTTCTCATCGAGTTTAAGTTTACGGCCACCACAGTATACGCGGACTCTAACTGTAAGACGCTTAAAAAACTACGCATAGCAATCCAGAATCGAATATGCTGTCTAAAGGAATTTGCGTTCTGCTTGACAACGCTCGGCCACATGTTGCCCCTGACACCAAAGCCGTTTCAGATCAGTTTGGCTCGAACCATTTAATCAACCCCCATATAACTTAGACCTTACGCCGCTGTTTTTGAGTCTGAAATTTTAGAGAAAGAAGGATGGATGCAGACGAGAAAGTGAAGGCATCAGTCACAGAGTACCCGGAAAAGGAGGTGGCGGCGAGTGTTTATGCGGAGGGATTAAAAAGCTTCCAGTGTGGCGTAAAAAGTGCTTCCAAGTGACTGGCGACTATGTTGAAAAATATTAAATATACACATAATATATCTACGTAAAGATTTATTCAGATAACGATATTTTATATTCGAAAGAAATATTGAAACTATACTTTCGGGACAAGTCTCGTAAATGAGATGCTTTGCTCTTATCTGCTTAATGAACTAATGGTAAGCACTAATAACACATGAGGAATAAATCATTACAAACAATTTAGACGGAAGTGTGTTTAATAATTGTATTTCGTTTCTGAAAACTGTTCGAAGCCGCTCGTCCTGCACTTTACACTTTTACTTGGAAACGTTGACTCCTTTCACATTTCATTTCGTAACTCTGTAAACGCTCGAATATTTAAAGTCATCGTAATCTGTTATCATGTGTTCATTTTATCTTCCCACATGAAGGTGTATCTCGATATCTACAACGTTTGGGAGACTCTGTCATACAGTAGAACTAATTAGTCAAAAACTAAGCAGTTTGAACTAAGGCACGCAAGGGGTATCAAGCTTCTTAAACTGAAGGGATTCGCCAAGTCTTCCATACGCGTATATTTGCGTAATTTCACATATACGAGTTCATAGTTACATACGCTGAAAGTAAGTTTTGACCCAAGGTGAATATTTAGAATAATTAAAGTTGTCTATAAATATATTTGATTTATATTTTGTGATTACATCGATACTTTTCTTAACAGAACAAAGGACGCAGTTAGTTTATTACGACCAATGAATTGAGTGAATGTATTATAAGTATCGTACATCCTCGCAAAGTTTGGTTGAAACACTCGGAAAAAGCTTTAGTATTAGTCATTCAGTTATTATCTATTATAAATAGACACTTCTCCGGATATACCTATATACATATAGGGGATCAATATTCTAACCATGTTCCACAAGAGTCACTGACTTGAAACTTTTATGACATACTGGCCATAACGTGTAACCGCCAGAAAAAAGCGACTTTGAACCTCAGTGTCATGGGTTCGATGCCAGAAAGTCCCAAAGTCCCGATTTTCTCCATAAAGATGTATTGTGGGGATTCTCGAAAATGTTTTGAGGCACTTCCCGGCAAATTTGAAAATTGAAATTCTAGGGATCGCAAGACTCCGTGAATATCCTTCGAAAACCATAAATACGTCTTTGATAATCATCCTTGGTTCGACACTAGGTCAGGGCAAATATACTCCCATTTAAAATGCATTGCGATGATTTTTAAGATTTTTTGAAACCCTTTTCCGTTAAGATGGAAACTTTAAACTCAGCATATGAATATAGATCATGAATATATTTTATGTACGCTGTTTAAGGTATTGCTCATGGTCCTTGGTTCGATCCCAGAGAGTCATTCACATTCCTCAATGGATTTTTTATGGGGATGACGGAATCCTATTTTAGGTCCTTCCCGGTATGATATCGACTTCAAAATTTGCATTTTATAAGATCAAGTCCTACCAAGTCGTAATATATTTTTTTATTTGCCAATATGTCCTGGGTTTGACACCAGACGTCTCTAAAATTTGAAATTGGTACGATTTTAAAGATATATTTTAAACACCTTCCCGATAATATAGAAAATTAAAACTTGGCATAAAAATTAAGATTATAAATACATTTCATATGCTTGCAGTATGAACTCATATACTCATACTCATACTCATAATATAGTTGCATATAATATATTCATATAATATAGTTGCATTTACGTTATTTGATAGTTTTTGGTGATTCGTTTTGTTCAGTTATTCGATACAGTTATTTAGTTAATATACTAATGTATCACTTTGTATTTCTCTACTTTTTGATATTTTTTCTCAAGTTTATACTTTAATCATGCGCAACGTTGGGCCTTAGATTATTATACTGAAAGTTAAATCACTGAAATATTATGAGAAGAATTTGGATAGTTTTAGAAAGGAAGCAAAATGAAAAAAATATGGTGGATGGGGTGAATGGGAGACTTTACAAAAGAGCTTTACTTTTTTTACAAAGAATGGGATTTGCGAAAATATTTATCCGTAAAGAAAGAAATAGATGTGCAAGAGTTGATTGAATAGATGCAGTTATTTAGTAATACTCTTCAATTTAAGAAGGATCGGTCATGTTTAACACGATTGACATACAGAGAAACAAAGGAAGGAGAAGTTTTTATTATTCCATCGGACACTTGGCAGAAATATAAAGCTCATGGTTTCACAGATTTGGGAAAAAGTTTGTGAGTTTGCGTTAGAAGAAAAAATGATTAGCAGAGGAGAGAGAGACAGAGAGAGAGAGAGGAGAGAGAGAGAGAGAGAGGGGCTAGGAATAGTACGATAAGAGGGACGAGACAATTGGTCAATAACACGATAAAGGACGTCTAAAAGGCGTAATATTTTATTTTTATATATTGTTTTAGAAATTCGAGTTTAGAGGCAAGAATGACACTCACATTTTTTTGCTAAGTTATTCGAGGAAATATTGACATATCCTATAATTCCATAAGCTTCTTAAGGGGAATGAACGTATTTTATTCTTTTAAAATTAAATTTACAGCTCTGACTCAGATTTGGAAACATTATTTACCGTTCCCTTCAACGTTTAACGGAATAACTTGTAGCAATCTTTTTTTATAACATTTCAGCTTCTTGACCAGTAAGTTTAAATCGATCTATAACTTTAAATATATTTTCAACTTAACAGAGAAATAATACGAAAATGAAGAACATTTTCAGGGATTTCAACGTCTTGGATTTTTATAGTATAAAGAAATTTTGCAAAATTACCTTTATTTCCATCTGAAAAAATCCGAGCACTTCAGCTACTTGTATATATTATGAAATTATTATAAAGGTTTAATAAACACACTATTCCATAAAAAATGAGTTATCTGATATACAATTAAAGCGGTGTGAAATATGTCAGCTGGTGAATGTAGTCCATAAGTAAAGGTATTTTCGCAAATTCCAATACTTGTTACTCAATGCAAATGGACATCATCCGGATAGAAGTGTTTCCAACGCCACTGTCTCATTGAAATATAAGAAAGTCTCACTTTGGGCGACCCTCCGAAATTCTCCGTTCCATCAGCAGATTATAAAGGAAACCCTGCTTTAAATGCATATCAAGAGAGAGAGAGATATCCAATATTCATCACTCGCCTTCCCTTAAAAAGCTTTCAAAACCACTTATAATAATAAAATGCCGAGGGAGAGATGATTTCTTTTATCATTATTATTATTATTAGACCTTTTAAAGCTCTTCCGTCCAATGTCTGGACCTTTGTCTCCTGCCGTCAATAATCCAGAGCACTCCGATCAGAAGAAAGTGGATTTGCGGAAAAGTTAGCGAATAATATAAGGCGAAGTGTGAAGGGCTAAACGTATTGGTACTGAAGCTGAATATTCATACAACCGGCAAATTACTCGATTTTTAACTGCTTTATTCAACTGCCGTTTGATACATAGCTATTTTCGTTACGTATTTGATCAAACACCAATTTCAAGATCCACATTTAGCCTACGCAAAGTCGTATCTTCGCTAAACACATTTGCAGAAACTAGATACTTACATACTCGATAAAAAATAATAATTATTGATGCTAAGAATATTTGTTTGCTTACGCTCCATATTTTGATTGTTGATTTTTCTGTTATCTTTTGGTACGAAGTAGAGCAAAGTACATATTTCACATAGTTTACCCTTTGTCTTGTTCATGGCTGTTATGATATGAAAGCTGTGTTGCGTTTAATGCAGTGCATTTGCTTTCATTCGGTTCAATATTCAATATATACATGGTGAAAACGATATTCACCGAGTAAATGTGCTGCAACTAAGTAGACTTCCTCAGTTATCTCGCTCAGTGAGGACATCAAGATTCCTTCCATTCCACTCCTCATTCCACCTTATCCGCACAACAGCTGAGGTTGAGATTCCTCTCGGCTGAGCATTTGACTGGTACATTTGGTTGAGGAAAATCCATGTTTTGAGGAAGGAATACATTCTCATCATTATTTTAACTTTTAAAGAATGATTGCTCAATTAGAGAATCCTCAAAACGTATAAAAGAACCAAAATTGCCGAAACAAGAGAAGTATGTTTAAATTCTGGTTTCACAAAATGAAGACTCAACCGAGAATATAGAGCGTTTCTTATGGAAAATGACTCGTTATTTGGTTCATAGAAAAGGATACGTTCTCCGAAGCGCAAACGAAGAGATAATCCTTAAGTAAATTGATAAAAGAAGAGTTAGATGATATACTATTGTCATATGAACTTTGCTTCGCAACGATGACATTAATTTCCGGTTTATTTGAGTCAATTGTTTGGAATTATCAGAATTGATTTGTTTATGACTAATCTATATATCTAACAATTGCCAATGCTTTTATTCCAATCAAGAGGATCTAACAAGGGGAGACTCTCACTTTTGTCCGGGGATTTTGATGAAAATTTTTGTGGTGGTGCAGGAAGTGGAGTAATGAAAAACTGTATTGCCGTTCGTCTGAATGGGCCTTAGTTTTTTTGCAATAATTAATTGAAAATAGATAATTTGAGTATAGGCAACCACGCATTACACACCCGCGCCGGCCAAATCCTTATAGAATAACCCGCTGTTCGCGAGTAATTCTGTAATATTATTTCATTTTCTTTTGTTATATTTTTTCCTTGTTACTCACTGATATACTTAAGAGCAATATTTCCATTCTTGCACTCGACATCCGATCGAATAACCTTATTTCAACCAAATGAACTTCGATGACGGAGAGCCTCACATAAAGTATGATGAATGAAGGTTCGTAACATTGCTTTCTGGAGTCCTCTGGTATTCGGTGGTTATAACTACATTGGCTATTCTCATAAATTGATAGTAGGCCCGTAAAATATCATTCACAAGCGCGATTTTTCATTTAAGGTTCGTAACGCAAAAGAAAATTGCGTGCGACTGATTCAAGATTTCGCAAGTAAAAGTAGCGGATTACTTCCGTAATTTAATTTCTACGCCAATAACTAGATGCTTTATATTTGTTGACTGGATAATGCGCAATCCGCTCTGGTTACATATACACCAGCAACTCCTTGGTTAATGGGAAACTTTCCAGAGCTTCCATGTTACTCGACGTCACCTCTGCTCTTGAAGAAACTCAAACCTACCATTTATCCAAAAATGTAAGAATATTCGAAGATAAACGGCCCTTCATTGGAAAATGAGGATACATTTGAAGAAAAAATTACGTTCCTGAAAAAGAATCCGCTGTTTCTGCGACGGGCGCATGACCGTGCGGGTGTCATAAAATGTGCACATCTTTGTTTGAGTACGGTGAAAGGCAGAGTCTTTGGACACTTCCTTGGTTTTGAGTCCTTCCCAAGTATGCCGCTTGCGCTTTAAACTTAATTTTAGTCATTTTAATGATTTTTAATTTAACGAGAGAATTGTCTTAAATTATGACTTAAATGAATCTTAAATTTTGTTAATTTTGATAATTAATGAAATCGTTAATTTCAGTGATTAGAAGAGATTATTTTTCTTCTTGTGAGCATGTGAAGCTTTATCCAAAGTAAATTAATTTCCTTACTCAACACTACAAAAACTCTTCTATTGCAATGTTTATTGAAGTCGATACTAATTACAGGATCTGATTTTGGTGACATTTAATAACAGTTAGTCTAGAAATTTAATTGGTTGTGCAAGTCAGTGAAATAATGTGATTTATTGGTATGTTTTTTTTCTTTAGTTTTTTGTTAGCATTGTGCTCATTTACAAGTATCGGGATGAAATTTATCAAAAAAACAACAAAAACACATATATGTACAGCACCATGAGCATCTTATAAAGCACTGACTTTCATAAGCGCAATCCTTCTTTAGCACTTCGTCTGGGAAACATTTCTGGCGCACATTTTGAAAGAAACTTCTTTCCTTCGCAAGTTTTGACGCATATTTCCCGTTTCTTCTGGATGAGGTAAGTACAGTTTTGCAGTCTTGAAATTAATATCTTGATTTGTCTATAAAAATACGCATCACAAGGTTGGTTTAAGATGTGCATTTCGGTGGTATTAGCTTTAAGGCGCATGTTGGCATATTTTCGTCTTCAAAAAATATCTCATCATATGTTGCGGAGTTTGTCTGCCCACCTAGAGATGGAAACTTCGAAAAAAATTAAATGCTTTAAACGTTTAAAACGTTTTTTTCATTCGTCTTGAAAAGAATGCGAAAAAACGTTTTTTTCGTCAATTTTTGAGATGTCGTTCTTCGTGGTTTATCCGATAAATTTACTATCCTGATTAGTAAATTTTGCACTTGACCTAACTTTAGGAACTTGGCGTAACTTTATGGAAGTTTGTCTTCATGATAAAATTAAAACGAGTTAAAAGCTTTCTAAAGGCAACCTATGATAAAGTGTAGTGAATTTCGAAAATTGGCCGCATGTGGTTCAATAGTGACCGCTAAGTTTCATGTTGCTGAACAGATAATAGTGTACATAGTTTTTTCTTGACACCACGTATTCACGTGTTGAAATTCAGCAAATTCATTGCTTCGCTTCAAGCTCTGAGTTGAAGACGTATCATTGCGTGGATTATTTGGGCGTGTTTATCATCGTTCGGATTTGGTCATAAAAAATGCCTAGAAAGGCGGATCCGATCAGAAATTGTTTTGACACACAAGAGAGCGCCAAAATGAAATGTACATATTGTAAAACATTGTTTGCAAGCAACGTCAAAATCATGAAGTGCACGTCAAACGCTGCGGAAAAATTCCAGGAGATATCAAGAACCGTGTGAAAACAAACCTCATCAAAAAATGTAGTATTTTGATTAATGAAGGATATTTGTGGCATCCCGGAAATAGATACTTAAGTTAAGGATGCTGTGGATATAAAAAGCGAAATAAGAAGCTCAAATTTCCTAAGTACTTGGTTTTCAGATGTTCAAAAGAGCAAAGAAATTTTTATCACTTTAAAAAACCCTGCAATAACTCGATTCGCATCCACAGCTATTGATCTGGAATAATTAATTTCTAACAAAAGAGCACTGCAACAGATAGGAATTGATGAGAATCCTAAGAATCCGTCCCGAGGCTTCGTCTCGATACCAAATGAGTTGCTGGTGTATACGTAACCAGAGCGGATTGCGCATTATCTAGTCAACAAATATAAAGCATCTAGTTATTGGCGTAGAAATTAAATTACGGAAGTAATCCGCTACTTTTAATTGCGAAATCTTGAATCAGTCGAACGCAATTTTCTTTTGCGTTACGAACCTTAAATGAAAAATCGCGCTTGTGAATGATATTTTACGGGCCTACTATCAATTTATGAGGAGAGCCAGTGTAGTTATAACCACCGAATACCAGAGGATTCCAGAAAGCTATGTTACGAACCTTCATTCATCATACTTTAAGTGAGGCTCTCCGTCATCGAAGTTCATTTGGTTGAAATAAGGTTATTCGATCGGATATCGAGTGCAAGAATGGAAATATTGCTCTTAAGTCTATCAGTGAGTAACAAGGAAAAAATATAATAATATAAAATGAAAATAATATTACAGAATTGCTCGCAAACAGCGGGTTATTCTATAAGGATTTGGCCGGCGCGGGTGTGTAATGAGTGGTTGCCTATACTCAAATTATCTATTTTCAATTAATTATTGCAAAAAAACTAAGGCCCATTCAGACGAACGGCAATACAGTTTTTCATTACTCCACTTCCTGCACCACCACAAAAATTTTCATCAAAATCCCCGGACAAAAGTGAGAGTCTCCCCTTGTAAGTACTAACATTACTATTTACTTCTAGAGGAAATAAGGCATTGGAATATCCTTGAGGGTATGCCACCCACATTATCCCGTTTGTGGCCTACTTTACAGTAGCAACCTACTAGGAAGCTTAAGTAATGGACGCGTGTCCGACCGTTCAGCTCAATGGGCTTTTGTTTAAGAAAAATTAGCAACTGAAAATCAGAGTTAGGCAACCCACCATACACATTCATTACCATACAATCTCGAGATTTTCCACTTGGGAAATTATGTTCTAATTCTATTTTTTGCTGATAACTTACATTTTTGCGATTAAAATTCATCTTCTCTACCTTTCTAGAATTCCTTGCATTTTAGTTAGCATTTATTTTAATACAAACAACGACGCACAGTGGGCTAGAGTCGAAAAAAGCTGGATGTAAATACAAAAGTGGTTTTTTTGAGTGCGGACTTAGAAACTTAAATCGCGCTCTAGCTAATTCTCGCAAATGCTATTTTATAGGACTAATTTCAAGTTTAAGACGAAGGTTAATGTAATTAGCACTGTCGAGTACCGAAGGATTGCAGAAAGCTATGTTAAGAATCCATTTTGTTAGGCATCGAAGTTCATTTGGGTGAAATAAAATTATTCGACCGAATATCGGGTGAAATAGTGAAAATATCGCCCTTAAGTCTATCAGTGAGTAACAAAGAAAATATATAACAAAATAAATAAAAATAAGATTAGAGAGTAGCTCGCAAACAGCGGGTTATTTCCCACAGATTTGGGATAGCGCGGGTGTGTAATGCGGAGTTGCATACAATCCGATATAAATATTCAGGTCGGACACGTTTCCATCATTTTTAAGATTTTTAACCCTACGTCAGTCGCGCTGTTGTATTCTGCACAATACAGACGGTTTTACGGGTCCCGTTTCTTCCTGGGTGGTCCCTTGAACCTCATGCCCGGGTCTATTCCTTTATCGCACTTACCATTAACTTGTAAAGACGTCAAATGCTTATTTTCAGTCTTAAACAGACTGCGAAAGCGAGTAAATCTGTGAAGTGACGACTGTTGTAACACATACAACGCGCGACCGTTTGGGTAAGTTTTTCGTTGGTGAACTCTATTTTTGCATATTATAACGTTTATATGTAGTTTTTCACTTATTTCATGTTAAACTTTATTAGACGCATTTCAATTTTGGAACTGATAGACATTTAGCTTTTTAGGTACTCTCTGAACGCATGTAAATAAATAAAGGTAAATAATAATGTTATTTAGTAAAAGTTTACTTCTTAAATATCATCTTAAATTATATTATTACCTAAAGTTTAGCACTCAGAAATAATAATTAGTTCAATTTATTTTACAATTTTGGCCGAAAATCGATCTGTTGTATGGTATACAATGCGCGACTGCTCGTGTTATGAAAATAGGCGCGACTGATGAAAGGTTAAGCAGAGAATGTGCCCTGAAAGTTTCGTTTGAATCGGTTTTCCATAAACCTGGTGTTGCCCTTGTCAGTTAACATTTACACTAAATCCTAACCGAAACAAACGCCATGTGGTGCCAAATGAATTCTTGAGGTGATGTATGTTTTACATTTTAATTTTACAGAATAACATTTATAAAAATCTTTTTCCTTCTGTCTTACACGAGGTGTAGAAATACAGCTATTCATTCTTCAGATTATGTATCCATCCTTGAAGAATAAGCCAAGCCAGCTCTATCAATATAATTATACATTATATAAACGTTGCAATAAACGAAAAATTATGGTTCTTAATAATAGTTTTATAGATAAAATAATGGGAATTTAATGAAAAGCTTGAAATGATGTTTGTAATCATCAAGTAAAATATTAAACTCCGCTGCATTACTTTTAATAAATTTCCTTGATTGTACTTTAATTCGAGCAATTTTTTCTTAACTATTGAATAACTTGATCAATACGTATGTACAATTCATATTAATTTATATGTAAATAATTCAGTTTATTGATAGTTACTTATTTTTCACTGCACAATTATCTCAAATGCCAAAACCATACGAACTTTTTAATTAATCTTTTACAGCACAACAAATACGGTATCTTTTTTACATTGCACAGCTTACGAAATTTTGGATATTTACTTAATTTCCACCCTTTGATATTTTGTGTTATGCCACCCATTCAAAGGTTACTTCCGTTATTTTTAATGCAACGCTCAGTGTCAATTAATAACAGAAATCCACGAAAGAGATTTTGGAAGCTGTTGTTCGAGAAGAGATTCAATTATCTTCGTGGAAACTCATTGCACCCCCCGGAGTAGTGAATGCGGTCCAGAGCAGAATTTGTCCTCTGCGTAAACTTTCGCTCATTATGTTCTGCGAGTGGTGTATTAGAGCTGAACTGTGGTTTCAGGCGACCCCTGGAAGCCACCAAAGATCTCCGCCATCCCTCACTCATCATCTTTGTTCCTCAACTGATTCATCACCCTCCTCTATCTCTCCGTAACTTCTACACTCTACGGATTAGGCTTTCCTCGGTCTTCAACTTTTTTCAGCCGTTGCTTGTGGTCTTGTAGCGGACGGCACAAGAGCCTCTCTTTCATGCGCTGAGTTAGCAAATCTTCAAAATTCACGGGTCAATTATTTTGTTTTATTTGAGATGAGCCACACAAAATAATCCCAAGTTTACTACAATAATAAACTACAGTGAATTCTCTCTAAGGATTCAATCGGTGGGTATGATATGAATATTGGAAAATATAAACTGTAATTATTTTCTTTATCGGATTCAAAAATCCCCTAAAATTGTTTAATTTGCCAATTTTTGCAAATGTGCTATATTTTGGTCATCCTATCCTATATATGATAGTATTTTTGGAGAATATCATGAATATTAATAAAAATGTGGTATGTACATACTTGAGTCACATCATTGTAAAATAATATACCATATGAAATGAATTGATGAATTTATTGCTTAATGAAACCAAAAAAGTTTGTCTTCTATAACGTTCATTTAGTTTGGCTTCACTTCAAATCGATGCCGGAATACTTCATTTCGTGGAAATTGATCGCAAGAAAAGTTTATACTTAGAAGAACTTCCACAGTTTCATTGCAACGCTCTTTGGACCGGTTTCCACTCAAATCGTCGTATTTAGGAAAAGAATTAAAAAATGAAAATACGCAATAAGTGGAATGAGCAAATAAGAGGGAAAGGAGTAATGGTTAGAGGACATTGGGGGAGTGAATGGGATAATTGTTTGTATATCCATGTAGCTATACATTCACTATAAATGATCGTTTAATAGTGTCGTACTGTGATACAGGCTTGTGGGGATCAAAGCACCAAAATTATCAGTATATATATTTTATTTATACCGATTTGAAAGAACCATTTGACGATTAAAATATAAATTTGTTTCATTCAATCTTAATGATTTCTCTTTTTATTATTTAACAAGTTCAGAAAGAAAAACTTTTAAGTAGATTTTCACGTCAATAAAGAACAGATATGAATATAGTGTTAAAAACATCAAATTATGTTAACGAGTTACCTATTACGTACTACGATTAAAGGATGATTGATGGGAATTGTCATTGAACATGTTCCGTTCTAAAAGGAATTGCTTATGAAATGATCTTTGAGACGTAAGGAATAATCCGTAATATGAAAATTATCTCCACTTACTTAAGTTTTTTTATTTCCCTTCAAAATGCCTTTGAAGGTAAACAACTGTAGAGCACATATTAAAACATCGTTAGTTAACATTGCATTACTTGCGATGGCAATTAATCAATATGCTATTTCCATTAAAATAGAGTAAACAGGTGAACCTACATATATATGCTAAAATGGATGTTTACCGCAAACAAAGATTCTGGAATAAAATAAAAACGACAACATAAATAAAGATTTCCATATATTACGTTATTTTTAAAGCAGTCCCTAAAATAAACAGTCCTTCCAAAACATATTCGTTTCCGGCACCTGGAGTGTATTATTCTAGATTTTAAAACGTGAAGATACAAATGCTGGTTTATGCTCATAATTGTTTACACTTTTAGATTTAATCTGGACCCTATTACCTCCTCCCTCTCGAATTTTCTCATTACTGCTCTATTACTGTCTTTAAATTAAGAGAAGACTATTTATTTCATAATTTTCAATCATTTGTCTGATACATCCCTCACCGAGAATCCTCTCCATTCTTCTATTTGCCATGATATAAGAGGTGCTTGAGGATGTCTTTTTCCCATATTTCCTTCAGTCTTATTCTTGGTCCTATTGCACCTTTGAATGCCCAATTGAGAACTGTTGATGTCCTTCCTCCTCACTATGTGACCATCCATCCAGTGATTTTATTTAGTCTACTATATCTGTCACTCCTTTCATCATTTTCAGTCTTGAATTGTGTTTTCTGTCTCTTATTTTCATTTAAAGCAAACACTGTCCCGATCTTTGCATAATCTGAAGTCGCTGGGTTGTTGGTGCGTTTAACATTAACATGTATTTCAGAATATGCGCATATTTTCCTCTGTCTCCCGAGTTCGATGAATTCGATGAAAAGCACGCACCAGAAAACAGCGCCTGAAGATACGACCATAGACTGGTTAAGATCGGATGGTTGCAACTCTTCATTTTCGATCAAGGATTTCATCTGATGATTTTATTATGGATCACAAACTATTTTTTGTGATTCATTAATTTAAGATTTTTTCGTTTGAAAGCCCTATTATTGTAATTATGTAATCATGATTATCTAAACAGTTCAAAGATCTCGCAGTTAAAAGCCTTCGATGATATTAATACCATGATAGATGGTTTGGGAAAGAATTGTTAGTTTATTTATTGGCATGTGACATTCACAATGAATCCATGCATAGCAATGAAGTGAATAGATGTTTCGTCAAATACGAAAACAGTACAGTAGTAAAATTCATTACTAATTACATACGCCAATTTCACGTTATTTAAATAACAATTATGTACTCCATATTACAAAATAAATGTAAATATGCATACATATATTTTTACATACTTACATATAAAATGCATAATTTTTACAAAAGAAGAAAAAAAGTACATTTGCAATATAATGACAGTAAATTATTAATACAATGGAAAAGGTTAGTATTAAACTTCAGCATTTGAAAATATTTTTCAATTCTCTAGAAAAACTACGGAAATTCTCGTTAAACTTTTTCTTCATTTCGACCGGCAAATTGTTAAAAAATGTATCCCCATATATAAAGGGCAATTTCCATAAGACTTAGACCTTTGTATAGGATAATAATAAGTTAAATCTAGGATTTATTGTTTTAGATAATTAAACAATTTTGTTATAAAATGGTGGGTTTACACAAATAATTGTAGTAATACGATTCATTTATAAATGTGTGCATCCGTTTTGACTGAGAGTTTTCCGCATTTTTTCACAAAAGCAAAAGAATTAAAAGAGCAATACATTTGTGAATTTTAAGACGCATTTTCTTCGGCAGGTCTTCGAAGGGTTTTTCTGTCAAATAGCGTTTGTCTTTGCTAATAAAAAGCGCAATAAGTATCACTATACTGATCGAACATATCAATGCTCCCTGTCGATGGCGATAAAAATCCAGTGTCTTGTATCTTTCGCTTTGGTCAAATCGCTTCAAATCCCTCACCGAAGTCTGGAGAGCGATATCTCTCGTCGGGGGATCGCCGTGTCAATGCGCAAACACATCGCTCTGGCGGCACGCACGCACGCTCGCCAACGATACTCGCGTCCCATGAAAATAAATCATTGCCCTCGCAAAAAAGAAAGATGTCACCACGTTCAAATCCACGTTCTTTTGTTCGAGCCATTGTTTTTTGGCTCGACCAGCGCGGAATGCCAATGAGCCGTTTGCATACGAATTTCAACTCTCGTATCGGAGCGATACTGCGGACTGGCTGAAGGATTTGTAATTGTATGATAACATCGTCTTAGTGAGTTCAATGCATTTTGAAACGCGCGACACAAGAAAGTCCAAAACAAGTCGTTGTGTATTGCGTTGGGAAATCCCATCCAAACTTCGCTAACGCGATGAAGCGTTGCGTTTAGTACTCGGTCGCACTTAGTTCACGCGATATAATGTGAAACCCAAAGTAAAAAAAATAAAGACCACGTTTGTATTCTAATTATATTCCCTAATGCGGGGGTCGGAGCCCTTTTTAACTTTCGTTAATCTGTATCTTAGAATAATTGAAATAATGTCTATAATATAAATGAAACTCCAAAGAGCCAGAAATCTACAAATATTAATCCCGTATAACAATTTCCCTAAATCTCTCATGAAAATCAAATGAAACTCTCTGACCTCTTCTCCTTAAGCTTTGGTTAACTATAAAATTCCCACATCTTGAGTTGTAAATCAATCATTGTCAAGATGACATTTTAAAGACACTTATTTAATAGCACACGCAAAGTCTTGCGAAGAAAATTTGGCTTAGTTCTGAAAAATAAAAGTAGATTTCGCCATTCACTGAGATATTATTATTGTGGACCGCTCAAGCCTCGAATCTTATGGATCTTAGGTCTGTTTACAAATTTACGGCTAGTTAGTACCTGCCATTAGGTTAGTCATTCACTGAACCATCAGCTACCAAAGGTCAAAAGAATGAATGACGGTCACTAGGAACGATTAGGAGTACTTCTCTTTTGCTGTAATTGTATCGTATACAATGCTAGGAAATTCATAGGTCATACAATGTACACCCTCTGAAACTCTTAGCATTCATTGAGACCAAAATAAATTCCATTAATCAGCATCATTCACACCTCAGTTGCTTTCGGATTATCACAACCACGAAAAATAACGAAACAAAATAAAGTAGAAGAAGCATTTTTCTCTAGGCTGCAGGGAAAACGAATTAAAAATGCTCCATCAATCAAGGCATAGTGGCAGGAGCAAGGAAGGTGATCTAACTTACTTAGCAATGGCACCGTTAGAGGAAGGGAAGAGTGAATTGGGTAGCGAAGATGAGAGACCTCATTAAATATGCAAATAAAGAAGGAAAGAAAGAGCGTAAACAAGAGAAAAGTGGGAAATGCAGCATTTATGCCGAAGAGACGCCTCGGGAAAAAGCATTGAAAGAGGGTCGTTTTAGGGAAGGATTAAGCAGTGGCGTGTTTTAAACCGGAGTTCCGAATGCATCGGCGATTCGACGAATCCTTAGAAATTCATTTGGCGGAGAGGAGATGCGCGCGCATCCGAACAGCGTTGCCAAATTTCAAAATCCACGGACATTCTGAAGCTGGGGGAATTTTAATTTACGCCCGAGACGATGTTAACCCAAGTTACCGGCAGAGGTAGTGGTTAAGAAGCCATAAATTGGCTTAAATTTAGAAATGCATGCATATCCATATCTCAGAGTATGCGCGGTAAATATTTTGATTGATTCGGATGAGTACAATATTTTATAAACTTTCCTATCCTTATATCATTAGCTACACCCATACTTATTTCCACTCAGTCCTCCCATTCTTAAAGCTGTCATAGACAATCATATCATATGCTTCATCTTCCTTCTGAACTATTTACATTTTCTTCGTGCACCATTCTAATTCCATCATTTCTATTCTATGAGACAATTACAATTTCCCTTTCACTTTTACTCCCCATTCATTCCACTCGTCAATCTCATCCATGTTTACATTTGTATCCCTTTCGGCGTGTGGCAGGGGATGTAAAGAAAAAGAGATCCATATATTTCTTATTCTATTACCATCTCGGATTACCAAAGGAAATAATGAATTTTTAAACAAGAATTCCCTAAACATATCTTTCTTATTTTACGCCTATCAGACCGCCCGAAGAAGGAAGATGAAGTCTTCAGCAATGGTTCTTTATCTGAACTTCTATCGCACCCTAATGTCTTCTTAACAAGGATTCCTGACTTTCATCGGGGGCCATTAACCCATCTTGTCTTATCCCGAACAACCCTTTTGCTGCTCAGTCATTCACTGTTATAGTCAGTATTCATCCGCAGTGTCCCTTATGCACTTTTTGCTTCATAATAATTGCAATAATATTTTCTTTAACGGAAACAGGTTTTATCAAATTATATCCTTTTTAATGTAACATACAAACACAACAATAGACGAACGCATAAGACCATTCCCTAACCGGAAAAATCCGGGAGGATCGGATGTATCCCCAGTGCCTTTAAGCATGTCTTACGAAAATTTTAGCAAACTAGATTTCGAAAAGTTTGGAAAAACTATTTTTCTTTCAACCCAAATAACCAGGTTTTGATTAAACAAAAATCTCGTTCTACCTTGAGTATACAGTGTATATTATACACCTGGCATAACATTTTTCGGAGAATCCACGCTTCTTCCAAATATTTTTGTCGTATAATTTTCAAGTAGTACTGGACCTCAAAAGTAGTGGATTTAACCACGTACGGCGCCAGTCAAAGGAAGGATGCATTTAAAACCCACTCGAAAACATGACGAAAGTGTCCTCGTGCTATTTTCAGCCACCTTTACGTGCAAATTTAGTGCGCAGCAATTTTCGCGGAAAAACTTCAATTTACAGCTCTTTTGATTTCTTCCTATCTTTATAAAAATTTAAGCAGACTCACAATTGTTTTTAATACAAATTAATCGCATTAATTGTTCACCTTTTTCCGACCTCACACTCCAATCAACCCTCAATCACCTCTTTCTTCCGGTTCTTCTTCCCTTAATTAATTTCATTGGACTTCACCGTATCGTAACAATTTACAGCTAATGCGTGTCCATAAGCTTATCTTGAGAATTGGTTTTCACCAATCGTTAGTTACTCAGTACAGTTCATGGAAAAGTACATATTTCTTTAATTCTTGACTTACTCACAGCCGTGATATTTCGAAATCCAAGTGACGCTGAACTCATTCACAGCATTCCTCATCAGAGAATAAAGAAACTACTTCAATCCTCATCGCGTGTCAGCAAAACTAATTCTTCCTCGAAAGGTTTCATCGGGCATTTTAACAGGGCTTAAAGATTCATTAAAAATTTTGAATCGTGACTAATTATAAATTAGTTAATTCATTCATTAAAGAGTTAAATCCAAAAAATCACAAGGTTTTAACAATAAATATGAAACAGTAAAAATTTATAACAAAAATGTCAACACTTTTCACAAAAATAAATTAATAGGCAAATTTTAAAAAGATTAGAATCGGGCAAAATATTCAGTTACAATATTGGCCGATGATAACGATGAATAACGTGAGTAATAGTTGACTTAAATTTAATAATTAAATCTGAGAAAGAAGTAAGATATGTTACACTACCGTTTAAGTTGGGTAAGTTATTTTTCCTGTTTTCTGTAACGCATTTTCATCCACTGTAATGTGATCGCTATCCAAAATATCTTTGGATAGAGATCATGGTAGATAGAGGCCCTGGACCGCACATATCAGATGCTATATTTTTGGAGGTCTTCACCTCCAAAACTGTCTTAGAATTACATGTAAAGTTTTTGAATAGCCTGAATAGCAAAATCCACTCCGAAAATGCACCAAATTATCCCAAGCAGATGATAATCTCTTTTGAGCCTCGAAGGAACCAGATTTAATCGCTACTTCTTATTAACCGCCTGAAGCCTCGATTAATCCATTCCGCGTACACAAGTTCTAATGAATTTCATGGAAAAGATGGAATCGGTTACATAAATAAACTTATCGAGTTTGCGGGATAAAAAAGCAAACCGAAATTATCACCACGCGTGGGATCGAAACAAAAGAGCCCTTAAAATACAAGGGAAAACTTTTATCCATCTCGTGGAATCAGGTAGAGAAGGCCATAAAGATGCTATCGACGATAATTGCCTCTTGAGTAATTAGCTTATGGAAATTGATGGTTTGATATCCTGGAACGTCATTCCTTTGCAATTAAGGGCATATAAACGGAAATATAATCTCATGGATATATAACGAAGATTATTTGTAAAAAAAGATTAAAGGAGGTATAGAAAAGAAAACGAGGGTATTATTCTCTTTTGATACGTGGTAGAGGGAAAGGTTTCTTTCATTTACCTTTGTTTTGATCTTGTTCTTGTTATAAAAACTACTGTGGTGTATTTGAAGGTGAATTATAACATCTAATTTGGTCAATGTTTATCAAATGCTACTCTCTGCTGTTTCTGGATGCTTTGAGGTGAGTGGTTCGCCCAAATGCACCATCCTCCAGACGGTTAAAAAGAAGAACGCACTCTAGAAAAGGGTTGAATGGGACTACACACAATTTGGCTTATTCGCCCGAAAAACTCATAGGATAAGAAAAGTGACGAGGCAGGTTCTCAAACTGGTTTCTTCTACTTCACGACCATCAAAAGTTATTCTCTGGGTGTTTGGTATATGTGTTAACTTTACTGACCGGTAAATCAGTCAGGCTCAATGAGGAGATCAAAGTATCGTCTTGCCTTGTAATCGTCATCGCCATGATGTTTGAGGGTTGATGACTTCAACGGGCTAATTACTACTCTTCATTCTGTCCTTAGGCTTTGTGTGTCACATCGTTTAACATGTGTAAGGGAACGTACCAATTACAAAGTAGTATTGTCCAGTATGGATAAAATATACAAAATATAAAATTAACCTTGATTCGCTTCACTAAACCAATGTAATGTGAAGAACTTATTTCTGAAACTCAGAAGCTGTGATAAGTGGAGACGAAGAAATTCAGAGCCTTTACACATACCTGGGTATATTATAAACTGTAATTATATTTCGAAGAATTTTATTCCAGTAATTTTGAAGGAATTCTTCAGCATACGTACACACTACACTGTCATGTGTGATAAACCTTTATTTAAGCAAAAACCTGAAAATTTCAAATTTGAAGAAAGTACGGAATGATACTTCCATAATGTAAAATGAACCTCTTTAATTCACTTACGAGTATTAAGAATCTTTATCACACGAAAAGTTCCTATAATTCTATCATTCTTGTAAAGCGTAGTTACAGCTCGAAGAAGTACTTGCTTGGTTTTAGAGCTCGCATTAATGGATTTACGAAGCATTCCCACATCTGACTAGAACTTACTCATGGAGTGAAATGGTTTGCCTACCAAGCTGGAAAATAGCTGGTTAATGTACTGAACCAGGCGATCGGCGTTAGAGACTTATAGACCTCGCGACGGACAGCTGCCATGGAATTTCATACCAAAGTCTCCTCTTCCCTACCTTTACAGTTGATTCCCTCTGCCGGTTAGTCTGTCACAGACGATCTGAGTTAATTTCGAGCGAACCTTGCGGGCGAACGCCGAAGATCTGTCTTAAACCATAAAGTGCATAAGCTTGCGCAAGGTCACATATAACCGCTTGGATTGCACGCGTTTCGTCTTTCGAGAGAATTGACAAACTTGCAGTCACAATGGTCGGAATCGTGCCCCTCGTCGTATTTCCTCGTCAATTGTGATTCCGGCATCTTAGCGTTGATATACAAGAACCGATGGCTTCTGCGCCATTAACAATAGTGATTTTTTTAGATAAAGTGGAGAAGTACGAGAATATCAAAACGGCTTAGTGATATAATAATTACTGATTATATTTCTTGTGGTTCAGTTAATACCATGAAGTCCTATTGTGTGACCGCATACCACAATGTTAAGCCGGAGTCTATATTTTTGATACAAAGATAACTTTGAAAACAAAAGGATTGATGCAGAATCCTGCGTAAAGAGCTGCATGGGGAGTTCTGACGAAGAAATACCGCAGAGGTGTGGTGAGAAGCATTTAAAGAGGTAGACTATGCAATAATTAATTTCTGTAAATGTAACAGTGTAATACTAATAGGAAGATGCAAGATCGAATTGGGGTGATATTTTTCCTGTAGATGTTCGTACATGCAACTGGTTTTTACGAAACACGTGAGAAAGACCCGATAATGGTCGTCAGCATATTCGGTGAATTGAAAATCCAGATTACGTGAGAAAAAGATCTGAAGGTAAAATCACTAGAATTTGCACGAATTAGAAGGTACATTCTTCACGAGGTTCTCCTAATTGTGACTTCTTTGATTGAGACCACACGTACACTTATGGTTGCTCTTTATTCATGAAAATTATAAGAAAATGCAATGCTTAGAATATTGGCTTACTATTGCTATTACAAATTTATATCAAGTCTAACAATTTTAATTCGTGACTAAGGATACATACATATTTATAGGAAATGATCTTTGCTATAGGTGTTGAGAGAAGATGAAGACTAAAGGTGGGGTACAGAGGTAAGACCCAGCGAAGATGGATACCACGAAGACTGCCAATAACTTTCCTCCCCCACAGCTTCCTCTCCTTTCAGATCGCACTAGACTCTCCCTACATCAGCCCTCAGTGCATTGAGTTACCCTTGATAGTGAGGCAATCCCCAGTTACCTCAAGGGAAGTAGCACATCGTGGAAAAGAAGTCTTCTGTCCATGACTGAAGCAGACTGATAATGTCCCGGAAAAGAAAAACGATTTCCTATTCCTTTTCCAGGAGAAACTAAATGTTTAAAATTTAACCACGACTCTTTAACTCTTGTACCTCTGGTGTGAAAGGCTTTCTTATTAAGGACTCCTTGGAACTATTAGTCGATAATCGAACCTTGTCAATTCTTATAATTATTTTGAGTATTATGGGTGTAAGTTATTATAGTCCTAGGTGGCTTCCTTCCCTATTAATTTCCCAATATTACTCTTTTAGGCACTTTCGGCGTGTGATAAAGACGGATGAGGTAAATGTGGTCAGCTGAAGGAAAATACAAGTACAAGCTGACAAAGAGGAAACTTGAGTAAACAAAGTTAAATAAATAAGTGAAAAATAAGAACATGAGAGATGATGATTCAATTCTCCACTTCTGTTTAACTAAAAATGTTTTCTCTTTGCTTGTATTTTTAGTCCATTTTTAATTGTATGAATTGCAGTTTCTTCCTGTTACACATAATTTGAAACTACTCGTATATCAACACATTTTTTCAGAAAAGTCAGCAAATAAAATACGTACCGGTGTAGAAGTACGAAACCGTATTATTTTTAAAATTACACTCCTGTTATTTGAAAATTATCGTAAAGTATCGTCTCCATCCAATAAGGCTTGCAAGTCCTTGTCTTCAACTTTTTCGGTGTTTTCCCACGGTCCTCGTCTCTCACGTCAAAATCCCCACTTTTAAATTTTTAAACCACTCAGAGCACTGAGTTTTGCCAAGAGCATGTTCACCTTCGGCAAGCATTCTATGCGATTTTGCAGCAGTTTTCTTCAAATGATAGCAGAAAACCAATGTTGTCCGCAAATCATAGTTCGTAGTCACAAAAATCTACATGTTATAGAAAAATATACCGGTGTATGAAACAGGTTATTGCGTGTTGACAAACTTCGTCAGCTGCTGGGAGAAGATGGCGCTGCAGAAGCGGTCTTTAAACTGATAGCGAGCACCATCTATAGGGAAATTCCGGTTTCATTCTTTCACACCGGTAATAACTGAAACTAGTTTGCAAAATTGTAATTCATTGAATATTTTCAAGACCTTAGTTTTGTATAACATTCAAAGTCTCTGGCGATGTGGAAATACGTCATGATGAAGAAAAACAATTTGTACTTTTTCCACAGAATTTTATTAAAAAACAATAAAAGGAAATAAAACACGACAGGCGGCCTTACTTGTATATATTATGCATTACGATTTTGCTATGTCACTTGACGATGGGGATCAATCTCTGAAACAAGTCATGTTTTGTTTCCTTTTATTCTTTTTAATAAAATACTGTCGAAAAAGTACTAATTGTTCTTCTTCATCTTAGTTTTATATTTAATTTAATATGTTGCAATGCAACTGCTGCCATTTGATTTGCACTGAATTCAAAATTCCGCTGGGGTTGTGTTTTGAGGTCTTGCCTGAGTCCTACGATTATTGAACTGTTTAAGTGAATGTATGGAGCCTGTGCTGTAATGCCATTGCGCCATGTTTCCTAATGTTTTAATTAACTCTTGTACATTTCCTGAACTGTTCAAGTATTGATTTTACAGCTAAGGTCAATAATTGAGAGTGCATTTTCCCATGTTTTCAAATAAATAATTTTCAAACATCCTTGATTTGATGAGTTACATAAGTAGAAATTATGATAGGAATGGTACTTCATTGTTTTTCGTACAAGAGATCGTATGAAGGAAAGACAGGATATTTCTTTCACTTTCGATGAGGTCTTCTTCTCGATTCCGCATCTTTGCATTACTTTATGCTTTGAATATGGTATTTGAAGACTAAATGCTGTCGATTGTTAGCTATTTATGACGACCTTTTAGTAGGTCCTGGATTATCTTTATGATTGCCATTCATTAAATACTTCTTTAGAACAACTAGTAATCCAACAACTTTCTCTAACCCTTCTATAGTGAATTTAGACCACAATATCAGCGTAAAAATCCTTAACATTTTTTAAACGTAATTATTCTTAGGAGTAGTCTCCAAACCCATTTCAATCAATGATACACTCTGTGGTAAATTCAAATGCATTGGTGTCTAGGATTTACTTAAGCTCTCCTGTTCCCTCATCATAGTTTGTCTTGTCACAGTATCATTCACCATTGCTATGAAATTTGCGATAACTTTACTACTTCTTCCTTGATAAGTACACATTCCATAGTTAAGTGTATTCCCAACATGTCCATTATCTACCCCATCCTCTACTTTTTACTTTATTGCTTACCTTGAGGCAATCACATATTATATGATCTAAACTGAACACTAAGTGAGCCGCTAACATTCTTTCCACAACTACAGAATAACTTAATGCACATTTAATTGAACGCTTTGCTATTTTAACAGCATTCTTTTATTTATTCTCCTTAATGAAAATCAGAATTTTGCATCAATATTCCTTTCGACATAGTCAAAATCAACTAATTATCATTTTAAACGTGAATGGTATTCAGACTTCTAAATCCTCAAATGCTACTCCTCCTTGTATTTATTTTCCCTAAATTACTTTGATTTCAACGAAAGACTTTCAACGCTATCTTAATTCGATGGTAAAATTTGCGTTGGTATTGTAAATTATACAACATTTAAGCTCTCCGTGACAGTAGCAATGGATTTTATATCTGTCATACATTTTCAGCTATACCTACATCCACTTTATGCTTAAACCATGGTTTTCTACTGCACAATGTTCCTGTTAATAATATCTGTAACATTTTAAGTAAGGAAATGTACATTTTTGAAAAAACTGAAATTGATAATAAAAATCTTAAATGTATTGAAAATATTAAAATACGTTTTCAAAATAAAAAAAATTATGCATAACAAAATGACCGACAGCATTTTCCCGTGGAGAAGCAATGTGTTTTCACCTCAGCAGCTTCTTCCGGTTTCGACATCCAGAATATAGAGTCCTCGAACATTCGTGTGTCGTGGCAGATGTCCCCGATGTCCAATGTCTTCAGACTTGCACCTTATATGATCTAGTAGATAAGTACTTATAAGAGAAAGTTTAAATCCTCAGTAGTAGCTATATTCGCATGGCATTAGCCATAGAGAGAGAATTTTACAAATCTTAAATTCGGTGCTGAACTATCATCATCTGGTGGTATTCTTCTCTTCATCAGCTGAGGGTGAACAGTCTCCAACTCCATTGCGACTTCCTTTTGGATGCATGCATTCAGAATCCCTTAAGAAACCGAACGGATTCTGTGCATTGAAAATTTATCGTTTTTGCATCCTAAATTACTCATCTCCGTAAAAGATATTTCAGGATAAGAAAAAAAGGAAAATTGTGAGCATAGGGAAGAGGAAAAAGGTTCGAGGAATTCATTAAATTGTAGTAGATGATAAATGCAAGATGCTAAGTGATAGTTGATGAAATGGATACCCAAGAGAGAATAACGCAAGCAACCACGCCTAAGCAAGCCAGAACAAGAATTCAAGCCAATGTTCTGAGAACAAATTTTTGCCGCTTCAAGAATCACGTCTAAAGGGTTTACATGCGTCACAACTTCGCAGCCTCCTACCGCTGAATTCTGAAAGTGCACAATGATGATGATATGATAGATAGATTATGACCTATGTATAAGCTCACTCTAGGAAGAAATAAATAGATAATAATAAATAATATAAATAAATAAGAATAAATAAGATAAAAATAAAGATAATAATAATAATAATAATTCATCATACTATTTAATTTTCAATGATCGTTTTCAATTACCAATCCATTTGATTTTCTGTTGTGCTTATACCACACATGGGTTATTCATTGATATAACACAGAACCATATACATTCTAAAGGAGTAAGGAATGGATGTGGTGAATATCAGCTCTATTCACGCATAATTGAGATGATAGCGATGTTGCGTTGCTTATTCATTCCTCAAGAATAGCGTGAGATAATACACTAATTGAAGTTTTCCTTATTTTTCAGAAGTGAAATCTCTCGTGAGGCATGTAAATTGTCGGCGTGTGATGTCTGTGATCGTGAATAGAGGAGTGCACGTTTGGAGGGGATGGTATTTCAAGGTAGAAATGCTTTTTGGTGGAAGTATACCCCCATTACAGGGTTAACCCATGCGAGGGATCTGTGGCGAAGCACTTATAGGAATTGGAGATGAATCTCACCAAAACCACCGTCAAAGTCCCCTCCAAATACATTCCCTCCATTTTCACTTTCAAATTGAGCGTCGATGTGACAGAGGCTCAATCCGCAGTCATTTTTATCCATCATATAACGTGATCACAATCAAAAATTCTTTATTTCGTAGAAAGGGCAGCTCTAGTCAGAATAGATAAACATATACGTGGTCGTAAGAAATAGTTTGTTATTCAGTTTTTTATTTTTACATATTTTAATTGCTGTAACTGAGTCAAATGCTATTAGTGCTTACACATTTCTTTATATTTATCAAATCCGTAACAATCTGAATTAATATTTTGAATTATGGTTATTACTTGCGTAATCATTTATATTGAATTTCGGTTTCACTTAATTGTACCATCCCTTCCAATAGGAACAGACTTTTTAAATAAATCTAACTGCTCCGAATCGTGTTTGTGTCTAAACAATTCCCTTTAAGCTGCTTTATTTCATTCTATGATTCATATTCTCTCATTTAATTTGAATAACTCCCTTATTTATCGTCTGCTTGTTATTCATATTGTCCATTTCCTCTATGCTTCGTGAAAACTTTCCTTTTTGCCCATTCAAATAGCGCATCTAAAAATTATGGCTTACACAATGCTCATTTTATCCTCATTTCTTTGTCTTATTGCCGTTTCTTGCTGCGTTATCGCAATTCCCTTTTTCAGTTTTTCTATTCGAATCTGAGATTTTTCTTGAGAAGTTCTATGCATTTGGTATCTCTTGAATTTCTTCAACCAGCAATGCGTTAAGTCAAAGAAAACAAGACAGCAATTACGTCAAGATGAACTGATATTCGTTAAAATAACTCTGCAGTATGTATATGGGTCAACGCTTATTTAGATATCAATTTTAAACAAAAATTGGTATATGTATGTGTGTGTGTGTATATATATGTGTGTGTATATATATGTGTGTGTGTGTGTGTGTGTGACCACCGCTCTTGATACTTTTTTTTCTCTTCTGAACCGCTAACAGAACTATTTCGATGGGGACTTCCAATTTTCTCGTGATTCTCACTAAGAGACTAATCGATCTCCATAGTTTAAGGAAGAGACCTTTTATGAGAGATTACGCTGATGCGAAAATTTGCTGAATTTTTATTCGTTATTTCCCGGAACTGCAAAACCTTTGGAGTGGCTCTTGTATCACTTCCGTTTCTTTTTTGTTCTCCGAAAAACAGCGGCGCAGCGCTATCTGAAGCGGAGTTTTTTTACCGGCGATTTATTGCGCCTTGAGACGACCCCAAATGAAATATGGCCGCTCTTTCACCTCCGGTAATTTCGAAAATCCTTGATATGGACTATTCATGCTCCTTGATATGGACCATTCATGCAGTGGGAGATTCGCTCGCTTAGTTACATTGATTAGGCTCTAATAAATTTCAACTTTACCACTTATCGATCGAGTTTCCTTTCGCATGAGGTAAATTCTGATTAACATTATTTCTTATATTATTATTGCTTGATGCCCTCAGCGCTGGTTTAGATTTGTAGTGCTCTCAGGCCGTTCTATTTCTGACCACAAATTTACATCAGCGTCATCGAAAAGGTCCATTGCATAGTGGAAGTGCCAGAGGCAATTGAACTGCAGACAATCAACAAGCAAAATCAAATCCATCCTGATATTGCTATTTATTACTATTGATAAATTGATACCATAATTCATATGAAATTTTAACTATGATTGTTATTTAGCAGATATGAACTGAATATAGGATTAAAAAGCTTCTGGACGTAAAATAATAAATGAAGAAATAATTATCCGAAATTAGTCCTCCCCCGCGTATTTTGTGGTTTTGAACGTATTTTGTCGTCGCTTTTAATCGTCGAGACTTTGTAACTCATGAGAATGCGTAGTCATTGCGAGTTTTTGTTAGAGTTATATGGCCAAAAATGCATCCATCAGCATTTACAGCATGCTTTTCACGTCCTGTGCAATCAACTGAATTCTTCTAATCTAATGATATCCTTATATGATTTCATTTCGACGGATTGTCAGCTGCACTTCACGCAAGCGCAGCAGTGTATTTTATTATCGAGATAATGAATACCACGAAACCTTAATTCCCAAATTTTACCGTTTTATTTTCAATATTGTGTTTTGATCTCGTCTTTTCAAATACAGTACTTGCTTCTACGTTACGCACATTCCCAGTGTAAACTTTCCACAGTATGAAAGTCAATAAGAATTGCAGATATGAGAATATAGAATAGAATATAAATAAAGAGAAATGCAGATATGCCGATTTATTTTTAAAATTGCTGGGAGAAGAACTGTGAACTGTAGCTAAAAATTTGCTGAAAAGGGAGAAAATATATCCACCAACAAAGAAAAAAAACTAAATTGCTTAAATCCATTTCTATAAAGATAATATCAGTTCATAAATCACATAATTTATTTAGGTAACTTTAAAATGTTATTTTTTCTCCCACCCACCATTTTGATATAAGTAAATTAGCTACGTAAGCCAAGCATTTAATGTTACAAGTACGTGGTCTACGTAACAGTTCACATTTCGTAGATGGCGGGCAAAGTATCGTTGGATAGCCCCAAGAGGAAGTTCATTAGATATAACGGTAAAATCGCTAAATTGGCAATTAGGCCTTAGAGTCGCATTTTGAGCTATTGCTTATACGAAGCAAAAGTCCATGGAGCACCTTTTTAAAACATTCTTAGAAAGTTGTCATATTTCGTTCCGTGATAGCGAGACGTGATCGTGAAATTGAAACAGTGATTACATCGATCACGTTCGCTTTTAAAGGATTCTTATATTTATTCGTTTTGGCGTGTGGGAAGCAAAAGAATGAGTGCAAATACAAATTCGTAGAAATCGTCAAAAAATCGGTACTAAATAGGGACTACGAAGTTGAGGACTCATTGGAGTACTCCGTTTGCGTGATGTAAGGCCGTAAACTGCGTTGCGATAAAAATACGAATCATCGACGTTTTATCTTTCTGTTGAACCTCGACATTTTCTGTTGATTACCTTTTCTTAGAAATTGCATAATCCTGCAGATTGCTTGCAAATTTTGCAAATAATCTTCTCAAAAAATAACATAAATCATATTCATCAATCTGCCTCCGAGGGAATGCATTTTGCACTACCATAGTATTGAACCGACGATGATTTAGAAGATTAAAAGTATTTATTATTTAGCTATATAGGTCATACTTATCTAATTCCCGAATCGCTAAATCTTTATGACGTATGCAGGGACTTGAATTAAATGTTTATATAAAAGACAAGAAAATTTAAAACTTAGTTTCTAGGGTGTTTTTTCAAAGCTGCATAACTTGTGTATTTTACGTACGAGTAATTCTTATGATGTAAACGGTAGTTAACTTGTTCGAGGATTTGCAATCGACATCTGAAAACAATTTTTGGTCCAGAAGAGTCCACAAGCGTAAATTTTATTTATAATTAAACGTTTTTTATTTAAAATTAAATTAATTAAACAAAGGAAAGTATATATTACCGTTGTTGTTTTTAGATTGCATTTTTCGTAACTGTTTCGCTGGAGCGGTTTACTTGCCGCTACATTTCTTTATTTATTGTACAAAACCACCGTAGTTAATCGCAAGAACTGGTGGCGACGTTAACGTTAACTAAAGTTGGCAAAGCAGTGACGTAATTCGGTAAAATACGGTAGGATCTTTCCCGCGGACCAGTTGTACATTTATTGTGCTGCTAAGATATGGTTATCCATGTTCTAATTGATAGTAATTGAAAATGAAGATTAATTTTTAATTTAACCAGATTAAATATGCATATATTTATGTATCATCCATTTTACTCCGCAATACAAATGAAAAGTAATTCATACCTGATCATATGGTTGGAATCGTATGCGTAACACGGATTTCGTAAGACTCGTTCTTGCGAGTCTTAGCTGGCTCTATTAGTACACGATGTTCTGAACTCTGCTGAAAAACATAAGCAAGTCGATGCGACATTTTTAGATTTTCGGAAGGCTTTCGATAAGGTACCTCATCATAAATTGCTGTACAAATTAGAAGTTGCGGGTATCAATGCAGAAGTTATTAACTGGATAAAAGACTTTCTCACCGATAGAGAGCAACGAGTAGTACTCGATGGTGTTAGTTTCAACTTGGTTAAGGTGACCTCGGGCGTCCCTCAGGGCAGTGTAATTGGACCGTTGTTATTTTTAGTATACCTCAACGACCTCAGCAATCACAATGAAAGCAATGTTAGGATATTCGCAGACGAGACAGTCGTAAACAGGGAAATAGATAGTTCAGAGGATAGATTAACCCTTTCGAACGACTTAGATAGAATTATGAACTGGTGCGATGATTGGCAATTAGAGCTTAATGTAGAAAAGTGTTCGGTAGTTGACTTCTTCGAAAGAAAATCTATAATAAATGATTATTCTTACAGCCTCCGAGGGGTAAACCTAATGACAGTAGAATCAGTGAAGTATCTCGGAGTAACTCTCACGAATAATCTATCATGGAGTGCCCACATCCGAAATATATGTGGAAAAGCACTTAAAAAACTCGGCTTCGTTAAAAGTATAGTCGGTAGGAGGGAAGAAAAAGTTCGCGAGCGATGTTACTTAGCGTTAGTTAGGCCTCACCTTGAGTATGCATGTAGTGTATAGGACCCCGCCGAGAAATGTCATATTCGGGATTTAGAAAAAGTACGACGAAAGGCGATACGATTTGTAAAGAATTGCTACGATAAAACAGCGAGTGTCACTCAGATGTTATAGGACGCGGATGGGAATCATTAGTAGATAGAAAAATTCAAAGGATAAATTTATTAAATAAGTTCAGAGAAATTACGTTCTCAGATGATGTAACCGATATAATGCGACCCCCTGTTATATGGGCCGTGCTGATACTGCCCGAAAGATTGGGGGAATAGATGCTAGAACGAATCGTTTCAAAAATTCATTTTTTCCGCGAAGTATAAGCGAAAGCAACCGTTTAGGAAAATAGAGTCAAGGTGCTTGCACCCCCTGCCACACGCCGAAAGGCGGCTTGCAGGATTCTTACATAAACATGGACGTATTTGGCTGGCAACGAATTCGTCTTCCAAGCAGCTATTTGCATTTTGGAAGAGTAATAATCTCAAATTGAGGAACCCAAATACTTTTCCGCGTGAATCGGCCATTTTGTATGACGTGGTGAAGTCATAAGGAAGGATGAAGTTCAAAGTAGCCTCGATGAGCATTCACACACGCACCCGTTTCGCGATTTCGGATTCCGTTCGCTTCTCTGCTTTCGCATTTCCTTTTCTTCATTCGAGTGACGTAAACGATTTTTACAAGCGAGTTTGGATTCACAGCAGAACCGGAGATACCGTCGAAGGCATCGTTTCGAAGAGGCTTTCATAAAACACGAACTACCACGAATGCAGTTCTTCTGAATTTAAAGCGAGCGTCAGTGAAAATTATCTGATGTATATATCTTTACGTATAAAAATGCAGGGCCGTGAAGCATAACGATGCAATAAAACTCATACATATCGACTGTTGGTCATGAGCGTCTACTGAGAGCTTTCTGAACGCTCTACGCGTTATCCGATTTTTATTATTATTCACGCTTTAATTGTGCGTTTAGTGAGGTAACAGTGCCTAGAGTGATTCCACAGAATCACCTGAACGTCACTATTGATTGTATGTCCTCATCTTCAGAACATTATAAAAGCATATAAGAACATAAATAGTTCTTTGAGGCTTTCTTTATCGTTTTCCTGAGCCATTGGCTTCTTCCTCCTTCCTGTTTCTACCCTTTTCTTTCGCCCTATTGGACGAATTCACCTGGTGCCCTTTCCTCCTCATCTTTCCTTCTTAGAAGCAATTACAGACTTATTTCACAAAGTTGTAAGAACCAAAGGTTTTTCTTTCTGCTTTCAATGTTATCTTTCCTTGGACTCTCTTTCTACTCCTCGAACTCCTTCATAAATTCGTATGCTAAATCCAGGAACCATATATAGCCATTATCTTCTAATTACTCTTAGAAGTGATCCTTCCTTTTGACATCTTTGACTTTATTTTGCTATTCCTGGAATTATACTTATCAAACGTTCTCTCTTCTTTTTATTTCATCTTTTCTGAATTCCATGTCTTCCTCTGGTACCATTTCTCTACCAAAAGACACATTTATTGAGATACGCTAAACTCACGACGGATGAGCTTAATGTTTTATGACATTTCTAATGTTTTTTTTTCTTTTTCTTGCACCTATTTTTGCTGTTGTTATCTCTGAGTGAACGTTTTTTCTTTGGCTTGTGAAAACAAAACAAATAAACAAGGTAAATTCTTTTGTAAAATAAGTTAAAGATGAAGGGGATTCAGTTGTATCGTAGGTAACGCGTTTGACGAAAGCGAGTTTATCTCCCGTATGTGCGACCTCAGCTGTAAGACTACTTTAAAAATACTGTTTTTACGGAAATGAGGCGTAACTCACGAGTCAATGTTAGTTCCCATGATTCGTGGATATGTATGTCAAGGGTGTACGCCGTAAGATGAGATGTAATATTTGTCTATAATTGGTAACCAATAGCAGAATTTTTCTTTTGTCCGTTGCTTCTAATCCTAATTGACTTCTATTTTTTGTTTCTCTGCTTTCACTTCCTTCGCTCAGCTGTCATTTGGCCCTTAATTTCTCTTTCACGGACATTTAGCTTTACAATTATTTTCTTAGACGTTTTTTGCTCTCATTTGCTCCAATTTCTCATCGGCGTTTTTTATGTCAGCGCTTTTATTCTGCTCGATAATTAATCATGTCCTCCAAGTCCGCAGCAGCGTCAGAAATTCCCCGTATGATGGCGGGCCGACTTTCATTAGGGAAGAGTTTTCGTAATGTGCGCACTGAACATTGGGTGATTGGTGAACGAACAGTTCTGACAGCGAACAAATTGGACATCGAAAACTTTCGAGAAAGATTTTTATGTTCGGATTCCAAAGCATGTTCTGATTACGAGAGCATGTTCAGATAACGACAACCTCGTGGATAAACTCAAAAAGCAGCGATGCTTGGTGCTTTAAAAAAGAGGACCAGCTCCGATATTTAATATCTTTTGAATATGCGATAGTGTGCTAGAATTATTCAGATAGACTGGCTGACCAGCGTTGATGGTTTCGGCCTTACTTGGTGGTATGCCATTCTAAATAAGATGTTCAAATGAACACTTTAATTTACATATTACCCCATTAAATTCACACATTCACGACTTAGGTTAGAATGCGTTGTATCATCATCACCACCTTATATCAAAATCCAGGTTAAGGTCAATAGGCTTGGAGATCTCATCAGCGAGAAAGCAGTTTTGAAATCAGGCGAAACATTGTTTTACCTGATTAGATAGATGTGACACAGTCTATGAATTCTTGAAGGCTTTTTCTGCTCGAATTCGACGTCTCGTATCGACCGTTGCGTTCCCAAAAGAAGCTCATCACCAAATATGGAAAATATATGTTCGTTAGCTAAGTTCAATATACTAAACTATAAAGTATAGAGTTAGTATAGATGTTTGCTTGGAATCAATCTCGAAATAAACATTGAAAAGTTTTCTTGGAGTATTACCTGTTAATAACTTCGGTAGCGTATAATGCGTAGTAGCCAACAAATATGGCTTCATGGACTAATCCTTAAGGTCAGGTGGGCAGAAAAAGTGGCAAATTAAGGAATACTGTGATACCGCTAATATCTTATTACATCAAGATACGCACCGATAGATATACATTGAGCCATCCGGAGCAATTTATCTTAAAATTTAAGATTTTTTAGGAATGGGAAGCTGAATTAATCTCGTAAACTAACTGGTTGGTTTAAATAACTGGTTTTCGGTTTCTCCCCGTTCCTTGTTGCATCGATCCTCGTTTCAATTAAAGGAACAAAATGATAATTATCAATTCATTCGAGATGCTCTAATAGGAATCATCTTTAAGCATTCCGTGTATTTAACTAGTGGAAGTACTTTCAGTAGCATATTTATTGAAGAGACCATGCGTAGCATTATGTAGAAAAGCATGAGGAGATTGAAGCGTGTGTTGTATTTAATCGTTTTTTGAGATGATTAGGCACAGGAAAATTATTTTGGAGAACTGTATCGATCCGCTATAATGCACACTGAATTCAACGTCAGCTGTAAATTATGATCGGATTTGTTTTTAAGGAAACTGAATTCACCTCATTTATTGACAACAGGTGAAATTTAAACACAAATGAAGTGATGTAGGTGAGTGAAACAAATGAGGTATGATGGTAATTATCTATAAAATATCTTCATCAACTAAAGATTTTTTTTACATATTTAATTCTTATTTACCGAAGAAATGCCTTAAAGATTCATGTAAACCCCGAGATGTACATTGATACTCTTCATTTATGAAAATATAAAACCGTCGGCTTCATAGTAACACTCTAATCATGTATAATCCGTATGAATAGTATTAATTTTCTAAAATACGTATACATCCGTGTATTACTGTTTTGTACCATTGTGATTTTATCAACATCTTTTTAATTTTAATGTTTTGTTTTCTTATGTGTATTAAAAGAACTTACTTAAATTGCAACTTGACTATGGTTATTGATGTATTTCTATTAGTTTGTCCCAAGATATAAGGGAAAATTTTTTTTCACAAAATCAAATACGCATACCCGCTACTTTTTCTATTTGGCATTATTAACTTAGCTAATAAATGTTATTGCGATTGGATTATGCTAACCCGTGCCGACTCGATGCCAAAAAATATTGAGAAATTAAAATATGTACCGACAAGGATACACTAGGTAACTGGGAAATTGACTACCGAATTCGGACGAATCTTTCAGGGAATGTTCTTTGATTAAAAATAGTGGACACGTGTCCGACCGTTTAACTCAATGGCCTTTTGTTTATAAAAAAAATAGCAATTGAATATCGGAGTTAGGAAACCACATCATACACGTGCATTCCTATATAGATCTCGAGTTGATAGGAAATTATTTTATTCCATTTTGTTTACTGATACCTTATATTTTATTGTTATTATATTATTATTATTAATCGTGTATTCCTTAAATTCCATAATTCGATTCACTGTTGCTACTTCCCAGGGCTTCAAATCTCCTTTATTGGTAATTTATGTTAACTTGATTCTTCAGGAGCTTTCCGCCGAGGGTAGAAAATGTCATAGTAACCCACTTTTGAGGTTTTTGTCTTGTGAAAATGATTTTTCTAATGTAAACTCCATATTATTTTCCTCCATCCACCAATCATAGCATTTCACGAAGGCATTGTTTATTTTAGCGAATATCACGCGTTTCGAATTTGGAATTCCAGAAATGGAATTATTTAGAATTTTCGTTTCTCGTGCCTCAAATTGATCCGGATCTGGCAATATTTGTGTGTTTTCGTACTTAAATTCTGTTTATGCGTTTCTTATTTTATTTATTCAGCGCACTGACCATATTTTCCTTTCGATTCCTTTTAGAAAACCCTGGTTTTTTCGTACGGAGGCATCTCAATATCACCCGCGTGCCTCGTATTTTTGATACGTTTTTCGAAATAACGTTCGTTTAATATTTGCCTGACGATGCCTCTATATGATGCAGCAGAGATGCAACGGGTTCTCATAAACTCTCATTTGGAGGGAAATTAGAGCGATGGCAGGGAACGCACTTCGATGGCTTTCGTCGGCGAAGGTCCCTCGAGGCTTCATCGAATCTTACGTTCCTCTCCTCAACTCCTTTTCTGTGCTTTTTGTTGGTAGTTGTGTTTTTATCAATTCAGTTACTCATATCCGTTATTCAAGCATAATCATTTTTAACAATTTCAATGTGTAGATGCCGGAAATAAACTCATGTAATGTGCGATTATGGAAGTACGTTTCTTTGCTGCTTCTGCCGATCCGAAAATGATGAGGAGATGGATACAGAGAAAGACATTATTAAATTGACTCTCCTCAAATGATCCACGACAATTGAAGGGGTCAGTAATAGTCTCTTCACTCCCTACTTTAGTGACTGAGTTAGATGATTCACATCTACCAGAAAAATATCTCAAGTGAATGGAGTTCGAGAATTAAAAATAGAGTACAAGTGGTCATTAAAGCGCAAAAGAGTTAAATAGTAAAAGTTGCACTGACTTAACTTTATAGAAGGCCATTTAATGTTACTAAGTTTTGTTGCTTTTAGGTTACAAAATGATCTTCATGAGATTTCAATTTTTAATTATAAATGGCCTAAACAATTCGAAATTAAGCGGATAGATTTATGAAAACTCCTATATATTGAGCGGATGTTAATAAAATCCCAGCTGAGCAGTTCCATTTGGTTAATCGTGCATGGGAAAATCAAGCTGTAGCCAATAAAGGCAGGTGCTCTTGGGGGTACGTTATTTCTCTCGAAGATACTGTAGGTTCGGCGCCGACGGAATTTCGATAGGAAAACTCCATAATCTTCACGAGAGACTCTCAAAGTGAGCGCTATGGAATCGATGTAAAATAAGGAGTTCCGAAACGTACGCCTTGGGCTCAATAACGGCAGCATTTCACCGTCTCCAATAAGGGAAGTAATAAGAATGCACTGTACCAACGATTCGCTAAGTGTCGTGCTTTCTCGTTTTCTGCAACTGCTGCAGCCAAAGTACAGATGTTTCCTCAATTTTGGGCCACTCTCAACAGCACTCCCCGAATACGGGTTGGGTACGTCTTTGGTCAATTAAATGCGTTTAAATATCCAAAGAAATATTATATGTATGTACTATCAGAAATTGCCTAAAAAATGAATTTCTTAGGTTTCGCAGAGAATAATATCTTAAATGAACTCTGATAATATTCACTCACGACTGAACTTTCAGTTTCGTCTACTTCAGAGGCAGTGCAGTTTTCTGCACCCACTGCTTCCATTCATTATTATTTAGCTCACAATCACATATTTATTGTACGGAGTCTCCTTTGTCTCGAGAGTAACCTCAGCTGAGAATAACACGTAAAATGCTCTTTGTCAGTTCATTTAGAGATTAGATTCTGTATTTTAGTTCAATTTTGATGTTGGGCCATTTGAAAGACCGACATGTATAATCCTTTATCAAACTATATTATACCTTTCTAACGCGACTCGAGCGCTTCAATACTATAGACATATATCTTAATATTCTTTACTGTTAGTTATATCTACATGATTGTGGTTGAATTTAAATAGGACATTTCAAATCCTCGTTAAAACACGAAGGATCATTAATTTATATTTACAAGCGAATGTTATTGGCGTCTGCTTCACGTATTTCCGTAGCAAAACTGTATCAGTTAATGTGTGCCCTCATAAGCGTTGTTTTGTGTGACGGGGGATTGGATCGCACTTATCCGCTCAAGTATACATAAATAGGCCGATTACTGAATTACGAAACGTTTTAAATGATTTAATTGGATGAATTAACCTAAGAGAATGTATTTTCCAAAGATAAAATGGTGCTAAACTCGGACCAGATATTCGGTAAAAATGGAAAGGACTGACTTATTCGCTAAAAAAAAGCGGTGTCAGACGAGGTATCTGATTTCATTCATCATGTTGATTGTAGTACCATGTGCAAAGTCTAACATTTTTCAATGATCATAAAATAATTTTGATGTATTTTCTTCTTATTGCTTTGCGTTTATGATCTGTACTGCTAGTAATGGTAAACGTATTTTTCTTTGCAATTTTTCCATTCCATCACCCTAGTTTTTCGCCCGTCGATATTTTTCTGTGATATAACTTCCGTAATCAAGAGGAAATACTCATTTTAGATATTCTCGTGGACATATATTTTCGCTTTTTTCGTCTTTTTTTCCTGATCTGCTTTAATTTAATAATTAAACATCATACGCATAAATAATGTTTTGCTTTCGGTATATGATTTATTTGCAGCGCCTTATGTTCGCAGCAATATTTAACGTTTCCTCGCACTACTTTCATTGACTTCTTTAGTCTCCCTTACATCTTCCTTCATTACTGTATAGATTATTCTCATTTTTATCGGTATTAAATTTTAATGTATTATTCCTTTATTCCACAATGAGCCCTCAAATATTCAATCTTTGGACCATTACCTTGGATACATAACGAGGGACGAACCGATACAGCCGAACCATAAATAACTCAGCCGGATGTATTAGGGCGTTGCTTAGCGCCGTTCCAAAATCCTCGAAGTGTCTGCTTGGTGCACGACGACCTCATTTGGGACTTTAAATGCAACGGTTATTTAATTTATGGTTTTGATCTGCCAGAAATCCCCTCGTCAGGAGCAAATTCGACTAAAAAGCATACGCGCGCATAACGAGCTAGATAATTTATCGAACCGAAATATTGCGCATAAAAAGATTCGCTTATTTTAAGAACTCTCGAATTTCTCGTCTTTGGATAGGCTTTTGGTAAACAGCGTGAATTCGCGTCTAATTTTATTTCCTCGAAAACCGCAAATCTCCTTCGGATTCGCTTTGAAGTGTTGCGAGAAGAAAATTCTGCACCGTTTCCCCGCGTCTTGCAGTGACTCCAGAAATATAAACGCGCGGAAAAACTAATAAATGTAGATTCTTTTAGAAACCCAAATCCCTCATCCTCTTGCCTCGAGGGGCTGCTGAGGCAAAACACCACTACCCCTCTTCCCTTTCCCCTCCCTCCCCACTCCCCTATACCCCCCTACACCCCCCGCAAGGCGCTGCGCTGAAACCAAATAGCTAACCTTCGTCGCGTCCATATCCAAGTTAACAAGCTTAATTATGAAAAGTCGGTCGCCTTCCTCGTTGTTTTGCTTAATAATTAGCTTTATTTAATGAGGAGGAATCATCGATTTAGTTTCCGCAGAGCATAAAATGAAACCGTTTTGTTCGTCGTAAATCGCATCAAATTAAAACCGTAAGGAGTGACGTCACCATGACCTACTTCCATCTATTCATCTTCTCTCGAAAAGGTGAACTTCTTTCTTTTTCCCAACACGTCCATTAGTTTCTCGATATATAACACTCATTGGGACGGAGGATAAAAATACGAGAATCGCTTTTAAGTCGCCATTTATTTAAAGACTGCGCAATTTATTAAAAGGGTATATTACATGCTTTCCATCCTTTCAGACTACGAACTCAATATGATGCAATGACCTCATTCCGAGCTGTGAAACCTCACCGAATAAAATTCCTCTTTTTTAATATTACCTTTAGGTACCTTTTCAATTCTCGGGCATGTGATACATATTTCATTTTTTTTCAAATTTATCATTATTTAATATTATTTAAACTACGATTAACACTATAGAAAGGAAACACAAATCCTGAGAAACCATATAATAAATGGAATTTTATATAATAAAAAGCTACCGTGTGTTTGTTCGTCATCATACATGGTTATATATGGTTACTAGCTGTAGCTGTATCTAGGAGGATAGATGTAGAATTAAATACAGTAATCCTTTTATAAGGAAGGTAATCTAGCATGTCTCAGTTTAGCTTCGTTCGATGGGACAGGTTACCGTAAACGAAACTTTTCCGTGAAAATAGCAATATCTTACGCTCTCATAATTTGTTGCTGGAATCTATTTATTTGGTCAAAAATTATATAACATTTCTACCAAACTTATCACAGGTTGATAACAATGTTTCTTCTTAATATGATTTGAATTTAGAGCCTGCGAAAGATTTTTCCATTTATCTTTCCAAACCAATAAACCAAGAAATGAAAATCATACTTAAGTTTACAAAGCCACCTTGACTAAATAATCATATCTTTCAAATGAACAATTTCTTCGATAAAGGCAGCATTCGTTCAAAGATTATAAAAACATATCCAAAGACGAAATTAGGATAAACATCACCACAATAAAGGATTAATTTTCAGAAATGCACAAAGGTAATACGGAAACGCACAAGACAATAATAGAAATAAATATTACTGTGAAAACAACCGATGAACATTTTTACGGAAAGTAACTAAAACACCACATAAGCACTGAACACAATCATTAACACAAACACTATCGTGGAAATGAAAGTCGAAACGGAAACTACGATTAAACATCAAAGACAGATAGTAAATATATGTCAAGTGGAAATCACATAAGAAACTACAAATGAATGTTTTTCACATTATGTATAATACAAAAGATAAAGTTGCATCATCTTTTCGGTCCTGCTACAACTTAAAACTCGCAGCTCAACTCCTCAATGATTTCAAACACCAAACCAAGGGAAATATTTACGCATTTTGGTATATATTTTCCCGTCATTCGCTAATTTTTTATCAATGTAAATTGATTAGATGTAATACTTTATCTGGAAGATCGTATTAAAAAAATCTGCAACTTACCAGGTTATTTACACGCATTCAGTTGAATGGATCGAGAGAGATTAATTTCTAGTAACACGCTTCTAGCAAATCTTTTCATTTCAAGGTGATCAATTACGTTGATATAAATAAACTTTGGTTGTTACAGACGCTTAAACGGAACTCGAAAAACTTACTTAAATATTCGTGTTCGTATGTTTGTATATGCAATTCTTTACAGGATATCTTTCAAAGCTGCAATTAAAAATTTCGCATAAAATGTCTTCGTCTTCATATAATCTCTCGGTGGAAATTTTAAGTGGGCATCAATTTAAATGTTTTCTTACGGATAAATACATACGCTCAAACTCAAAAATTGCCTAGGCCTAGATCGTCGAGGGAATTCGAAACAAACTGCATTGTATTTCTACGAGTTAGAAACCCCTAGGATAACTATTTCCATTAATAAGAAGGATCGGGTTCGAACCCAGGAGTCCATAACACGGTTCCATAAGGAATACACGTAAAGTTCACTTTTATCGGTTACAGGGCATATTTCTTTGGCAAAAATAAATTAGAAAGAATCGTTGTTAAAAGTCGAGAATACCACCAAAAGCAGGGAAATTAAATATAATTTCTTATTTTGTTAGTGGAATATCGATTTCGATTAGAAATTGCGAATATTTTTATAAAATAGAAACATTTTGAGAGATTTTTGAGGTTATAAACAAGTCCGTTCCCATTAACGACGAATGTAGACGCTGAATTTTCTTATTAGAGCATATCGAGAATTTAGGCCCGTGTTGACGTCATAATTGTTTAGAGCAACGTATCTATTTACAGATGGTAACGCGGATTTGGTTTTAGCGTATCACCTAAATTACGCTATGTAAAATCTAGAGATTATTTGTATACTCTCTGGTAAGTTGAGGACCTTACTTAACGATATGTTCTCACTTAAATTATAAAGCACATCTATTTACAGCATCGTATTCTCCGCGGTCAACGAAAATGATTAACCTGATTAAGTAAGTATGTGATATTTGTTCTCTTTGAGGTGTTGAAAACAAGTTGTGAAGTCGAACAGAATATCGAATGTCTCACACCTGACTGAAAAGGTAAGGCGTAAATATGTTAATTTATTTATCGAATGAAAATAATTAAACATATGTCAGTGCGATAATAATTATATCTTATTGTCTCTATCAATTATATGGCATGGAATTATGTGCAAGTTAAAACTGATAATCTAAACTTAGGTCCGGTGTTATAACATAAAATTTATGGTCGACCTTGACTAAAATCTTCACGTGAATTCCCAAGGAAAAACGGACTTGAAAAAGTCTGACAGGGCCGGAAATCGAACCCGGGATCTTCCACTGTCCGGGAGGCTGCCTTAACCATCTAGGATACCCGGCCAGAACAGTAAGGCAGCCTCCCAGACAGAGGAAGATCCCGGGTTCGATTCCCGGCCCTGTGATACTTTTTCAAGTCCGTTTTTCCTTGGGAATTATCCTGGGTTCACGCACTTATGTGCAAAGTCACCTCAACCCTTTCCTTATCTCCACGTAAACTCTAACAAAACGTATTTTTGTCGATATGTAAGCCTTCATTGGCATTTAACTCTTAAAAGTAAATCTAACCGTAATGCATCATAGATGTAAACAAACTATAGCGCCGAAATTCCTAGAGCTAGCCTCTCGCCTCAGGTTGTTTATCGATGAGAAATAAGTTAAACAAGAAGTGAAAAATTGTTACATGACTGGGACTCGAACCCAGGGGGGTTATTGGGGAAATTCGGCTGGGGAAACGCGGGGACCGAAGGCCGGCTGACGAAAAGTGGGAGACGAAACGAAGGTACGCTTTGCCCCTACGCGGGAGGCAAATTCTACTTTCTACAGAGGCTTCCGTTCGTGACGTAACAGCTCGCGGCCAAAGAGAAGACGTCTTAGACTCCAGCCAATGAAAATCCGTCTCTCATCGAACGATAGCGCCAAAACCACCGCTTTTTAAATGCGATGCATGGCAGAGGACGGGCCGTCGATAGGTAAAATTTTCATCCTTTTCCTATCATGCCAAAGAATATCGCACAGATGACTGCAAATTCAACATTCCATCAAACTAGAGTGGTACTACTATCGAGATTGACGTATCAATGGATAAATTCATCTTCACTAATGACATAATTTTATATATTAAGTTTTAAAATCGAATTAACTACGGTAATTCTAGGTAATATTCCTAACAAAAATTACTGTGGGATTTGGATCTGACAATTATCATAGGACTCTGACTCCACTGAATCCATTTCAGCACCATCAACATTAGTTTAGTTATGAAATGTTTTAATATTTGGGGTTTTGTATTCGGGGATGGCCGGTTTAAGTTTCTTAGGGCAGGGCAATAAAGTTTATCTCAGCTAGGAAAATTCCCGGTCCCCTTCCTTCGTCCTCCTCAAAGTTTACCGTTAGAACATGGGTAAGTGATTTCAAATAGCAGCGTAAATTCTTGAGAATCTGCGTTGAAAATTTCCCCGTCGATGAAATCCTTTTTCTACCGAAAAAATGATATGTATTATTCAGCTAGAAATGAAATGACCAGCAAATAATTATTCCTGACCGTGGCATCTAAATTCATAAAATATTTACTAAAAACAGGGTAATTTTGCGGCAGAAAAAGAAGGTAAAAAAAATTGGAACGACCTGGGATTCAAACTAGCAAAATTTCATCCATAAGCGTTACACGATAACCATTACACCACGGAAGTTGCTATGAGTTATTGCCGGTGCAAATGTATTTAATATAAATTGAAAATTAATGCAGATTTTTAAACGCTTTTTACTAAGAAACTAGGAAGTGATGGTTAAAACTGTAATAACGTTGTAATTAAAATTGGCCAAAAAACCTAACCTTAAAGTATCATTACGATCCGTTTCCGCAGAGGGTAAGGTTCCAGTTAGTTACTCAGTTTGGTATGAACGTCTATGTTTATGAACAAATATCAGATTAAATAATTCTCAGAGTCAGTATTTACAGCAAATATACTTTCTAATTAACATTAAGTTACAACTGGAATGTTTTAATTGTAATACTTATAAAGTAATCCTCATAAAAGTTGCAAAAAAGCAGTCCTCAGATGGACATGAACGTCTTCGTTTACGAAGAATTATCATAGAAAACCATACTCACCGTCAGTATTTAGAGTAAATATAGTTTCTAATTAACATTAGGTTACCAATGGAATGTTTTTATTGTAATATTTATACAGTAATCCTCATAAAAGTTGCAAGAAGCAGTTCTTAGTTCCTCGGCTGGATATGAACGTCTACGTTTACGAACAAATGTCATAGAAAATAATGCTCAGGGTCAGTATCTAAAGCAAATATAGTTTCTAATGAAGATAAGGTTAATAACACAAAATAATAATAATAGCTATGCAGCGTAAAATTAAATAATAACATCAATTACGAAAGGGAGATCACCGACCAAAACCCGCTATTTGGGTTTTATTCATAAACAAACAATTTGAAGTTTATTACTTGATTAGATGATTCTGCAACCTTTAAAAGTAATGTACAAATATTAATATAGCACCTATGCAGCGTAGTTAACCACTGAAGACACACAAATCTCGGTAGGTGGACGCAAAACAAAGCCACAGACACGTCGGTCGCCGATATCTACTGCTATGAGGCGCTCGGCGTCCGTTCTCGCAGATGGAGAAAGCAGCGGCAGCCGCTAGTGCCTCCCGAGTAGCACTTTAAGCAAAAACCCGTAGTCGTGACGTATTCGCCGCTTCGGTCTCCGATATCGCAGATTTGAAAGCCTCCCCAATACCCCCCCAGGTCTCCCACTTTCCAGCCATTTTGTAAAGCATCCCTTGGTTGTGTGTTGGCATGGTAGCTTAGTGGTTATAATACCTGTCCTGAAAGTGGAAGACGTGGGTTTGAGTCCCAGTCGTGTCACATTTTTTCACTTCTTAATTAACTTTGGGTTTAAAGCGCACGCTTTCTCGTGCTTAGTAAACTTTCATCGCGAAGTTCTTTTTTTGCTGAAAAATAAGTTAGTTTAGTGGTATTTTCGGTTGAAAATCCTCAAAATATTCTAAATAAATTGGTCTTTCTTTTACACAGATATTTCTCGTGACATTGCCTTTTTCTCTTTGTTAATCATAACACATACGTTGGGTGCTGTAAAGTATTTATTAATGATTCAGATTCTTTATAAGTGTAATGATTAGTTATAAATTGGAAGTTAAAGGAATTTATTTAGTTTATAACTGCGGATTAAAGTTACTTTTTTAATTATTGCATTTATTGCTGATGAAGTATGTCAGAACTCAGTTTTTACGTCAACATAGACGAATTTGACTTAGTTAATAACATACATTCGAGTATCGTCATTAACTTATTGATTAGCAAAATTAATGTGTGTCATGAATCCCAAAAAATCCAAAATACCAATTTATATTTCATACGTATATGTATGTATATAGTATAATGTATATGATTATTTAGAATAACTGCCTAGATGTAGAAAAACTGCCACCTGACATACAGCCTACTTGTAGTTTACGAAATAATAATAATCATGAATGTATACTATAATATACCTAACATTTTAATGGAAGTGTATCATCAAAATATATTTGTGATTTTGAAAAATGGCCATCAAAATTTCAATATTTTAGTTTGTTAGACTTTCTACCAGTACGTTAGTTAGATTACGTACCTTAGACAGGATTGTTGTAACCTCGTATGACGATAGTGTGTGTGTTTACCCACATATAAGCTTTGGAGATTTACCAAGATGACCATATGCTCACGTACAGGAGATTTAAACTCCAGTGGATTAAAATATCGTCTCATAAGTATTGTACGGCATCGGTAGAATGGGAGAAATGAGAGGCATGTAGTGTTGGAATTTATCAGTAAATGTTTGCTTGGGTCAAATTAAGGTGATTGTTGAATCCTATAAATTCATTTTCCCACAAAAATACACGGAGATTTTAAGTCCATACGGAATTAATGGTAGGAACTAATGTTATAATTTATGAAGAGGAGGCAAATTACTGAGATTTCAGCGAATGTAAACTATGATATTTAAATAGTAGGAACAAAGTAACGACCATATTGGAAATAATATTAGAAATCTCTATTATGAAAATGTTTTTCTATTTTAAAATAATTGACCATTTTTTCATCACTAATGAGCATTGGAAATATATTTTGCGATCATCGACCTCTGTCTTGATTTTAAACTCCAAAACTTTTCTTGTTCTTCCAGAAATCATAATGGCCAATTCTTCTTTCCTTCCCAACTCTGCTCCTCCTCACTACTATTTTTCCTCTATATTTTACAACTCTTTTTATGTGACCTAAATTCTGAAGTTTCTTGGTTTTCTTTCCTTAGTCTTTGAAGTACTTCATAATTCGTCACTCTTTCTACCAATGTTTTCCTTAGAATTCGCCTGTAAAAACATGATTCGAGTATTTTATTTTCTTTATAATATTCTTTCCAATGCCAAAAAATGTAAGATCTTTTAAAAATAAGCTTAAATCTGTTTGTACTTTTTAAATTTTTGCAATGTTAATAACTGTAATATTAATGTTATATCATCTACTGTGCATGTATACATATAAAAGTAATTCATTGCCTGCGGGAGGGTTTTGGAGGGGTTTCCCTCCCGTCTTTGGGCGAATGCAATCCTTGGTAATTTAGTATTTCCCCCTCCACCGCTGCCCCTGATGGCCTAATCGCAGCGTAATTTGAAATAAATAAATATAACTTTTTAGTGTACAGAGTGCAGCTCTATATAAGCAGGTGGACAAAACATAAGAGCCCAACATACATATGCATATTTCTAGGGTTATGCCACGGTTGCAGAGGAACCTGGCATTAAAACTTGTTCGGACAAATCTGTCCTAACACATTAATTACATATTATTGTTATTTTATGTATCCATTTTCATTCTTCTGCACCCCGTGGACATCCATTTATATCTTCACGTAAGCAAATATATTTGAGTTATCCCGGATTTAATTATTCTTGATTAAAATAACTCGCCGTAGCTTAAAACCTGAAAGCGATTGATTCATCAATAATTCAGGCTTCCGGAAATACTTGTCAATTATTTATGATGATTTGTTACTCCCGTTGCCAAAACGTCGGAGAATTCCCGAAACAGGAAGTTTGCCAAATTAAAAGACCTTTCTTTGTGTGTTTTTCTGCCCAATCGTCGACAAATTCGAGAAAACGTTACTGTCGCGGAATAAATGTCGAGGGTCAGAATTTGCCCATAACTTTTCCTATTACTGCATTCTCCTATTTTTCTGCCAACGGCTCCTAGTTAGAGGAAACGAAACTGTTAAGTCGGACCTGAAAAAGCGATTCTCATTTCAGAATTTGTTTATTTGGTCACATCGCCCGTGGATCAATCACACGAATGTTTTCAACACGTCGCGTGATTTCCGAACTCATCACGAAAAACGTGCACTTAAGACATCCGCCAAATTAAACGGGAATTAAAGGATTTCTTATTGTGTGTGTTGAATTACATATGCATACGGAAACATCTGTTTGCATTCTATCGGCGCGTAGCATGTTGAAATTCAGCTTCCATTACGAACGTTTTATCCTGCTGCTAGTATCAATGGACCAAATTAAATCTCATATTTTGATATATCTCTTCTTTGGATATATTTCGGTTCTTATTGCAGGTGAAAATTTTTTAATGTTACCGAAATTCATATTCAGTTGTTTGGTCTACAGAAGATCATTCAAATCGCGAATCCTTGCACCTCATTATACTGATCTTCCCGGAAGGTCATATCTCTGCTTCGAAAACATTTAATTCTCGTTCTGATGCTTAATGTCATTTGCTGATAAATACACAATCTGCATTTTTAAGTATGTTTCCATTTTAGTGCATTAGAAAGAGACTTGACCGAGGTAAGGCTGATGAAATAACACAAGTAAAATGAATTGTCACACAAAATTAACTTCTTAGAGAAACTAATAGGGTGAATTATATATTTGTTAAAAAATAATTAAGGTTTTCACCGGTTAACTATATTCGATAAATAGTATTCAACTGTGTGGGTAAACGTGTAATTATTTTGCTATTCGATAGCTGAAGGTGAAAGAAGAATGATCAGGAGATAACGTACAAACAAAACCTTCAAAAATGTGAAAAGATCCAATACTGTCTAACAAAATGAAAATTGACGATCTGAATACATTTAATTTAGTGGTAAATTTGGATTTAAAGCAGAACGATCTTTAAAACGCTGTAGGATTCATAGCAAACTGTACTAACATATTTCTAGCTAGCATACTTTTTTGCATGCTAATATCATCTGAGCCTATATTCTGTTGTAGAGAATTTCATCACTCTAATTGCTACATATCCAGAGGTGGTGAAACCCGCTTGATGAATTCTAACATAGAATTTAAGCACTCCTAAACATCAAAGCAAATGAGACGAACTGCAGAATATACGGAAAGAATATTACGTATATTATGCTGTCCCTGTCGTATTAAGCATGGGCACTAATGATGAAGGGTAAAATCACTGAAATTCTTAATTTACCAAGCTGTATAGGAAATGATGCTCATAAGTCCAAAGAGCGCTGAATATGTGACTCAGAATTCGACACCTTTAAGCAAATAACTTACGAGCGTTTCTTTCGATATTAACCGTATAGTATGGATTACATAAAAATTATTTATTATAACAGCATGTATGTTAGCATGTATATGATTTATTAAATGTAATTATTTAATAAAATATTTTTAATTCCAAAAATAGTATCTTTACAAGTAACATAGGTAATGCTAACATATCCATGATTTTTTCAACGTGGCTTCGGTGGAAGATTGAAGCACTGCAAAGCCATACAGTCTCTTTTATGGGCTGCTCCATGCCAAAAGAAGTGTTAAAGTTGCCTAAAATCAATAAAGAGGGAGAGGTTTTATTTTATATTTTAAAATGAAAAATTGTTATATTAAAATACGAAGGATTTTCGTCAAACTATGAAATATGTTGCATTATGTACATTTGAATATTTAAAGATAAAATTTTGCACTTTTACCCTAAATTGGTTTTAATTTTTCTAATATTATTCTCTGGTATTCCGAATCAGTCGAACAGTTACTTCGGTCTTCTTGAAGTCAATTCTCGTAAATCTAATATTGATAACAATTGATAAATGCATTAACTTAAATCGCAATTACTTCTTAAGTCATATTACATAATAGATCAAAAACCGAAATTGTTTTTAATCTTAGTTTGCATCGAAACAAATAAGTAAATGCACCGTGATGACTTTTTAAAAGGTTTCTCAAAACAGATTATCGAAAGATCAAGTGGTTTGGAAGGACTTTTCTTTAGGTTATGAATCGGTAAAATCAATAGCCAAATTAGTTTTTTCGACTCATATAAACCATTATACGTTTCACTACCGAATAAGCTCAACTTATAAATAAAATTAATTATTTCCGAAAGGTTGTTTTCACCATAGGAAGGTTCTGGGGGGATTTTCTCCCGTCTAGGGTGAAAAACTGGCAGGGTATGTTCGCTGCCCCCACACGAGTGTCTACCACCTAACCTATTTGTAGACGTTCAGAAAAATGAATAAATTATCGACAGCTATCATACTTCCCGCTTTATATTAGCGATTGTTTCTAAACGCCATTATTGAATGCGTGCATAGGTTTGACGAGGGAAATAAAATTGAAAGGGGATTAGAAAGAAGGATGTGGCATTTAGCGGACGTGGGAATTATGGGAAGGATTAGAGGACAGCGTTAATGAGGAGGGAGCGGATTCTGCGCGTGATTTTTTTAAAGAGTTTGGATTTAGTGAAAGGATTTTTAGGGAGTGGATGAAGCGAAATCCAGATTGGAATGGACGCTGCGGAAGACTAGGAGTTTAAAGGAGAACTCGCTCCTGCACAGGATTCACCAGAAGATAACGACCTCACGGGGTGCTCTGCTTATTCACAATACACACTTTTCTATCGTTCTTTAACTTCTCGCCTTTTTTTCTTTCCTTTTAATTTTGAAACTACGTGCATCTCTTAATTTAATCTCCCTATTCACGAACAGTTTTTTCTTGGTCTTCCTCTCCCTTTCGAGCCATTCGTATTCTCAGTCAGTGACAATACTCCATTCGACAGGCAGTTATAATACTCTATTCTTTCCATTTAACAAAAATAATGCGTCACACACCCCTTTTGAATAAATCCTCATTCAATACGTAACACACGAATCTAAGAGAAAGATACTTAAGTGAAATGAATGTAAAAATACCGAATATACTGACAAAAGTTTTCACCAAACTAAATAATGCAAGGTAATTATTGTTCTGTAACAAACTTTAAAACCCTTTGCATCAATGTCCAATCGCTCACAGATTCTTCTGAAACAATTTTTCGAATGACATTTGAACGCTTTTCACATACCTACTCATCGAATATCGCTCAAACTTTTTATTTGAATCCTCAATAATTTATAAATAAATTAGTTAAATGTCCTATTTACTACCTAGAAGACGTAGAGTGGACATGGGCAGGTTTGGTACTGAGGTAGGTTTACTCAATGCTTATTTCTCAGATATCGTTACTCGAAACTCGCCAGTTTGCATATCAGTGACCACTAATTGCATCGATTTGAAGTCAGTTGTGCTTGTTACCGGTGAGGCAGACAACTTTTTGTAATTTTCCCTATATAAAAATTCTTCGGAAATAATACTACGTAAAATAACCACAGCCAACCTTCAGTTTGACTGAATAGAATTCAACTAAAAATTCAACATAATTCAGAAAAATTCAACAACAGACAATTCAAAATAATTCAGAAAAATTCAACAACAGAAAATTCAACAGAATTCAGAAAACAAATTCAACAAAAAATAGAATTCATCAAAATTCAACAAATTAAATAAATAATTAAATAAATAAATAATTAAAAATAAATAAATAAATAACTCCGAATCAGTTCCTTTAACATCAGTTTTGAATAACTTCAGATCCATCAGAAAAGTCTATTTTTGGAGAATCATTAATTTGAGTACTTGATCATTAGAATAATTTGTATGCTGCCGATGATGACAGTAGAAGATATTAGGAAAGGACAATCTTTATGAAAGGTTTCCGCCGTCTTTGGTTTTAATTTTAAGTGTCTTGATAATTACTACAAGAATTTGAAATAACCTTTTCAAAGCAAACTTAGATTTAATAATTTTTAATAGAATGTATACATTTCCGTGTCCCATGTTAAAACCTACCCCATAACCGGGGCAAGTTTACACAGGCAACATATCTGATACAAAAATCGCTGAAACTAAAAATTATGATAATTTAAGGCTTATAAAAGACATCTTACTAACATAAGAACAGCAGAAAGTCCAATCAAAAAGAGAAAAATCATATTTTTAAAACCTGTGTAAACCTGCCCCTATAATCCAATTTTTCGATTGTCTTTCGAACTGAGTCTACTAATTATCTTTATGAATGAATGGTAACTCTTAAATTATCATCACATTGGAATTAAAAACAAAAATATAGACTACTACCATGTAACAATGTCATACCGTCATAAAATATTATGAGAATAAGTATGCAACATATCTTGATAGTATTATTGGAGAGGCCATGCGAGGGGTTGTATTGCCGTGGAGTAAGTTTTTTAATATATATACTATAAAAACGCTTCAAAAATATATATACTATAAAAATTATTTAATTAGTTTCATCATCTTGCAACAACTCGTGTCTTCTATAGTATCTTTCAGCAGATATTTCTAACTATTTTTCCTATTCATTACTTATATAATTATATATGATCCGCACACTCATTGTATAGAAATTCTTTGTAAATTTTTTGTGCCTAACGGTAGCTATTTTTTCCAGTTTATTGTCCAACCCTTTTTGATGAATATTCAGGAGAATTACTTTGTGACGGTTTTCCAAATTGAAACGAGGGCTGATCCTCGAAATCCATTGAAGAGAAAATAGGGAAGCGGCTTTGTGGGGGGTCATTACCATTAGCCTCCGCACACATCCTGATCCTGCATTAAGGAAGCTCAAATTATTCCACCGATTAAATTCCCGGATATGTTTCCGACCAGAACAATCAAACGAGGAGTTGCATTCATTTAATTACCTCCGAAAGGACATTCCACTGCGCTCCGCTGTCACTTTCGAATCAAAACTCAACTTTCCAAAGATTCCATAGACCTCATTCGGAAATCCCACCCGATTTCGGGATTTCCATTTGGGGAATCTCTCCCTCTTGGGTCCAAGGAAACCCTGCTCGAGAAATGGAAAAACATCTTTAGTCGAAGACTATCAAATGTCAGTACTATGTTCACTCCTCTGTACGTTTCGCTTTTAACGATTTATTTCACTTGTTCAAACATCAGCAGTGATACACAATTGTTTTTTTCTAAACCGATAATTTCCATTGCCTCTGCTTTATATGAAGATGATTATAAATAGAGATTTTCTCGTTAAATGTGGATGTTTTTATATTTATCTATGCACAAATGACTACTGGCCAAATATTATTCCAATTAAAAATATCGATTTGTGAAATTGTAATCTAACTTAAAATCTAATAACTAAATAGTAGTGGGTTTATTCTATGAGTAACAACTTGATAGAGGGTTTTACAATGACCAATGGCAAATAAAGCTAAATTGACTTTGATCCTATCATAATCACCCATCTCATTAAAGTCAGTAGGTTGGAAGCAGAAGAATGGTAGTCCACGGAGCATGTACCTGCACCTCAGTGAGACGGCAATTATGAGATATGGTATCACGTTAAGAACAATAATGAAAGGAGATAAACGCCATCCCAATACTGTTGCCGTTGGCATAAATGGGAGTTATCATTCATCCTGAAGGGAAAACGTCGTCGAGCGATGATGTAAGTTATCTCAATTCCAGCAAAACCCAGCGAATGACAGAAAAGGGTTGAAAATGGAAAATAAGGATAAGGAATACTCTTTGGCTCTTCATTAATTTCTAGTACTCAAGGGATTGCTGAAAGTATGTTTGCAGCTGGAAATGGGAACTCATAGACGGATAAGATGGCCGTCCCGCCGAGGTTGGAAGCGAAAGGCTGAGAACCGTATTTTGCCTAAAAATAGACAAGGACTGATTGGAGTGCAATATATTTTATTACAAAATAAAGGTATTTTTAAGAATTCTAGGATGAGTGTATGTGATGCCCTGTAAATTCAAAACTCTTTTAGAAATGAGCGTTTTAGTGAGCTTGGGGGCACCGAAATCCACATTTTTTGGGGACCTCGTCAACTAGGAACTAGGTAGGAATATAAATTGAATTTAAATATAGTGAATCAATTGATTAATAGACGGAAATAATCTTCGAAATATTTGTACTTTTAACACAATTTTATTTATAAAAACAAACAAAAACACGAGCAGTTTCGACGATTGATCGTCATCTTCTGGTTTTGTCTTTTTTTGTTTGTTTTTATAAATAAAATTGTGGTAAAAGTAAAAATATTTCACAGATTATTTCATTATGGATTACCAAAACACCTCGCCTGACTCGGTGAAGTATATTAATTAATAGACAGTTTAGATATAAATTTAGAGAGTTACCAACATAAAAATTTAAAGATTAAAATTAACGAAGAAATAACTATGTTTATTTAATATTTATGCAAAATTTTCGAAAAATGTACGCGGTAGTCAAATTTCACGAACACGGCTGAATTTATCACAAAAAATACAATAAGGACCAAGTAACTACATCCCTTCTACCAAAACCTATTCGGCCTTTGTTATTAAAATCTGCCCTTTATTTATCTATATCAATTTTTCATCATAGTCACCAGATAATTTTGATACACTTTTCCCAAATGAACTGCTTGCAACCTTTCAGCGTCTTCTTTGCATGTTTCCCCAAATATCTCGATTAGCATTCAGGAAAAGATGGATGTGGAAGGGTGCCGGTCTAGACCGTGTGATTGATTCAGTGTGGTCAAAATCAAGTTCAGCTGATACAGCAATAGCAGTAGGTTCTCGTTTAAGGCATTTATGTTGATCATCCTGCAGTCTTTCGGTTTCCATTCCTGAACGTTTTCCTGCAGAGGGAAAATGCTACGCCACCGACTTTACGCAATTATGAAGAATATGCGGGTGATAAAACTATTTTGTGTATTTCAAAAACAGATTTTAAAATTAATGTAAATGGGCTGAACATAATGTAACGGGACTTGGGGTAAAAACAAATGTCACTAAAACGTGGGATTTAGCAAGAACAAATTTTAATTAACCATCAACGTTTATTGGAAAGAACTTGATCAAGTGGATAAATTCGCCCACACGGAAAGTGCTTTTTTTAGGATGGATGATGTGTAGATGAGGACCAAGGAAGCTTTCATGAAGGCGAGGGAACTGATGCCGGAGAACAAGAGTATCGAGGAATACCTTCTGTGGAGTGTTTGCTGTGAAACGTAGATCTAAGGACATCAGGAGATTGGAGGCACTTAATTAGTGAATAAAATGGACCTGATAGGTTGGATGGATAGATTAGCATACAAGGAGCTGCTGGAGATACATAAAGAAGGGAGGGTTTTAATTTATAATCAATTAATCGACGCCAGAGTGAATGTGTGGTTCAAAAATTAAGAGGGATTTTTAAAGAAAGAAGTAACCGATGGCAGAATCCTGCAACACAAGGGTGAATAAATTCGAAAGATTTTTGATACAATGGAAGGGGATTTGTTATGGAAGATAGAAGAAAAAAGCTTTTAGTTTGGAATATTGAAGCAGATAAGAATATATATTTCTTGTTATAATGCCGTGCTTTAGTAATTATATCTATTTGAGGCGTGATTATACTAAAATTTAATTTTCCTAGGTCACATAGTGGTTCCTTAGTAACTTCGCTCTCATGATCTACATAAATAATAGTCCCGCTCGCTCCGGTAGTACTCGTCGTTAAGAAATTTGCGTAGATTGCTTATGACAAAATGGGTCTTGAGGGTGCAGACGAAGAAGGGAAATTGAGTTTGGTGTCCCCTAATGGGTTTAGCCGATCAAATTGGAAGGGAAAATATGATGAGTGGCGAATGAAGGGTGTAATTCGATTTGGCACCTTGTTTATTGGATGAGGACGTTGCTTTTCCGCGTCCGTTTTTTGGTGATATTGTTTTCTTAACGACGTTGTTCAGCTACGTCGCATTCATTTTATGGAAATGTTTGGAGGAAATTCCTCTAGAGGAGGACGCCTTTTAAAAGGGATTAAACCCTGATCTGGTTCGTGCGAATCATTTGGAAACAATTCAGAGTTTTAATAAAAGCGTGTAATTATTTTTATCGTAGAAAGATTTACATGGCAATCTGTTTACGCTCAAATGCATTCATAAATTAACATAAACTGATATATTACAATTTGAGGAGTCTTTCGGTTCAGCTCAGTCACATCTTCAGTTAAAGAATTTTTCCCTGCCATCCAATTTATGTTATTTTTATCTATTACTCTGTAATAGGTGGTGGTCTGAAATAAATTTTATATAATATCTAATGTAGTTTGTTTGCAAGATCTAATTTTATGTTTTAATTGTAAGCTATTAGTAGTAAGTTGTTTTTGATTATTTTTTTGACAGTGATCTTATAACTTTAGAGGTTAAACGGAAGAGAACCTATTTTGGGCACACTTCCTTATAAGAATTTAATTATAATTGTTTGAATTATCCATTATATACGCAAAAATAAACATATTTAAGCATTTATCGGCATATACATATAGGTATGACGACTAATTTATAAAAGAATTCTACAAAGTTTTCATTTTATTCATAAGAACGTAAAATTTACTAAATTGATGTCAAACCATTTTATACGTATAATAACAGTCCTGAATTTAATCACACAGAGGCCTTATACTCAAGAACTCGGAAATTGAGTTTTCTACGAACAGTACCAACATTTATTTTCCGTTAAGATTGTTTAGGAAGATTTGTAGAGCATTAAAACTCTAAATGGGGTATATTATCTAAAACTGCTCGAACGTGTGTTCACAAAACTACAGTTTTCCGAAATCATGAATGACAGTGACTTTAGAAATATTGGTGACATTTGTGAAATGTAAACATTTTTCAAATTCATTTTCCATCCACTTAGTTAGAGAATTGTTTGTTCATTCTTAAACCGCATTCAACTCAATATTCTCCTTGTTCTGGAAAATTAACTATCATAATATTACTATTGCTGTTATGTTGAAGTACTGAATGTAAATTCCCCAAATAGAGCTCACAACTGTGTGTAATAGTGGTCGCAGGAGAAGACAGTTCTCCTAGAGTCAGAATTCGTCAGCTCCGCTTTAGCAAGAGAGAACCAATGATTAAGCACCGCTTCGTTTCCATGGGAGCCTCATAATTTACATTCCCATTAGATGTCGTGGTTTTTATCAAGGAGCATCCTCAATGGAAACAAAGATTGATAATGCTTTCGCAGCAAATGAAGAGCTGTTGACTTAGCTCCTCAAAAGGCTTTTGACGGCGATGAAAGGCTCGCCATCCCCTGGTCTTCTTTATAAAACCATCATCGCAGGAACACAAGTAGAGTAATGCCATTGGGTGATGGCAGAACTGCCCCATGATTCTGAATAGTGGAAATCAAACTTAGTTAATAACGTAGTAAATGCAGATAGAAAAGACAGCTTTAGAAATAGACTCTGGAGTCTCTCCTTATCTAGGTAGACATAAATTCGATGGCTAAAACACTCAGTTTTCTATTTATATGTGAATTCTTTCAAGGAGTACCTCTAAGTAAAAGTGAAAATCAGCGGCGCAAAAGCTGACCAAATAAAAACAGAAGCGTAGATCCATAGAGGGACCCTCCAATGACATGTTAACACCAGACGGTCTTAGGAAGAGTGCGATGGATTCATCCGTCGTGGATTTCATATCGTATTTGTAACGATTCAAATAACGTATTCCAAGCGGGACTCATCGTATTCTAGTAAACATTTTTCTTACCAATTAAACTATATTTCTGCATTTTTGCTGGATATGAACTCCATCTGCGTTACATTTTTAAATAAAGAAAATCAGATTTTAAGAACTTCTTTGTGAAGAATGATTTCATTAACGACGGATGTTATCATTCAAATAACTTAAGTTGGTATTCAAGCACAGCATTACGTTCCTTAAATATTTTCATAAACTGCTCCCTCAAATTTTAATTTTAAAATTAAATATTTCTCTGTAAACTCCTTCTCTATAGTAAAATTATGTTCTTATTATTCACTTTTGGCTTTTCAGGTATTTGTTGAATCTATTAAAATGTGAATGTGAATATCAGATTTTGGCGGATTGTATTTCTGATATCAAATGGATGCTTACATTAGTGCGGTGACCTCTTTTCGAGAAGAGCTACTTCTCGATGAGTCAATGGAACAAACCGTAACTTATCCTATTATTGCATTTTGCCGTCTCTCATGTTTAAATGTAAATTTTTATAGTATTAATTTGCTTCTAATCAACCCTTTTGGTAATATTTATATAATAAATCGATTATTCATATTTTGGCTCAGATACGTAAAAATTAAGACAATATTGCCTTTTGTAGAGGAAAACTAACTACTACGGAGGGTCACTCTATTACAAATGATACTTTGTCTTTAAAATAGTTGTGAAAAATAGGATTGATAAAATTAGTTGAAATGAATATCATAGAAATTGTGTACAATCTGTAATTTCTGTCCACGCACAAATTAAAAATTATCAATGTTCCAACGTATATACAAATAGGATTATCCTCCACAGTAAAATGAACCGAAGAAGATGAAATAAGTTTTAATCGTAGGGACATCCAGGGTAGGAGTCAATCCTCGGCTATGACAAATTATCGGCCTTTATTAAATATGTGAGTAGATAATTGATATGTTGAAGCGTGACTTCGAGGAATGTAATAGACATTTCAAAAAATGAAAAAACTTGGTATCTTCCACAGAAATTTATTTAAACACGACCGGCTTCGTCACCCTGATGACATCTTCTGGTGTATTACTCTTGCACGTGGCTAAATTTTGGTTACTATCGATGTAATTTACACGTAGATTAAGAATAATATAAACACAATCCAGAAGATGTCATCACGGTGACGAAACCGGTCGTGTTTAAATAAATCTCTGTGGAAGATACCAAGTTTTTTCATTTTTTGAAATTTGAGTAGAGATTATCCGAGGTAAAACTCTGATTGTCAAGGTGGATCTACCTTCATTACTTACTCAAGGGTAGCAATTATTTGCAGCCATAACTTTCTAACTCCCGAAATGATTTTAACACTGATTTACACATATTGGACTCCAACTGATGAATCTTCTCAAAAGGACCTTCCTGTCCATCTACAAGGATTTGTATCCACGACTGCACTTATTATAATGTCGATTTATGCACATTAAACACCAAAAATGAGATTAACATTTATATTAGTATTTTAATTGTAAGGAATTTCTACGAGAGAACTTGTATAACTCATCGTGGTGACTTCTCTTTGGAGTCGAACATATTCTTTAAATATTTGAAATGGACGGACTTTTCCCCTTTTCGAGTGGCTCATCTCAGCTCCATAAAGGCTTTTGAGCATCCGAACTTATTCATTCCAATTCTCTCTTCCGTTGGAGACATATTCGAAAATACGTCATTCTGAGGTAGGATATCTGCCCTATTGATTATTTCTGGGCTGTCTGCAATATGTCCAAAATAGGGCATACACAGATACACTTGGATTTGGTCCAATTTCACGCCGCCACTGCGCTATTGAGCTATTGCATACGATGTCAAAGCGTGTAATTACTGTTCTCTGCCTTCATCTCGCTCTTTATTCCTTAGAACACGGGTCTATCCAATTTAGCCTCATTATCCTTCGTCCTCTTAAGGAAAGTAATTTTACTCTCCGTGTCAAAGTTTATTTCCACTGCGAGTATTGAGATATAGGGTGTCAGTCATCAGCCCCGTTTGAACCCAATTCAGTAAAAGTTATCAAATATGAGGAAATGATGCTCATTTAGCGAACTGAGGTAGTTTTCCTGTACCTTTACTCCTTATAGAAGAATAAAAATGTTATTAAAATCAACTGTCTCTGGCGACGTCTCGTGGAAATACGTCATGATGAAAATAATAAAATTTGTACTTTTTCCACAGTATTTATTATAAAAAATTGCTCTACCTCCTGTTCCGTCACCCTGACTCACCTCTCTGTCCTCTTCCCTCTTTTCCTATTTCCTTATTTTCCCGCCAGTCTTACTTGTATATATTATGCTTTACGATTTTGCTTGGTCACTTGATGATGGAGATCAATCTCTGAAACAAGTAACGTTTTTTTTCATTTATTGTTTATAATAAATAGTGTGGAAAAAGAACAAATTTTATTATTTTCATAAAAATGTTTTTGTCACTCAAAAATGTTATGTTTTAAAGATTTATGATAATACTACCACAACCTGCCTCAGTCCTTCCGCATACTCACTTTAAGTTATTGGAATAATGTTCGAATACGTGAAAAAGTGTTACTCTTGCACGTGGCTAAATTTTGGTTGCTATCGATGTACTTTACACTTAGATCAAGAATAACATAAACACAAAATTTATAATAAATATAATAATTATTACACGATTTGATGGCAAAAATTAACTGAAAATACCTCAACATAGCTATCACGTGACGAATTTGTTAAAGCGTGTACACCAGCGCGATCGTCCGTTGTTCTTCTATAACTCTGTTGATCAAACTGTTATAACAGACCGAAGGTTACACCATTAAAGAGAAGCACGCTGAGAGAGGAAAACTTTAGGATAGAAAATAAGAACGAAATCTGATTTTAGGTGAATAACGAGACGGTGGAAAGGGCTAATGGCGTTGGCTGGGATCGCAATGGCTCATGGGAAATGAAAATGCCGAACGGGTGACATTTCACGGGACTCTTATTGGCATCGCATCGAACACACATTTGCCGCGAAGAATGCGGGGAAATCTACTTACTTCGGCGATGTATTCCACAGTATTTCGGATGTCTACACGCTTTGATTGCTCATACATTTCTAATACGGAAAGTCTCTTGAGTTCATGCATGTTATTAGAAGAGTTTCCGGAAGAGAGTCCAAAATTTCGTTTAGCATAATTGAGTTCCGTATTTTAGGTTTTCAATGTCAAGAGATGATTTTTCTCTAATGGGATATTCTATATACAACGGGAACTAGAAAATAGCCGAATGCTGCTGTGAAATTTGGGTACTGAGGTGAGTAGTCAAAGATAATTTACTCTCCTCAATGTGATTACCAACTCAAATTCTTAAGCATGGATTGCACTGATTTTGAAATTTGATTTTCCACTTCCGTAAACCTGTACATGTCTATAAGCAGAATGACAAATTTTGATGAAAAATCCAGAATTTTCATAAAAGAGCTGTTTATGGGAATTTAAATAGAAGTATGTGATAGAAACAGCTGCAAAATGTTATATAGCCTTCTTTATTTTATCGCATTTATTGCTAATGTGATGAGCGGGAAATTAACGAACGGTTGTGGAATATCTGTAAATTTAAGTGGTCGACTGTTAGAACTTGTTAAACATATTCGGGATCGAAAGCAAATGACTGAAATCATTATATTTATCGAACCGGTTCTCAAAATGGCTCATATGGTGCAACAGTTTAAGGAGAAAACCTGGCATACAGAATTCATCACTCTTGAATATCTTTACATCACAATCTTTTTATTTATAAATTATGAATATTTTTTAGTATATATGTTTATTATGTAATACATTAATATCCCGAGCTCCTTTGTGTTGGCTCAATTTGTCGGTTTATTAGCTTGTAATATTAATTATTAATATTGCTTTCTGTAACCGTACTCTTGAAAGATCAACTAAAATCAATACGGAATCGGTTGGTTGCAGTTCTCCAGGCAATCCAGTCAATATGCTCTATAATCACACCGTATGCATTTTTCCACGATCTATTTGAAGTCCTCCGCTATATTTTCTCACCATTCCTTTCCCTCCGTCATATTTCATGGCTATTAGTGTGTCCTGTACAAGTTAAAAATTCGCAATCCGAAACAAAAAATCTTATAAAATTCATAGCTTCGTTTCGGATACGGATATCTTACCCAGGTCTTTGGGGAGGATATCGCACTATCACGTACAACCCACGTTATACTTAATCGCTTTCCTTGTTTTCTTACTCAACATTTCGTCTTTATCTTAACTACTTCGTTTCCCTTCCAAATCTATTCACTGAAGATCAGTGGTGATGCATCTCGTTCACTCTTCAGGACCGTTCAAGTTGGTCGATTCGCATTCAACTCTCGTTCACTGCTAAGGAAGTCCGTTAACTGGTTACTTATGGTCAGTAAATGTGAGTGGATCGACGCCTGCCTCCAAATGGAATTCGATTTGTTAAAAGTGCGCCTCAAAGGCATCAAAGGATCGCAATTTAGGGATTCCTTAAGCGGCGTTGTTTATGTAATCGCCTCAGACGGATGAGAGCGTTAAGTAGGTCGACACGCGTTCTTATTGGAAACCGATTTCCCTCTACGTACGGTGAGATTTATTCCTCGAAATTTTAGCAATTTGAGGGTATTCTTGCGTACGAATCGCGTTGCAAATGAGTTTCCTGCTGTAAAAATACCGACCTCCATTTAGCGACGGAACTTTCCTTTGCTCTCTTTTTCCGTTTTATGATACCCTCTCAGACACACTTAAGGCGACATGAAATTGAAGTAGTTTTGGTGGTAATAAATAAAGCTTACGAAACAAATACAATTGCATTGAATTATAAAAACATCATAAAAACAATAAGAGCTAAGCCTTCGACACTTTTTAAATACTGAAATTATTTCTAGAGAATTCGTTTCCTGAGGCAAATATTATTAAAAGAAAATAAAATAAATATATAATATTCCAAGGAAAGGGCTTAAGTGCCTTTGCACATGAAAGTGTGAAACCAGAGGAATAATCCCAAGGAAAAACGGACTTGAAATATTTTTTTACGGGCGTTATTCCTTGGGATATAATATTCCGTTATATTTGATGAAATTAATTTCTATGAATTTACACTTCTTTTTAATTCTTCAATTTATCAGCTGCTTTTGTTTTTCCTCTTTTTGTTTGGATTTAGACTTTTGATGAATATGATTTGCTATCGTTTATTCCTACGTTCTGCAAAGTTCAAAGTTGGGAGAAAATAAAAGGGTTACAAATGAAGTTTGTAGGGAACTAAGCCTTTAATAGGAAGTTTCAGAAAAATTGATGGGAAATATTAAGATCTTATGTATTGGATAACTTTGGAAGGTAAGATAAATGTCGTATTTATTAGCTTTTTTATATGTGTGCAGTTTAATCAAGTAGTTATATTATGGGAGATTTTAAGAATTTCACCGTAAAACCGGCATTCTTCTAGAAGCGTAGTCTTAAGTGCAAAATTAGGGTTCTGTGGGAGTGAATTTTCGTAATCGAATGAGTTGCCCGGAATCACTCATCTGTATCGCTCTCCTCTTCCTAAGTTTGCCACACTCCGTCTCTCGTCCTCTTTAATAAATTTAACCAAATTTAGAGCTGACGATATTCAGAGAAAAATCAACGTTACAGTCTTAGACAATTTCACAATGCTTACGATAACAAATTTTTTTTGTTTTATCATATTTATATTTCAATTTTACTGCATTTTTAGCTATTTCAGTTTATTTGAAGCCATGAATTTTAGTTCTCTGTATTTTCCGTTGAATTTCTTTTAAACATGGCGATAAGGCTTTAACGGAGAAAAGGTACCTTTTTTGCTGTTGTGGATGGTGCAGAAACGGAACGCATGCTTATAATTGTCTTTTTATACTTCCGGTAATACATTTCTCGCTATTTTCACTATCAAGAACTAGATTTATGAGATATTTCTAATATTCTTTTGTCCACCTCTGTTCGTCAATGTATCCTATTTTTTGTGTAGCAACCTGAGTATTCCACGCAGCACCCATGCTGATAATTTTGATAGAAATGGTTTTAATTATTAAAAAGGGAAATACATTTTTATGTTTAGTTAGGATAAACATTTAGGACGCTGTACGCAAGTTACGCCACTTCCTCAATAAATAAGAGATTGACGAAGTGATAGCTTAGAGGTTGGACCCTAAATTTTCAGAGCTAAGATGACGACAGATGTGTGTAAAAAACTGCCACCAGGTCTGGATGCTGATGGCGTGGTTTAACCCTTAACCAGTGACGTGCAATTTTTGTCACACTACCAGTGACGTGCGGTCTGGGAGACCGCAATTTTTTAAATATCTTTAAAGTTACTAAATGACACATTTAACAATGTTTAAAAGCCTTAATAAACTTATCAGTTATTAAATAATTTGAATTCAAATTTAATTTTATGTTAATATGAACAAAATTACAATTATTAATCATTTTACGAAGATAGTCAAAAATTTGAATGAAAAAAACATATCCTAGCAAAATAATGTCGCATATTAAAAATCAGGTGCCTATTTTTGTAGCAAAGCCTTTAATGTATTTTTGGGATGATAATTGATAAAACGTTCTTGAAAAATATTTCATTTATTTTGTTTTTCATGGATTCTGCAAACGTTCGATATTACATTTTTCGTGAAAAATGTCCTACCCCTCCATAGAAGCACAGCTCTTGCAAATTTTTTTGTGCATTATAAAAAAACTGGTTGTCTACATTTGGACCAACAGAAGGAGGTTTTTCGTTTTTTTCATTGAGGGCAAAGTCGGCAAGTCTTCCGCTTCTCTAGTTTATCTTCGAAATTTTGAGGTTTTTCAACTGTTAGGTTCAGAATTCGGCCTATATTGGCTCTTAATTGTGTGGGAATCTTGCTGTTTGACATTATCCTCTTTAATTGTGGCCTTACTAACTCCGCTGCAATGCATTTAATAAAATCGTACCTATTCAGATACTTCTTGCCTTTTAGAGACTGCTGGAACGCAAAAGAATTAGCCAATGAAATGTCTAAAATCCTAAGAAACACTGCCATTGGCCATCTCCTTGTTCTTCGACTAGATGAGTAGCAGCTGCACATTTGATGTGGTGTATCTACTCCACCCTTGATTGAATTATAGAAAGCTATAATTTCAGGTTTCATTGTCACGTCATCAGTGCTCTCTGTGGTGCATTGACGACACCAACCAAAGAGTCCTATTTCTCTTTGGCACATGAGGAACTAGAGTCATGTTGCCGTAAATCCATACAACGAGGACCCTTTTGTGCCTTCTTTTGAAGGCCAGAACTCATTGGATATTTCCCTTTAATTTTTTCTTATCGTCCCGACATAGGTCAGTCCTTTCACCCTCAGCTTCTAAACCAGTTCAATTGAAGTGAACCAATTATCAGCTGTAATATTTCGATTGGAATGAAATATTGGCTCAGTGAGACGCGGAACTGATTGCGTAGGTTTCGAAGTCTTTTTGTCTTCCTCTGGCAGACCTTTTCCGTTGGTACTTTTTCCGGCGTACAAATAGGCATTATACAAATAGCTATTCGATGTATCCGTCAAACATAATTTTGGGGCCATACTTAGCTGGCTTACTCAGGATGTACATTTTAAATCGGCACCGACCCCTGAAGGCAGTTAACATTTCGTCAATACAAGTTGTTGTGCCCAGTGAATAGCAACAATGAGAATTTTTTACGAAATGATTTAACAAATCAGAAATTGGTGCAACTGGGTCACTTTCGTACCGGACGATTCGGTCTTCATGGTTATCAAACCGAAGACATAAAAGGAGAACAGCAAATCGTTGTCCACACATTACTAAACGAAAAATTTCCTTTCCCATGCCATCTGCAGCAAAAGTACTACTAATACCTTCATCGTTAGATTTAAATATTGCCGAATATATTAATAACTCAAGTAAAGCTCTTAATTCAACATAATCTAAATCTAGGATTTCTGGCCTACTCTGGTATACTTTTCTCATAACTTCTGAAGTTTGACATTTGTCCAACACAAAATCAAATTTATTATATCGTCGTCAAAAATAAGCGACCAAAAATGGAGAGGTTGCAGTTACCTATCTAGAGGTATAACAGATTGCTTCAAACCTGGTTTTTCCGCGACAATGTTATGCAGACGAGTGTAAACGTTTCTCTTTGGCTCTTTAGAACTCTTATTTTCCCAGGCAATTGGTTTTCCTGCCGCCATATTTGCAAATTATTTTACAACAAAGATATATTTTAGAAAGAAACGAACTTACTGAAAAAATATAACTCACATGATTCGTCTTTCAAAAGATCCGTGTATGCGATCCGTGTAGCAAGATGATTACTTGGCAACGAATAGAGCGAAACTAAAGAAAGCAGTTTGGGGAAAATCCGAGAAATACGTTTTCTTTCACATCTGGTCATGTACTGCTCGAACATTCGCCTCGGGTTTTCCCCAGGATCACTCCACCCTTTCCATTGGGGGTCCATATTCCGCTGACAATATGCTTCACTAAAGGTCATTCATCCCAGGCTAGGCACAAATGAGTAGTGGCAACAAAGAGAAATTCTCGCAGGATTTGGTAATTCTGAGTTTGCCGCCACTTCGGTCGCATCCATAGTAAGTGACATTCTAGTGTCAGAATCACAGCGAAATATAAAGACGAAAAATTTGGTTCCATACACATAAGGTGTTTTAATGCAAGTATGATTTAATATTTTTCTAAAAATATTTTTATTGTTGGAGTTGATATTATAAAATAACCAAAACAATCAGTATTCTTTAGGACGACCTCAACATTAGCCTACTATCATAAAATCCATATATTTTGCCTAATTTATGCTTTTCAAATAGGAATAACAAAGAAATGTGAAAATAATAAACAAATGTAATAAATAAAGTTAAATTTTGTAAGCCACCGTAATAATATTCATCCATATTACGAATTGAGTTTTCCCGAATTAGTGACGTGCGGTCTCTTAGACCGCGCATGAAATTAAATCGCAACTTAATAGAAATACAAGTAAGATAAATGAAATTCGACGAATTCTATATACTACGTAAAGGTATCTAAGAAGGTACCATAAATAACAGATTTGTTAAAAATCAAATAATTTTTTTATTCACAATAAAAAAATCGCTGCGGTCTCTCAGACCGCACGTCACTGGTTAAGGGTTAATTATGTATGCATTAATGGAGAGGAACAAAAAGTCAACGTAAAACAATATTATTGTCGTTTACTCTTAAATTGTGCGATAAAAACTGTAGGAGGAACTCTCGCGGTTTAAAGTTGAGGCAATACTCCACTCCATTAATCCATTCCATTATTTTGCGATTCCATTAATCGTTTCATCCAAAATCAACCATTTCCTCGATGTTTGTTACTCAATCAAAGACTGAATTGGAATCGTTATCTGGACGGTCACACGAGCTCGTTATAAATGGCGTTTTTCATTCCTGGCTTAAGCCGCAAACTATTAGGATAGGTCGGTAGTTATGATTGAATGTCGGTCAAATATTTTAAGTATCGCTGTTATTATTTTCTGGGAAATTTAATCTGGAGCGGCTGCGGGATTGATTAACTCTTTCCCTTACTTCCAGGAGAAGATGGATGAATACCATTTTCATCATTAATTTATGTCGCTGCTATTTTGAAAGAGCGATGCATAAAGTGGCGCCGCGTGCTTATCCATATGAATAAAAATGAGCTTTCTGGAAGCCGTCGAACCAAATAAAGTCCAATCCGGTTATTTTTAGCGCCCAACAAATTGTTGTTGAGAATTATTTCGCCTGCATTTGCATAAAATTCATAGTTAGTATACTTGTTCGCATTAGTAAACCATCAGTCATCCTATTCTTGTTTCGAATGAGCTATTTCCCGTTTCGTCATTTATTCGGACTACTCATTCACATTTGCATACTTCTTCCGCTAACTTCGTACTTATCTTCATTCTTTCCCTTCAGCTCTTAAATGTACACATCCTTTTCTTTCAAACTTCTCATTCTCCACATTTAACCAGTTTCATCTCATTCTTCCTTTCCCTTTTGCATCATCCCCTTCATGTGAGTAACACTTAACCATCCTTTCCACTTGAAGTACGAATTCGTTTGTCTTTCACAACATTCCAAGCATCCATCTGCTGAGGAACCTAAGGATCGCTGCAGAAAGAGGAATCCAATGGCATTCATTTTCCTATTTTGGTATTCTTAATGGTCTCCAACACACAATACCCGCTGTTCTCTTTGCTAGGGTAGTCTAATTTACTTCGCGTTGGTTACAAACTCTGGGATTAATTAATATCGTTAGGCAATAGTGATGTTGACATAAGTAAATGATCTTAAACAAATACACAAATATCGTTGAAAAACTTCCAAATTTGAAGGCATAGTTTTCCAATTGAAGGAATTATTTCCCTCAGCCAAAACCACCATTCGAATTTCAGATCTTCGAAAAACTGGCAGTAGAATGATGAGATTCAGGGATTCTGCGAAGGAAGAGAAGTATTAACTCTCAAATTTGGAAGCAGTAGATTTGAGCAGTAATTTCGAATGGAATTGCGGAGAAGTTCATGAACGCATGAACTTGCATGAATGTACGTCGAACTGATTCAAACTTGGTATTTTGGTAAATGCGTAGATATCGAGTTATTCATTTTAAAGTTTTTGGGATGAACGAAGATTTGGGGTCTAGAGACAATCACTCAATTAAACTAAAAGAATGAACAATTACAGTGAAATTATTTCAAAATTCGTGGATTTTCTACGATATATGAAACACTGCACTAGTAAAATGTTTATAAAATTAGTCACTTTATACGGCAAGTCTTTCCAAATATTTAAAAATTAATTTCAGTAATTTTATTTTTAATTATTTAATTTTCAATTTTTCGATGAGGTTAACTTAAAATTTCGCTGACTTTTAAAAGTATACAGTCAAATCAAAATCCTCCATATATTATAGTAAAATTATTATTTTTTCAGTTTGTGGAATTTAGTTATTAGAATTTATAAGTTTATGTTAGTGTAGCGAATGTAGGTTCAAGATGAATTTCCCTTCCGTATGTGTGATTCTTATTTGATTATACGGAAAGTAGGTTATTTGGAATGTTAAAGTAATTTCTAAGGAATAGAAATTTAACCAGTTTAATTTAATATAAGCTAAATATTACATTTGATCGGAATGGAGATATAGGTTATCGGCCAAATTAAAATCAGTTATTTGAAATGGGAAATTCACAAATTGCGATCATTTGGTCCGAAAAGAGTACCTGGAAATTTTAACATTTCAAGTGAATGGGTAGATTTACTGAAATGTTTGTTATGTTTCAATCCTACTTTCGATATTCTCCCGTCAAAGGAGTTCCATTTTAACAGCACAAGCCACGCCTTTAAATTTGAAAAAAGCCGAAACCTGTTCTTATGTCGAATAGTGGGATATCACTGCCATCTAGCGAACACTTTGTCAAGTGGGTATTTATAATCCGTTGATTGCGGAGACACGGGAGCGTGCACTTTCGTGCTGAGAAGTCGTAAACAAAAAGGCAAATGGGCCGGAAATGAATAATTTTGGGGGCGAGGGCAGAAATTGGTGATCGTTTGGGGAAACAATGACCAAAGCCATTCGCCCTCGATTCACACAAATAAATTACGGACAAAAATCGAATACACATCGCAAGTTTAAGATGCATGGCCACAAATTTTTATTTATTTTTTTATTGATGTTTAAAGTTCCAGTAGTTTTTCGGGATGAATTTGCATTTAAAAATTGGTGAAAGGTGTTCCAACGCTAACTAATATTTACGTAACAATGTCATAACATCTGACCAATCGCTTACTATCCTTTTTGTTAGTTTAATATTGAATATAATGAAATAAATCGATCAATGTGGACTAAAAGTAACGCTTTTATCTTAGTATTAAATTGTACGTCATATTACACTTAAAAATCAGGACAGCGTTACAGAAAATATATCTTTTAGCTGTAACAAATACCATTTCATTGAACAAATCTTCAATCTTAAACAATACTCGATACACATCCCCGAGGTGAGGCGATATGCTATAACAGTAAAGCCATTACTCGTTACTGTAATAGCATTTTAAGACATACAATTAGAAAAATAATTACGCGATTATTATATAGATTTTTTTTAGTTTTAACAAAATACCTTCACAATAAGCAATTATAATTCAAGATTATACACCTTCAATTTCATAGTTGGTTTGGGAATATCATAGAATATGCGATGTTTGTTCAGATTCTGTACCAATAAATCATCTTTTTCTGACTTACACGTAAAATTCCGAAATATTATATGTTGTAGCCGTGTGTTTAAAGTCAAATATGGTAGCAATATAAATTAAATTAACGTAATTATTATATTTTAGAAAATGAACGAATTTTCTGTAAAATTCAGTTATTTCTACTTTAATTTTACAGCATGACTTATCAACATTAACCTCCAAAGTCAATTTAATAATAAACTGCCGAAAAACTGAAGCGACATACGACCGTTATTAGGAGCTAGGATTATCAATTCTCACATGACGGATTTCTCGTTGAACAGTTTACGTATATTAAAGTCCACTTTCTTAAAGGGAATTGTGATAATTGCATCTTGCAAATATATTACCCTTTTTGAAGTTACAAGGGAAAAACCCGACAATTTACAGGTGCAAAATAGTGACTTGGCTGAGACTCCCAATTATTGGGCAGGTACACCACCGAACTACCACTTCCTTCTCACCTCTGCAAACGGCATCCATCTCGTTTAAAGAGGTTTGTCTCGGTAGTTCAGTGGTTAGAATACCTGTCCGGAAATTGGGAGACCTCGGTTTGAGTCCTGGCTAAGTCACTATTTTTCATCTCTGTATAATTTTGGATTGAGCCGCCCACTTTCATGTGCATCGTCAATTCTTTCTTTCCATCATTTCTGAGAATTTATGACGTAGAATATTTTCAATAAAAAGGTGAGCGGATCTTTCCTCACGGTAAATATAGCATACGAGTAAAATGCTGCTTGCATTCTGCATATTGGTGAAAAAAATTTCTTTCGATTCCATACCAAGAAGGATCACAAAATCAAAATCACACTGATCCAAGAAAATCCCCTCTTATTTATTTATATTTATAAAACTGTCACCTTATATGCGTTAGAATGACGCCAGGTAAGCGTAAATTTCTCCTATATAAAATAAATTACGACTATTTTTAGAATATTTTCAATCCGTTTTTTTGTGATCCTTGAAATTGAATTGAACGGATTGAAAATATTCTAAAAATAGTCGTAATTTATTTTATATAGGAGAAATTTACGCTTACCTGGCGTCATTCTAACGCATATAAGGTGACAGTTTTATAAATATAAATAAATAAGAGGGGATTTTCTTGGATCAGTGTGATTTTGAATTCGCTATCCTACACGGATGTAGCTGAAAATATTCTCGAAATTGTATCATAGGTAATTAGAAATTCCCACCTTACGTATCAAATAGTGGAGACGCCTGGTGTCGAACCCAGAATCTTATGGAAAATATGAACACGAATAACGCCGTGGTAAATACGAAAATTATGTTCCTAATTTTGAAGTCGATATCATACCAGGAAGGTCCAAAATTAAGACTCCATTATCCCCATCTGATACTCATAGGGTAAATGGCTCTCTGGGATCGAACCAAAGACGACCAGGGAAACGTAAAATGTCGTATATGATATGTATCTATGATCTACATTGACATGCCAAGTTTAAGGTTTCTATATTATTGGGAGGGGATTAGAAAAAAATCTTAAAAATCATATCAGTTTATGATTTTGGCGGCAACTGGTGTCGAACCCAGGATCTATTGGCAGCTGTGAATAACAACTATGATTTGTTAGAGCATGATCTTAATAAATGCAAAGTTTGAAGTCGATATCATGCCGGAAAGTACCTAAAATTGGTTTCCGTTTTCTCCATAAGAAATGCATTGAGGGATGCAAATGATTCACTGAGATCGAACTAAGGACCATCGGCGAAGCGGTAAAAATCGTATATAGAATAAATTTATGATTTCTATTCACGTGCCGAGTTTCAAGTTTCCATCTTATCGGGAAATGACTCAAAAAAAATCTTTAAAATCGCCGCAATGAATTTTAAATGGGAGATATTTGCCTTGACCTAGCGTCGAACCAAGGATAATCTTCGAAGATTTATTTATGGTTTTTGACGGATACTCACGGATTCTAGTGATCCCTAGAATTTCAACTGTCTAATTTGCCGGAAAATGCCTCAAAAAATTTTAGAAAATCCCCGCAATGTATCTTTATGGAGAAAATCGTGACTTTGGGGCCTTCTGAAATCGAACCCATGACACTGAGGTTCAAAATCGCCTTTTTTCTGGAGGTTTCACGTTATGGCCAACAGGTCGTAAAAATTTCAAGTCAATGACGCTTGTGGTTTAGCATGTGAATTAGTATCCCATCTATCTATTTATACATATATATATGAATGAATCCGTAGAAGGAATTATATATAATAGATATTAAATAAAATCATAGATAAACAGTGTAGTAATATTTTTGGTTAAATCATCATCTGAAAGAATCTGCCATGGAGCGATTGGAAGATGAAGCATCTATGCCGAGGCGAGGGATATTTTTTATCGGTACCACTCATTCAGCCTCATCAGCACGAATCCATCAGTTGAACGTTCAAAAAGATGAATATTGTACGAATTGAAATCGCTATGTAAATATAAAGGTGGAATATTTTCCATTCTGTTTTGAATGTGCGTTATGGTCGAGATGGGAAAACAAAATCATTGAATCCGGAGCATTTGCTGAGGAATGGCTCACGCGGCAAAATTGTGGCGAAATGAACCCTTTCTATGATCATTCATTGTGTGCTGCATTTCCGTTCTTTAAATCAAATTCAATTAGCACTTGTTTGAAGTACGCAAATGGATAATGCCAATCAATGTCTTGCATAATTCCGATGCGCTTTTGTCTTCGCTGATCGTCAAAAGAACGCCTTCGGCCGAGTTTCCACTTCTTCATATTTGCCGTCGCAAATCCGATAATGTTGAGTACCTACAGATGTCGCCTTTTTCTCTTTGAATTCTCTCTAATGTTTCCAATTCCATTTCTGATAATCTTATTTGTCTTTTCGGTATCCAATTTTCTCTATTTTACCCCAAATGAGGACAAAAATCGACCGCCATAGACCTGCGAAACATTTAGATGTCTTCGAATATTTTCAAGAAGAAATACTCATGCGTAATGCAGTGGGATACGTTTAATGCGTTTAAATAATTTAGAATACAACTTTAATGGAAATGGACCTTTTTCTCTCGTTGCTAGTTGAAGTAATAACACAAAGGTTTGTCCAAGAGTATTTCACTTACCGTAAATAGCACGTTTTTTGCTGAAAAAGCACACCTCGGCTTATACTCGAGTGATGGTCTAACATAGCTATTCTCCGGCGGAAAAAGTCTGCCGTTGTCGGAAATCTGCTTGTGAATTGCTCAATTGACAATTATTTGTTAATTTTCTCCGCAATCGCATGTCAGCCGTCGGGAGTTGTCGGATTGAAAACAATCATGTTAGATCTGGCAACGTTGGGATTTCCCACTAGGACTACTATTATTACTACTCCACTACTAGGATTATATTCGAGTCAATTCGTTTTTCCCTGTTTTTATGATGAAATAAGGAACCTCGGCTTATATTCTTAAATGATATACTCGAGTATACATATTATTACTTTCTCCATATACGAAGTATAGAGAAAGTATTGTTTTCATGAAAAAATTCGAATTCGAGATTTCAACGGAAATACACGTTTTGGGGTCTCTAGAACGTTTTGACCATTTTCGGAATGATGTCTGTGTGGGTAAGTGTGTAAGTGTGATAGTGGGCGCTCTAACGTGAAAATAAATACAAAAATTCATATATAGTACTGTGGTTTTTTTTAGTTAGTTAGTTAGTTTTTTTAGGTTAGTTTTTGGAGTAAATCGGTTTACCGGAAGTCGAGCTTCATTCATCAAAGCTTATTTCCAGTTTTCAAAATATCTCTATAAATATGATATATACGTATATCGTATTACTTATAAAAGTTTTAGATAATGTAATTTACTATAACTTTTGTATATAACATATTTTTGTATCACCGGTTGATTAGGAGTTATTCGTGAAATACCGATAAACCGGAAGTAGCTGTTATGTACTTTGTGGGCGCTCTAACATAAAAACCATTCGTTTTATCAACACCAAATTTCATATATTGTACTTTGATTGAAGTCAATAAAGTTTATTAGTTTTTGGAGTAAATCGGTCAACCGGAAGTCGAGCTTCATTCTTCAAAGCTCATTTCCGGTTTTCAAAATATCTCCATAAATATGATATTTAGGTATATACTATTATTTATAAATATTTTAGAAAATGTAATTTACTATAACTTTTGTTTGAAACTTATTTTTGTATCACTGATTTTTTAGGAGTTATTTATAAAATATTGATAAACCGGATGTTGCTGATTATGTACTTAGTGGGCGCTCTGGGCTCTATGGGCGAGAGGTCAATTCCATCGTTTTTCATCGATTATGTCCCGAAAAACATTATTTATAATGTTTGTGACGTCAAAGATAATAATATATATATATATAATAATCACTCATCTTCCAAGTTTAGATGGAATATAGAGTTCGAAATTACTGCCGTAGATAAATATTTATTCCATCTTATGAATGTAGAAAGTCATGTACTGGCCACATCAGATTTTTTATTTTCATATTCAGACCAATCGGTAATATTCATTTGGTCCATGCCCAACGGCGCTAAATGTGTTCCCCAAGGGAAGTAACACGTATGTATACACAGGGGTTATATAGAACCAGAGGTTGTAAGACAATAATTTATATTTAATGCTTTAAATCTTGAAGTTTGTTGAGAATGTTTGTTCACACCTTTTTATCTCTGATTACAAAGTTTTCTATCATCACAATGGAAAATAGATAGCAATCACTTGTGATCACAGTTTTACCAATTCTAGAAGGAATTCATTTTTCGTGACTTTTATGATCTGCTCCTTGAATTGGCATAACTTCGCTCTCAAGCCGGTGCATTTAGCGTTGTATTCGTCTTCGCCTTCGATTATCGACTGATTCGTGCACTTGGCGCGAAAGGGTTTGTGGATGACCGAGTGCGGGTGACGTGAGTGGCGGAGAAAGCTTTCTCGGAGCGTGTGCTACTAATGGACAGAGTTATGCAACGCCGTTTAGCGACGAAACATATTTTTTCGATTTTTTTATATCCTCTCGCCGAATTGGAGGAGTTGGGGAAAGCGTAGGCTGATAAAATATTCACTTTTATCGAGGTGGTGTTTAAAAAGAGGGAATGTAAGGAAACGCTGACACTATGTATAAGAACAACGGACGTTTCAGAAGATAAGTAGAGAAACTGGCGCCAAAAATCCAAATACTGTCAGCCAAAAATAAAATAATTTCTTTTAGACCTTCGTGTAGGCGTGTAAAAGATGATGGTAAATTTAAAACAAGCCAGTCTGTTTAATGAGATAAAAAAATACAGTTCGTAGGTATGTGTATACATGTTGGCTGCCTACATGTATAGCATGTACTGACTTTTGCGGGTGACATTTAAGTATGACGTTTCACCAGATTTTAATACCTGTGAAAAAATATAACGAGATTAACTTATTGTTCAAATGATTTTTGCATTTTGTGGCTCAATATTTTCTTGCGCATAAATATATTGTAAGTATTGCACGCCGTATTATATTTCGAGTACATTTTCCATAAAAATACGTTTGCGATTGAATTCCCATATTTTATGATATGTTATCAGAATGAGCAAAACTCCTAGCTTTGCTCCCAAAGGATCATTTGAGTGAATCTGAAAAAAATTGCATCGCAATGCAAAATTTTGCCATTGAAAGCATCGAGACAGCCATTAAAGTGGCAAATAAATGTATGATTTTGAAAGGTTGAAAATGATATGCAGTTACTCAAGCATAAATTTATATCGCCACTCGTAATGAAATCGATTGAAAAAAAGAAATAAAAAATTGTTTTTGAATTTAAAATCGGCAGGAAATTTGTATATCAATGTTATCGTTTCGCAGAAAAGGCAATTAAAGGTGTGTAAAGAACCAACGATTTTGATGCGTTCAAATAAAGTTGATTAGCGGAATAAATGGCAAAAAATGATAACTTTACAAATTCCGGAAGGTCATTCCGAAAAAGTTTGTATATTTATGATTTGCTATAAGTTGAATCTGCTGCCGTGATTCCTAGCCTAGATTGTTAAACAATAAAATGGAAGAATGGAAAGACATACCACTCCATTGATATTGAAATATCATAAAGCTAGTAAGTAGTTAGTTATAACAAGTAAGTTAGTTAGTGTTGATATTAAATATTAGTCATATCACAAGTAAGTATCGTTTAAATAACATCATAATAGTATATAAAGTTGTATTTATTAATAATGAATTCAACTGTACATAATGTATAACTGTACATTGAATGCAAAACGATTTTTAAATAACTTATTCGTTTGTCCAGCGTAATGTGAAAAATACAATATTTAAATAAAATGATTTTTTTAAAGAAGATAACTTATTTTAAGTTTATTTATAGCCGGAAAGATTGGGGTGTGGTTTTTAAAGTAGAGTTTCGGAAAGTGATGTTTTACAAATGCAGTAGTTGAAAGGAAGGCCTCCATCTCCCCGTATTCAAGGCTCCGTTTGTTGGGGCCTCTCCTTGGAATTATGGGAAGGATTTCTCTCCCTTCTCCTTCGATTCATGGAACCACACATTGAATTTGGCGGCGTCTCGTGCATTTCTTATTTTCCACCATTACCGACCCAACGCTAACACATATATTTGCGTATCCACGCCGTTCGCCCCACTCTCCATAAAGCAATCTCTCGTTGCCACGGGAAACGGGGAAAGCAGAAGATGGCCGCTTTATGGCTCCACTTTGGACACCTTACTATATTTTGATTTACCAGCTGAGCCCTCGCTATATCTGTGCTTATGTTAGCCATACGTCTTATGAATATCTAAAAATGCTATTTTTTAAACATTCACAGTTGCCATAGTGATTTTATCTCCAGTTTGGAAATGTAATTTAAACTCTGTAAACATGGTTTTTAATCTCGTACTTATGTATGTATGTATCTCGTACTTAAGATGTTATACAATGCCGCATACATTAGAAATTATATGCAGTATCTTTGTTTCCTTTTAATTTGACTACTTCTTTAAAAGTTTCACATCCAGATAAATATACTAGAAGCTTCATTTCGATATTTTTGGTTTGAAGAAGAAATTAAAACAAGTGATACATGATTGGGACGCGAACCAAGGACTTCCACTTACCCTGCAGGTAAGGCCAAGTCAGGTCGCTATTTTCTTTCTTGCTCTTCTCTTCGTAGAATGTACGTATCATGTTTTCAAATCCACATATTTCATCGAGTTAAAATTAAATTTAAAAGAATTTTCCACAGTTATTTATGCTGATAATAATTCTATGATTGTGCTACTTCACAAGTGGTTAAATTATAAAATCAAAGTATGCAATACATAAGAAGGGAGATATTTTCATTCTGCCTTTTAAAAAATTAGGTATTCGTCTACAAAAAAACTATTCATTAATAATTATATCAGACATAGAGATATGGAGCTATATTCTATGTGTGTGGAATTGGGATCTCAAATAAATGGTTAATAGCAATTCGTCATTCGTGTAAGTAATTGTAGTGGCGTTGACGTAAATTGTGGACGATCGAGACACCCTGAAATGAGGTACCGTTTCATTGCAATACTATAGATATTATATCTAAATATTGTATATTTGTTGACTTTAGTTAGAATAACAATAATACAGCATACATGCTTATTTACGGGCTTATCTACATTGTTCTTTCCTGGGTTCGATTCCCTGCGATAGGGAAATAGAGAACGGCTTAAGCGTGAATTGAACGTCGTTCACTCTGAATCACACATTCCTTCTGCGTATATTCATTTTGATGTGTACTAAAAAAGATATTTTTCCTAACTTTCAAACGGGATCATCTCTTTTAAATTTCAGGCTGCATTCACGCTGAGAATAAATTTAGCAGGATTTTTCTAGATCGGGTATATTTTCGTCCTTTTTCTAATTATAGTAATGTACCGATTCCTCCTCACGAACTATTTTCCCCTCTCGTCTGCCATAAATTCCAATCGACCTAAAAAATAAATGCGAATCGTTGCTAAGCAGGAAATATTCTCTTACAGTTTAAACGCTTTTACGAGTGCATACAGTTCCACAATTTCCATTCGACTGCCATATTAAAGGATATTTAAACGATTTTACTTCGATAAAATCTACGCTCAGTTCATGCCAAAACTTCCAATCGTTAACTTCTTCCTGAAATCGGTTTATTGGCCGTCTAAATCCGGGATCTCGTTGCGTTTTATGGCATTTGCGATGGAGTTCTACTATATTGCAATATCTTCTTCATTGTCTGTAGTATTTTTACCTTTTCAACCTGTTCCATTATGTTTGTTTGCAGTACGTAGATTTAAAATTCAAGCTCTGGTTTACCCGCAACACATGGTGCATTAATAGTAGGAACCAAAGTCTTTGCCTCACAAATTTACACACATTTTATCCAGGAAAAGAAGATATGTCATATTGAGACATTAACTGTCTCTTTCTACATTTACCGGTTATTACTAAAGATTTAAAAGAAATAAATAGCCATTTGGAGCTAAGTAAAAACAGCAAAAAGGAGGCACAGTATATAGAACTATAAGTTTTAAATAAATGGGGTTGCTTTCAGTTTTCAGAAATGATAGTATAAAATAAATTGTGAGACTTCAGCAGGACAATTTCCAATGATATGACCCATTTAATTTCTATTTAAGTTCACCAGAGGATGGCCGAGACTATTTTAGCTAGCATATGTTGCAATAAATAATGTTATATAAAATTACTACATATCGAAGAATGAGATTCTAATTAATATTGCGTTTCATTTCGCTTTTTATTTCTCAGCGAAATCTCTAAAAAACAGAAAAAAAAAATTTAAGAAGTTTGAACTAATGAAAGGCTTCTGAAATTATCAATTTTATATCACAAATGCAATTCCATAAAGATAAGGTTTATTCTTTGGTGGATAAGAAGAAATAATACAATGTATAAATCAATTTCAAATAAAAGATGTCATATGGTTCGTTTATTGCAATATTAAATCCTTTTCTTGCATGCGTCGCTCACTCCAAATTTTAATTAATTCAATTTTATTCTGTTGTTTAAATGAATCACTTCTGTTTGGAATCTCAGTCGGCAAACGCGTTAAATATTTCCCTAATTATCCTTTCGTTACCATTCTCATCAGGCACTTAGTCATTCTTTCAGTTAATTATTGCATGCCCATCCCAATATTCTTTCATATCGCTCATCTTTAAGTCTTTTGGTACGTTCTAAATCTACCCTTCAATGTTTCCTTCCTCCTTGCAATTGCAACAAATCTCTAAGCAATTAATGCCTTTGATCGTGTTCTTCTATCGTTTGTATGTCGTATTGGCATTAACTCGGAAAACCACCCGGGAACGCTGCATGTCACCTTTGGTGGTCGACCCTGTTGGCGGGGGGTCCCAGATGTGTGGATAACACACGGTTGAGAAAAGGCGTGAGATAAATTGGAGCGTAAAACGGAATGCATATAAATAGGAAGAAGCGGGAGCGTAGGTGGGAAATTTATGGCTGCGATCCGCCGTGCGCAGGAATTGATATCAAAGATGGCACATCCTCTTTTGGAACACTCGTTACGGCGACGTGTCTCTTTTGTGAGCGAATAACGAGCTCGTAATCGATTCCAAGCGATTTGCGGTGGTTTCTTTTCGACGAAAGGAAGTCCTCAAAAAATTATTAAGGCATTTTCCTCTCAAATGCGTGTTTTTCGGTGGCGTTCTGACGCCTCGACGCCCAAGGCAAGTCATTATTCCGAGGAAGTCTTCCCAAGGATCATCCCATTACTAAATACCCGAGTCTGCGCATTCTTTTTGCCCCAAATTCACGTCTTTTACATCGATTTCCACAATTTGCGAGTGCTTTTGTTGTAGACGACGATTTTAGATTTCTTCTACACAATTTGCTCATTTTATGCAAAGAATACGCGTTAGAGCGTCAATGCTTGAGAATGCATCACTGTGGAATAAACCAAACATGGTGATAATGCAAAACGCAGTATTTATGCAAACTTAAGTATTTATGTAATAAATTGATGAGTTCGTAAGTAAAAAACAATTTAATAAAAGAAAATAATAAGAGTTGATAGTAATCTAATAAATATAAATTAATGTTGTTGCGACCTAATTATGATAAGTTGCATTTTACTTTTTGGTCTTTTGGTTTAGCACGTATTTTCCTCTTATATTTGTCATAGTCATGATAAGTGCTGAGATACGAGTGAGTATGACTGATGATAAATTCTTCTAAGTAACATCGTTAAAATGTTTTATTTATGGGAACGTTGCCCGTTTTCATTTTGTTTGTTGCTCCTTTTATAGCATTTTGACTCGGTTTAGAAGGGCGAACTACCTCACTCCTCATCTTCTCTAGTAAACCTCATCCTCACTCCTAATTGACTGACGATGAATGGGATGGGGTTTTATAGTCCTCAGGATTTAAATTACACCCTAAATACGAGTAAGATTTCTGAAAATAAAGTTAGTTTGACCCTTTATTGGCGAGGTTAGGCTCTCTTCCACCTAACCTCGTATGTCGTCAAAATATGAACAAGTATAAATTGAAGTAAAACAAAAGACAGAGTAGAGTGCGGGGAAAAATATTTGCAACTGAAGGTTGGCAAAGAAAAAACCCACGTTTCGGGAAAACACCCACAGAGAAGGGGGGTGAAAAAAAACCGCGAAAACACAGTAAAAAATAACAGTGTGGTGTTGAAAATTATAAATTACATATAATATATATACATATTGATCAATAAATTTACAGAAAAATTAGAAGCATTATTAATTATAAGGGAATAATATAACATTTGCTAAACTTAAGTGGGAAAAAGAAAATTGAGTACTGAACATCACTGATCTAATGAAATTTCCTACTACTTAATATTCTTCAAAGAAAAAAATAATAAATAAATAAAGGTCAGCCAGCGGCGTCCGTCAACATTTTCAAATTTATCAAATTCGTAAGCTACAAAAATAAAAGTTATTGGCATCATAAATTTCATTGGGCTGGATTATACTCTTTTAAAAACAAAGTATCTGAGCATAGATAATTCAGAAGAGTTAAAATTCTAATAAAAATGTGGTTTGCAACAAAAAAGGCCAATTGAAATTTTCGACGGATCTCTCGTTAGGTTACCGCCTTAAAGTTCAATATTTAAGCTATTTATATCCTCATATTATAACGTGTCATCTCTTTTTGAATAGTTTATTTAACCATAATTCTAGATAATAAGAAATACAGTTATAAAGATATTCTTCAAAGTGGAAATGCTGTTTTCGTTGTAACGTATTGCAGTCACCGTAGGTGCGCGCGGCGTTTTATTTTTACTTCCCAGTCTCTCGTCCGGGGGCGTTAGTGGGATGGCAAAGAGGAAGTCGAAGTGAGGCGTCCGCGGTTTCTATCTGTGCTGATACAGCTGTGAAGATTTCGGATTGACAGTTTGCGAATTCATTCGACAAATGGTTTCATTCATACAATGAGAGTCAGTTTTATTTTAGTTGATGTTTCTCTTTATCTCTCGTTCCCTTTTGGCTCTCTCCTATCTCCTTCCCTAACACCCTCGCTGGCGCCCAGCAATTTTTCTTTGATCTTTCGACCTCTAGCCGCTATGCCGCGTTACATCATTTTAAAGGTATGCGACCGATGATGCTATAAATACTGAAAATTGTACTATATATATGTCATCATCACCAGAGGACGCCTAGCAATAGGTAAGAAACAGATTTTAGCCTTATGAAAGGGAGATGGCACAACAACATATTGCAGACCAGCAATATTGAAGACTGTAGCAAAATATTTTGGCTAAGGGGAAAGCCAAAGCTCACAAAATATCCTCTCAATTCTCCCAGAAGAGGTATTGGTGGCGATTAAGCAGATGAAGAATGGGAAAGCAGGAGGAGATCCAAAAGATAACATCGAATATGCTGAGCTTTGCAAAGTCATCAGAGTAGCAATCAAGGAAGATGTGAGGAATTTTAATGAAAAGATTGTGCAAGAGGCCATAGCAAATAACAAGAGCATAAAGAGGGCTTAGCAGTTGGTAAGAAACAGATTTTAGGCTTAGAGAATGGAGATGGCATAACAACATACAACAGACCAGCAATACTGAGGACTGTAGCAGAATACTTTGGCAACCTATACAAGAAGACGAGAAATGCCGAAGAAGAAAGCCAAGAGGAAAGCCAAAGCTCACAAAATCTCCTCTCAATTCTCCCAGAAGAGGTATTGGCGGCGATTAAGCAGATGAAGAATGGGAATTCAGGAGGATGAGATGGGGTTTTGGCGGAGTATCTGAAAGCTGGTGGAACAGAGATTAATAATGTTTAGTACAATTATTCAGTAATGGTTAAAAACAAACAGTAGCGACTCGTAGCTAAATTTAGAGGGGGTGCTGCTCCAGAAAAATGTTAGTCTTTGTTTTAACCTTTGTCCGTCAGAGTTAAATCCCCACAGGTGGGGGTCCTGATGTCGAATTTAAACTAATTATTAATTTGAGGGAAACGGTAACTCACTCTTAAATTCACTTTTTCATTGAGGGTAAAATGAGAATATTTAAAAAATAATATTATTTCTCCATCTTAATATAAAATTTAACCTTGCTTCCGCATGATATCTCCGAAACACCACCATTCAGAGGCGTGTTTCTCCGCATGTCCTCTCAAAACAGAGGTCGTCTCAGAAAGTGGCGCTCCGCCGCGCGATTATAGCTCTTGCATCGCCATCGAAAAGTCGCTTTATTTATCGGCGTCGCATATTGTCGCAGGATTTTATTTTAGATTCCTTTTTAGAAAGCTTCAAAGAACATTTTGGTATAAGTTAGCCAGTGTACATCGTGGTACATCACTACTATTTTCCTCACTTTAGGTGAAAGTTGCTATAAAATAAGGGTCCGTCATTTTGTTATATAAATATTGCAAATATTCAACCGTGATCATTCAAACCCAGTATTACAAAGCAATTAGATTAGTCTTATAATACTGCATCGTTTTCTGCCCGATGAGATTGCTCATTTTGGTTCAGGATAGGCTTGAAGTTGAAGAATTTAGCGAAAAATCGAAGACCGTTATTATTCGTCTAATTCGGTCAACTTTGAACCCCTGTAGAATTGATATGCGCGGTAAACAGTGAAAATTATTCGGTAGTTATATGCAGAATTTATTCAAGAATGACTCTGCGAAGTTTCTAAGTCCGAACTCAAATAATCACTCTTATTTTTGGCCAGCGTTTTTCGATTCTATCCCACTGTGCGTCGGCACTGCGGGAGCGACAGTGTTCTCTCTCCCTCACAGCGCAGCGCTCGCTGCCTCGCGTAAAGCTTTCCCATCTGCGCATGCGCATAACATTCAAACGGAACACCGCTGGAACTGTGAAACGCGCAGTTCCATGTGAAGATTTTTGTATCTTTTTCATCAGATGGCGGTTGGCTACCGACATTAAGCTTAAGAAATATATATTTTACAAGTATAAAGAAAGAATTAAAGAAAAAAGGGCTCATTATATGTAAAGTTATCGATAAAATCAAGTTGTAATAGGGGGTGCTGCAGTTCCACAGTGCCTATACGCGAGCCGCCACTGAAAACAAGGAATGATTCCTTAGGAATGGAACCACGCAAGGATTGCCCTTCTGCACAAGAAAGGAAGCAAAGAAAATTTGAAGAACTATCGTCCCTTTAGCCTCCTTCCAGTTGTCTATAGAACATTCATGAGGATAATAGCTGAACGTATTAAGATTACCCTGTCATTAGCCCAGCCTAGAGAACAAGCAAGATTCCGGGAAGGCTTCAGCCCTATGGACCACATCCACACATTACAGGAAATTATTAACAGAACGAATGAGTACGAGATGCCACTCGTCCTTTGCTTTGTGGATTACGAACAGGCCTTCGACTCGGTAAGTACCTCCTCCACTCTGAAAGCTCTGAAGAATCAAGGGATAGATTCTGAGTACATCCGTCTCTTGCGCAGTGTCTATGAGAATGCCACAGCTTCTGTAATGCTGCATGAAGAGACCGATGAATTCAAGATTGTGAAGGGAGTTCGACAAGGTGACGGTCTATCTCCAATCTTGTTCACAGATGTTTTAGAAGAAGTTATTAAAGCCCATGATTGGGAAGAGAAGGGCTTAAGAGTAAATGGGGAGTACATCAGTCACCTCCGTTTTGCAGATGATATAATTCTCTTTGCAGCTAACGCAGAAGATCCAACTTCAAGACTTGAAGAGCTAAACACAGCAGAAAATAAGATAGGACTCAAGATAAACCTAACAAAAAAAAGGTAATATATATTTCTTTTGCAGTGCAAGAACTAGTCGAACTATAAGAAAAACCTCTGGATGTTTGCTCGGAATACAAGTACCTGGGACGGCTTGTAACAACAGGATAGAAAAACAGGATTAATGAAGTAAACAGAAGAATGAAACTTGGCTGGAGTGCATTTGGTAAGAACTCACGCATTCTGAAGTCAATAATGCCAATGGTTTTGAAGAAGAAGGTCTTCTGCCAATGCATTATACCTGTCCTGACCTATGGTAGTGAAACTTGGGTGTTAAATGCTGCAATAACCCAGAGACTTCAGGCAAAGCAAAGGAGCATGGAGCGCTGTATGCTGAGAATCACAAGAAGAGGCAGGAAACGCAACACTTGGGTGAGAATGATGACTGGAGTTACAGACATCATAGATAAGGTAAGATCACTAAAATGGAGGTTGGCCGGCCATGTTGCGAGAAGAAACGACAACCGTTGGGCATCTGCAGTTCTCAACTGGATGCCAACAGATGTGAAGAGGCCAAGAACCTATGGACAGGTGGAATAGAGTCATCATTAAGTACGTAGATGTAACATGGCAACGGGAAGCTCAGGACAGAGAAAATTGGAAAATACTTGGGGAAACCTACATCCGACATCGGATTGAAATTGGCTGATGATGATGATATAAGATTCTTATTACATATTATTGCCTTATATTTTTATTAGCTTTATTTTATAATTTGTAATTACTGATAAAGGGTGTGTTAAAAGTTGACTCAGTCTCATTCGGAATTTAGGATATTTTTTCCGTATCTCTTTCCATTAACAAAAGAAAGTCTGGAGATTTTTAAACGAGAAACATTTTTTTTTTTGGAAAAAAAATCGCAAATAGGAAATTGAGAATCAGAAGCTAATAAGATATAAAAACCTCTAAGTGTTACTGCCATATCATGAATTCATTTTATTAAATTTTAATTAATTTTGCTTTAATTTATTGTTTCACTATCCAGATTCACTGAATGATCTCTGATTATATCACATTGGGATTAAAAACTAAAAATATGCACTTAACGTGCGTACATAAACTTTCGGATAAGCAGAGCAAAACTATTAACGAAATGTAAACGCACTTTGGCAAAATTTTAAAAAATTAGTGACGTCACAGTTTTTTGACTTCGTACCCTTCGAAGTCTAAATATACAACAAACAAAGAAGTAGAATCTTCATATGATGGGTATTGAGTGGAAATAGAATGTTTTGTATTCATGGATTCGATCATCTGTAAGAATCTCAAAACATTAGAGTATGAGAAAGCTTCTTCACTCTGTCTTCATCATCTTTATATTTATATATAATCGACGAATCGGTCTTCTAAAGAAGAAAGAACTCGACTTGTATAATATTCCTTCGATGTACCGTTCGAAAGCAAAACATCCCGAGAAAAACAGAATGACACTCAAATTCTTTCTAAATAATCTTTCGCCCTTACAGCGAAAGAGACCCACTTTCCTTTTAGTATCTTAAACCAGATTTCCTTATTTTTGCGAAATTCTCGTTTTCTCATTTTTCAGTGCCTTTCCTCTCTTTCCTTTGATGGACCTTTTCCTTAAAAATCTCTCACTTTCGATGCTTTAAATAGGAGACTCGATTTCTATTCCCAAGTTTCCGACGTCTTTATCTTTCATTTTTTTATTTATTTTACATTAAAAAAAATATTTCATATAAACCCGCAAACATACATCTTCTTGACTTTTATAGCGGTAAATAATAACAACACCGATCATATAAGACAATTTCCTAATCGGAAAAATCCGACTAGCCGGGATTCGAACCCGGGACCGTGGAGTTGGAGCGATACCGTGCGAGCCATACCGTGTAAAATTTTCATCTTTAAATTGCAAAATAACTGTCTGAGCATCCGTCACTTGGATGAGCTTGGAGAAAACAAGGTACGTTAGTGGATTGTTGTATGCGCAACTTGTGATTGACTTGAGGATCATGATGTCGCATACATGTTTATTTACTACAAACTGAGTTATCTAGGGTTACTCGTAAAGATAATTACATCAATTTAAATAAACTGAAGAAATAAAATTTTCTCTTCTGCTATTTTTCTTCCAGTTTCCAAGTTTCCTTGCATTTTCCAGTATTTATCTTCGGATGTAAGTTATCTTACGAAACCGGTCGTGTTTAAAATATACGGTGGAAAATAGTACAAGTGAAAATTTAATTCCTTCAATTTATTTATATGGAATTCCACATAGTCAAGTCTGCTACCATTGATTTTATTTATACATCAATTTAGTTAATGTTTGCTCTGAAAATAAATTATATTTCAATTTACCTCAAAATCGTGGTTATCTTATACCATAATTTTACTTATAAAAATCATAGCTTCCATATCTAATTTCCCTGAGATAATAGCAATAAGAGCCTTATTCCTTAGCGTATACAAATATTATCGATTTTTAATATGATAAGGTATTATCATGGTAGTTGAAATAACTTATGAATGTTCATGGAATACATCCCTTAGCAACCGAATCTCATAATTCCTATTATTCGTGGGTCTTTCTTACCTTCTCAGAAGAGGTAATTTTATATGCAAATAAATTTATAAAAGATCAAATTCATAAGCTTGAACAGAGAAGAAGAAATATTCGTTAGATCAAAAATGAGTGTTCTGTACGGAGGAGAAGCAATGAGTCGACAGTAGGTAAACACCAAAAGGCAAGTTAAAAATATGCATCTTGGAGTAAGAACATCTTCCAAGATGCCTGTTTTCCGCGAATTAATGCTTGCGCATAAAAATGTCATTACATTAGAAGTAGTCAGGTTTACATAAAAAAAATCTTTTAAAAATAGTATTCATAATACAAGTGGAATTAAATTTTCAAATAAAAAATACCAGAGCTGAATATCACATTGTATCCTATAGAAAATATAATGTTAATATATACAAGTATAATAACTAATAATTAACAATCCTTTCGATTATGTCGGAATTCCACTATATTTTGGCCTCCTCCGTGAATTTTGTATACAAGAGTATCTGAAATAACACTTTAAGTCTTTATAGTGTATAATATACACTGTATATAGATTTCATTACATAAGAAAAATCATACGAAAGCTTAATCGAGAAGGAAAAATTGCTAATATAAGAACTATTCTGCCAGAAGTAAACGTAAAGTAACTGTATATGTTCTGTAAACAAATATTATTCTTCTTCCCTTGTTATAGTACTAGGATTGGTTTGAAGCAGTACTTGCATATTGCGCTATCTTAGGCTCTTCTCTGCACGTTTGTCCGTTCCATCAGAAACTGTAACGTCTGGGCCTTCCCTCTCCAGTTCATTCCTTCCACTGAGAGACCTCCAGTCTTGTCTAACAAGCCCATCGTGTCAAAGTAGATGTCTAATTGAAGCGTTTCTCATTATTCTAAGCATTATGAGCAGATATAGTCCAATTCCTCGATGGACCTCTTCATTTGTAATTCTGTAAAACCATAGTATTTTCAACATCCTCCAGTAACACCACAATTCAAAGGACTCCTCGCTTGGAGTGCCCAGGTCTCGTAGGGAACCACACATACCTTTCCTTAGCTCTGCATTCATGCTGCTGGGGGTTAAGAGTTTTTTTCTGTGGCCCTCTTCCAGTTAGTATAACTATATATAGCTATACTATAGTAACACCATAGTTCCTTCTTACTACGTCCATCAGATGCAACGCAGCCCAACAAACTAATCCAGAGTTACCAACATTCCTCATCCTAAAGACATCTCAACTCTTGTACCACATTCACATTTCTTTTGCCTTTATTTATGATATTAAAAAAAACCTGCTGCTTTCATGTGAGAATGATATTGGAGGCTTTTAATTTTTACAAGATAAATTAGAATTGAAATTAGATGAGGAATTCAAGTACGTTGGTTTCCTTGGAATTCCACTAAATTGTAAGTGACCTCTAGGTTCACTGCCAAGTTGATGCTTCTCGGATAACTACGTTCCGTCTGCGTTTTAACTTCAGCACCTGGAAGTAATGCAGATTGAGGAGATTTTATACAGCCTTAAGCAGTGTTTGGTAGATTTATACAGATGGCAAAAGCCATTATTCATTGGCCGTTGCTGATTGGTTAATATCTCGTACTGTTTTTTATCGATTTTCAATGCTGATGTTTCTATTCTTGGCTGATAAAAGTTTGACGGAATCTGCCGATGGTTTTATCGGTCATTTCTATCCCTAACCTAATTCCGCCCTTAAAGTAAACCCCAAGTAAATGAAAGGAGTATTGCAAGAAAAAGGTTTTCCTGTAAATTAGATCACTACCTTCAAAAAGCGTTAAAGCAGAGCCTAAATAGTAATCAGGAGGCCATTTTGGAAATGGATTAAAGGGATAGAATATGCTTGCTATCAAGTTGTTCTTCCTTTTGTTTTCTTATTCTGCATTTGTGAAGTCCCTCGGTGGCCTCAGAAGAGGCACCTGAGGTTGTCGTATGCGTAGCAGATGGTGAAAGTATCGTGTCTTACCCCTTATACCCCAAACAGTACAACATACAAGTAAAAACCTCTATTTGAGATATTCGAATAAGTATTTGAGTCAGTTTGGTCGTTGTTAGCTTATTCTACATCCTCAATACTTCCGGAAACATTAAGAATGGAGAAAAATAGATTACCCGATCACATCCTTTAATATAAAAAATCCATAGCAATTGTGTGGAGATCTAAATAAAACTCTTTAAATATCATTTGTCTAGTTTAACTTAATTTAAACATTTCATATCTATTATATATAGATGCATCTCCGGATTCATTCAAATATCATATATATAGAGAGGATACAAACTCACAATCCAAACCACAAGCGTCATTGACTTAAACTTTTTACGACGTATTGGTCATAATGTGTAATCTCCAGAAAAATTGCGATTTTGAACCTCAGTGTCATGGGTTCGATTCCAGAGGGCCCCAAAGTCCCGGTTTTTCCCGTTTAAATGCATTGCTTTGATTTTCGGGAATTAAAAAAAAAATACTTTCCGGACAGGTAGAGAAACAAAACTAAAGGAGCCTATATATATGGTCATTATCTATCGAAAACATGAATGAGTTTTACGTAAAATATCCTGGGTTCGATGCTAGGTCGAGGCAAAAATCGGCCGTTTAAAATGCATTGTGGCGATTTTAAAGATTTTTTTTGGACCCCTTCCCGAATGCATGGAACCTTGAAATTCGGCATGAGGTTGGAAATCATACATATATTTCATAATCAAATTTTACATATTCGCTGATGGTCCTTGGTTCGATCTCAGAGGGCCATATACATTCCTCAATGCATTTCTTATGGAGATAACGGAAACAAATTTTAGGTACTTCCGGCATGATATCGACTTCAAACTTTGAACGAAATAAGATCAAGTCCTAGCAAGTTATACTGTGCATTCATAACTTCCAATATATCCTGGGTTCGACACCAGGCTTCTCTACAATCAGTAGTTGATCCAATTTTTAAGAATTATTTTGAACCCGTTCCCAGTAATATAAAAACTTGAAATTCGGCATATATATAGAGATCATAGATAAATTTAAAAAACAAGTTTTAGATTTTCTAGATGGTCCTTGGTTCGAATCCAGAGAGCCATTTACATTCGTGAAAAGTAGGACGACGTTTCAGGCAGTTGCAGCCAATATTTCTGCTTGAATTTTCACATATAGTTAGAGGTGGAGATTTTCTGTTGTGCTGCATAATAAATTCACCAGGAAGACCCGGGTTCGATGCCAGACGATAAAATTGCATAGAATTTTTTTGAATATTTTCAATATTATTTTTTTTTCTTTTGAGGACCGTCCCGATAGGATGCCGACATGACATTAATGTTGTCGATCTGCTTGCAGTATGTAAGCAACATTTTACTCGTATTATATAAAGGTGGAAATTCAAATTTAAAAATCAATCCATGTACTATACGCTACACATGAGTCATGCATATTTACTTGCATTCTGTGAGTTATTATTTATATGTCATAATTCAATGCATTCTTTTATTTATATTAAGACCGTGCATTTAAGTGATCATTTTGATTTGGTTAGCTTCTCTCAAGATTTTAAATGCTCAATTAATGAGGTGTTAGCAGCATAATATGTTATTCGTCGGAAAGTAACTGGTATATTGATTGAAGCGGAAATTTAATGCTGTATACTTTATTTTTTCATGATTTCCCTGTCGTCCTTCTCAGCGGGTGTTTTCCTGCAAAATAGATTTTCTACTTCGTCTGCCTGAAGTTGCGAAGAATCTTCGTCTAACACTAATCTCTTTCTAATACATTAATAGGAGGTGAATAGGGAGATGTTCCTTCATAGGCTTCTTACTTGGTCATTCGAATCTAATCTGGCAACTAAACCTTTTGGAAAACATTCGAATCCGAGATTAAAACCTTCGTTCGACCCCAATGACTAATCATGGGGCAAACGACTTTCTTCAGAGGCGACAAACCAATTATGACCATTGATGAAATCCGAAGCGTGTAGACGTGGATATCTCCCAAAAAGGTCGAAGATGGTAATCCTTAAGAATTCATTGGCTTCGATACACGTGTGGGACGTTAATTTGGGAGGCAACTATTCCGGCCTCCACTTATCGCCCCTGAGTTATTCGCTTATATTGCTGTTCCGAGGAGACCGTAAATTGGGAGCCCAATTACCCATGATCGCCGTCTGCCCCTATTAATGCCCATCCGTCACCGCTCGTTACCTTATCCTCCGCTGTTTTCTTTCCTCTGAATAACCGCCAGTGCGCACGAGGAAATCCTGCTCCCCGAGAATTCTTGGCGCTCGGGAATTCTTGAAAAGTACCAAATTCCACAATTAAACCGTCCATTTCGAGCCTCTTGGTGGATTCTTGATGATCCTCTTACATCCACCAACACAATAACAGCACTTTAACTCTTTTAAGATGGACTGATTGCATGGAGTTTCAAGCTTCGATTACTTTACTCAAGGTTAATATCTAAATTACCATCATTTTTCTTTTCTTCTATAATTTCCGTAACAATAAAAATGCAAGCAATTTTAATTCTATAAAATTAGTGTACGATATCGATACGAGGTTAGTATGGACATTTAGGAGATGATTCAAGACAGTTTCTATATATGGATCGGAATAGATAAAAATATAACTTCAAGATTTTTTTCGCAATCATAAATACTGATGATATTTTCATTTTGATAGCATCGGAAAAAATAAAATGCACAATCGATTTCATTACATCCAAAAAACACCAGTTTTCATGGAGAATTCTAAAATACCCAGTAAAAGGAATCTCAGGAAATTCCCGAAAGGCAATTTTAGAAATTGAGACAAGTTAAGAAAATTTATTACATTGACAAACAATCGTTAACTGCCCGTGAAGTATAATCATATTCAAAGTAATACCAACCGGGGAAGGAGTTGAATAGAAATCGACGTCCGCCTAGTTCACAAATAATGAAGAAAAAGCCTAATTAAGACGATCATAATAAAGAAAAGTCAACGAATGCCCTGGAATTACCTATATTACAGAATTATACTGAAGATAGCTTGATATATCGGAATACTTCCTCTGCTCTCAACTATTCCAAATGCCTTGGAAGATTGAATGGTCAAGTGACTGTTGGAGTAAAAAGCCAAACCTCGTAGTTCTCAGCTGAGTATTCACAGCCTGTTTGTGCGTAGGGTTCAAAGGAGAATATCTCCACACTATTAGAGTCGACACTTAAGGCATCTGTAGATAATGAGATATGCGAAAAGACTCCTATATTTTAAACACATCACAACATTCCTACATTTATCATTTTGTTTAGCTTTAGCCATCTCAACTTCTGTGTCGTTATAATTTTTCAGGCTCTAGCTGAGGCTATTACAATTTTTTCAAACAGAAGCACTGCTTTTGGTTTGCTCTCCAGCCACTATTTGACATTGGAACTTCATTCGTCTATACTGAATGCTTTCATAAATAAGAAAAGTTGTAAATGATAGATCATAGCCTTATGTGGTTGTAAACTAGACTACGTATTAGATCAGGTAACATGTTAAATGGTTGAGTCCGGAATTCAGTAAGCAGTAACTAAGCGAAGTGTCAAAGTTCACACAAACAAAATCCACTGTTGTATTTTTGGCCAGCTTTTTTCAATTTTAGCCCACTGTACTAAGTTACGTATATTAGAATAAAAACTAACTAAAATTGAATAATGCTAGGAAGGTAACAAGATGATATTTAATCGCAAAAATATAAGTTATCAGTAAACAAAATGGAAGAATATAAATTGCTATTAACGCAAGATCTATACAGTAATATACGCGTATGGTGTGGTTGCCTAACTCCGATATTCAGCTGCTGATTTCTTATAAACAAAAGGCCATTGAATCAAACGGTCAGACACCTGAGCACTATTTTTAATCAAAAAACGTGCCTTGAAAGATTCTTGCAAATCCATTCGTCAATTTCCCACTTCCTTGGTGTTCCCCTTGTCGGCACAAATTTTCATTTCTCGAAATTGTTTGGCATCGAGTTGGCACGGGTTACCATAATCCAATCGCAATAATATTTATTAGATAAGTTAATTAGGACAAATGGAGGGTATGCGTATTTGATTTTGCGAAAAAATATTTTCCCTTTATCTTAGGACACCCTACTCTACACTGTGCTTTATGCATTTACCGTCATCCTAACACAAATTTCCTATAAAATATACAAAAAATCACCTTCATAGCACTACATCATAATATACTCCAACATCTACTTCTATACTCTTTTATCTTTTTTGGTAAGGGTTTGTAGATCTGTTTAGGTAACATAGTCAATTCCCTTTATTCATAAACGAATACCTGACTTAACTTGATGAATTTCTGTTTATGACCTCTCTTTGCTCTATGATGCTGTTCCTTTATTCTGGTGTTTAATTCCACCCTCGTCTCACCTTCGTTTCTTACCTGAAAAATATCTACCAATCGATGTATGTGATGGTGTGGAAGGACGCCAATGATTAATGCAGAGATAAGAGGCACTCGATATATGTGAGTGTGCGTTGGAATTATCAAATCGGATTAATGGAAAATCACACGAGAGAAGTGTTGAAATTTGGAAGCGAGGAATTCGATTGTAGAGATGGAATCGGTCGGATATAAAGAGCGGTTGGTGCTATTGAAGGGTGCTGAGGCAGAGGGAACTCAAAGATCTGTATCTCAGGGTAAGTTAGCGAAACATCAAAAAAAGGACGTTAAGTAAGGAATTTAAGGGAAAATGCACCTGAAGTAAATATGCTTTAAAAGATCAAAAATAGTCATTCCGCAAGAAAATGTCTCGAGCTTATGCTATCATTAATTTTTGCACTATTTTTGCATTATAATAATTATACAGTGGTACCTTGGTTAACAACGGCCTTAGTTAACGACGGACATGGTTAACGACGAGTTGCTGTAACCAAAAAATATCTTGGGTAACGACGTAGGATTTGGCTTACGACGCCTCGTCGATTGGTCTTTCCGGAGTTTCACGTGTTTCAGCACATCTATTTATAATCACTATATTATAAACTAATATTTGGTGTACGTTACGATGTTACATCATAAAAACATACTGAATAGCAGCTAGTGGAGAGTATTAAAAATAGTTCAATGCCAAATTGTAGCTAATTCACATAGGCACATGTTGTCTCACCGGAGTTAAAATCGGTAAATATTATAAGTTTTGCTTCCAATAACTGGGGTGCGTCCGGGAAATACGGTAATCCATTACCATTATTATACCTGTGGAAAATCGCGCCTTGGATAACGACGGTTTTGTTAACGACGATTATCCTGGGACGGATTAGCGTCGTTAACCAAGGTACCACTGTATACGTAATTTGTTCTATAACTTAGAAAGAGAAACCTTTTGGAAACTCAGTTTGTCGAGTTATTCACTTTCTGAAACTTTTTGTTTAAGTGACTATGTATCTGAAGCTCGAGAATACATGAAAATAAAATCTAAAATGCTCTTAAGAGGATTAGTTTATGAATAAATCTGTTTGCATAGACACAGTTCTGATGTGGATCTTTTTGATATTATGCAATACTAAATTGATGTGTGGTACACTGGTTCCATGAGGCAAAGAATGTTATTAACGGTTCAATAATATGAAAACAGTTTCCTAATCCTCGCCTTCTAATGTCACGTAGAGCAGAATTAGTGCAGAGGATTGTCCAAACTCGAATGATCTCCTTTAAAGGCGAAGGTGAGCCCAATTCATTAGCGAAACCCAAAAATCCGTCACTCACACCTCCGCTGCCAATTACCAAGTGCTTCCGCAGTGCGAACCTCTTTCCACTCCCCAATTGCCCTTCGGAGGTGATAAAGGCGGATCAGGGCCATTCGCGCTCTTCTTCTGCAATCCAATATCAGTTCAAATAAGAGTTACTTGCGCTGTCTTATCACTATCACCTAGTTACGGCATCACTGTCCAATGACCGCTTCTCCAGAATTATATGAAATAAATGGAAATATTTTCGTCGATCACAACTCGCAATCAAGTTTTAAAGCTTCATACTCCCAATTCGACTTCGAAGGTGGTTCAATCGCTCGCCTGCTGTCGCAAATCCCCGGATTCAAACACGGGTCAGAAGTTCTCATCACCAGAGTCTTATGAATTGGAAGGGGGCACCCATTTCATAAGGAATATTAATAAATGCAGAAAATTACCTCTTTTGTAATTACCGCGATATTTAACCTCTACAACTCATATATAATTTAGTTAATAATATTAGTAAAATTTATCTCAGTTACGAACTTTCTTGGAATATACTTTTAAAGACTCAAAACGTTTTTTCGCTCAATTCATTTAGACAGTTGTGGCTTAATGTATATGGAGCATAAATGAGCATATTGTGTTAAATTTCAGAGAAAGTAATAATTTCTACAAAACATAACTGAATTATATCCAGAATTCAAGCATGAGGTACAGATTTAGGCGTTTGGTAGCCCTGAATTAAATTACCCGCTTCCACCCTACTTCCGCTTGCATGAACGTAGATGGAAGTAATCGGACAGTTTTTCACCAATTTCATTCCCCTCTTGAAGAGCTAATTTCACACCAATCCATTCACTACATTCTTTCTTTCATTCTTAGGAAACATTGATATCGCTCGGCTTTGGTGAAAGTGGTCACGGGTTCGATTCTCGGAGGAAGCCCATAAGCGAAATTTCCTCAGCTTTAGAAGCACTTTTGTTAATACTTTACGTTCATATACATAAAAAATAGTCTGCTTTTTCAATTTCGTAACAATTTTTGTTCAAGTTACAATCATTTTTCACTTTATCCAGCAAATGTTTTGTTTTCGTAACATTCAACATCAATTTCTTTCCCCCAGCAAATATAGTTACAGTGTCTAACTCTAATATATATATATATTATGGTATAGCATTCAGGGAGCAAGCATTTTCGTGCAACTCATTTGATTCTGAATTCCCTCTTTACCTATATTTTTGGAATAGAGTATATTCGAGTACTTAAAATAATACACAGCATTAACACTCACCATATTCAATAATGTATCAATTGAAAAATATTCCTGGACTCGAAAATCATTTATCGGAAACTTTTCAATATTCTGGAATGTTTTAATCAATTAGGAGTTAATTATTGTTATATTCCACAAGAAATTAATACATATATGTATTAGCGGAATGCGGAAAGATGTACCGGGCGAAAATCTGTACCAGAAAAAGGAAGAATTAAAGATTACTCATATTTCCACGAAATAATTTTGAACAGACCGTTTCTTTAAAGATCGACCATCACCGCATTGTACCCTTTCACTTTAAATGTAACTTGCGGAAGTTGGTAAAGTAAATCCTTATTATTAAATTTTCCCTAATATATTTAATAGAAAATTCAAATGGGTTTTGATTATAAGTAAGATCCCATCACATACGATAATCGGAGTCAATTTTTAAGAAAATAAATACTCTATTTGAAAGATACACATCTTCTTACTGGAGAACGATACAGCATCGTGAAATCCATCATTTTCACGAGTCATCCAAAAGAGAAGGAACCCTCTGCGATTAATTTTTTGAGTCGGAGGATAATTTTACTTTAAAATAACTTGATTATCCCTCTGCGGGTAAGTTCAACTCGTTTCACAGTTGTAAGAAGGATCTCATTAGCGCTGACGTGCGTAAATTCCAAATGCGTCGATTTAATATCTTCCTCCCAATATCCGCAATCGCCTACGTGAGATCTTATTTATTCTGAGGGACAAACAGTCGGTGGTTCGTGCCGAGTCGGGATTGAATGCGTCTGAGGAATGAAAAGAGAGGCAAATATTACGCCCTTCGGATGATCCTTTTAAGGGAGGAAAGTGATTGGACCGCAGGGAGATAACCAACATCACCCGACAGCTGATTGCTTTCCTGAAAGTGACCACCGTGCATTCGATGTTCCTTTGAAAATCCCACTCCTCAGGCGAAACCTCTCTCACCAAAATCAATTGCAGACGTTGAAAAAGGATTAGCGATTTCTTCAATTATCTCGCAGTTTTATTATTGTAATGCTCACGTTGATTGCATTTTTATGAGTCTATCGATGGGTCGGATCTATGTTATGATGATGATCGATATGATCTGTGTGGTTTCTCTGTCAGTCTGCAATTAATAATAATACGTTTCCTATATTCGCATTCAAAAAAATACAGCCGTGAAATAATCCAATATTTCCCAATGCCCGAAATTTAGGCATTCGACTTAGAGTTAGGGACTTAGTGTTTAGGCCAAAAGCAATTATTACGCAAGGATTGCCATCAACAGATGACAAGCAGACGCGCAAACGCACGGATACGTAGATTATCTTCTCTATAGCTCCATTGTCTTAAACTGATTTCACATTCTTGATCTTTGCTGTTTGGAAATACTTAGGCATAGTGGGTCCATATCATTCCCAAGTAATGTTAAATTTTCTCAATAATGCAAATTATTCTGTTATTTACCGTGATTCTTATGAAATAGCAAAATATTGATGTTAAGTAAATATTATTTTGATGTTGAATCTCGACTTTTATTCTAAGAGACGTTTGAAAAACTTTACTAAGATATATCTCTAAAATTAAGTAATTTAACAAACCTGTTCCATTGGCAATTAAGGTGATTAGGTCTCATAGTTCGTACATGTTTTCAAAATTATGTGTATGTGTATTTAATACGCATACAAATTGATCGTTAGTAGGTTATACTTTTTCTCTTACATAGGGCATAATCATTTCTTCATAACTTCAAAGGATTAATGAATGTTATTATTATATTATGATTGTTATTATTTCATTATCATCGTTTTTAAAATTTCTATTATTTCACATATTTTAAGCACTACTAATTTTTTTAAACACTTCCGATTGTTGATATTTATAAAAGACATTTAATAAATACATAACGTGTTTGGTATTGCAGATTCCCCTTTCAATCGGAATTCAGTGCTAGGCGTGGGATTTAGCGGTTATCCAAACAGAAAATGGAGTGAGCGTTGAGGGTGCGGATGCGGTGAAAGAAAGAAGGGCAGAGGTGAGTGGTCTCATCGCCTTCTGGAGGCGAGATGAATAACGAAATGGATTTAACTTTCATTTCCTTAGAATCAGATGTCTGCATTCACGAGTCTCTCTTTAATGATTGATGAGCACGTATTACGTGACTGTAAATAGAATTGCGCAACTGAATTATTCTTTTTTGTAGCATTTTGCAGTGTTATTAACGAGTTGCAGTTAAAATTAAGTATGGCACGTCTTTAAATATCTGTACGTAATGTGAGAGTGTAGCCATCATGTGTACAGTGATGATGATCATCAACAATAGAGAATCGGCTTAGATGGTAAACTTACCTCCGTAATCGTCCACAACGCATCCAGGAGAGTACTCGTGTGAATGTAAGCCAGAAAAATAGCATTGGACACATCTTAAGCGCATATCCGTTGTGCGACTTATTAAGGTTTAAAGAGAAGGCGTCGCAATTACGCGAAAAAGATGTGCTAACGGAGAAAATGGAATGAAAGGCGAGAACTAATTGGATCGGGGAATGAAAAGAAGGCGAAATGAGAAAATGGAGACGCGGATTTGGGTGAAAAGAGCGCGCAATAGATAAGGCATGCAGGATTAAGGTCTCTCGAATTTCCCCTCAGAATACAGATTACACCGCGTTAAGATATTTCGGTGACGAGTTTGCGTTTATATTCGAGCAAAATTGCGTTAAGAGTACAGCGAGAGGAATGTATGGGAATGTTAACAGTCGGGCGAATAGTTTAAAAAAATTATTTTCGTTAACTTCATACGCACATTAAAAGCTCGCAAGGTCTCTTAACATAGTTAGTAGCGGTACCAATTCAAATTGGATGGGGAGGGAAGAAAATGTGAAGTGCTTACCTATTTAGCAACAACTGAATCCTAAAGACCAATGACCGTCTTCATTAAAATTACCGAAAAGAGAAAGAAATGTCCAATACATTTATATATAAATAAAAAAACTGTGACGAAATATTTATAAATATTACTTAGATAGATTACAGCTTTAATTATCCGTTTAGCGATGATTACAGCTGCAATTCCGTTCAGAATTTCGAATATCATTGAATGACGAAGTAAAATTTTGAATTTGTGTACTAGAAAGTCGTGTCTAATCTTACGGAAACATATTATAGGCTCCTGGGTTCGAACTCGTGCCACTGAGATAAACATTTTTCCTGGAGCTTTTTGCATAATAGGAATGAAATTCAGTTTGTCTTATATCTCTACTACAATCCGTTTCTGAAACAGAGGACCTCATCGAAACTTATGTAATAGCATATTATGGATTTTAAATCTTTCATCACTGAAAACTCGTGCTACTTTGATTTACGATTCAGAAAAATTGTGCTACAAAGAAGTGGAGATAGGAGAGGCAGCTAGACAGAATTCTAGTACAGGAAGAAAGCTGCAATTACGAGGAAAGGTCGCTGGATGTAGCTACAAAATCGCTAAATTGTCAACTGCAGGAGTCACCTTAGAAGAGGACTTAAAAATAAATGGAGGACACAGAGATAAAGCTGAACGGAGCATTAGAATTAAATTGTTACGACACGGAAGAAATTATCTCTTCAATTAAAAGATTCCGAAGGCAGAGGTGAGAGAGGCAGAGAGAAAATATGTTTTCCGTTTTGGGTAAATCTTCCTCGGATTGGATCCAATTGCCTTTAATTATCTCAATTACTCCATTTGCAGGTAAGGATTTTTAAGAAGATTGGCAGTTGGGTTAGGTTTGCTGTGCTCAGCAATCGGAAGTATTGTTTTAGTGATTTTGGACATGATGTCAAAAGGCATCCACGGTTCAACTTTCAAGTTAACGTCATGAAATTAATTTAAACAGTAAATAATAACAATAGCAAATATTTTGTAATCGATTTCTAAATGACTACAGTCAAACTTTACCAACTGGACGTTTACAGAGTATAGTGAGACCGGAGCTGATATGTAATTGTAATGTATTAATAATAGTATCGTTTACGATACCGAATTTCGAATGTCAGAAAAGCCAAGAAAATTATGATATTCGCATAAAACGTTTTCTATCCCATTGATATATGTCACTAGATTTCACGAAGTTTCTAATAACATCGATAAAGAATAATAATAATAATAACTCTTTATTTGCTCAAATTGAATTACTTAATTTACTCAATCAACTATAGAATCCATATACGATCACTGATTCGTTGTTAAATTGTGGGTTCCTATTTATATTGATTTTAAATTGCCGTTTCAATTCAATAGCAACATCTTTCCAACTACATCATCAACAATAAACAATAAGTTTTTTATCTTCTGCTACACTTTTTATTGACCACATCATAGTGTTTTACTTTTATGGGATATAATGCGACAGTACTTCTTTCCTGATACAAGAGAACACGCATGCGAAGCTTGACACAAACCGGCCTCACAATGTGGACTCCAATTCAAGACAAGAACACAAACCCACAGAATTTCTGCTTTATCTTATATAATAATCACACTTATATTCAACCGTCCGATGTCAGTAACTCCCGTAAGAAATACGTGGAAGAAATTTTTGAACATTTGTTCCATGCATTTTCCGACGTGATTGGATTATACATTTTAGGGAGTCGTTAAAGCTCCAATGGGGTAAATTTTTTTTTTGCTACTCTGCTGATATTGCCCACAGCTGGTGAAGTCCTCCTAAGCTCAACAGAGCTCATCAGGAGGAGCTTTCACCAAGACAATAGCAGCAATGGACAACACACTATTTCTTAGCTACGAAGAAATTTTACATCATTTTTGATAACTTCGCCATTTGTCTCGTAATTTCGATCAGAAAACGGTATGACCAAAATAAGAATCTTAATTTAATTTGCTCTCTCTTGGTACATACTTGCCTCTACTTCGTAGTAACATTATTTCCAATTTAATACTGCAAATAGAAAGAAGGTTACGAACGGTAAAAACGAACTTTACGTTTCTTACGTAGAATATTTGCCCTGACATAGCGTCGAACCAAGGATAATCTTCGAAGCTGTCTCTGATATTCTCATATTTCTTCGAAGCTGTCTCAGGATTTCTTTCATGTTGGATATGCACGGCTTCTAGCGATCCCTCGAAAATTTAACTATGGGGGATATATTACTGGGTGTAACTGGAGGAAAGAGTCAGACTCTGATGATAGCTATCATGGGTTCAATACGCCTCCAAGCACTAATTCCTCGGAGTATATATGAACTCAAAATTAAATTGGACCACCCACCATCAATACAATACGTCTACATAAACTGGGATCAATCATCAATAACAGCAGCAAACTCACCGCCCACATATCACCCCCATTATCTTATATGCATCTCACATTACATTTAATACAACCAAGAAAAATATAGAGATGCTGGAAAGATTCTATAATCAATGTATCCGGAGAGCAACCGCAACCAACAAACTAATTCCAATTAAAGAAATAAAAGAATACCACAAACTGACCGATCTTAAGTCTCATGTTCGAGAGATTGTAACCAGGTTCAAGAAAAAGCTAAGCTTATGGTGCCCTGTCACGGGGAAAATACGGAAAATAAGAGTTAATCGATATAGGTATGTAAGTTATGATATATCAGTAACAAAATAATATAACAAAAAATAAATATTAAAAAAATAAAAGGGAAAAATAATAAAAAGAAGAAGAAAAACAATGCAAAAATACATAAAAATGAAGGAAAAAAACAATAATAATAAAAAATTATTAAAAAAATAAAAATAAAAATAAAAATTAATCAAAATAAAATAAAAGAGCCTCCGTGACAACACTAAAACTTTGTTTATAATTGTGTCCCTAGCTTTAATCCCAAAAAATGCACATAAATAGCTTGCAAGAATTAGCACCTAAGGCTTTAGTCAGAAAAGAGCCAAGCCACATTATTGTATTTATATATCTACGGTGGGTACAGTGGGTCAATATTGTAAAGAAGGAGAAAAAAGCTGTGATGCCACATGGTGGTAACAGTTCCAAGAAATACAAAAAGACAACAACACAAATGAGTGGGTTCAATGCCAGGAGGCCCCAAAAATCCGATGTTTTTCCATAAGAATGCAGTAAGGGGATTTTATGAAACTTTCGTGAGGCACTTCTTTTAATATTTGACAATTGAGATTCGAGGAATCGTTGGCTTAGCCAACGAAAACCACCAAGTCATCTGCGAAGATTATCCCTCGTTCGAAGCAAAGAAATGCACACTAGAAATGCACGTGAGTTCTTTTTACCATGTTGTATCATCTATAGATATGAATGTACGATATATCGTATAAGGGATTCAAAACGGTAAAAAAATATACATAAAAGCAGGGAGTTACCCATTTCTCGTAGTTTTCGAAAATATTTTACATCAACTTTCCAGTTGCAAAGAGTATTCAAAATCGCGATGTTCCAAAAAGATGGGCTCCTTTCTATTAATAATCGTAGAAATACCACCAAATGTGCGTGAGTTCTACGCCAGGTGGATGCAAATTCTTCCATTTGAAATACATGTGGCCATTTCTTAGAATTAAAAAAATCCCTTCCCGATTATATGGAAACATAAAAATGTGAACGGAGTTCGTATACACATTTCATTTCCGCAGTTAACCGTTTCACTGATGGTCCTTGGTTCGGCGACAGGCATTCGACACCAGGCATTTGAAATGCATGACGAGTTTTTCAAATATTTTGTGATAATTTACCGAGAAGGTGTAAATCTATGAGCAGGCATGTGAGCAGAAGTAATGAATGTTTCATAAAACAGTTTATCTTTTATTGTAATTGGTTCGACGACAGGGCATCATTGGCATCCTGTAATTCAATTAAAGGGGAAAACGGAGTTTATTTTGACGACATTCCCGATGAATAAACTTGAAATTTTAGTAACGGTCAGAGATCTTTGCTAAGTTCATAACTTTACATAGTTTATAGGATCAAGTATAAATAAGTGGAAAACATAATGAGAAGACTTTGTAGCCCTTTTTAAGCATATCGCGCGAATAGAAGAGTGGGAGACTTGGCATAGTTTAAATTTATATAGAGAAGAGGTGCAAAAAGATAAAATCTTTGTCCTAAGTATCCTTGGTTCGACTTTGGACGACCCGTATCATCTCTCATAAGAAGTGCACATAAAGTTCATTTTGATTGATTGTAGGCATTTATTCTTTTGCAGAATTAAATCAGAAATAATTTTCCCACGAAATCGAGATGGATACCAAAATAAAAAGGAAATTGAATAAAGATTCTTATTTTTGTTGAAGAATTTTTAGTAAAAATTGAGCTAAATTTTAAAAAAATTACGAAAATTTGTGTAATTTTGTTAACATAAACAATTCCCCAAAAACAAAGATGATTGTTGAACTCAACTTACATACGAATATACCGGAAAGATTGCTCATAAGAAATTTATAAAGAAGAAAATAAAACCATTGCTAACCTGATCGTGTGATTGGTGAAGTTTTGTGTCATAATTCTGGATATAATGTTTTTTGTTTAACTGCTCATGAAGGCTGTGGATAAACATTCACACAAACAGCTATCAAATAATTAATAATCAAGTAATTCATAAATTACATTCGCTTAAGCTTCGTTGCATTGCAACACCGTTCTGTTATATATATTCAATTCCATTATTTGGAAGTAGAACATCATTGATAATTATTGATGAGATATGTAATTTGTCCTCTGCAACTGTTGAAAATTATAATTGGATTCTTACAGGATTAATGCTATGGAAATGATAAGCATAAACTAATTGGAGGAAAAACGATACTTTGGCGCGGTGATTTTCTAACCAGTTGTCCCACATGGACCTCGTGCAACTTTAATTGAAAATTGTGTTACAAGTTGGCATATATTTTCTTATTTTTATAAAGCTGCGTTGACTCAGAACATGAGAGAATTACCAAGTGAAATAGAATTTGTCGAATTAAAAAAAAAAATTGGTAATGGCGAAGCCCCGCAATAGTTTGGTGAAAATATCATTGAAATGTGTCTGTTTACTACTTTGATGGGCTAAAAGAAGAGCATTTTATACTATACTGCCACTGCTGAGTATTTTCTCTTTCGTACTGATCATCAGCATTTCTGAAACGTCAGTATCTCGCATGAAAATGCTTTCTGATGAGTCCCAAAAGATGCTGATTTATTAATTATCGATGGAGCATGTTAAAGCACTGACATTGATTGATCAGCTTCTGAGAGATATCATGAAACCAGATACACCTTTCGGCGAAAAGATGATTATCAGAGACTTTCGTCAAACAGCGCCATTAGTCCCAAGAGGATCCGCAATAGTGAAGTCGAGCATAAAACAGTCGCTACTCCGGGGAAATGTTTGCAAGCCGAGTTTGGCACAAAATAAGGTAATTCCAGGTGAGATTTCCCAGTCCTAGTATTTTTAAGGAAAGCCACAAGATTGCTCTACGGACGGTGTTCGTTTGTCAGTTGGAAGACACCTGTCTATCTGCAAGAGTTTCATGGCGATTAATTCTTTTTACGCAGTTTTATCACATAATTTCAAGTAGGCACTGTTTTTTTCCACTCTGTTATAAGATAGGGTATAATGTTTCTGGCTGGCATCAGTTTAAATTTTTGAATATTTTGAATTGAATGGCAAAAAAATTGTAGCTATAGGTTCATTTAATATCCACGTGCAGTGACTGTCCATCTTGGACAAAGTGTAGCCACACTGGCCTTGGCTAAAGTTTTGCAAATGAAACTTCTGAACAGGCTTCAAAGTTAACTTAAACGTTTAGCTAGATCCTATTTCAAGTTAAATTTAACAATTTTGACATATAACAACTTTTTCCATATTAAATTCAGGTGGGACGCCTCACCCGGACACTCGGAAGAGATGGTCAAATGCATGGGTGCGGAAAAAATAAATATTTTTGGTGAAAATGTTCTAAACAAAATATTTTTACATACTGTTAATAATCAATAAATTTTCTATTATAACACGCAATTTCATTTTCCTGTTATAACTGAAGTCTTTGTTATGAAGTCATTTCCTTAGATGGGGCATCTCTACCGGAATTACCATATACGAATTACTGATCAAGATGTCTTTAATCAACGGTTGTTGAATATAGTAAATGAGTCTCTCTTAAATATTGATAATTTACTGGAAGACATAGTCGAAATACTACAGCATATTGTATCACCAGATAACCTTGTTGCTGATGTCTTTGGGGCATCAATTACAATGACCAGTAATCAGAAAATCGAAGATGTTTCATCAAAAATAATCCTTAAATCTAAGAACAGGGATGCATTGAAGTTAAATTGAGAAATCTTGAAACTGATGCCTGGAAACACCAAGTTCTACAAAAGTGTTGATATTACAGCATCAGAAGACGTTGAAAAAGCAATTAATTATCCAGTGGAATTTCTAAATTCGCTGAATCCCTCTGATTTTGCCATCTTAAGGTTGGAGCGATAGTTGTGCTGATCTTAGATCTTAGGAGAGGACTACTGAACGGCGCAAGTTTAGCTGTAAAATCTCTGCATGATGTACATACATGGTTTACTGCTGAGCGGTAGCCATAAGGTCCAAGAAGTTAATTTAGTTCCCAGTGACATTAATCTCCTTCACCTTGACCAGACGGCAATTCCCTTTAATACCTTCCTTTGGAAAGAAAATTGACAAATCCCAGTCGCTTAATAAAGTCCACTTGCCTAATCCCGTATTTAGTCACGGTCAATTGTATGTTACTCTCCTTAGCAATTGGGATAATGTCAAATTTGTAGATATCAGTAAAGCAGTAACTCAAGAAAATTTATGTGGGACCAAAGTATTTACAAGAAATGTTGTAATTAAAGAGCTGCTTGATTAAATATAACATTATATATATTGAGTACATTTATTTATTTTCATAGATTAAATGACTTAAAAATGAACATGTTCCGCAGTAACAATCCGATATCGTATCAGAGTTATTCATATTTTTGACAACTAATTTTACTTATAATTCCGTAATATTTGACGGGGGAATTCACTAGTATATTATCAATGAAACATAAGCCCTGGTTTTCATCGTTCAGAAACACTTACCTGTTTTCCACGCATTTCTTCGAGTACCGATGCACCAAGATTAATCGATTTTTATTAGAAAAATTCCTCTTGGGCCCAAACGAGTGTTTTGGAAGATATTTACTAAAGCGATTTTTGCATTCGCGGAAAACTTCTTGACCCGTCTGATGGCTAAAGGTCTCGATAAATGAATAAGGAAATGTTTTCTAAAGCCCTTGGCGTGGAGTATTTAGCTGTAAGGGTTTGAAACGTGGACCTTACAAAAACAGAAATTAAAAATGTTGGGAGATGTGTGTAAAATTGAGGATGTTAGCTGATCAGTAGAAAACAAAGATGCTAGAGACGGGAGTAGAATGGTTTAATTGAAATAATTAGGCCCCGACAGAGAAAATGAGTGAGTGAAATATTGAGAGGAGGAGAGTGTAGAAGAAAGTAATTGGAGCTAAAAATAAGGGAAGGTAGGGTTATTAAACCACATTGTGTTTATAGTATATTTCCGTTCAATAATATGCAATTGAATTGGTATTGCTTTTATTGCTTAATAATGAATTGGTATTGCTTTTATTAAAAAAAATATTTCGAGCCCCAAAAAATCACTTGAAGGGCCGTTGTTTTGACAAGCCTAACATTGAGAGTGAGTGAATTAATGAGAAGTTGTATCAAGAAGGGTATATTGAGATAAATTAACCTTCCAAATGATAGAACACATATACGTATAGTCGCTCATTCAAAATTTGCAGGAAACTTTAGAAGTTGACAATTTTCGGTGCCTTCACTTTATTATATACCTTAGCAGCGAAATAATCCTTTAGGCTGATATTGCTTTCGCAGTTCTAGAAGTAAAATAAAATCCGGTTCAATATCCCTGCTGATCAATTCTTAGTAATATTTACCAGTGCAGGACATTTTCAATGTTCTTGCTAAAGAAGGAATTTCGTAATTCCGCAAAACATGGCTCGACTCTGTTTGAAGTAAACTTTAATCACATAAAACATTTACAAAATTGTAACGAACCTGTTCCTGCAGAACCTAACCATAGCCTTGTACATACATACATAGACTTACATACTTAGACATACCAGAGAGAGAATAAATACATTTAAATTATTAGAGAGTGCCTGAAGTGAATTGTTGAAGATTTCTCCGAAATAAAAAAAGGAATCAAACAGCCAAACTTCCGCGCGTGCCTTCAATTCTTAAGCGAAGCAAATTTCGGAATTTTTTCTTCCGCGATTTCATTTGTTACAATCGCTTACTTTTTTACACCTTTCACGACGAAGTTCCGTCTCGACGCGTATTCCCCGGAATTCAGAAATAGCCCGAGAAATAAAAAGCAGCGAAGGAGAAGTTCTTCGTTTGACCCGACCACTTCCGTGACATTCTGAGCATGGCCTTGCATCCCGGAAGTCCGCCCAATTCACTCACTCCACATCAACTAGACTGCGGGATTCCGAATTCTCTTTTCTCGAGAATGTTTCTACCAAAAGTATTGGGATTCTTAAAGAATATTAATAGTTCGTAATAACTTTATCACTCCTTTTTGCTGTTCATAAAAACGATTATCTGATGTACAATGTTGGAGATAAATGTAACGACAGAAAGGTGTTATAGACTACTACAAATGCATCTGAAGTCATATATTTAAATCGGGAATTCAAACTTATAAATCAAAGTACTGCATATCTTGTAACGATTAAATCTTCATGTTCTTGGTGTAAATGTTTCACTAGTGTGATTGTATGCTTATTCATTGCTTTAATGTTGTCCCAAATCCTGAAGAACATCATACCCATGCACTAGCTAAAATAAACATCGACGACACTGAAATCGAATTCAGTTAATCTGTAAAGAATCTAGGTGTCCATTTGGATCAGTCATTTACTTGGATTCCCCATGTGGCGTCTATTTTTGGGAAATCTTACTCAACTCTTCAGCACATGATAAGACTGAAACATATTCGATTAAAAAAGTCACTTGTTCAAGCTTTAATTTTACCCATCTTTGACTATTGTGATACTCATAGGAATGGAATTAATAAAGCAGCAGCAATTAAATTCGATAGGGCATTTAATCACTATGTTAAAAAATATCTTCAACGCTAAAAAATCAGACCATGTAACCCCACTCTTGAAAGAATTGAGATGGCTTCGTTTACACTCTAGACGAAAGCTTCATACCATCAAAATTGTACACAAAATTCTTAAACAGTGTCGTCATAACTACTTTCATAATTATTTTACATACCTCAATAACTCTCAGGTCCTAGGAACTCGTGCCTCGGGTAAGCTTATGATTCTAATACACAAACTTATGCAGTAAAACCCTCTCGGTCCTCGGGTACTGGAACGAACTTGCCCAACCCAATTTAACACAGTCATCCCTCTTCTCTTTCAAACGCGAGATCACCGGCAGACTCTTTAGATCGGAGCATCTGCTCTACCCTTACCCATCATTCCCTCATCTCACCACTTTTACTCCATAGATGGACATTGAAAGTTGGTAGCAAACTGATCTTCCCACCTCGAACCTCCTTTTTTAAGGAATTATTATTATTAAACGTAATCTACAATATTTTATTGCTTTTCTACAGTAATACTTTTTTCCAGGGCTTTAACAACACCCTGGACTCCTGTGCTGTGGATATCGCGGCCTGCTTCGAGAAGCCGCTGAACGAAAGGATTTTTGGTGTTTCTTTTTATTTTTAACTTTTTTTGTTAAGTATTTGTAATAAAATTCATAATTAACTTAATTTTATACTAAATTATAATACTTAATTTAATTTTATACTTATATGATATACTTCTTAATGCTCGGTATTTGTACATTTTGTCCTCGGTGATTTCGCGGGTTTTTTTCACCGCCCTTCCCAGTGGGTGTGTTCTCCCAATGAGGGGTTTTTCTTAGACAACCTTCAGTTGCAAAGATTTTTTCTCACATCCTATTCTTTCCTTTCGTTTATAATTCATTTTATTTTGTAAAAATTATAACGGCATACGAGGTTAGGTGGAAGAGAAAGCCTATCCTCGCCAATAAAAGGGTAAATCTATCTAATGTTTGACTAAGCGATGCCAGTAATTAGCGTATGAATGGTATAAATATTGCATTTGGAAATTTAAGTACTAAGTAAAATTTCATCGTGAAGATTTTTATTGTATTTGGAGTGGTTACAAATTATTTTCGAGTAATTTCCAACTACATCTGCGTAATAGGAATCTTTGCAATAAAGTAAAAGCTCAATCTTCATCAAGAATAGATATAAATCGTAAATTTTTAATTTTGATATACTGGAATTAAGATGCTATGGAACTCCTCTTCGTATATTTCATCATATCGTAGCGCGCCTTCTACAACTTCCAGGATGTTTGCCTTTACCCCTATCCCCTCTACCTTCAATTATTTCCATTTGGTAAGAGCAGTTTCTTTCATTCAAAGTTGGCCCACTTATTTCCCTTTGTTACTCCATCTCTTCTTCCCCTTCAACTTACTTTTCACATTCGCACCGACATCTCAAAAACTTCGTAAGTCTTCTGTCCTCAGTCTCCAACTTCTTCATCATTATGACAAAATAAAACCGAGATATGAGGTGGAACTCCTACTTAAGGTTCTTTGACCCTCAACTATATTTCAAATTGTATAACAAAATCCTCAAACAGTATTGTTCGATCGCAAAATAGTTTTTCTATACTTACAACAGAATTTGGCGACTTCGTTCCAAGAAAACCCTTACTCAAATTTTAAATATTTAAATATCATTGTGCATTTTCACCGCTATCAAGAGCAACGCCAGATGGCAACCTTGCATTTTAAGAATGAATTGCAGAAAAAAGTGAATCGGTTCAAGGAGGTTAGAGGTCGACGACTCTTTATATCATATAAGTCCAATTTGCAGCAAAATAGTTTACCATCAACAATTTGAAGGAATAGTTCTCGGGTCTCCAGCCGGGTGCAGGCTTCGGATAAAAGCGACGGAAGCCTGCACCCGGATGGAGACCCGAGAACTATTCCTTCAGCAACTACGCCGGGAAAAACAGAGATCTTTTCTCATCACCAATTTCTTTGAATAGATATAAATCATCCACCTGAATATGTTTGCATATATTTTTCATTTTCTTTTCTTTTTGCTTAATTATATTCAGGCGAGTCCTTATCAATAATTGCAATTTATTTCTATACCTAAGCTAGCCGATATAGATCCTTAGTGATGGTTTATTTGCGATTATTATAATTATTATCACTGTTTTGCGTGCATCTAGATAAATATTTGTATCAATGTAGGTATACTCGTCAATTAATTTTCCTTTATGTAAGCAACTTCATGAGAAAACTAAGCACATCTCGTCTCGATTTAAAACTTTCAATCTTGTAAATTTTGATCAGGCCGAATTAAATCTGGACGGATATTATAAGACATGAAATTTTAAGAACGAGATTCTTATCTTTGGCATCAAAAATTGATTTTGGTTTTAAATCGCGAATATATATTTTGATAACATTTATCGGTTTTTCGTAAAACTATAAAACTGTTTCATTTTAAAAGAATATGCTGTGTGTATCTCAAAGTATGTCTATGTCTATATAAGAACCCTGCAAGCCGCCTTTCGGCGTATGACAGGGGAAGCAAGCACCTTGACTCTATTTTCCTAAACGGTTGCTTTCGCGTATACTTAGTGGAAAAAATGAATTCTTGTAACGATTCGTTTTAGCATCTATTTCCCTAATATTTCTGGCAGTATCAGAACGGCCCATATAACAGGGGGGATGCATTATGTCGGTTACATCAACTGAGAACGTAATTTCTCTGAACTTATTTAATAAATTTATCCTTTGAATTTTTCTTTTATCTTCTAATGATTCCCATCCCGCGTCCTGTTACATCTGAGTGACACTCGCTGTTTTATCGTAGCAATTCTTTACAAATCGTATTGCCTTTCGTTGTACTTTTTCTAAATCCCGAATATGACATTTCTCGGCGGGGTCCCATACACTACATGCATACTCAAGGTGAGGCCTAACTAAAGCTAAGTAGCATCGTTCGCGAACTTTTTCTTCGCTCCTACCGACTATTCTTTTAACGAAGCCGAGTTTCTTAAGTGCTTTTCCACATATATTTCGGTACAGCCTGTGTACGAAATAATTATTGAATCAATATCTTTATCTATGTAGAAGAGCTACGTGCAAAGGAGAAATAGGTCAATGAATATGCAAATTATAATAAATGGGTGGAAATAACTGTGCAAAAATTCCACTTTAAAAGTTTTTAATACCGTGACCGGTTTCGGACGTTAGTCCATTATGGACTAACACACAGTTATTTCCACCCATTTATTAGGATGGAGTTCCAAAAAGGCAAAGCTTCTTCGATTGATTTCATGCAAATTATGTTATCAGTTTGATTCAGCAATCGCACAAATTCGTTGTATTAATATTTGGTATCCCTCCCTAATAAAACAATATATCTTGAAAGTTTTACAGTAATAACAATGATTATATAAAGCAGATAGGTTATCATTAGATATTTGGGCATCATTTTGACGAATATACAGTGATATATATAGTTATTAAGCTATCTCACCCCTATTAATTATTACATATAAAATTTGACTTTAAATTTAACATGGTAGTACTTCAGGAAGATGTTTCTCTTACACAGTTCTTCGCCCCCTCTTCTTCCCTCCCTCCCCCTCTCCCTCTCACCTCCCCCACCCTCCCCCTCTCTCCCCCTCTCTCCCCCACCTTCCCCTCCCCCAACTCCTCCTCCTCGAAACCTCGGAAAACACTCTGACGACTTCACATCCGAAAAGCAAACACAAAGAAGAGGCCTTTGACTGCATCTGATACAAACTCTTTCTTCTGTTTTTTTTTGCTTCTTTTTTCGGATCGAAAAAGATCAAAAACTCCGTCCGCTTTAATTGGCTCGCATGTCTTCAACTTAGTTAAGTTTGAGGATCGGATTCAATTAAGACTTGCGAGTCGAAATTGCAATAATTTTCGCGTCGACTTTTCATCAGCGCTAATGAATTCGATTAATCGCTCAAATATTTTCGGAAGTGATGGAATAATTAGTGCACGGATCGAATTCGAATTTAGTCAAAATCATTATTCCTCAATCATCAATCAAAATTCAATCGTAATTTTTCAATCGTTAATAAATGGCCTCATGCTAAAGGAAAGTTATTCAAGAATTTCCTTCCGTGTTCTACTGTCCCACGAATTGACTTGATTCCTCATTTCAGTTAAATATATAGAAATATCTCAGAACAAATGTTTGACTTCGCTTCAAAGCCTCATAGTCCTCATTGGTTAATAATCCAGTGAATACACTGCGTATTAGAATTTTGATTCTATAATTTATTGCTAGTTAAATTCATTTTTAAGTACATACAATTGCAACACACACGATTAAGAAAGATTAAAACATTTATACACGATACCACAGGACTAATCCTGTGTTATCTTGTTTTGTTCCTCCTTCATCATGAAGAGCTACCACGAAGTTGACGCCGAAACAGTGGATTTTGTTCTAGCACACACTTAATCTGTGGGAATCGGCATCTTATCAAAGAGGTATTTGCTCAAGGTCGCCTTATGCAAATGCGTATTCGGTGTATTACCCAATTGCGATCCTAAATCTACTCACTAACCGTGCAATGAGAATATCTCACATTATCGAATGATTGGCAGTTTTGAGTGAATTCTCAACATTAGGAAACTCTGTCGATTAGTTAGAAAAAATCCGACACTTTGAATATCACATTCCTATAAAAGATTATTTTATAGAAGATAGTTAGTAAAATTACTGTTCATTTGACTCTCTTTTATAAAAGAAAATCAACTATTCTGTTTAAGTTTTCCTGTATTTAATATGAATAATTTTAGGTAACTTAATACATTTTATAGTTTTCAAAATAATAATCCCCGGAATAGATATCTCATAATTTTAAGGGCAAAGTATAAAAAATAATGTTTAATGTTTTATTCTTTGGCAATTATTATTATGATGGATTTTCGAAGTTTTAAAATAAGGCCACTCAGTCTCATAGTTTCAAAATCTCTCAAAAAGTCTCAAAATTCATGCGCAATTCTTCAAAGTTAATGCTTCCCTGATGTACATTTACATATAATTATAAGTGTAGTTACAGAAATGTAGGACTGTAGTGAGTACTGTTTTTTGCAAGTAACAGTAAGCGTTGATAGAAGTGAAATGAGAGCATATCTTACCAGAAGGAAAGAAATATAGAAAAATATACTATATCCAAATAAATCATTTGACTCCTTAACGCTTTATCCTATTTCTTTAACTTATCACAAAACTATTTATCATAATTAGGATACTCGGTAATAACGCAGTATTTTGATGGTTTCAGTTGTCTTAATTTTCTTATATGGTATCCTTTCTCGTGTTTGCTTTGCTATTGAATAAAAAATAATCGTTTTGACGCTTTTATAAGAATGATAAACTTTAAATGGATGAATATCACACATTCAGATGTTTTTCACCAAATATTTTATATGAAATTGGCTTTAAGTCATTAAGAGTATCAAAAATATTTCAGTGTACTGGGACCTAAAGATCATTATGTGTGATGAAGGGATACGAAGTACTAATGTTGAACTAGAAAGGCATTAACATTCAATAACATATACCTTAATAGGATTTCGGCGAAAGTGATTCTGATATCCTCGGAATGATGATCAAATAGGATAGCGGAAAAACAATCCATCCGAATGGGTCTTTGATCTATTATCCATGCAGACCCATGTCTCCATTACTGGCGGCGACGGACTCGATGACCGCCTTTCGCCAACAGCCAATGTTCCCTGGCAATATCCCTCAATGCGATGGAAAAAAGATTTGAAAATAATAACAGTGGTACTTATGCAATTGCATTTATACACAATTTATTTATATGTAATTGAGATTTATACAAAAACCGAGAATTGCTGGTTCTCGAAGGATTCACTTGATGACTAATGCAGAGCAAGCATATCATAGCTCTGCTTTAATCTGATTTATTCCAAGCATATCATTGATTGAGTGATTGAGAAACATGGAAGAGTTTCAATTCTTGCCTCTGATTTCATTTTGAATTACATTATGGTTCAAGTTTAAGAGATCTCGCGGCGTTTCAGGTTGCGTCGTTGTTCTGATTAATTAATAGGTCTATCTCTATTCTTGATTTATTTCTATTTTAGTTTTGGACTGAGTAAGCTGAATTAAGTCGAAAGAATAATTTACTAGTTATATTTTCTAAGTTTCTCAGAAGTAAAGTAGTGGTAGGTAATACTACTTAAAAATAAATTTTAAATTCGACTTCGAGTTATTTTATATTTTTAAAGGACTTCATAGTTTCAATTTAACACAACTTTAAAAATTTAGCCCGAAATTATTATTTTCGAGTTTAATTTCAATATTCATTGCCATTAATATTCGCTGTTGTCGAGTGAGTAACTTCGAAGACTATCTAAGGAAATGTTACTATTGCATAATTTTCATGTTAAATTAAATTAATTGAATATAGTACGGTTTTAGAGATGGCTACACATATATCGTACTAACGTCTTAACCAAAATTCATATTTGAATTTTATGTCTGACTTCAGGTCATTTTTTTCGAAAGTGAATGCCCTTCCTTCACATTCAACATTGTAATTTTACACACTCAAAGTCGACTTCTTGTACATAAGTACGATTGGGACAGATAAAAATTTAATTACTGCCTTCAAGTCGCGTTTGTATATAAAATAATGAACATATTCGTATATTTCATGTCTCACTAAATTATTAGATTAAATGGAAAGTGTTTTCTTGAAAAAGGCCTTAATCAGTAACACCTTAAAGTTAAATTGATACTAATAGGGCACATATACCTAAAGATAGCACAGTGGTATCTATTCCGAGAAGAAGTGTCTATCCTTTCAGTACGGGAGAGATGCCCTTGCAGCCAGTGAGGCTACACTTTGTCCAAGATGGCCAGTCACTGCACGTGGATATTAGATGAACCTATAGCTACAAGTTTTCACCCTTTAATTCAAAATATTCAAACATTTAAGCAGATGCCAACCAAAAACATTATACTCTATCTTATACCAGGGTGGAAAAAAACAAAAATCTACTTGAAATGATGTTATAAAACGACGTAAAAAGAATTAATCGCCGAGAAACATTTGCTGATAGACAAGTGCCTTCCAACTGACTGACGGACGCCGTCAGTAGAGCAATCTTATAATAATAATAATAAAAACTCTTTATTTGGCGAGGTTAGGCCCATTAGGGCCTCTCTTACACCTAAACATTAAGGATTACTAATGTTAATTTAAAAAAAGGTGGAGAATAAATACAAATATATATACAAAGAAAATAAAAAGAAAAGTAAAAAAAAGAATTGGGGTGTGGGGAAAAACTCCTTGGCTGAAGGCTTTCGGAGAAAAACCCACTTTGCGGGAAATCGCTCACACATGAAGGGGAGCGAAAAAAACCCGCGAAAACACAGATAGAAATAAAATACAAGCAGGTATATCACTAGTTGCATAATTGCTGACCAATATTGTTGGGTAAATTTCTTGGTGGTTGACCACGGATGTCATTTACCTGAAAAGACAGAAGAAGAAGAGTAGATGGAAAATAAAGAGCTTTCAGAAATGCGATTTAAGTAATGGAGGCCTTAAAGATTGAGATTAATATACTACTATCATTTAATTAATTATTCACAATTAAATATTATACGATAGTTATACTGGTAAGGATAATTAAAGTTATATTGATAGATAAGGCATGATTTACCTGCTGTACAAATATTAATAAATATAAAAAATAGTATTAATTGTGTTTTTTCTTAAAAATACTGGGGCATCTCTTCCTGTGGGGCATCTCACCCGGAATTACCTTATAGGCATACGCACGAATAATAATGTGATACGAATTTATACTCGATCTGCGATATCTTAAATCTTTTACTGAGGAGTTAAAATTGCTGCAAGGCAATTGGCTGGTATGATGTTGGACAAAGCGAACCTGGGATCGATTCCGGATCGCTATTACTGTAATTAAAGGAATTTTGGGAAAGTGATGATTGGGTTGGCGTTTTTGCACCTACTTCTTAAAGTGAAACTCCTTGCTGGTGAGCTTGCTGTTTATAAACTAAGTTTTATTCATACTCAATCTAATTTCATTCAGTGTGATATATTAGTCACTGAGAGAGAAAATGTTTTGCTGTTACTATACTGTAAAAGCATGCAATATTAGCTTCGTTTAAACTTTAAAGGTAACTGTTCTTAAACACACCACTGTACCACGCTTTATTTTAAGGAATATTTTCTTGTTGGCATTGATTCGCTAATTAGAGAAAAGTCCAAGGAATTTAACCCATCCCCACTTGAAAGCAAAGCCACAGCCAAGAGCTCTTTGAGGTCGCTCTATGAATTAACTTGGCCTGGATGTCATGTAGATAGTTGTTCTTTAGTTGGCCCAACTAATCCAATCATCCTGGTATGTCTCAGTACACGAGAACTCTCAATCTAATTCATCATTTTTCTCTCTTCATTTATTTGTTTCATAAACTTCGAAATTAATTTTCCTTTTTTAACACCAATTATTAGAATTTTCCTTCGCATTCGCTTCTTCTGGACGGGTTATTTTTGCCTTCTTTGCATTCTAACATTCGTGACCGTAGAGTGCTCCATTGGAAAGTTTCTCAGACTTCATTTAATTTGTGAAAATTATATTTGAGCTAGTTAGAAGGCTTTTAGTGAATTTGATACTTTTCACTCTTCTACAGGATAATAATATATTATCAGGAGTAATTTATGCATCCTAATCAGCAAATTGCTTTACTCATTCAATATTCTAGTTGTTTATTTTGGTATTTCTTTATCTTTCCACTTCTTGTCTCGACCATGCACTTTTTCCCCGTTATGTGTATGCTTTCTATAAATTTCTTCAAGGACTCGCGTAAAACTTATAACATTCTACAGGTTTCTTTTTCTCACTATTATCACTATATCATCCTTTAAATTGCTTCAGTTAACTTTATTTCTATTTAAAGAAAGGTTATATATTTTAAGCTCGTATGAATGAAGACCTTATATATTTTAAGTCCTTTTTGCATTGCTTTTCAGTGTTTTATAGATTATAATGTATAGTCAACAGATTACAATTTATAGAAAAGGGAGGAAGGAATCTTTCCCGCATCTTCGTTACGGCTTCATTTCTTTTTATCAATGCACTTTCGTTTTGAGACATCTTAAAATCGTTCTACTGTACCTTAAATTTATTCCTACATACTTCATAACCTTAAACAGTAATACCAAGTTTACTCTGTTAAAAGCATTCTCGAAGTAAACAAACGATGAATACTGTTTCCCGTTCACATTCATGTGTCTGTGAAATAGCAGTTTTAGGTCAAATACTGCTGCTCAGTTACTTTTTCTTCTTCAGAATCCTTTTACCCCTGCAATATACTGCTCTTATTCTCATTTTTATCAGTTCTAAATTATCTGAATCAACACTTTCGAGGCATTTGATAGCAGCAAATCATTCTGTAGTCATCAAACGTGTCGTTGACCTGCTGCTTTTAACTGTGACCTCCGTACACATATCAAGTAATCAAGACAAACATTAAAATTAGCTGATAAACAGTCTCGTTCGGACACACTTACTTTTCTTGGTATAAAACGTAGGACACCGTCCTCTTAAATATTTTGACTCTGCAATCCTCTTTGCTTTCTCTCTCTCTCAATTATATTTAATCCGACTTTTTCCTAGTTTTATAAATCTGAAGAAGGCAATTGCATATTATACTCATAATACAATGAAATTATACACATAATAGATTGCCCGTTCATGACAACTCTGGTGATGACTCAGTATGTGTCCTCGTGAGGAATTTATTACAGTTATTCGTCGTGAGCCTCGCTCTACGTTGATATACTGGGTATATAAATAAATATGAAGTAAGAGTATGAAAACGGTTGGGTTGGCAGCCCCTCTGCTTACCTTTTTTCATCTGTACCTGCCGGACCGCCGTCTCTAGGGACTAATGTCCAAAACCCACGACCAACTTCCCTCTTGCATTATGCATGTTATATGCTCGCATATGCATAAGCGAGCGTCTCTTTTTACACTCGCAAGTTGGGGAAACTCAGTCAAATACTGCACCAAGTCCACTTTAGTCACCTAAGACTTAAGCTAAGAAATTAATGGAAGCTAAAGGAATTGATTCACTGCGGCTTTGAAATTCGTAATTATCCAGTATGGAGTATACTTCTTATTGCGATAGTACTCTGTAATACTATTAATGTTTTTTATTTAAACTGTCACTGGGATGAGACCCGTAATAAACATATTATTATTATAGAGCAAAATCATGGGTGGATGAATTTGATGCCAAATTATCTATACGAAAGCATATTTTCAAAAGTTTCAGCTGCTTTCTCACGGATAAATATTCACGATTACGATAGTTCACAACAAGAACGCGAAAGTTTCGAGGTGATACAGGTGGTGTTAAATTTTTTCTTATTTTTGGAGAAGTTTTTTTGTGTTATTAATAAGTAATTTCGTTATTTGTGAACATTTGTATAATTTATGTGGCCGGATGATGACAGTCTTAGTTTGTTGATTGATTTTTATAGAAGAATTTTACGATCCCGCAGTAATCTTCTCGTTTTTAAGGTCAAATATGAAAATGGAGTAATGTTTTTTCTAATATAATTGTTCTTTAGTAATACTTTTTAGCCTTTAATGACCTAGTTTTATTCTAAGTAATTGGGTGTAATGAATCTAAACATATTATTAAAAATAGTTCTGATCACGCAAACACGAGGGAAATTATGTAGGAGAAGGTTGCCGATATTGGACCACATCCCCCTACGAGTATATCAAGCATTTGAGTTGCTAGAAATGGTGGTGATACCATCTAGGGCACGTGACTAGACGGTCGGAGAGTTGGAGTCATTTTTCCGATGTGGATGGTCGTTTGTTAGATTCGGTTGGTTGTACTATAATTATTTATCCTTAGTACGTGAGCTGCTGTCTCAAGTAAAAGTAAGTAATCACTCTTTCGGTGAAACACTTTTAACCCAAATTATGTTAGCTACTGACGACAACGTTACTAACTTAAGGACGACACACTGCATATGTGTGTGAAACCATGTGTGATCGTCTGGCACCAATATTATTTTGACGGGAACTTGTTGCCAAAGTTGGACCACCGTGTATCCATTTTAACCCATTACTGGCCACCGTACGAAATTTCGTACGCTAAACAAGAAGGTAAACAAACCGGTGCCGTGACGCGATGTGTCATTGCATCGAGTTCGCTAGCTTATTATTTTTGAGGGAAAGGTCCAGCCATTCACCCGTGCCGCCTGGCTTGGGGCTGCGCCACTTTCCATCCATTTCCCACGCGGTCAGATTTCGTCTAGGTTGGCGCGCGACGCAAAATGCCATGCCAGTGAGTATTTGTTTATTTTTTATTGGTAAAACTAATCTGAATTCTGTTCCTGAGTGTGTTACTGGCTTGTTCAGACCATAAACTACATGTATGAGTGGTCATTTGATGAAAGGTTATAATAATGTCAGTCAGGCATGTGGTTTGTGTTGACTGTTCGAAATTTCGTACGCTGGCCGGAAGGGGGTAAAAAATGTGGTATTGTTTGCAGGTACAATTTGAACACGGATGGCGAGGCCATTGTTAATATATTGGAGCAACTTGACGAAGAGGATGAGCTGGCCAAGGATATTTCCGAAATGGACGCGCTTGAGTTCGTTTTATTCCCACCTAATGACGGCAATGACTCTGATCAAAACGATGCACATAGTGAAGCAGGGCCAGATGACGTCACCAGTATTCGCGATATTGGGAAGGGAGTTTTAGCACAGCCTATTGAAGTTAGGGGAATACGATCTCGAGATAACCTTCGGCCGATCATGAGAGCTATAATTGTAGACACCAGTGGTTCTGAAGACAACACACCGGATTCAGAAGAATATGAGCCCGAGCCTGAGTATGAACCTCCCGCTAAGAAAAAAAGGACGAAGAAAACGTCTCAAAGACAGAATAAAACGTCTCAAAGACAGAATAAAACATCCCAAAGCAAGAAATCAGTCACAAGAAAATGGACTAAAACTACCCTACCTACTACTACCGCGGATGGGCGGTATGAATACATTCGATCAACAACGGGCCATATATCCAATCAAAATCCGAAAAAAGTGTTGGTACTGGCCATTGATCAGGTTCATGCTAAACGGCAGTGCTGTAAACGCTTGAATGTTGTTCCGGTACAAGGAAAAAGATATTTCTCTTCTTGAGTTTGTCCGAAGAATTGTAATAGCTTTACTATCTACCCCAACCCTGCCGAACAGACCCGCCCCAGTTATTCCTAAAAAAAAACGGCTCCTGTAACTCCAGAAATTCGTTTTGACGGTATTGACCATCTGGTTGATGGTATTGAGAAACCGAGGCGTTGTGGAAATTGTCACAAGACTGCTTCATTTTACTGTATTAAATGTAATATAGGACTTCACCCAAATAGATGCTTTGTCGCCTTTCACACGCGCTAAATTCGCGAATGAAAACAAGTGATTTGAAAATGATTAACAATGTGATTTGAAAATTGACAACAATGTGAGTTTGTTGTTCTTGATTACTTAGTAAGTATTATAGCGAAATGCGCTTGAAATCCTTAAGATATGATTATGTAAAACGCGCAGAATGGACTTTTCTGCTGATTTATAAAAAGATATTCTGTTTTACTACCATTTATAGTTTTTAAAAAAGAGATTTTTAAAGTTTACTGTAATAAAAATGATAATAAACATCATGACGTTCAATTTGTATATTTTACCCCCTTACGGCCACCGTACGAAATTTTGAACACGTCCAAAAACTAAGATAACGCAAAAAATTTGGATATTTCAGGACATCTATGTATTAAAGAGTCCCATAACGTCTAAAAATTTAAATAACATCAAAATTCATCGATGGCGAATAGTTCCGGCCGATAATGGGTTAAGAGACTTTTGAATCATGTAATTAGTTTATTAATTACTTTTAATAAAAATAATTTTACTATCACAATAAGTATCTACTATAAATATACTATATAATAGTATATTTGGGTGAATAATTGTGTAGGATGGGATTTTTTCAGGGTGGAAGAAAGGGGGACGTGCGGGAAACGGGACGAAAATTTGCAGATGGCTGTAGAAGCAATATTAAATATTAAATTATCTTAAATATTTTACGTAATGAAGGAATTAATTAACATTGTTTTAGTCCACAGAATTTTTAATGGTACTACTAGTTTCAAGACATCATCAGGTACAACATTTGGAATTCATTTTCAGTGTTATTTATACACGAGATAAGGGGGGACAAGAGAGGCTGGATGTAGGAAAGGTGATGGGAAAGGATTAGGGAAGGGTGGTGGTATGGTGAGGGAGGAGTTAGGTGCATTCTGGGAAGAATGGCGTGATGGTGATGAGTCAGTGGAAAGGAATACAGCGGGGATTAAAACATGTTCTCCTTACTGGCTAGGGAAGAGTATGCAGTGTGGTGAGATACATTGTTTTTCGAAAGTTTGGACTCACGCAATGAAACTCACCTCACTGAAAACGATTCTCCAGTAATTAGAGGAGGGATGGTTTAGAGATTTAGATATATACCCCGCGGGTTAAGGGCAACCCAGTTCACCCTAGGAAACTGTGATTCCGAATCAGGCAACCGGTTTCCCAATTTGGGCCATTAGCATTAGTTCGGTTTCTTTCCTCTCAATTTATCTCAAGAGTAATATATTGATATAATAATAATATAATGTAAAAGAAAAATACATTAACTTTTTTTTGTTATCCTGAGTCTTATCTTCTGTCCCGCTGTTAATAGCTCTTCAAGTCTTGAAGTTAGATCTTCTGCGTTGGCTGCAAAGAGAACTATAACATCTGCAAAAAGCAAATGACTGATTCACTCTTAATCCCTTCTCTACCCAATCAAGGGTTTTAAAAACTTCTTCCAAAACTGCCGTGAAGAGGTTGGGAGATAGACGAACTACCTTCTCAATCTTGAAGCCGTTAGTATCATTGCAGAAGCTCTGGTCATAGACACTGTGTAAGAGACGGGTGTACTGCAAGGAGGCTGATGGGGCGGTAGCTCTTCAAATCTTCTTTGCTTCCTTTCTTGTATAGAAGGGCAATCCTTGCATGGTTCCATTCCTTGGGACTTGGGACCAGCGATTGTCTAAAACCCTTGTTTTAGACAATTACTGAATAATTGTGCTAAAACATTAGCAATCTCTGTTCCACCAGCTGTCAGATACTACGCCAACACCCCATCTGCTCCTCCTGCTTTCCCATTCTTCATCTGCTTAATCGCCTCCATTACCTCCTCTGAGAGAATTGAGAGGGGAATTTGTGAGTTTCGGCTTCCCTCTTGATTTTTCTCTTCAGCATTTTCCATCTTCTTGTATAAGTTGCTAAAGTATTCTGCTACTGTCCTCAATAATGCTGGGCTGTTCTACGTTGTCGCGCCATCTCCTTTTTGTAAAGCAAACATCGGTTTCTTGCCTATTGCTAGGCAGAGGCCCTCTTTATACTCTTGTTGTTTCTTATGGCCTCTTGCACAACCTTTTCATTAAAATTCCTCACATCTTCCTTGATTGCTACTCTGATGGCTTTGCACAGCTCGGCGTATTCGATTTTATCTCATGGAATGTCTGAATTCTTTAGTTCTTTCGATCGATTCATCATTTGCCGGGTTCTATCACTAAACTTCTTATCCTTAGGTTTTCTTGGCATGTTTGCTACTTCCTCAGCCGCTTTCTTCACGACTTCCATAACTTTGGTTTCGAGTTCTTCCTCCTAAAGTGCTGAATCTATTTCTTAGTTCTAACTGTAATTCCTTCCTGTTATCTGATAGTTTACAGAAACTTATCTCATCCCTCCTGCAAAAAATCAACTTCTTCTGTTCCATTCGGGGTTTAAACGTTATTCTGCATTTTACTATTATATAGTCACTTCCAGCGTTGACGTTATCCAAAAGTTCACAATTAGTTACTGTGTAAAGTTTGTTTGCTAATATGTAGTCTATTTCGTTTTTGGTCCTCTTCATGTCCGTTTTTTTCTAAGGTTCTTTTAGAAATTTGTGTTATTCTGCAAAATTTACCAAGGCTTTGTTAATTTCTATTACCCAACCCGTACAGTCCAGCAACAGTGTCATAAGCTTCCCGTTGACCTACAAGAACATTGAAATCGTCCATATTGACTTTGTCGTAGTAGGCCACTTTGTCATGTTCGGTGCTGAGAGTTTGGTAGAAGGTTTCAATTTCCTCTTCGCCGCTGATGGTGCGTAGATCTGAATTACCTGTACTGAGTAACGTTCATTTATCATTAGTATGAGTTTGCAAATTTCGGAAGATACACCCCCAACGTTTACCATATTATCTTTAAGAGTTAAACTACGCGTAGTGTAATGTTGAAAAAAAACATAAATGTTGATTGAATAGTGTACAGTCACAGAGCTAATTTTATCTTTGTAATTATTTAGAGAAGAAAATTAAAACCATATTCTTGATTTTTATTTCCTTGTATTAGAAGTTATAACATAGGAAGTCCCCTCAGGTCTTCACATCACAGCAAATCCTCCCCCATTTTCTAATACTCCTCCATACTTTTGTTTTCTGCCTCTGCAATGTCCTCTGTTTGGTTTCTGAGGTTACGCCACGTTGCGGCCATTTCGCAAACTAAGCTTTATTTATTAAGCATTCGGAATGGATGAGGTTTTACTCCGCGGTCAGAGGGAAGCGCCCTAAAGAGGATGCCTCCGACGGATTTTTACGGTCCAGATAAATAACCGACCGTGTCTTAAATTGCTCCACTAAAAGTCTCATTTGCTGGAGATTTCGTTTTTTTACGATTGTTTGATTTTCGGAATCCGTCCGTTTGCTTACTTCGTGGCGCGCTGGATCCTCTTTTTAGAATTATATTCGCGATCTTTTGCGAATTCGTTGCATTCGCCAAGTTGTTTGCGAAAACACTGCGCTTCGTCCCTTACATGGGTGCGCCTCTGCCTTTCATAACTATTCCGTTTGTTTTCTTTTCCCACAATTTCGGTTCTTTTTCTTTATGCTGAGTGCCTAACTTCTTTTTTCAACCAAATGCTTTTGTGCTGTAAGAGAATCTATTAACCACTATTCCCAAGCCCATTATTCATTTTTTAACCTCGTATATTACTGAATGTGAATAAATGTTTTTTGAAAAGTGCTGTCCAGCAATTAACAACCATTTTGTTGATTGATCATCTCAAACAACTGATACCCAGTAAGGATTAATTGATCACCACCGCGATCTGGCGGTATTTAAACGCTGAAAGAGACCAATTCTTTGCATTCAAAACAGCCCTCCGTGACCCCTATCGTTTATGGAATTAATGTCTAAGTTTATCTCTGTATAATTTTAGCTATACAATAATATTTGCTTAATTCTTCAACTAATCCTTACAGAAAATAAAATAAAGAAATTTTGACAGTTGAAACGACTCTCGATTCCGTCACAAAATTATAAACTTGTCTCATTTGACGACAAGAATTTTTTTTAGTATAGTGAGGGACAAAGCCTTGAAGGAAACAGGTGAAAAATTATTGCGTATATTAGAATTTACTATGATTTAAACGATATGATATCTTAGTGAAGAGTATGTGCTGTTTATAATTGTTATATCAATTTAATGGTGCGATTCAGTTTGTTCGACTTGTCCGTATTCTTCCCATAATAATTCCTTCCGTTTTTTAAAATATCGTCAACTCACAGTCACTGTAAAATCTTTTAAACCATCTGCATTCGCTTAAAATATAGAATCACGTTCTCTTTACAACAGATTATTAAGAAATATATCGTAAATTCATCTTAAAACTAGACAATCAAAAGAACTCTATCTCTATCGTATAAAAAATTGATATCTATTATATAATATTCCTTCTCCGGATTCATTCATATATATATATATGGACGTTTCTCCAGATATACCTATGTATACGCTCACTCATTCATTCATAGGAATCAAAATTCTACCATGGGTTCGATGCCAGAAGGTCCCAGAGTCACGATTTTCTCCATAAAGATACATTGCAGGGATTTTAGAAAATTTTTGAGGCACCTCCCGGCAGTATTGAGAGTTGAAATTCAAGAATTCTCAAGACTCTGCATATCTGGCGAATATTATAAAGATATCTTAGAGTATTATCCTTGGTTTGCCGCTAGGTCAGGGAAATGTACTGCCATTTAAGATGCATTGCGAGGATTTTTAAGATTTTTTAAAATCCTTTCCCGATAACATCCCGGTAGCGTAGGGAACACAAAATCATAGGGGTCACGGGAAACACGCTCTTCTTTATTTGTATTTATAAGACATTCACCCAAATGTGCGTGAGTTTTTTGCCAGGTGGATGCAAATTCCTCATTTTTAAAATAAATTGCTTTGATTTTTAAGAATTTTTTCAATCCCTCTTTTTTCTTTTGAGGACCTTCTCGAATTGATGTCAACTTGAAATTTGTATTATCAATATGCTTGCAGAATTCAAGCGACTTTTACTTGTATGCTATATTACTGCTCATATTTTTTGTGATACATAATTTATAGTACAGGAGCAATATGCCTAATACATAAAATATTTCTATTGTCTGAAAAGTGTCTCTTCAATTGCAATTACTGTTTAGACTATATTTCTTTCATGTATGATTTAAATAGAAATTAAACTTAATTTTATATCCATAAATGAATTCAATAGAATAGTGCATCAGTTAAAAAGCCAATATTTATTGCATAAATACTCTTGTCGTTGTGTACGCCTTTCTTTCCATGCTAAGCAGCTTTATATTCTCTTTAAATTTTATTCTATTAAGCAAATTTCGGGAGTGTTTTTGCAAAGCTAACATGACTGCAATTCTTAACATCATCGTCATACATTGGTTGGCGTATAGCTCCAAATCGCCTAAATATGGTAGTGTGAGTAATTAATAAAATATATAATGTGGCCAACACATGACTTTCTCAATATTTATTGAAAACAGAAGCCTATGCCGGTATTATATAAATAACTCCAAAACAATGAGTGTTACAGAAAAATTTTTCAATCAAAAGTTGAATTATAATACATAATCTATAACTTTGGTACATAATTGTTTATACGTACATTGCATTCTGACAAAGATATGTATGAAAAACTTCCATTTCTGGATAAAAAACAACTTCCGGTTAACCATTATTCAAGAATACCTCCTAAGAAATCAGTGTTACGAAAAAATGTTTCATACAAAAGTTGTAGTAAAGTGCATTATCTATAACTTTTGTAGGTAATAATTTGTACCTACATTGCATTTTTACAGAGATATTTAAGAAACAAAATTTTGTTCCGGAACTTCCGGTTGAGCGATATTCACCAAAAACTAATCAACTGTAGGCATTGTTAGGAAAATACTAAATACGAGTTTTGGAAATGATCGGATGATCACTTTTTAAGATGGAAGAGCGGCCTCAATATTTTTTACCACAGATAGACATGTTCGGTATATTGGCGAAAACGAGCTCTATGGGCCCCAAAACATCTATTTTCGTCGAGATCTGGAGGTCGAATTTTTTTGCGAATACAATACTTTCTCTTTACTATGCATAGGGAGAAAGTAAAAATATATTCAACCCTTTCATCGCTAATAAATTATGTATCTAAAATGTGCATAAATAAAAGCAAGAACTGCCTTTATGTAAGAAAACCGTATCTGAAACACAAATATATAGACGATGAAGCAAAAATTAAATAAAAAACTCCATAAGGGTAAATGGCCCAATAAGGATAAGAAACTAGGTCTGTTCATAAAAGGGAAAAACAGAAAATAGAGACCTTAGCAATTTGGTTCCTTTGTGAAGCAGGAGACAAAATAAACTGCGAAGACGTTCTGAAGGGGAAATCAAAGGAGGAATCGGTGAAACGAAAATAGAATGGTCATCTTCAACATCATCAACCTAATGGAAGGAAGGCAAGGCATCCAACAAGAGAAGATCTAGGATAGATTATTCAAAATAAATTCAGGAAGATGCTTTGGGAAATGAAGCAATGACAAATAATTTAGGAATAAAATAGGGTGACATAAAATCAGAAGATCGATGGCCGAAGATTTTTGACTTCAGCCACAATGGCGTTATTATCGAGAAAGCGCTTCATCATAATCACGGAATTGAATTTGCAAGAGTGTGTTTTATTTTAAATGCTACCTACTCTTACTTTCAGACATCTTCCCATCAATTTATTACAAAGGTCGATTATAATACGACCATTTTGGATTTTTCTCAAACTCGCTTTCCAAAGAGAATACTTCTTATAAACCAGTCTCTTGGTTTTAAATCCGTTCGATGTCCCTTGTTTCTTCCCACTTGTGGAAACGGGTTATTTGAGTGTTTTTCATAAACTTCAACTTTAACACCTTCTTTAATACTTCTCTCGATCAAACCTAAACATTAAATTTTCCATTTTTTATATTATTAATATGACTCTAAAAAAATCAACTTATTGATTTCCTTATCAAATGAAAGTTGGAGACGGATTTTGTAGTTGCGAACGCAAGTACGGATCTAGAAAAAAATTTGGGGGGGGGGGTCCGATCGAAAAATTTAAAAATAGAAGATATTTCGGCTTTCACAAAACGTGACGTTAAAATTGTGTTAGACAAACTCGAATTTTTTCGCTAGTGATTGCTTATTAAATTGTGTTTTATTTGCGTTATTCGAGTTTCATTTTCGAAAAATAGGCACAAGTGATATTTCGGGGGGGGGGGCCCGGACCCCCAGGACCACCCCCCTGGATCCGTCCCTGTGCGAACGTATGCTAGATGACGGAAAAAGCACTTTCGGCTGATTTGAAACGTGTCGAAGGTATTGACACTTAGAAAAAATTACAATCATGCATAATATTCACAATGTTTAAAATGAACGAAAACCTACACCTCACTTTCCTCCATTTAACATTTCTACACGATTTCGTCTCTGTTAGTTTCATTCACTATGTTATTTTATCTAGTAATGAGTACTTGGTAGTGTTCCTCCTGGACAGCCATGATAGAGAAATATTTAAAAATATTATATCTACATTTTTTTTAAAGAATCGCATATTTAACGGTTTAAATTGTTGCTTTGGAGCCTCTTATTTTGCTCAGCACAATTCTAAATATCTTAGCATCCAGATCAAAAGGTGCTGCTTTTATCCAAACAATGCGTTTCAACCTCTTGGCAAGTGCCGAAGAATGGACAAGAAAATCACGCCCACAAATGTGAAAGTGCCTTAACGATGCTCTATTGTTAGCTTTCGACAGCGAGGGCAGCTGTTGATGGAAAGAGCATCACCTGTTGGCCTTTCTTAGAAACACTCCCGATTCATATGCATGTCCCGAGTTGAGAGATGTGCTTCCACGTATAAGGCAAAGGGAGTTTCTGAAAGTTGGAATATTATCCCTTTGGAGCCCTCAGGGGATGTGCCCTACGCCCACCCGCTAAAAGAAATATCTAACCGGGGCTTTTATTATTTCAATCGCAGATATAACTGTCGGAACTCCTCAAAACGTCTATAAACTATTAATATACTCGCTATGCTGTGCATAAAAGCTATCCAAATAAAGGCCTTTGAACGAAATTACTGCCAATAAGAGCGATAACGCTGCTGGATTAGGATCACTATAATAAGAGGAATTTGAAATCGTTATTTTAAACGTTTAGCCGTCGCTTTCGGTGTCGATGCATCGACGCCGCTAATGAGAGGAAGCTGCTACTCTATAAGCAATTCGTCGTTATGAACAGGGTTACTATAAACAACGCATCAAAGCGTTGCGATGGTCCCACCTCAGTCGTGATTTCCTTTGACGAGAGAAGATGTTAAAATGCGAATTGTGGTCCTCTGCCAAAATTCACGGGAATCGTTTCCTCGGGCGAATCCCTTCTCTCGGTCCGGTCGTCATGGATACAGCCTTTCACTCATCTCCCATTGGACAATCACTTCCGCCGTTCATTTGCTCTGCGATTGAGTTTCAGGAAGCCGCCGCACAGCTTTAGCCATAGAAACTCTGGATGGACAACCAAGAAGACACTTTGTGATACCTCCAAAATCCAGAATTTGATGCGAAAGTTTTACCCAGCATCCGATCTTCCTCGGGTTAATGAATGGATGAAGTTTTTTTACTTTCAAATGGTTATATCTTCTAACACTCTTACAGTGTTGCAATTCGGTAGTTCTGCTCCTCCATTGCATATAAAAAGAACCACTGTATCCTTAGACGCAAATCGTCGATTGGCAGAAAGACGCACACAAATCAATTTATAATTGTAGAGATCTTGAGGATATGATAATCATAATCTGAGAGTACTAATAAGACAATTATAACATAAAAGCCGGATGATAGAATCCTTCGGAATAGATTCCGAGTAAAAAATTCTACTTTTCACTAAACTATATTTTTTATCCCTGAAATGAAATTTTACGAATTCTCAGAGATATTACCATATCAAAGTATTATTTGCAAAGGGATGATTTTCCTTCCTTTCCGATTGAAACGCACCTTCCACGCGATATTTGTAATGATAAAAGAAATCGATATAATCACCTCTGTAACCCAAAATTATAATTGCTTCGCTGCATAGTTTTAAATGGGTTTGGGACCCCGGTTTGGAACCCACACGAAGTAGGTTTAGTCTCAGATTTAGAGATGGTCCAGCTTAGAGCAGCCCGATTCGTTTGTGGGGATTTCAGGTTTGATAGCAGCGTTACGGCAATGATAGATTCCCTCGGTAGGAATTCACTACAGATGAGAAGATCTGAATATCGTCGGAAACTTTTCGAAAAGTTCATTCGTTCAGAATTTATAGACGAAGTAAGTGAAATGTTAGTGCCAGTAAAGAGCGAACGAGAGAGGCATCGACGAAGCGTTATAGGGAAGTAATCGCAAGGACGGATAAATACTTTTGGTCGTATTTTCCCCAGGCTATTAGAGATGCTAATAGGGATGAATGAATAATGGTGGTGTATTACACCCCCTGCCATACGCCTCTGGCGGCTCGCGGGGTATATAACTAAATCTAAAATCTAAACCTAAATGCTAAACTATAGTTCTCCAATTAGATCGTCTCTGCTCTATTCTTAATTTAAAGCCTGTTTCTATAAATTCTGTCTCGCTCGGCTGATTCTCTACTTCGATGACCATCAGTTGAGGAAGATTTCGGAGGAATATGTTGGTATGGAAATTTCATTATGTAGCCATTCATTGAGTATAAGTGAAGAATGGCACATTTCAGGGGCGGACTGCAACTATAATAAGCCTTGCTGGAATTTAAGATAAAAACAATCATATTTAAATAAGGAAGTCATATAATGTAGCCAGTTTATGGCAGGGGGTTTTTATCCCATTAGCACCCTATGGAGCCGTTAATGTACAATGAAAGGTGAACACGAAGGGGGAAAACATTTCAGATGCTCATTCTCATCCTGCCATATTTTATTCAACCCTCTGTCCGTCTTTTATATTTTCGGCTTACATTTTAATAATTTTGCTTTCGAACCGCTCAAATAGATGAAGCCATCATTTTTCGACTATTACTTTATCCAACTCAAGTCAATAATATATATTTAAAAATCTTTTTTTCCGTCTGTAACATATTTATAAAACATCTTCTAAATGTTATGCCCAACGAAGAGATTTCAGTTTCTTAAAATGAAGACTTATATAATTTACTGAAAATCGACTATTGGGTCCATTTTCAATGCATGAATACAATTATCTAAAATAATTATGATTAAGACATTTTTTATGACGTGGCTTGGTGGTTGTCTTGCAGTGCAAATACGCCATTCACTATCTGCAATTTGAGGTCGACTGACCAGCAATAATCTGTCTTTAAAATATGTCCTAAGGATGGAGAGCAGTGCAATTGTTAAATAGCGCAGGTGAAAACCATTTGAACACAAATAAAATTTTATTCAATTAAATACTCTTGTCATTATGATGAGATAAAAACTGATGCTTAAAATTCAAAGTGAAGTATGACGTATAAATGTGGCCAAATAAAAAGTTGCGAAAAGAAAAGTGATACTACGCGGACCTGTGGTGGTTCCTTTCTGGAGCATTACGTATATGGCCAGAGGATCGACAGTGAATCGAATTGTGGAGTTCAAATTGTTCAAATAATTCTAAAGAACCATTAGAAGTCACGAAACGTGGTTTCCTCTGGCGTGCACCAACACACGCATCGTGCGATGATCGGAAAATCACTGAAGCTTTTTGAAGCTATACATTTTCCAGAATAAGCGGGAATGGCGGTTAATTTGTAACTGGACATTGAACCAAAGAAAACACCGATGGCACGTACGCATTGGACGTTGAGGGGACTGCGTTAAATCTATGACAAAATTTGATTTCCATGCATTGGGATTTTGTTAATAAAAAAGGTTTGCGTTAATCTTTCCTTCCATTGGCACGTGCATACATGACCAGACTGCGAGGTCTGGCTTCTGGACTTGACTGGAGGTCAAGCAGTGAAACAGCCACAACTTACCCATAAGTAATCGTGCACTATACGAATGAGAGGTAATGTATGCGATTTTCGCGAAATTTGAATTCCAATTCTCGATAGCAGGGAAATGCCTGACATCCGAAATCCCTGGCTATGAATCCTTATCAATTGTATCGCGAAATTGGCGAATTTCATTTACTTCGATTGGTGATTGACGCCTCAATCTAGGCTACTGCGTCTCTGGCGGATTCCTCAGCCTCTTGTTTCTCTCATCCTAGCAACGACATTCATTTTCCCACCATCGCCAAACGAGGCCATCAAAATATCCGATGAATTTATGCATTTCCTTCCGTGTTTGCGCAGTTTTCCGAATTCTGCATCCCTCCACAAGAGTAAATAACGAGGATCGAATTTCAATTATTTTCCCGTTGACCTCCCTGCACCGAATTAGGGCTAAATTAACGAGTCATTGTGTTTTCTGGAAAGGGAGCTTTTCCTTTTTGAAAGCCGTACGGATTCTTCGTTTTTCCGGAATCAAATCACGAATCTGCATCAAATATTGGATTTTCTTAAGGGATCAAAACGGTTCGGAGAGAATGCGTTTTACGTCCAAATGTAATTGAAATGATGAAAGAGTCACCGAAATATATTCCGAATAAATAATTGGAAAATAAATTTATAGCGGATGATCGCGATTAATCAGAAGTAAATTGAGTGTCCATCGTCGCACAGTCGGTCATCGAAAGCAAAAGATCGGGGTTCGAATCCCCATTTCTCGTCAGAAAGGTGTCAATCAACTCAGTACCAAATTAACCCTTAGAAAACAAACCACCAGCAACACTCATGTGATTACTCTGTTCACCAATTCACGTGGACAATAAACATTTAATCTTGTAATAGTTGAACCGTAGCCGCCATTTAGCTCTGGAAAGGAGAAAATGCTTATTATGAGGAGTCTCCTCATTTATCTGGAATGCTTTTTGTAGGAGTAAGTGCTCCATAGCGATTCCGTACGCATTTGTTTCATTCAATGAGTAAGCATGAGTTGAATAATTCATTTATCATCCCTCAATGGCCTTATTTTTATTATCACAAGCATGAAGAAGACTGGCTGAGATACATATGAATACTTTTCCAAGGGAAAAGACTACAGAGGAAAAATACCAGGAAAATGAACATGAAAAATTCTATTCTAAATTCGAAGCCTTTCACTTGAGGAACTACTGCTGTTTGAGTTGTCTTGCCACTTGTTTTGATTTTTCTCACATTTCCCCGTTTCTGCACCGGAATGTTAAACTTAAAATATTAAGATGTGATGTGAAAGTTGTAACAAAGTTTTCTCTTGAATAGAAAATTAATATATGTATTAATAAATTGAAGGCCTATGACTGAGTCGGATAAGATTATTTTTAGGTAAAAATGGAAGTGCACCCAGATCTTGGGTATTAGGCAAAAGAGTTTGTATGTTAAGCTTAGAATCGGAAAGATCTGGAATAGCAGCAGAAAGATGAACTAAGGCAACGGAATAAGAATTATAAAAACAATATGGAGTGACCGAGTAAGTTCTTCAACGAAAGAGCTCAGTAATTGATGAATTAAAGAAAGCTCCTCATTGTGAGGAATTTCAGCTTACCAAGGACCGTTTTGAACGAAATGGTCGAAGAACCGTCGAGGAAGGGATCTACGTTGGATGGTTAAAGGCTGATCAGTGTTAAGTGAGTGAGATGTTGAAGCGATGTCATTCGCCTTTTTCGCGGCACAGTTGTAAACCTAAAATTTTATACTTAGTTAGATATTTGATGTCTCAAGGTTATTTGATTTTCCTCTTTTCATGCAAGAGGTGAGATATAAGAGAAGCAACAACAAAAATTTATTGGGTATGAAAAACATGGATAGTTAAGAATTAAAAATGCCAATTTAAACTCACGCGGGCCGTACCTTACGTAGTTATGACCTTACAAATTCTGTTTCCATATTTTTTATGAAAATAAATATTCATAAATACATAAATATTATACAGAACATGCTGAATCAATTTATTTCGTTCAACTATCAGGAAATCAGTAAAAATATACACAACTATTCCAAATTAATTATCAGAGAAGCATACCTAAAAGTGAACGTGCATAGAATTATTATTATTTATTAATTGTCAAAAATAATTTGTATTTTATGTTCTGCTGCATTTTAAATTTTATTAAGTCGGAAACTGGCCATTGTTTACCTCCAAATAACTTCTCAGGATTTTAAAACAATGTTTTTGATCCTATTTATCCCTTTACCTATCATTTAATCATGACCACTGTGCGGTCTCATTGAATTTATTAGTTTTAGTGAGTATGAATTCGAAGTGGCACAGAAACTACTGTGCGGTAAACTTTGAATTCTAGAGATTCCTTTCACTCTATGCTTTCGCCTGAGAATGAGATTCTTCAAACTGAGTCTGTATCATTGAGATGACACTCGTATTTAAATGACGCAATTGCTGACGAGAGCAGTCAGCAATTTAGACATTCCAGTTGTAATGAACTGATTCCAGTGGAACATCCTCCATATTTCTAGTTTAAATTCGCTGAAGACAACAGAAGGAATGATACTCAAGGATTGCCTCCTGAAAGACCTGACGTGGAACCCGGGACTATATGGAAGATGAAAGGTGCTGAGTGTCGACATTTAATAATGTGCAAACTCTCAAAGATTTGCGTTCCCTAGTTTCAGAGTTCTGCGCAAACTTATACAAGATCACAAACGTTCTCCTTAATTCATTAGACACTCGCAGTGTCCAGGCGCATTCAGGTCTTACAGGAAAGAGTGTTTTCTAGGGAAATGCGACAAATTGCTAATTGGAATTCTGTTTGGCAGACAATTTAAGGAAGGCTCTATTATTAATAGGCAACCTCAATCTTGGCATGATTGGCATATTTCTAAAAGATTATGTTATTTGCATTCCGTAGCAGAGAATTGGACTTTGCTTTTAAAAATATTTTATTTAAAATAATTAAAATTAGTAAAATACTTAGCGTTGTGCTTAAAGAGGTATTTTAACGGTTATTTAAAACTTGGTAAAAATAAATGATCTATGATGAGATATGCTAGATCGTCTAAAATGAGAATATAACTGGATGAGATATCAGTGGTTCTATGAACGGACTCGCTCATTGATGCTTCTCCCATTTTCTCACCTATTCAGGTTGAGAGCGGCTCACCTCACCTATTCAGTTTTCTTTGATTCAAGGTCAATAAACTTCTTTTCTCGTCCATAGATATATTATAAAACAAGTAAGTTGAAGAATATACGAAGATTCAAAAAATGATAACTTATCATGTAATTACAAAACACTTTATTGTACAGCAATGTTAAATTTACTCAGATAAATCCGAGTTTCAATTATTAATCGGTAACTTTAATTCAAGATCATAAATCTTATCAAATGATACGTCCCTCACCAATGGAGTTCTGTCAGCCAATCTGCCTTTTGTGTGCATTGGATGTCCTAACTGTTGAGCACCTTGCATGTCACCTGTCAAAGCGCGGTCAATTGTATTTTCCAGAAGGCATTCTCAGCGATTGAGGCATTCTCGCTTATTTCGTTGTGGAAAACGACTATTTCTTATAGAGGCTTCAACTTTCCCAGTTATAATAATAATAATAAAGGACTTTATTCAGGGCGAGATTGAGACTATCAAGTCTCTTCTTACACCTAACCCTTTGTCATGTTGGAACAGAAAGAAATAGATATATTGCAAAAGTACAGAGAAGAAAACTACTATGTGGGTTTTAAAACCTAAGCTAAGAGCATAGGAAAACATTTCCACTGCAGGAAAATTCCCTCAGTTATAAGGGTTCTCGAGATAAGACCAATCAGTCTCACAGCTTTTCTCTTACGCTCGGGTCCCGCTTATTCAGGCGCGATTGAACGGGCAAACCGATCGAATATATCTAACGATTGAATAAGAAGCGATGGTCCTGGATGCTACGGCTATAATGTATTTATTGATGAGTTGGCGAGGAAAGCGCCGCTGATGTTGTGGGCAAGAACACGTGTGCGCTGGAGATTAATGGCTCATACGCCCTAATTACCTGAGAAGAAAGCGGGGAAAGAAGGACGCGACCGCCGCCGTGAATTACCCGCCCTGTGACGTCGCCGTTCCGTGACGGGCGATGCCGCCACGGTGGTCGCCCTCCTGTTTTTCCAATTCTGCACGAGTTGTTGCCTTCCGCCGCCCCATTTAACCTCTTCACGCTGTTTTATCTCTCATTAATGCGCCGCATTTGACGACGTTTCGGCGTTTCTCTTTTGTCCCTCCGATGCTGCGTTGGTAAAATACGAGTATAATAATTGGCGACCTTTGAATTAAAATTGTGATGAGGCAGCCGTCGAATACACCAAAAAGATACGATCGTCATATCTCGGCGTGTGAGTGCTGCAGTTCGTGGAGACGATTTGCATCGATTAAAAGTGTGCGGAAAATCGAATCTGGTCTACAACCAAGTGTCTGAAGCTTGCAAAACTAATGTCAGAATTTTGCATGTGTATATTGACTTATAATATATTATTGCTACTTGAACAATAACAAGTTGACTGCAGAGAATATTTAAATAATTAGAAATGTTTCATTCGTGAAAGGGTAGGCCGGATAACAAGTAAGCCGGATAGTACAGATATCTTTAAATTGTCACTTCCAAACGCCTCCCATTAAAAGCACCCTTTTTGTACCCTTCTTACTTCTAAAAACTCTTCCACCTACTTAGTACAGCCGGCCCTTTCTAAATATTTCTGACTATCCTATCCTAATTCACCACTTCATTATTAATACTCTCATGTTGACGACGTAGAGTTGTTGAGTAGTAACTCTGGAGAGTAAACATTTTAATTTTCTCGTCCTTAATTTATAATCTAATTTTTGGGATTTTCACTTTAAATGGGTGCTTTTCGTTTCTTCTAATTCCGTTCTGATAAAGGTTCGCGAAAATTTTCCCGAATATTTTGGACAATTATGTCTAACGACATTAGAAGCTCCATTACCGCATATTCATCACGGGAAATAAATAGAGGTGGAGTTACATTCAGTATATATATCTGTTGATTTTCTATTAAAACACATTAGTGTGTGGCAGGAAGTGTTAATACCAAGGGCCCGGCTCAAGAATAAAATAAACTATCTAAGAAAATTGGTTTAGAAAACGAATTGCCTTCAAATCCAATTTTCTTAATTTACGCTGTCGTATCGATGTGAGTAGTTGTAGTTGCTGTCTTCTTAACCTTCAGCTATCGAGTTACGCTTCCGTTATTTTTCCTCTTTTTCTAAATAATAATGTTTTAATTTTATAATTTCTAAAAGTAAATATTTAACTATCTTATTGGTTTTATAAGCGTTTATAAGAATGTATTTAGTCTAGAATTAAATGAAAACTTTGTTAAGGTTACTGCGTTAGCTTGATTCACGTATATCTGAGTTTATTTTGCTGCTACCGTTAAATGAGGTAATTAGTACAAAATAATGGTAATACTGTTTATATTAATTGTTAATTCACACATAAATTATGGATATTCCACGACTGTTATTTGTTTGTAAATAATTGTTGGTAATTTGCGAAGTTGTTTATGTACTAATATTTCGTTTATATATATCCTTTAATTTTGAATATTATTACAGTAATTTGCTAGTTTAGGTTCAATTTAATATTAAAATATGACATTATATGAATATGAAAGTATTCACCAAATTTACTAATGATTTTTTACCGCAGTATTTTTCACACATTTTAAGGAAATAATAAGGAAATGTGTGAAAATGAAGAAATGAGATGTGATGCGATATAAAAGTGTTTATTAATTGAAAGAGAGAAGTAACGTGCTGAAGGAAAGGGTGAGAATGCTTTTTTCAATTCTGCCAGCTTTAAAATAACGTTGATCATCCATTTATACGTTACATAAGTTAGAACTCTTTCGAAAGCGGCGAAATTCAATTATGGGCCGAAAGAAGGCATCGCTACGAAATGAATTAGAAAACGTACGTATGAGGCAAAAGGCAAACAGGTGATTCGCAAATTTAATCAACCCTGCATATCTCTGACACATCACTCGCAAAAGTTTCGACAGAATTTCCCATGTGATTCAATTCATTAAGTGGACGAAGACAGATAAAACGGCGAATGGAAAGAGAACTCGATCTGCTCCTTGGAGTCCTTTGAAATGGCCTCTCTATGACCCTTACAACGATTTATATTGCTTTGAAAAATCCTCTTTCCTTTCGAACCATTTTTGCGCTATTCGAAAAAAGGGTCGTCCACTTCAAAAGAGAAAAATGAGATTTTCCAATATCTCGAGAATAGGTCCGATGTTACAGATGTCTCCATTTCTTCTTTAATCTCATCAAAACCTTATTTCATCAGTCTGGAAAATTCTACAGATGTATATACGACTGGTTTCATTGAAATGGGGTTTATTTCTCTATTCTGAAACCAAAAATTTGAGGTAAAACATGGAGGCAGGCGATTTTCACCTCAAAACTGAATATACGCGAATCTATTCATTTATGTGAGAATTTCATTACCTTTATCATAATACTATCACTATTACATCATATCGAGTGAATTGTGTTAATATCTTTAACATGATGCAATGTCTGATCTCTTTAATCGCAGAGTTGAAAAAAGTATCAATTCATAGAATATTCATTATTATCTAAATTCTTACAACTCACGGCACTTTCATTATGGAAGGCGTAGATTAATATCCAAATCTTCAACTCACGAACAAAAAGTATTTTTTAAACTACAGAAATATTTCAGATTGGTCTTCTGGTTATGCTGACATGTCAGTTTCAATAAAACCGTTTCGTAAATTCATGCGGATGATGTTTGAAAGTTATTTCGCAGTAACCTGGAGACAAATTTTGGATACCAAATTGCTAGGAAAACCAGATAGAGAAATAAATATCAGATTGCATCCTTGTATTTAAAAATGCGCGAGTATTATAAAATTCCATTTAATGTTTTGAAACAGACAGACGTTCAAATTAAGGGAAGTCAACTCATAGCTCCTCGCGTGTCCTTTTCGTTTGGGAGATCCTTTTGGAAAATCGGAAGAAAAAATTGACTTGATCTTTGGTCGTCACTACTATCGAGACTGATAAATTATAACAATTTATTGACAAATATCATATAATTTGCGAATCTGCATCATGGTACAGAAAATGAATAATCCAAGGGTGGATCATAAGGTTAGGTAAAAAGAGCTCCAACGGACAGAATTTATTTTACAGCCTCGGGACATGATAGACCTGCGCCCACTATTTCGCGAAGACATTAACTTTCAAAATATATCTGCTACTAGCACACCGAAGCACCGATGCCAGTGATCCGATTAAATGGGCTGTATGTTCGAGACATTGCCCACACACATTTGAAGCAGTACTTCTGGTCGGGTGTCCTCGACCATCTTCCCTAAAGTCTGGACCTCTTTCCCAGTGACTTCTTCAGGCCATTGAAGAAGCACTTGGGTTGGAGGTAATTCGAAACTTTCAGGAGGAAGTTCAGAATGGCGTCCGGAGACGGCTTCTCAGTCTTGTGCTCGATGCTTTGCTCTACCATTCTGGGGAGTAGAGTGACTGTCAAGAGGTAGAGAGTTACCTATCATTTGTATCAGTACGTGTGTAGTTTATATCTACAGTTCATCTTACTTTACTTGTGATCCGCTCCAGTAGAATAGATGTTTAAAGTATTTGATAAATTCCCATTCTAGCAGTATACAAATCGGTATAGTTAGTATCGGTATATAGCTATAAAAAAACAAGCTTAAGATATATTTCTGTATGTAAGATATATGTCTGTATGACCTTAGGTCGGAATGATCGAGTGATACGTGAAAAGGATTTTCCCAAACATTTTAATGAGACAATTTTAATTTTTTGGTATTCGTGATGTATTCATAGCCTATCCTGATTGAATGCAACGATAATCGTTATTCATGGAATCACTGTGATTTGTTGCAAGTATTTCTTATTTAAAGCACTGTTTTAGTGAGAGAAGCAATTACCTCATCTTGACTAGACACAAATGGCCATGGAAAAGGTTAAGCATCAAAGCAGATGTCGGCGTGCTGACTTAACAGCAGGTATTATCGTAGTAATATCTTTAGTTATTGAGCCAATATGAGCTGATGTTTTTTAAGCCGTTTACTGATAAGTTTAGTAATGGTTGGTTGGTAATTGGCTTGATTTTGAGTTAATCAAATGTCAGGTTTGAAATTGTCACTTTCGATAGTTGACAAATGAGAATGGACCATATAATTAGGGAAGGAGAAATGAATGTCTTGCTAAAATTATCAGTGACTCGTATTGAGAAAAAGGTTTATTCCATTTTTCAGAAAATTAAAATACAAAAGCCTGTTTTTTATACACCATTTCCATATTCATATGACCTTGGAGTGGAATCTTTTCCGAGAGGTGGCTTTAGGCAGATTTGAACATGTCTAACCGGAAAAGAATGCTTTGATAAATTTGAACTTCTAATTCCGGTGTGGCTTGTTGTTCGCATTTTGGGGTGAATTCTCATTTGGGATATAAATTTTCAAAGTTGCATACTTTTGCAATCCGATAGAACCTCGTAAGCAGGTGATAGTGTAAGCGAAGAGACCTATCGAAGGAAAGCAAATAAATGGGCATGTAGATCGCCTTTTTTCGTCTTAGACGCTAGAGGTCGCATTTGTTTCGCAAGGAGTTAGTGCAATTCGCAGTCATTGATTATTCCCCCAAACACCTGCCCCACCGACCGTAAAAGCCGGATTCACGCCCAATGCACATTTTTATTCTCCGCCGGCGAAACAAATTCGAAGCGCCTTGCGTGTGCACCTCGTTGCGAATTCATGATCGTAATTTTTGGGTCCTTGTTTTAGAGGCGGACTCTTTTTTCCTTCGACAAGGAAATTTCCTAATGGCTCGCCTTGTTCCGCAGATGTCTTCGATTTTTATCCTTTGCTATTCTTCCGGTTTGTATTTACAGGCGAATCGATGTTTTCCTTTAAAGCAGAAGTTGTGCCCCCGCACGTCTACGCTCGAGGCTATTGATCGTTCGTTATCACCAGAAGAGGAAATTACGCTCTTTACCTACACATATATAAACATACCCATTTAAATACATGCTCCAAGTAACACCTTTGTTTGTTAAGTTTGAATGTATATTTTTCTTTTCATGCTTAGCTACTGTTCCCCTTCACCGATGAAGTCCTACGCTCTGATGAACTTTTCAGGAGGTGCTGCTCCGAGGCAACAGTAAAAACGAACACGCACAACCAATCACTGATCGAAAGAATCCGATCAGCCGGGATTCGAACCCGGGACCTTGGGATAGGAGCGATAGCTTAGATGGCATCCACTCGGCCATCTAAGTCGGTTTTATATTGATTTAATTTAAACATTTTTGAACTTTCTAATTTTCTATGGGCTAATTATGCTCCGTACCTTTGGAGTTAAAACTATAAATCAAATAATGTGAACATTCATACTAATATGCTACTTGTGGATCATTTTACTTACGTATGGAGAAAACAGTTAGGATAGAAGATGAAGACATTACTATATTTCGAAATCTGCCGCACTTAATGTTAAAATATATTCTGGATTTATATAGTTGTGATTCCTACGTTTTATTACAAAGCGCTTACGTATGTTCAAACCATAAATATATTATTTAGAGAAATTTATGGAATAAATATAATTTTTAATAGAAATTCTAAACTGGTTGCGTTGAGTTTTCTAGTTCAAAACGTACACAAATATGTACGCATGTATGCATACCATCCACAGGTACTTGTGTCTCTCTGACGTGCAACCAAATTTTAAAATAAAATATTTTCTAATTCATCGATGGTAACACATTTGTCATTGATCTGCTTTCCTTATCATATAAAGCATGTTTGTTTTGAATAGATTCAATCGTAAGATTCTTTGGTTGAGTGAGGTCGCAATGGAAATCAACGGACGCATTTCATGAGTACTATTCCGGGCAAACGGGATTCCCGTTGAGAATCTCAGCGTCGTTCTACGACTTTCTTGGCAACGACACTCTCTACGAAGTCGAGTTCGTTCTTCTCGGACCAAATTGGACCAAGAAGCTGCGCCGAGATGCAGCCGTGTAACGAACATTTGCCCAAAAAGAGAGAAGTTGATTGAAGGGGGAATTCAGAAGGACCCTCCGTGAATGCCTCACGCACGCACACGCGTAATTGAAGTGGATCTGTTTATCGCAGTCACATTGCGCGTGAAATGCGAGAAAGTAAGGGCCGAGAAGGCAAAGGAAAGGAGTTTTTTCGCAAACTTCCTAAAAAAGGAGATAAAGTAATCATAACTTAGCTCCACCTATCAGACAAATAGATTGTTCTTTTATTTACATTTTTTGAATTTTCTTCAGAGATAAATGGAGGAGGAATTAATTAACGATAGTAGAATATATTCATTTGCGTCAACAACCATTTTACAGCCAACTTGGGCCCATGTCTTGCACTTTTCTCTCTTTCAACCCGAGCTTCTCGTCGCCATGTTACTATTAAAACAAAGGCGATGGAGGAAAAGAAAATCGTGGAATCACTCAAACCATCAAAGCATTGTAGCTGCATTCTTTTGCTCTATTTTCCATGGGAATGTTGGAAGGTATTGGTGTACATCTGGTCATGGACTTGGGAACAGCGCAGTTGTACGCCGCTGACAGAACGCATCCAATAAGTTATGCTTTGCTATTTTCCGATGTCGATTGACTTTTTCTTTTCGACAACGACATACTCCTCTTCCATTACAAAATTTCGTTCAAATCGGTGGAATAATTCTCATGGTCTCCCTTTGTGATTATGTAGGAAGAGGGATCTCTTATAGTTGTATTGGCAGTTTTGTTGTAAATAACACACAATCTTTGTTTCGTTAATTTCTATTCAAGATTTAATACATTGTTAAGTTCTGTATCTTGTCCCGCTTTCTTCATAAATCATAAAGCCTAGATTTTTCGCGTTGGCTGCAAAGAGCGCAATATGTTATTTTCTCTTAAACCCTTTCCTTCCCAGTTAATTCCTTCAGATACTTCTTCCAGAACTTGTGGTGGTAGGTAGTTGTAGAGCCTTCTTCTCCGTATTCCATTCAATTGACTCTCCTTACCGCATTTCGGAATTTGGGGTGCTTAAGTTGATGCTATACAACATACAGGTTTATTCTGCATTTGCGAGATATATTTCAATTATCTTCTGCTACTTTAAAAAATAATATAACTGCTTAACTACAATTCGTACTTGCCACATTTGGAAGCCCCTGATCAAGTTCATAAAAGGCGGAACGAAGAAAAGTCAGTAAAATTACTTTAGTACTTGACTGGACTGCTGTATAATATGTTTGCAGGGTCCCTACGGACAAGTGTTGAATCCGAGAATTAGAAAATGTGAAAGTCTGTGGGTTTTGTTATAAATTAGTACGACAAATCCGTGTGCGTTAACAAGCTGCTTTATTACGCTGGGTGGTAATTTTCAGCTCAATAAATTAGAAATGGAACTTTCTCAGAGAATCTTGAGGAAGAATGCTGAAGGTATTGTTAGAGGTGATATTGGAGTAACGATAGACTTATGTTAGATTAATAGAAACAGACAATAGTTGGAAATTATGAAGAGTTGATTGGAACAAAATATATTGGAGGATCATTTTTTAATGGTGGTACTCCATATTGATGAAACTCAACCAATGAAGACAAAAAGTTCTTAAAATCCTCACAACCCGTAAAATTCCCTGTACTCTTTGTGCTGGATCAAGAATCAATATGTATAAACAAATAGTGTAATCAGCTGCATTTCCAGTAATTAAAAATTATCTATGATTGGTTACAATCAACAATTATCATCATTAACTCAGTTGAAAATGGGGTCGATAATTTATTCAAAGGATAATCACATTGAATAAACTGATGAAGATGAATCTTTAGCTGACGTTTTTTTTCTGTGTTGGGATCTAATAGCATTCATTAATTGACATTTTCTCGTATGAGGATCCAATCCATTGTGCATCGATAACAACATTTAATAACAAAAAGTAATCACCGGATTTCGAGAGACTAAGGCAATGTCTCTTTAGTTTTAAGCGAAAAGAAGTCTTCCAGTTAATTTGAGAGAAGATGACGCATGTGTAACTGAATGAATCGCTGTTTCTGAAAGGCGTCCGTTGAAAAGTGCAAAACTGGCATATCTCCGCCTCTCAATTTCGCCTGTTTTAAAGAGTGCCCCGAGGGAGAGAAACCCTTTTCCCTTCCAAACTTTACACATTTCTTATCTTTCCCTCATTCGCAGCGATCCCAAGGTCACCGGAGAAAGGTCGATGACAATGGGAGAAGGAATTCATCTCTTGAGAAATTATTTGTCACGACTAACGGTGGGATTTTCAATATTTAAGAGGATCCCTGAGTTTTTTATGCCTTCGGAAATAAAAGGTCTCCTTCTTTACGCGTCCTCCCTCTTTCACCCTTTGTCTCCTTTTTCTTCTAAGAGATGAATTTCCATTTATTCTCACGTTTTCTCTGCCTTTTAGTGAGCAGATGCCGCATCATTCTTACGGGTGAATAATTTATTGTCACATTGTAACTATCATTTCACTGTCGGCTCTAATCATCGTTACCAAATTATTTCCTTATTAATTGTAATTAGATGCTCAGCGTTTGCGAGAAAGCAGCCGCATATCACATTGTTTATTGCTTTAGAAACAATAATTTATTTTTGTCTTAATGACTTTTTCATGGTAATGAAGCAATGTCCCACGTGATGTTAATGATCGCTTATGATAAACGCATTTTCACACGCTTGGAATAGGAAGCTCCTTAAAAGGTCAGACTGCATGGCCAATGATTCCACCAACGAAATCATTATTCCCACGGCTTTTAGAACACGTCGAACAAATTTTGCCTTCTTGTTTTATCTTCTTCTTTCAGCAATCTCTCTCTTCTCAATGTATCACCCACACAACTCTCTAATGTCCAATAACAGTTAATCCTCCATTTTTGATGTTCATGTTTCACATCAGTGAAATTAAAACGCCCCCGCCTGATGATTATGTTTTTTTTACGTTTCTCTGCGTCTTCAGCTCCTTCCGCTTCCTTCTATAGCAGCTGCTGTTCATAAACTAATCTCTCAGAGGCGATTTCCATTTCAATAGGGACCTTAGAACGAGTACTGGTCCTGTTTTTCATTATCGAACCTGGAACTGTCTTCTCTGGCGAATTCCATGGTTTATTTGTACGACGTCACCGTAAAATATTTGAGAATATTCACCGAGAGCAATTGCAATATAAATCTCATACCTCAACTTATGAGAGGATTTATTTGAATGTATAGTTTAACATAATCATCTACAGTCCTCTTAGTTTCAACTTTTCATTATTTTAATCTTTTGCCGTTATCACTCTTTTTACTTTCTCCATATTCGTAGTACAGAGAAAGTATTGTTTTCATGAAAAAAATCGATTTCGAGATTTCGAACGGAAATACATGTTTTGGGGTCCCTAGAACACGTTTTGACCATTTTCGGAATGAATGTCTGTGTGTGTATGTGTGTGTGTGCTTGTGGGCGCTCTAACGTAAAAACTATTAGCCGTATCAATACCAAACTTCATACATAGCACTTTGGTGGGTGCTGTCAGAGTTGATTCGTTTTTGGAGTAAATCGGTTAACCGAAAGTCGAGCTTTATTCTTCGAAGCAAATTTCCGTTTTTGCAAAATATCTCCATTAATATGATATTTAGGTATATTCTATTACTCATAAAAGTTCTAGAAAATATAATTTACTATAACTTTTGTATAAAACATATTTTATATAACTGATTGTTTAGGAGTTATTCGTGAAATACTAATAAACCGGAAGTTGCTTCCGGTATAGTTGTTGTTTATGTACTTTGTGGGCGCTTTAACATGAAAACCATTTGTTGTATCAACACCAAAATTCGTATATAGTATTTTGGTTGGTATCGTTAGAGTTGATTAGTTTTTGGAGTAAATCGGTTAATCGAAAGTTGAGCTTTAGTTTTTAAAGCTCGTTTCCGTTTTTGCAAATTATCTCCATTAATCTGATATTTAGGTATATACTTTTATGCATAAAAGTTTTAGAAAATGTAATTTAATATAACTTTTGTATGAACCATATTTTTGTATCACTAATTGTGTAGGAGTTATTTTTAAAATACTGATAAACCGGATTATGTACGTAGTGGGCGCTCTGGGCAAAAGGCCAATTTCATCGTTTTTCATCGAACATGTCCCGAAAAATATTATTTATAATGTTTGTGACGTAAAAGATAATATGATATAAATTAATCACTTATCTTCCAAGTTTAGATTGAATATAGAGTTCGAAAATACTGTCGTAGATAAATATTTACATCTTATATATGGAGAAAGTTATGTGCTGGCCACATCAGATTTTTTAAAAGATCTCCAATGTAAAACTGGAGAGCAATTTGAATATGGGTGTATACCGTCTTTTCTGTTTCAATTTCAATTGATACAATTAAACAATCCGTGAATAAGAATTTCTCTGGCATAATGGGTAATAGTATATACCCAGAATAACTAAGAGATGTGAGGTCTGTTTATATATATATTCATACACATTATTTCGTGGTGTTATGAAAATTGCGTGTTTTTTATTTAAAGGCCAACTTTCAACTGAGAGAAAGAGGTCAAGATGCATAGAACGCAAAACGAGGATGAGTCATTTACTTTAAGTTTGTTATATTTTAAATTAAATAAAGTGTTAATCACATTAAATCCATTATTTTTAATTAATTTAACAAAAAATTACAATTAATATATATATATATATATATATATATATATATATATATATATATATATATATATATATACGTTTATCGCATCTTTTAGCGCCTTTGAGTTGTGCTCCAATCTGCCACTATTTTCTTGGGATTTTCGTTCGGTCAACAGACGTTCGAAAGAGAAGTTGCAATTAACTGTGGGCATTGGTTCGATGCGCTAGTCAGATCAACCGACACAAATATCGCGGGAGAGATCGCAAATCCCAGTGGAATTCAGCCGCCATTCAGAGTCGGCGGCTTTGCGACGAATTATACCCGCTCGACAGTGTCCAAGAGATGGGAAGATACTCTGCAGACGATGTAAGAGGCGATTGTGGAAGTCAGCCATGCGTGCGGCCATCCCACAATGCAACGCGGTTCTAAATCGGATGCAGCATGCGCTTCGTTCCTCTTCATAATGATTCCATGGAAACGCAAATGAAGATCGGGCGAATGGTCGGAAGCAGAATGGCGATGAATGAGGTTGATGAAAAGGAAGAACGATACCGAAATAAAGACGACTAGATAAAGAGATATTGTAAGTGTGGATGAATGATAAAGATGTGAATGAAAGTAAAGTCGGCCGTGGTGGCGGAGTGGTTAGCGGGCTATCGCGTTGACGCTCCAACCTCACGGTCTCGGGTTCGGATCCCGGCTATTAGGATTTTTCTGGTTAGGGAATGGTTGTCTGTGTATGTTGTGTGTGTGTGTAAATGTTATCAATAAAAAGGAAAATACAAAAAAAAGTAATAAAATATAAAAGGGGTTAATTGGAGGAATGACCTTCGAAGGCTAAAATTCGCACATAAAAAGACGACATTATTATTGTTATAAAGGGGGAGGAGGGATGAGAAAATCCAACTGAAAAATTCTGAGAAGGAAAGAACGAAGTTGAAAGATATAATAGAAATATAAGAAAAGATGAATGAATTTAACGAAAGATGTATGCAAGGATAGGAAATCGTGGATAAGTATTATAAACAAAGATTCCGCTCCGCTTTTGTACATTTGGATCCACCCAATATCTCCAGCTGTCACTCAATACTATTCAGCACACGTAGCACCACGGAATTTGAATTTATGCATTCTTGAACTTCAGATGGTTCGAAGAATAGTCAGAAAGAAATGCGTATTACGTTAGTTTTCATTTGATGGACTTCTTTTGAAAATTGAATATGAAAAAACGGTCATGCGGAACGTTCCGTGAAACTTTGTCTTAATAAAATATCTAACATTTTCACTACAGCGAAGTTTCCTAAATTATGCAGTTCGATATGTTAACTCAATTTCTAGACGAGATTTAAACTTTCTTAGCAACAGCGACTCGGATGTAGATTCATACGAAAACAAACACACAAGAGCGGGGGAGGGATCTGAAAAAGTTGTATATATATCTAACATATATTTCATATAAATAAAATGCGATTATGTGTTAATATACTAATTTTAATGCATTTTAAAGTAGAAGATTCTAAACATTGATTAATACCTAAGCTATGTCATTGGAAAAGGTAAATAAACAATGGATACAAGTAGCCAAGGAAAATGAAATATTAGAGGGATGTTCCTGGCAAATTTGGAGCAGGAGGAATTGGAAAGAAATGAGGAAATCAGAAATGAAGCACGAATCACTAATAAGATCGTAGTTGTGACGTCACCATTTGACAAAATATCACATTCCCACAATATCACGATAACAATTACTTTCAATAAACAGGTCCATCTCTTGCGCAGACCCCAATTCCTAGTTTTTCTTAAATTTGCGTCTTTCAGGAACGAACTGTAAAGGTGCAACGCATATTTTCAAAAATATTGACAGTTCTTAAGATATTAACCGTAGATTTACAGCTTGGAGATTGTTTCCAAGTGGGCTATAGATGGTTTTGATCAATCTTTCTCACACACGACATAGAATAGCCCGAAAACCGGTTACAACCCCATCCCACCCAACGAAAACTTCGGATGGGAACATGTTTTGCTTTATTCGTAAGACACAATTAAGAGTGGGGCAATTTAACCTTGATATCCTCATTTCGGGAACTAACACGAAATAAATTATGACAATGGATTTATAATTGGGTCTCGTTCAAGGGGAGGCCGCAATCAAGATGGCGCTGAGGAAGTGTTCCTTCAAAAATGTGGTGCATGTGTGCTTTCTATATGAGGCCCTCCTATTTGAAAGGCCTTACCCATCCTCTTTCGACTCCAAAAAGAAATGGAATCCCAGAGTTAACCGAGGACCTTTCCTCATTATCTTCGACATCGGTCACGTGGCCCCCCGAATATAGTCTCTTAAAAGGTTCCCTTCCTTAATCCGCGATTTCCTTCTGAGGGTATTCACCCTAGCGGAGGAAACTCTGTTAGTAAAGAGGAATATGCTAACAGTAAAGGGTCATACTTCCTTTGCACCCATCCCATATTCTTTTGGAAAGATGGCGATGTTTAGATCCAATCAGTCACTTTGATTTCGCTTTGCGAACAAATGTCGCTGGATGACTTCAGAGATACGCCATAGAAGACTACTTCTAAGGAAGAATAAGTGAGGTTTAACACGAAGAGTTTAATTATCTTCTTTGAGTGATTTCTGTGGATGAAAATGTGTTAAGAGAAAGTGTCGTTCTTAAATTTAAGTAAATGAATGAATCAAGAAAATAAAACAACTTAATTCCATGAAGAAAGATATTATTTTTCCATATTTTTAAGTTTTCAATGCCATTAGTTATGAGCAAATGAATTTAAAAGGAATTTAAACATTAATTTTTAGGAATTTTAAAGCTCTAACAAAGAAAACTCTAGTATTCTTAATTCTTACCAGAAAGTAATTTCAGGTGCAAATCATAACTCTGACATAGAAATCAGCTTTTTTCGCTTCTTCACATTATAAATTACTAGCTGAAGTACCCGTTGCATCGCAACGGGGAACTTTAAATTGATAAATACGGTTGTTACCGTCTTTATCGTAACACATGCCTCATAATTTTAAGTAGATAACAAACGTCAGGCTTTAGTAATTCTTTCAAAACCAATGAACCAAGGAAAAGTTATAAATAATTCTACAAAGTCATCTCGACTAAATATCTTTTGAATGGACAATTTCCTCGATTAAGACATCTCTCCATTAAAGATGATAAATGCATATTCGAAGATGAAATTACGATTAGTGGCTCTACATTTAAGGAGCAGTTTTCAGAGAGGCGCAAAGGGATCAATAGATTGATGATAACACACAAATAACAGAAATAAATATCATTTTGAAAACCACCAATTCATATTCTTTACGGAAAGTGAGAAAAACACTACATAAAAACTGAACACAATCATTAACACAAGCACTATCATGGAACTGGCAACTACGATTAAACATCAGTGATAGAAATATCGTAAATGTATATGGGACGGAAGCACTTAAAAAATAACAAATATGAATCACTTTTCGCATTCTGCGTATAAAACATTAATTGCTTTACCTTTTTGATCAGGTATACGATGTTGGAGATTAGCTACAACTTCAAAAATTGCAAACCAATTCCTTAAAGATTACCTACCTACTATGAACACCAAATCTGGGAAATCTTTATCATCTTCATTAACTCCATTTTCGTCAATCGCTAAATATACATATTTTCAAATAAATTAGAATCAACAATTAATTTAGAAGATTATATTAATAGCATCTGCAACTTACCAGGTTATTAATTCACATTCAATTGATAGCGAGAAGACAATTTCTGTCAACGCACAATAAAACTGTTTTAGTTCACGTGAAATCATTTAAAAATTACGTTGTTATAAATAAAACTCGGTTGCTACAGACGCTCAAACAAAATTTGAATGTTTTAATGTTCGTGTAGTTTGCACGAGATTCTTCACAGTTCGTAACTTCAAAAAATTTACTCTCATAAATATTTTTCTTCAACATTTAGTCTATCTCTTATTTCCAGAATAAATTTCAACTGGTCATTGATTCTTTATGTCTTCTTATGGAATTACGCATAAGCTTGGAATCAACAATCGCCTTGAACATCCAGAGAATGGGTTTTTTTATAGCATCAACATTTCGATAAAGTATTCACGCATTTCATTTCGTAATTTGAATCGAAAACGATATTCCCCAACTAAAATAAAAATCTTTATTCTATTATCCTTATTTTTATGCTTTCAATTTTGCAAAAGAAATGAACCCTACAACGAAAAAAATTAACTTAACGTGTATTTCTTATGAAAACGTTTTGACCCATCTGAGTTTGTACCGTAGTCCTTAATTAAATAAAAAGTAGCCTATACTATGCGCGGGGTCAACATTTAATAATGTAGAAAATTTCAAAGTTTTGTGACTCTCGGTTCTCAAGTTTTTAGCGAACATACGCACATACTCATACTCAATTTTATATATTTTGATTGATATTCTTGAAAGTGTATGCTAAAGAGCAACTATTTTCCTTATATGAATTATTTAAATGTAAACTGTTCACGTTAAATGTCAAATAATTCAGATGGAATATGATGTCTATTTTTGGAAACTGCAATTTAACACTAAGTCATAAATTTTGATTTTTTCGCCATCAGTGAGAGAATATAATTTTTTATATGCATTTCGGTGTGTTATATGTGTAAAGTATGTATTTTCACGTGTCTTTAATATTTATCAGTCTCTATTTATCTAGTTTCGTTATTAACTAGATTTACCATTTCAGTAATAATGTCATAACATCTTCTAATGTCATAACATTTAACTTCGTATCAAATATTTGATCATAGCATTTTTTTCCTACTTAATGAAAATCATGCCATGTGGGGCCTCCACCCGATCTTTGAAGGCCTCTATTAAGGTCCTTAATGGGTTAGCAAGGCCTTTCCAGTGGCTGCCCGGACGATTCGGGTTTTATCGCTGCGCGGATACTTTAATGTTTGAACCTTCCGTGGACAATTTGTAAGGGCTTCTCGTTGCATTACTGAATCCAAGGATTTCGCTTACCCATAATGGTTGGTGGAATAATTTAAGCAATAATTGAAGTAACAACGTTTTCCAGAAACGTAGCTTTAGAATTAACTTCGCATGAACAATTTTGAGAATTAATTCCATCATTGTCCATTAATTGGTTATCTACTTAATTTTATAATAAATTGGTATTGATTAAAGTGATGATGTTTGCGATTTAATAAGCATTACTGACTAGATTGGTCAATTGAATAGCAAAGAGTTGTCTCTTGAAAAGAAGGAGACTTTAAAGAATGGCTTGTCCGCCTTCTTGCAGCGTATGACGCTCATATTCTTCATGCCTTTTCACAAATACTTGTGCCGTATTCTATATTTCGCTGTTAGGCCATCGACATGTCTCATCTCGATGAATCATTTTTGAAAGTTGCATTTAGCTAATCATTATATATATTTTTGCAAGTGCACCAGTGGTCCGATGATAACTTCAAAATTCTATTAATATCATAAGATAAGGATTAATTGTGATAATAAATTAAAATATAGATATACCTGACTAGAATATGTATGACACTAACCCTTGATTCGCGAAGTTATGCCTAAGTGAGCCACCAAAGCTCGTATTCCGTTTGCATATACATTAAAACATTTAGAAGCAAATAAATGCAGGGAAAGTATAGTTTGTTGGTAATTATACACAGAGGGCATCAGAAAAATAGCTTCCCAATTTATAGAAGTACATATTCAAACGGGATTCCTCAATCTTTCTTTCTCTCGGCGTCTCATTTGTCTCATTGAAATTAAAGACAAGCGAGAGTAAAACGCATCGATCTCCAACCACATTTCCATGATTGTCTCCCAAAGTATACTTTTTGCAAACTCGCTTTCGCGACCCCGAGGAAAACATTTTTCGCCGAACGCAGTTAATTAATTAAAGTTCTCCCAAGAAATTTCAGAAGTTTATAATCTTGGGGTTTTGGGAAGCAGGTCTGATACAAGTGTCACTCTGGATGTCTTTCTTTTAAGTCACGTCCTCTCCGCGAAACTTCTCTCATCATGGAAACCGCCTCTTTATCCTTTATTTATTCCGAAGAAAACACTTTTTGCTTTTTTACGCATCCGAAATGTTTGACGAAATCTCCCTTCCTTTCTCTCGAAAGCTCTCAGAAGAGTCCCTCTCATTATAATTTTGCTCTTTGTCGCTTCTCACGACCCCAATGGCCTCCCTCACATACAATTCCCCTTTCACTACTTTCCTATCCTTCGATACATCTTTCGTTCTTTACTTCCAACAGCTTTCCTCGACTCCTTCTCTGTTTATAAACCATTCTGATTTCCTCGATGTTGTCTTTAAGGATAGAAAAGAGTCTTGGTTAAAAAAGCTCTTTCACACGATTAACATAGCAAAGCAAAATATCGGTGTGCAAGTTGCTACCTGGTCATATCGTGTGCAAGAATAAATCACTTTACAAATGCTTATGGATACATTACGAAGCTTAATAAGTAGTAAATGATAGAAATGAAGATTTACTTAGCAAAGGAAAGCGTGCAACTTAACCCAAGGTGCGTTACGTGGCTCGGTAGTTTACATGGTAAGAATACAGTAGGAAGTAGTTCTTTCCCGGTGAGTTGCTTGAAGAAAGTATTCTCGGGTTTCGGCGGAGTGTCCTGAAGATGGCTGCAGTGTGCGTAGCCGAAACGTCGACAGAATGGAGAGACGCTGCCCGGTCGGAAACCCGAGAATACTTTTCTCCCTTGGTAAGAATACCTTCCCGGGAAGTGGGAGGCCTGAGTTCGAGTCCCAGCCAAGTCACTATTTTTCACTTCTTGATGTCTAACTTTGCAACTTTTTGTATTAAAAATGTTTACGAGGAGAAAAATATGCAAACAAAAATACGTCTGTCGTCGAAACGGCACATTTGAAAACGAAGATTTTATTCTCCAAATGCGCATTACACGTTAATACCCTCTCTCTCCTATTTATTTATCAAAAGGATTTCAAATTACGTGGGAACATTGGAAGGTTTTCAGACTTGTCTCATAATTACTATCAATTAACTATATTCTATTTCACCTACAAATTGAGGACTGTTATCAAATAATTTTAGTCTACAATTGAATATCTGAGCGAAATATTTCTTTTTGTTTCGTTGTTGTGGTCTCATAATAATTTTTCATGGTTTCTTTATTACGACTTATTAAACGAAACTTCTAATAAGAAAATGCAAGAAGAAATGAGTCTGCCATTACTTTTAACAGTTTGCTTGCAATATAACGTAAATTACCCCTTTGACATCGATCAAATGTTTCGTTTTAATGATACTGATATTTACAGGTGCATACAGGTGTTGGTGGTTTTATGTGAATTGGTGCATACATGTAGATGTGCGTGTAAAATGCTTTGTGATTTGTTGACCGTTGCAGGGAAAGTAGATGTTTTTTTTTTTCAAAGTATGAAAAATAATGTTTGTACCAGTTCAGTTTCCACCGAAATATTGCTGTTCCTGAGAAAATCTCGCGTTAATAACAATTAAATGTTGTCAGTTATTTTTTAATTCACAGTAATATTTTAGTTCAATAATAGTTGGCACGCATAATGCATACAGCAATACTTCGGATGATGCTACAAAATCACCCTCGTCAGTAGCAGCATCCAATGCGAACTTAAACCATTAGCTAAACTATTAAACGCAGCCTCACACATCCAGAAAAAGTAGGTTAGTCCAACCAGTTATTTTCATTTGTGATTTTTTCGCCTGCCCTCATCAAGATGGGTATCCTCTATAAAATTCTTCCCTTTTCATTAACTGAAATTATTCGTAGGCTGAGACATTTATCGGTTTAGTTTTCCAATGATTGCCGAAGTGGAATTTAAATTTGAAATATTCGAAGGAACGAGCGCACCCTCGCGCAGAGTCAGAAGAGAAACATCTTTTCTCTCCATACGAGACACTTTCCACTCTCATAATAATTTTGTCGCTTCAAATTTTCTTTGTCTTTGGCAACCTTTCCCAACCAACCTTTTCGCTCTTTTTCGCATAAGTAACTCCGCCCTCTCCACAGGGGCATTAGGAGTGGGGCTTAGTTTAAGGAGAGTTTAGGGTGGCGGCCCTGAGGCAATCCTCAACGTAAACAGAGTCTGCAAGACAAACAGCACGCCTCTCCACCATTGGGGGGGTCATCCCTTCCTTAATCCCCTCCTCTCTTTGCTCTCCACTTTCATTCGGTCAAATCCGCAGAATACGAGGAAAGAGTAAAATAGAAAATTCGCGTTCCCTCAACACCGACAACGAGTCGCTCCTAATCCATCTTGAATTCGTTCCTAAGGCTCACAAATTTAGCATAGCGGAACCCAATTCCATATAAAAGATAAGATCTGTCTGACAAAACAAACTTCTTCTGCGGCTATATTTCCTTTCCATAAATCGATATTTCGTCTTTCGCTGTGCATTGACACAAATTTGTGAATAAAATTAAACAAAATACCATTTTCGGTAAACTATGACATCATCAGATATAATTTACCAGGAATTTATTTGCATTAAATTAATCTCCAGAATATCCATACCGATCGCACAATTCTCTATCCTCATTTTCTTTTATTTATTATTAGTGGCACATTTCTCTATAACTCATTGCTTTACATTGCGCTGCATTTTCATTGGCTGCTTTATGTTCTTTAAGGCAGTGATCGCCAGCCTTTTTTTTTTTTCTATATTTGCGCTCATGTTAACACGATAGTTTCCGGCGATGCCACAATAAATTGATTAACCTCTGATCAAAATACGCATTAAATGATTATTAGCAGTATTAATGTTTATTCTCATGATCCTACAAATCGTGGTTGTGTATATTGCCACCTCCGTCAAGTATTTACTGCAAATGAATTATTCAAGAGATTCAAAAATTATATTATAATAAAAAGAAATTATAAGAAATATTTTACACTGTTATAGTATTATATTTATTCCTAAATTTTCATCGATTTTATAATAACTCTTTACAAAGATAAAGATTTTTTCGTCGTAAGTACTTTTTAATTTCCTCAATCATGAATTCTCTCTCATTGCCTGCCTCTGATGTCCATCTGGGAAATTCTCACCGCCCACCGGGAATCTGAAAATATCTATAAGTGGGCGTAAGGGACCAAATTGGTGACCTTTGCTCTGTGCATCTAATTCAGCCCACCGTCATCTTTCCCTTGGCCATCCTCTCTCTTCCAATACATTCACATTGTCTACCAGATTTGCTATTCTGCTTACATCCAATCTTTCTGCAGTCCCATAATATCGTTAACTCGCAAATTCCATTTTTGCAGCTATTCAAATATGGGCTTCACCACACTTCTTTGTGATTATTTATTTTTAAGACTGAATAACTAAGGGTTTACTGAATCATTAAACTGAATATGACTAAAAAAGAAATACAGACACTTTTCAGTCACCGAATAGCTCAAAGCAATCACAAATATTGGTATTTTGAAAATATTGATACATATCTATTTCGACAAAGAAAATTGCTCCGACCTGGAAATTTGAGCGAAAGAGACTTATTTGAGGAGGATTTGTATCCATTCCGTTTACTCTTGCAACTCAAAACTCAGCTTTTGTTCTAAAATATTGTTCTAACCCAGAACCGTTCAAAAGCACTTCAAAGGAAGATGTTTTACCTTCAGCACAAAGAGTGATCGACGAAAGCAAACTAAACTCGAAAGGGACGCAACAGCAATGTTATGCACCGCTGACAACGTTTTACTATTACATTTTTTGTTTCATAAAATAATAGTGAAACTACTTTATCGCCGGAATTCCTAAGAGGCTATTCTATTTGTGATATACCTCGTGCTTTTATTTCTAGGTCGTGATAAGGGTATCTGTTTAAATATCTTTTAGATATTACTCTCAGTAGGTTTGTCTCTATTTCCTTTTTTGTAGGGGTTTTCTTACTGTGTTAACTTTTTCTGGGTTTCGAGAAGTTAGGATATTTAAATCAAAATTCATTCCAATTCTCTTAGTTATGTTCAATCATCTTTTATAATTCACCACTTATTTTTATTGGACGATTGGCTAAATGGAAACTTATTATTCTAAATCATATCGAATACACTAATTCTCTAATTTTAAGTATTGTAAAGAGTTGATTAATGGACAATATTAATATTCGATGACATAATCGTATTTAATCTTTTGAACTTATCTGTCTTGAGCACAGATTCACTCTTTGAAATTAATGTCATGGAGATATTAACTTTGCAATATAAATTAGCAGATTGGAATTCATAGAGCTTGATAATTGAAATAATGCATGCATCATTTAAACTATATTATAATTATTCAATATATTATAATTATATCACCATCATTTTTGTTTTAAGATATAAAATGTTTTTCTTTAGTTTTTATTAATTTTCCAAAGAAATCATTGCAGTTCGTATTTCGGATCTGATATTCATCCAATGCCGTTTACAATCAATAGTTTAATAAATACAATAAGTATGCGTTCTGATTACTCTGAAACATTTTCATTTTACCTTAATCAAAGTAACTGCTGCTCTATGCAAATGATTAACTATTTAAGGCTATTAGAGATGCCAATGGGGATGAATGAATAATAGTAGTGTATTACACCACCTGCCATACGCCTCTGGCGGCTCTCGGGGTATATATCTAAATCTAAATCATATCAGGTTTGGTGATCAACCCCTATGCTACAGTCCTTCTTATTTTATATTTCTATTTTTTTTTCTTTTCCGATTTTTCATAAATTCTGATTAATTCCTCTGCATCTCTAAAGTCATCAAAACCTACAAAAAAATCTGAACATTCAACATCTTTCTTTTGATTAACAAAGATTTAGCTAATATATTCCGAATTTATTTAAAAGGTTTTCGTAGTACCTTATGTATGAAATTTTCTTAATTATTTGTTCTTACCATTTTACCTTTCATATCATTTCCTAAGTTTTGGTCCATTTTTCTTCTTATGATTTCCTCTCTATACATTCCTTATCATTCAGAACGCAATTAATCTCTTTTTGCATAGGCACGAGAAACGATTTCATCAAAACAAAATGTTATGAATGAGTATTAATCATATAAAATGGACAATGTAGGGATTGATGACAAATTAATATTGGAAGTTTTTACTCCGCGTTTTATTATAACAAATTCTTATCATATGATCATCCTTATTGTAATAAAAAAATCATTTAACTATTCTCATTTATTCCTTTGGGTGTTTTCCGGAGGAAATTTATAAGAAATATATTCAAGTATTGTGGTAAAAAGAAAGCGTACAGGAGATGGAAATTAAGTCATGATGTTAGATGACAGCAACATCTGTGCAACAAAACGACACTACGATATCTGCAAACAAAGGTCATCGAATTATGGGAAATAGAAAAGGAAAGCGGTTGGAGGTCAAGGGCACGACCCTAATGGCGGACAATGTCGATGGAACACGTGCCCCATTAGAGCGGCATTATCACCCTCGGCGTGCATCCCCAGTCGAAGAGATTTTCATCATTAACGATCCAACGGGAATGCACGTCTGAAGGAAGGGAACACGGCCTTGAGTGCATGCACGCAGCAAATATTATTGCAGTCTCACTAACGAAATCTGCTGCCGGCTAATAATCAAGATGATGGCGATAAAGAGTAATTATTTTTGAATCAAATTTTCGGGCCGAATGTATTCCCTCGCAACGTCTTGAGAGAATTGGGATCCCCGAAAGGATCGAACCCGGGACTGGTTCAACCTAAGGTTGGAAAAGTATCAGTCATCTTTAACAGGTTGTGCGCGACCCTGTGTAAGTATGAATCTTCGCCTAAAATTATGGAACCGATCATTCGGATGATGGTCCATGGCCTCCTATTCGACCAATCCTTTTCCATGAGAAAATAACATTTGCCATCACTGAGGGGCATTCAGGCTTAATTTATTTATTATTTAGAAATTTAACATACGCGGATATGCGAGACATTAAATAATATGAAAAATATTTCGGTTATTAAATGAAGTAACGTATAATTGATCGATTTATTTTTCATTTCATTATTATAATCATTATTGAGGGACTTCATTTGGCGAAATTGGTACTTATAAGTCCCATCTTGCATTGATTCCATTTTGATTGTACTTAATAAGGAATTATGGAATAAAGTTTAGAAACAATCAGGGGAGATTTCCCACATAAATCTCTGTATACGTCTGTCCTCTGTTCATCCATGTAAATATTACTATCAAATACCACGGCAAAATCCAGACATCCTTTTATCTGAGTTGTTTATATATTCAGCCCTTTCGTTTGGCGACCCTTCTCTAATTCTCATCATTTCAGTGACTTATTTCTTCACCACGCACTGGCATTTGCTGCTTTCTTCAATACTTGTCTTTTACATTGCTATTTGATTGTACGAATTGCTAGCACATGAGTAATTGTCCCATTTATACCACCAATGTTGAGAAATATGATAAGTTTTCTATTTATAGCATAGTAGTTTGCATTAAAGGATGCGAATGGAGCATCCAAAGGAAGGGGTATGGCAGCGTTGTCCCCGATAATTGGTCAAGGGGTATGCAAGCACGAGTGAGGGTTCTTTAGGAATTAAAAGGGACGGGTGTGTTTAGTAGGGATTAATGCGAGAATCTCAAAAGAGAATGGATTTTCTGACCTTCCCGACATCCTGGACGTTCGTTTAATTTGAGGGTGCCTCCGAATTTTTCATGTGTTGCGTATCAAATATAAAATGAGGATTTGACCGCTTTTCCCAGGGGAAAGAGTTTAATTACTTCGATAAAGACTCAAAGCGCGGAAAAACGGATGGACTGCTAAGCAGTTCCGTTATGAATAGAGCCCCTTTTTAAAGATTATTACTATTAATAGACTTTCTTTTGTAGATGAGTACATACTTGTTAGTAAATCGGCTCGTAAAAATTAAATAATAGACTAAAAAGTCAGCCGGAAATAAGGCAGGGATTTTCTATGAGAGCTTAATTAGTAAGAGCCCGTCTATAAGGATATTTAGGTTCGATTCCCAGTAACGTGATTCTTTTCATAGTGGTTAACCCTTTGAATACCATATATTGATAAGGAAAAAGAAACATTTGAACGATTTATTATTCAGTTCAATGTATTTATACTTCCTTAGATAAATTGCATGCAAAATAATAAGAGAAATCGCAGAAATAGGTATAGGATCCTAATCAGAGTTAGACGACCTATTCCTAAAGTGCAGTAAATTCATAAATTTCGAATGAAAGAAGTGTCTTCAGTTACAGTTCTGGTACCTCAATGATGGCTCCTCATATTGATTAATGAAATATTTTTCAATTCAATTGGCCTTCAATTTGCGAAACTTCATCTTAAACACACGAGATAAAGAAATGGATTAAAGGTATACTGCACGTAAGGGCATGCACCCAGGAAAAATCCCAAGTCCGTTTTTCATTGGGACATGAGATAAAATAAACTTGGAGTAAAGTAAAAGTTCATTTTATCTTCTGTGTTTTAAATATTTTCCATTTGTGATTTAGTAAAGGATGGAGAAAATCGTATATTTCGTTTACTTTTGTCACAATCTTGATAATAGCTGTGATTATGCGAAAGCTACTGAGGTATGAGTGAATAATCGCACTGATTAAGGTCTCTCCATTTGGAAAGAAAACTGTCACTCTTAGTCATTGTGCTTCACTTCCGTGGCAAGTTCCCCATAATCCTGGCTCAGTGAGAAAAGCAAGGGCAAACTACCTCACTCCTCATCATTTCTAGTAAGTCTCATTCCCCTCAGCTAGCTCTGGTAGCTAATATTAAAGGGGATGAGGTTCCAAACCGGCTTTTGCGCAGAACACTTCACTGGCAGTTCTATGATAGTAACTATTCCAAAAGTATTTCGCGGTGGACGTAAGGATTTAATATGTGGTCAGTATTATTGCTTGATATATTACGCGTTATGACGACGGTTTTGAATGCAGATACTACATACCCGAATTATTTACATTTCTAAGGTTTTTTGTGCCCAAAACTTCCTTATGTAATGTCCTTTTGATTACTACGTATCCCATATCCTTTGATTAATTCATTACAACTTACTTTCAATGACTTGTTTAGCCTATGATCTTTTCTAATAATTTTCCCAACCCATACTCTAATTTCCCAACCTATACTCTTTTACTCTATTTCGTAATTCAAAATTATTACCCACTATCTAAAGAATTCGTATACGGAGTGTATGTAAAATAAAAACATAAAATAAAGAAGGCGATCGACGATCATTTTTATAAATATTTGAAAGATGATCTCTTGGTATTTCTGGAGCTAAAACAAAATATTTTTCATAAGATATACAGATAAATGTCAAAATGAAATTTCCCTACGGTATAATGCCCTTGATTTTTTTACTGCGTCAGAATACAATAAAAAACAAGTAATAAATAACGTAAAGGAACTAAGAGAACATGAATGTGTAAAATGTAGAGAGGAGAGGGTTTTCTTAGGAAAGTAATTGAACGTAAAAGGGTGAAGATAAAGGGCGTAGGATAATAAGATTGCAATGAAGGAATGAAAACTGAGCAATTTGGAGCACGTGATCGACTGACAAAGGCAGAAATCTCCCTTTATTCAAATCTTAATAAACCCAAACAGTGGAAATACTACGGGAGATACTAAAAAAGGAGATAGGAAAAGCAAAATTCATAGCTGATTATGGAGTGGATTTATTGAAGTAAGAGTTTACAGAAAGTAGTGAATATTGAATAATGTAGTATAATAAAAAACTTTTTATAAATAGCTAATAGAGGAAGCCCAACGGAGGAAATAGTTTTAATTAAGCCTGCCAGAGAGCTAAAAAGCAATATTTATAAATCCAGAAATCATCACTTTTACTCGCAAGATTTAAGAAAATAAATGGAGCGAGTACTTTTTCCACAGTTTATTTTGAACTACCGATTTCATTCCATTTATTTTCTTACCATGGATTTACAGAAAACAACGCCTTACTCTGTGGATTTTACTCTCAAGATTTCCTTTTATGCCGGAGTTTCTTGGTCTTCCTTTCTCATAGAGAAAAGTGTGAAAGGAAAGGAACATTCAATGCATAAAAGATGTCGTATTCAAGTTTCAACGGTCAAAGAAATATTAATATACACCCAATCTGGACCTTATCTAACGTCTTTTTGTCTGCCTCACCTCTGTATTCACTTCCACTTGTACGGTTCCTACGTCAGTGCTACATGTCAATTGGCTCACTGTTATATAGTAATTCCGGGTGGGATTCCCCACCGGGAGAGACGCCCCAGTCGTAGTATTTTTAAGGAAAACCACAAGATTGATCTACTGACGGTATGCGTCAGTCAGTTGGAAGGCACCTGTCTACCTTCAAGAGTTTCACGGCGATCAATTCCTTTCACGAAGTTTTATAACATAATTTCAAGTAGGTACTGTTTTTCCGCCCTGTTATAAAATAGAGTATAATGTTTCTGGTTGGCATCAGTTTAAATGTTTGAATATTTTTAATTAAATGGTGAAAACTTGTAGCTATTGGTTCATCTAATATTCACGTTCAGTGACAGGCCATCTTGGACAAAGAGTAGCCCCACTGGCTGCAAGGACATCTCTCCCGTACTGAAAGGATAGACGCCCCACCTCTTCTCGGGATAGATGCCCCAGTGCTATCTTTAGGTGTATGCGCCCTATTAGTATCAATTTAACTTTAAGGTGATGATTGAATAAATGAGGAGAGACGGTGTATACCAAGGCACTTAGACCTATAAGGTCCATTGTGCCATCCGCCATAATAAGAGATAAACCATGGGCCCAACTAAGGCCTGCTTTAAGGTGATACTGATTAAGACATTTTTCAAGAAAACTGTTTGTAATCCACATTTAAATTTAAATTCAAATTTAAATCCAAAGTCGAATGAATTTTATGTACGATCAAAAGATGATGTAGTGTTTAGTAAGCACTAGGGTGGTGCGTTTTGCCATTTTTTTCAGATCGAAATGTAATGCCCTGAAAAGGTGGCATACCCACATCGAAATTACAAATATGAATTTTTTTCGAAATCAAAAAAAGTCTTCTGTGAGAATTTTTGCCTCGAAGTTTCGACAAAAACATCAAAATTGTCATAATGTTTTTAGGCTGAATCGACAATATTTTTGCGTGTGAAGATGTCGCTTGCAAGAAACTCTGATGACCAAGCCTCAATATGCTATTTATATGCCTCTAGAGGGGGCTGAGATGCCTCCAAAAATTGTTGCAAATGAAACTTATAATTGGGTTTTAAAGTTAACTTAAACGTTTTCTTAGATCCTGACTTTTAGTTATATTTAACAATTTTATATATAACAAGCGCTTTCCAGTTTAAGTTCAGTTTAAGCTAATGGAGTACCTCTCCCACAGTGGTGGGGCGTCTCACCCGGGAGAGATTTCTCACCCGGGAGAGTTTCACATTCTTTTTATCACTGAAGTAATTGTTATGAAGTCATTTCATCTCTCCCGAAATTACCTTATAAATAATACCTAATAAATATACTCGTATATAATGGTACGAAGATATATTTTGGTATTGGAATGAGCACATGCGATGTAATTTAATCGATGGCAAAATTGGAATCTACAGTATCAGTTGATGTGTTATGGAAATCAGTTACGGAATAAAGAAACTAATATTTCTACTCTTTCTATAAATTGCTATTGATATTACATTATATCCATGAGTAATATAAGAAAAAAAAGGATGAAAAAACATTTTGAAAACAAAATTACTTTTCCAATTAATGTAAATGGACAGAAAAATTGTCAGATGTGTGTTTGTGTGCGGATGTACTGTTGAGCAGATTGGTAACGGATCGATCTCACAGAGCTTCGTCACTTAAGTCTATAATTCAGTTTATGTAACTATTCAGTTCCGGTCGGTTTCAGTGATCGGGGTTCAATCCCCAGTTAGGGCAGTGTCGGAATATTTTATCGATTTGAGATCACACGTGGACTTCGAAAATCATAAAGTAAATCTTAGGATATTGATGAAAAATAGAATAGTATTTCAATGTAGGCTCAATCATTAACCGTCAGCCTGCTAACTTCAGGAGATTTTGATTCGCTATAAAGATAAATAAGTAGATTTATTTTGTCCTGTGGCAAGCCACCTAAGGACAACAGTAAATTCACAGCAATGAAATCATAGCAGTCGGAACAAAGAAAAATTAAAACATGAAATACTCCAGATTGAAAAAATAATCAATTAATAAATTTTAAATCTATTTGTGGTTCTTGCATCACGGATTGTAGTTTGCAGGGAATCCCGGAAATTTATGGCAGATACTGTAAATGATATGTGGAAGGTAGTGGATCAATGTGGCGGAATGTAAAAGGTACGGGAAGTTTTCCTTAGATCAAGAAGGGAGGTAATCATGAAGCAAATACAAAGGCTTATTCATAATAGCAAACAAGAGGAGTCCAATAAAGTATTTTCTTAATTCACTAGGTAGTCTAAAATTCAAAAATACCAAGTCGAAATTGAAATCGTCTTGAAGATATAAGCTTGTATTTACATAATGTCAAAAGAAAAACTGTTTTGTAAGCAAAAGAACAGAAGAATCAGCGAATAATTGGCGTTTTTTTTAAATTTGTTGTTTTTACGCTGTACTTTAGCTTAAATTTGAAGGAACATAGCAGAATTTGATCTTTTTTTAAGATCTAAGCTATTTATTTTCTTATATTTTAAAAATATTCATCTGTTCGTCCGTACGTCTGTTCGTCCGTACGTCTGTTCGTCCGTACGTCTGTTCGTCCGTACGTCTGTTCGTCCGTACGTACAGACGTACGCCGCAGAGTAACCGCCAGAAAAATTGCGATTTTGAGCCTCAGTGTCATGGGTTCGATTCCGGAGGGCCCCAAAGTCCCACTTTTTTCCATTTAAATGCATTTCTTTGAATTTCGGGAATTAAAACAATATACTTCCCGGATGGGTAGAAAATCAAAATTCAAGCAGCCTATATATGTGGTCATGATCTATCCAAAACGTAAATAAAATTCACGAAGAATATTCTGGGTTAGATGCTAGGACAATGTAAATATCTGCCCTTTAAAATACATGGGAGTAGTTTTTCATTATATTTTTTGATGCACTTATCGAAGTGACATGAAGTTCGTGCTTGGCTAGAAGATGTATGGTAAGAATTGATTTAAGAAAAAAAATGTCATAAGACAGTTATATTCCTGGGTTCGATGCCAGAGCACAATAACTTTTCTCTCATAAGGAATATAAGGGAAAGGTAGGACGTCGTTTAAGGCATTTGCACCAAATATTTCTGCTTGAATTTTCTCACATAGTTAGAGACGGTGATCTTCTATTGTGTTGCATAGGTAATATGACCAGAAAGACCCGGGTTCGAAGACGGGCAGTAAATATATCTCCCGTTTAAAATACATTGGGTTAGCTTTTCATTATTTTTTTATGCATTTATCGAAGTGACAGGAAGTTCGTGCTTGGCTAGAAGATGTATAGTAAGAATTAGTTTAAGAAAAAAAATTTCATCAGACCGCAATATTCCTAGGTTCGATTCCAGAGCACAATAACTTTTCTCTCATAAGGAATATAAGGGAAAAGTAGGACGTCGTTTAAGGCAGTTGCACCCAATATTTCTGCTTGAATTTTCACACATTGTTAGACACGGTAATCTTCAATTGTGTTACATAGGAGGTATCACCATAGAGTAACGTTAGAGTATAGAGTTAGAGTATAGTTACTCTATGGTATCCCCAGAAAGACCTGGGTTTGAAGCCGGGCAGTAAATATGTCTCCCGTTTAAAACACATTGGGTTATTTTTTCGTTATTTTTTTGATGCACTTATTGAAATGATAGGAAGTTCCTACTTAGATGAAAGATATATATTAAGACTCGGCTTAAGAAAAAAATTAAGATAAGACAATGCTGTTCTTGCGTTCGATGCCAGAGCACGTTAAATATCGCACATAAGGAATATAAGGGAGAAGTAGGACGTCGTTTGAGGTAGTTGCAGCCAATATTTCTGCTTGAATTTTCACACATTGTTAGAGATTGTGATCTTCTGTTGTGCTAAGTAGTAAATTCTCCAGGAAGACCCGGGTTCGATGCCAGACGATTAATTTGCTTATTTTTATTTATTTGATTAAGTTGCTTAATTTTAAGATTATTTTCAATCATTTTTTTTCATTTGAGGACTGTCCCGGTATGATGCCGATATGATATTTGTGTTGTCGATCTGCATTGGAATAAACTACCCAACCACAATCTCAAATGCCTCTCACTTCATTCCTTCAAACAGTCAGTCTCTAACATATTAATTAACAAGGATAATTCATTTTTTTTTCATCAGACACCTTTCACATGTCCACTACTAGTACCATCATCAAATCCCGAGGGTAGCATTATAACTTGCCTTTTTTAATAATAATAATTATTACTATTTTCTTTATTTTTCAATTTTTTTTTCTTTTCTTTTAGTATTAATACTATTTTTAGATTTATTAATATTTGTACAGCAGGTAAATCATGCTTTATCTATCAATATAACTTTAATTATCCATACCAGTATAACTATTATATAATATTTAAATTGTGGATTATTAATTACATTATAGTTGCTTATTAATCTCAATCTTTCAGGCCTCCATTACTTAAATCGCATTTCCGAAAGCTCTTTATTTTCCGTCTACTCTTCTTCTTCTGTCTTTTCAGGTAAATGACATCCGTGGTCAACCATCAAGAAATTTACCCAAAAATATTGGTCATCAATTATGCAAATAGTGATATACCTGCTTGTATTTATTTCCATCTGTGTTTTCGCGGGTTTTTTTCGCTCCCCCTCTTGTGTGAGCGTTTACCCGCACAGTGGGTTTTTCTCCGAAAGCCTTCAGCCAAGGAGTTTTTCCCCACACCACAATTCTTTTATTTGTTTACCTCTTCTTTGTATTTTCTTTTTATATATAGATGTATTTGTATTGTTTTTCCTCCTTTCCTGTAAGTAATATTAGTAATCCTTAATGGTTAGGTGTAAGAGAGGCCCTAATGGGCCTAACCTCGCCAAATAAAGAGTTTTTATTATTATTATATAGATAGATAGATATATAGGACACTAATTCACTGGCGAAACTACAAACGTCATGGATTTGATATTTTTACGACGTATTTGCCATAACGTATAATCGCAAGAAAAATTGCGAATCTGAACCTCAGTGTCATGGGTTCGATTCCAGAGGGCCCCAAAGTCCCGATTTTTCCCATATACATGCATTGCTTTGATTTTCAGGAATTAAAAAAAATACTTTTCGGATAGGTAGATCATCAAAACTCAAGGAGCTTTTAGATATGGTCATGGTCTATCGAAAACATTAATGCCTTTTACGGAAAATATCTTTGGCTCGATGCTAGCACAATGCAAACATCTGCCCTTTAAAATACCTTGAGGTAGTTTTTCTTTATTTTTTTTGATTACTTTATCGGAATGATAGGAGGTTCTTGCTCTGCTAAAATATGTATGTTAAGAATCCGTTTATGAAAAAAAATTAAATAACACCATGCTGTTCCTGCGTTCGATGCCAGAGCGCATTAAAATTTCTCACATAAGGAATATAAGGGAAATGTAGGACGCGTTTGAGGCAGTTGCAGCCAATGTTTCTGCATGAGTTTTCACACATACTTAGAGATGGTAATCTTCTGTTGTGCTGCGTACTAAGTATCTCCAGAAAGACCCAGGTTCGATGCCGGATGGTAAAAATATCTCCCATTTAAAACATATTGATTGAATTTTCATAATTCTTTCGGAGTCTTTGCCTTAAAGACAGATAATTGACACCTTGCATGTGTGTGTATATTGATGTTATTCTGTAAAACATTTGCATGCAGTATACAAGCAGCAATTTACTCGTGAATGTATACCTTTCACGGAATACCCTGTTATCAAGTGTAGAAGAAAATGGAGAAGGAGTGTATTACAGGAGAGATTCTCGAAGAGAGAGAATTATCGGAGATGTAATTCAATTGCGATAAAATCTCCCGTGATCGATCGATTGAAAATACCTCCTCCGTTTGATCAGATTAGACTCGCTGTGAAGTGAAGAATGAAATTATTAGATTAGGAAACGCCGTCGTCGGAGGCTCTTTGATCTCTCCCGTGATTTGTGAACATTCACACAATAACTGAGGCGATACTATGCTATCATTCCAATTGGATTCGATTCCTTTTGTCCACGACAACTTTATTCCACACATTGGAAACTCCTCTTTATTTCGCTATTTCCTATTATTCTTGGCCTTTTGTATTCTGTGCATTTGTTCTTTTGACCGGGAGAGAAAAAGAAAACAAATATTTCCTCTTTATAGAGAGTTAATACACATCTGGCATTTTAACAATACGGGAACATTTCTAATTAATTGACGATGCTGTAAAATATTTTATGCAATAAATGGATTTATGTTCTATATGTTTTGAATCCCCCTGCGCCTCTTCGGGTAAAAAATTCCCACTCGATATATATTGGATGCTTCAATTGTGTTTAATTCTATGTCTACATTTGTAGAAATTGTTATAATCAATAGTAATAAAGAATTATTTCTATTGAATTTCACAGCACACAAAAAACAGCCCTTTTTGAGTATGGCTTCGTGATTACCACATTTATTCTTTTTTCATCTACCTCCGTTATATTTGATTCCTCTGTGTTTTTTGTAATTTTTTTAATTAAATTTGTTGCTCTTTTACCGTAATTTGGTATTTCACTGTGTCAACACATTGCGTTATTATTTGCCATTGTCACTGAGAGTAACACATATATATATATACCTATTCAGCCCGTGGAAAGAGGTTTCGAAAGAAGGATCAATTCTATAGTTGTTTTCATTAACGTTATTTAGATTGTCCATTCTATTTCATTTGTTTGACGTCAATCGGCATACTATTTGCGTCCAATCTCCTTCTTGATTTGTATATTGCTAATTAAATCAGTTTTTGTTACCTGAGTAAGTACATATTTCTAAACTGCGACACTATTTTTATGACTGCTATTTTAGAAAAGTTAATTGTATTAATGGAATTGGAATAAAAGGTAAATTTTCAATTCGATGCTGAAGCACTCACTGACAATTCGAGTACATTAGACTCAGTGCAATGCATAACAGCGTATTTTATAACCTCTAAAACCTCAACATTTACAAGTTTCTTATTTCTCATAGGATATTGACAAATAATACAACAATATAAATTTATTAGTACACGACATTCTAAACTCTGCTGAAAAACAGAAGCAAGTCGATGCGATATTTTTAGATTTTCGGAAGGCTTTCGATAAGATACCTCATCATAAATTGCTGTACAAATTAGAAGTTGCGGGTATCAATGCAGGAGTTATTAACTGGATAAAAGACTTTCTCACCGATAGAGAGCAACGAGTAATACTCGATGGTGTTAGTTTCAACTTGGTTAAGGTGACCTCGAGAGTCCCTCAGGGCAGTGCAATTGGACTGTTGTTATTTTTAGTATACATCAACGACCTCAGCAATCACATTGTAAGCAATGTTAGGATATTCGCAGACGACACAGTCATTTACAGGGAAATATTTAGTTCAGAGGATAGATTAACCCTTTCGAACGACTTAGATAGAATTATGAACTGGTGCGATGATTGGCAATTAGAGCTTAATGTGGAAAAGTGTTCGGTAGTTAACTTCTTCGAAAGTAAATCTATAATAAATGATAATTCTTATAGCCTCCGAGGGGTAAACCTAATGACAGTAGAATCGATAAAGTATCTTGGAGTAACTCTCACGAATAATCTATCATGGAGTTCCCACATCCGAAATATATGTGGAAAAGCACTTAAGAAACTCGGCTTCGTTAAAAGAATAGTCGGTAGGAGCGAAGAAAAGGTTCGCGAGCGACGTTACTTAGCGTTAGTTAGGCCTCACCTTGAGTATGCATGTAGTGTATGGGACCCCGCCGAGAAATGTCATATTCGGGATTTAGAAAAACAACGAAAGGCGATACGATTTGTAAAGAATTGCTACGATAAAACAGCGAGTGTCACTCAGATGTTACAGGACGTGGGATGGGAATCATTAGAACAAAGAAGAAAAATTCAAAGGATAAATTTATTAAATAAGAGAAATTACGTTCTCAGATGATGTAACCGATATAATGCGACCCCCCTGTTATAGGGGCCGTTCTGATACTGCCAGAAAGATTAGGGAAATAGATGCTAGAACGAATCGTTTCAAAAATTAAATTTTTCCGCGAAGTATACGCGAAAGCAACCGTTTAGGAAAATAAAGTCAAAGTGCTTGCACCCCCTGCCATACGCCGAAAGGCGGCTTGCAGGGTTCTTACATAGACATAGACAATACAGTATCACGTATTTACTGTATTTAAAGTTTATTGGAAACAGAAAAAACAAGCATATAGCAATACAAAAATCATCATTAGCAAAACAAGAGTACATGTATTGATAACTCTTTATTTCCAACGGAATTGTTAATTCGTATTCTAACGATCAAATTGTTACGTAGCAGTTGTTTTGAAATACATATTAGATTGGAATGTGAGAATTAAAACATACAACTTGTATAACATAACATGAAAAAGTCATTTGAGAAACATATATAAGCATCTACTTGAGAAGTAAATCAAAATAATATGCGATTACTTTCAGCAAATTCGAGAGGTTACTAATTCGGCACTGCAAATTTATTTCATGGGAAAAGCAATTTGTAAGGTTGACATGTAATAGGCAGTTGGAAAGCAATGCATCTGTGAGAGTAAGGCGTCAACAGAGCCAGAGGGGTTTCATTTACAGACTGTTTTGCACATTATGGGTAGCGTAGACACATTTTTATCGTCGACGATCACCGACGAATGTCTCACGCGAGTCTGCTTTCCTTTGTTCGACTGTCACGCCATCTCCTTTTAAAAACATACACCACGCTCCTCGCAATCGGCGCATTAATCCCATTTCACCAAATTTTCGGATACGGAGACCTGTGTTTTCCGAGATCTGGCATCTCATATACGCGTGGAAATAACACAGTTCGCAGAAATAAGTCATCGGAAAGAAGAGTGCGTGACTCGGAGGCATTAAATCTTCCGCCGAAAGAGAGATGTCTTCCCGCCCATTTTTCTCTCTCACTGCATTAAAACAAAAGCAGATCGATAAAGCGTTTCTTCACATACTTCGGACACTATTTCTCCGTTTCGGATGCCTTTGGAATCTGATTCCTCTAGCCGTGAGCCTTGCATACCTCTAAAGGTGAAACTCGTATGCGCTCACCAGTAACTGACAGCTTGAATCGCGAAAGAACTCAAACAAAGGTGTTTGGCGCTGAGCTCTCCAAAGTCGAGAAATATATTACCTCTTTTTATTTTAAAAAGTTTATTTTCCAAATTTATTAGTAGAGTGATGACAGTTGTATTGCGATATGTATAGAATATTAATGGGGAATGGAGGAGAGGTGGAGTAAGAAGATACTGGATAATAAATGAAAGTTGACAGATGAAAAGGCTTCGTGAGTAGAATTCAAAAGGAATGTTCTCCGTTGGGTTGAAATTACGAGAAAAAATGACTTTTTGGGGATTTAGGGGAATGATACTCTCCTACACTGCAGGAAGGACAGCGACCATAAATGCGGTAAGCCAGAGAGCTATGCGGAGGACTTATCGTAAAACCTCTTTCAGACCCTGTACACGACTATTTGAAGAGATTGCGTCAGAATGTGATGGCAGCATCCCACAAAATGGTCTCAACGCTATAGAAAATCGGTGCAAACATTGTAAGCTTGGTTTCAATATAAAGAGTGCTACGTCATTCACGCGTTCTATAAACTTTATTAGCGTTCAATACGTAATTTCAGGATTTACCTTATGGCTACTACGTCACAATAAACGCCTAGGAGTTGCACAGTATTTCATGTTGTAAAGTACATATTCGAAATGTATCACGAAAGAAGAATAGAGTGCAAATATTACCAAATTGAATCTCGAGGGGATGCTCATCGAGGGTAAGAAACATACTTTATCTCTTACTCGACCTCATGTAGATGCTACTTCGGGATTCACGTAAATTAGGTTTAATCTCAGATTTAGAGATGGTCCAATGTGGAGCAGCTCGTTTCGTTAGAGGCGATTTCAGGCTCAACAGCAGCGTTACGGCCACGATGGAGTCCCTCGGGTGGAGTTCAGGTGAGAAGATCTGATTACCGACGGAAGATTTTTGAAAAATTCATCAGTTCAGAGTTTTCAGACGAGGTAGATGACATTGTAACTACGTAAACAATGAGTGTAATATTCTAGAGGCATATACAAAGCGTTACAAGGAATTCCACGCTTAAAGTACCTCTAGTCATCCATTCAGTTCACTATAAGAGGGTTTAAAAATATGGATTATGTGAGGAAGTTGATGTTGATACACCTGACCCATACGTATCTGGCGACATGAGGAGTAAACATGTAAATATAAATTTTGGAGGCAGAGTGGAATTGGAAGAAGTAGTTTCAATCCAAAGATCAGGTAGAGAGTGGTTAGAAGATGAGAAAATTCTTCGTTGTTGATTAGATCTCTTTTTTTCATTTAAAAGTTTTTTAATTAAAGCTGATTCTACATGCAATGGCTCCCGCGATTTTTGAAACAATTACACCACCAATTATAAATGAGAGATTTTTATATACTTATATTCCACTACTCCAAACCTCTCTATCGACTATCCGATAATTCTATTTTTATACTGACATATGTAAATATAAATCAATATTAGTTATATAGGAAGTTTTCTCGGGTTTCCAACCGGGTTACAGACAGGAACGGGTCCGACGTTTCGACTGTTATCTCCAATGTAACCCGGTTGGAAACCCGAGAAAACTTCCTACAGCACCTGCACCGGGAAAGCACCTGATCTTTCTTAATATCAGTTATACTTATAGATTTATTTAAACTGTTCAAACTAGATATACCTGATATTCCTCATTTCATCTGATAGCAGATCAAAAATTCTAATTTTAAAGCTCCCCATACCACTTATGGCACATTTTTCTGTAATGATAATTACTTACTATTCAGCTTATTATTTCCTGTTATATAGTAATTGGTCTGATTTCATACTGTATTTATTTAAATGAGTCATTCATTGATAGTATTGATACTGTAAGCATTTACAAAAAAACATTGGTGCAAATCGCTCATAAAGATCGGACTTGATGTAATAAAGTATGCCGAGAGAAAGCCCTGCTTCAAAGTTTCCTCATCGTTGCTCTATGATGACAGAGGTGAGATTGCAATGCATAGCTATCGAAAGCCTCCTCTGCCATATTCTTCCACCTTTCCGATTAATTACTTAAATGCGAATTGAACGCATTTTTACCTGAAAATGAAATTTCTGCAATCTGCACCATCGTAAAAATAATGCAATATTAGTGCTGATACAATATTGGAGTGAATTGAAGTTCAGCAGCAGAAAAGGATGCAGCAAAAATGTTTGAGACTGAGATATCTCCAATGGGATTCGAAATGTTTCCGAATAAGGCCCGCATAAAATATGCCCAAGGTCCGATTTTTCGTCACCCTCTGTCATCCTCTTATATACGTTAGAAAAATATCTTTTGGAGAGTTCTGTATTCAACTGTGAAGAAATGCACGTGAAACGTATATTATCAAGAGTAATTTTCTAGTTTTCTTGTGGATAATCTAAATTAAAATGATTGCAGATACTTTGTTGTACGATGATCTGAAGAAATGTCCATGACGTACATCGCAAATTTATTGAGCATGAAACGAACAATCATTTTCACATAATCTACATTTTCTAGAAGCCTTCATTGATTTCTCTGGGATAATCACAATTGCAACTTACCCCGTTTTCCTCAACTCGCATAGAGGAAGGATATCCCTTGAAAGTGAGGGCATCTTCACAGGCACGCATATTCTAAGAAATGAGGGAATATGTGGACGCTGACGTCAATACCATTTTATAAATTTTCGTGATATAGTGGTAGAAAGCTGAAGGTACTACATCTACACATGCATATTCGCTATTTTGTTTTCAAGGTTTAACATGTACCACTCGTATTTGACTCCTCCCAATGAATTTATGTTCCTGATTCACTTTAAAATATTTCTTTGAGAATTTTTCAAGGAAATAAATCGAAGTTAGATGGTGTCTTTGTGGACCCTTCGCTAACCATGGAAACTGACATATCCGTTACTCACGCGATTTTTAGTTATGCGGTTACTCGCGCAGAGTGTTACTGACACCCAACGATAATTTTTTGTGCCAAGGTCTGTTTATCAACGATTCTCGTTTATTTGTGAAACAAAAATTTGGACAATATATTTTTTGTTTTGCCAAAAAATATCTTACGCTGTTTTTTATTAATAAAATTATAGGCTAAGTCATAGAAAATTCGTATTAATTTGAATTATAAGCAACCATTGCGTGAAAATATGCTTTATTATATTTTAGAATTAATTTTAATAATATGTTATCATTGTTGAAATAAGAAGAGTTGACATCATGAAAAGTTTCAATGGTTTAACAATTATTCTCGGTACCTTTTATAAATCCAACAAGATTCCGAAATGACGGACGAAAATGAGTGAACTTGCTTGACTTTTTACGCAGATATTGCCTGTATTCTTCTAGGCAGGCATTGGCCAGAAGAAAACAATGTGGGTTTTTGGAACCGTTGAATTTGTAAACAAATTGCGAGAACAGATTGAATAAAACTAGTGTGCTGCTTAAAAACACTTCAAACTATCAGTTAGCAGGAGCACTGAACAATTAATCTTCACATTTTATATAAAAAGAGCTAAATAAACGCCTTAATCTATGTATCTCGGTGAAGATTTGCCGCGCAATCGCACTGCAACTCAAAAAATACCAGAACTCTTCCAAAAGTCATGAGAAAATGTAGATTTATAAGGAAAATGCGGAAAACATACTCCATTCCAGCTACTGAAAAGGAGAAGTCATAATCAGAAACTACAAAAAAGTTATGCCTTAAAAGAGATGCTGGGGTGTCCGGAACACCACGAGTGAATAACGGATATTGTCTGTTTTGAATGAAGCGTTTCACAAACTTTCCGTATCTTCTCAGCTCATGAAGCAGTTTTTGTTTTGCATTCACTTCTTTCCAAGACTTGCTGACGAGCGTCTTTTAAACTACAAGAATTAAATGTGCGTTGGATGTATTCGGTGGTATCGGGAGAAAGCGTGGATGAAAGCAGACACTGTTTGAACGTCCATCCGTCTTCATTGAATTTGCGACGGCCCGTGTTATTGCATCGGCCATTAGAGCCTCTCCTTGGCCTAATTGGCCGTAACTGCAGTCACGAATGATTGATCTATCATCAAGTGCGTGAACAGGTGACTCGACAGCGAAACCCTTTCGCACTCCGTGAAAGCCGCTTCAGATGTCATCACGAAAACACGTCTGTCCCGCTAAAGTATGCCCAAACATTTTGCGTAGGAAAAAATAAAAGGACAGCCGCGTTAAGATGTATGGGAGTGCCTGGAGTTAGTATAATACCGATAGAGCATCCTGAAAACTATTAGCGGCTTGGAACTATGATCAATCCAGATTGTCGTTTTCGGGCTAAAATACTCACAAACACATGCATGAAAACGAATATTTATTTGGCTTAGTTATTGATTTTTCATTGCACTATGTCATCTGAGTAAATATCTTTATATTTTAAAGGCACGCACTGGAGGAAAGGTCGAAGTTGATACGCATAAGCTACGGATATACCCTGGAAGAAAGTCCATGTTGTCTATAAATGAAATTATTCAGGATGAATCGACCTTTCTTTTACACGCAATTCTTGAATTATTCTGTTCATTCAGTTTATAAAAGACCTGGTTAATTGTGAGTGATATTATAGCCTCACTTTGAAGTATCGTTATAGTACGTCATATGTCCACAATAAATTGAAGTACAATAAAATTATCATCAGTTTTACTTCATCGCTTACCTTTTATTGGCCTTTTTATGATGTTAACAGAATATAATCTCTGGATTAAGGGAGTGATCTAACTTGTTTTTGCAGTAACATCTTCCGATTCTAGATCAGTGCTTCGTTTAGCAACCAACCAAGCCATCTCACAATGTTTATTCATGATGGTCGCCATTACTAATAAAGTTGATGGAATAACTCATTATGGACAGAAAAGACGTATTTACCTAAGTTGCTTCTGCTAAGTCCGGAGAATCATCAATGTCCTCACTTTCCACTTGCGTAACCCATTCTCCTTCAAACAGGTTTTAGATATAAACCATCATAGATTGGATTCACTTTCAGTTCTCCCAATCAGCTCCGGAAATGAGGATCTTGATTCCTTCCCTTTCTGTTAGGAAATCTCCTTCCAGTCAATAATTTGGTTCTGGTTTCAAGAATAATACCCAAAATAATTTAAGGTGGCGATAGTTACTATTACTATGTAAGGTGGCGAGAGTAACTATTACTATTTGAGGTGGTGATGGTAACTATGACAATTTAAGGTTGCGATGGTAACTATGACTATTTAAGGTGGCGAAAGTAACTTTGACTATTTAAGCTGGCGATGGTAACTATGACTATCTAAGGTGGCGAAAGTAATAGTGACTATATAAGGTTGCGAACGTAACTATGACTATTTAAGGTGGCGAGAGTAACTATGGCTATTTCAGGTGGTGATGGTAACTATGACAATTTAAGGTTGCGATGGTAACTATGACTACTTAAGGTGGCGAAAGTAACTTTGACTATTTAAGCTGGCGATGGTAACTATGACTATCTAAGGTGGCGAAAGTAATTGTGACTATATAAGGTTGCGAACGTAACTATGACTATTTAAGGTGGCGAGAGTAACTATGGCTATTTCAGGTGGTGATGGTAACTATGACTATTTAAGGTGGCGAGAGTAACTATGGCTATTTAAGGTGGTGATCGTAACTATGACTATTTAAGGTGGTGATGGTAACTATGACTATTTAAGGTGGTGATCGTAACTATGACTATTTAAGGTGGTGATGGTAACTATGACTATTTAAGGTGGCGAGAGTAACTATGGCTATTTAAGGTGGTGATGGTGACTATGCCTATTTAAGGTGGTGATGGTGACTATGACTATTTAAGGTGGTGATGGTAACTATGACTATTTAAACATCTCAGCAGGAGGCATAAGGTATTCATGAGTTACATTTGAACAGCAATGATTTTCAGTATGTATTATTTTAATGTCCAATAATCAAATAAGATTTCCTATGGCAGTGGTTTGTGATAAGCTCCAGATTTTGCCACATTTTTACCTCCACGGAACAGGAAACGTTCTGATTCAAGTGACAGAGCGACGACCTATGGAGATACTCCGTCGCCTGACACCTGCTATTTGAAATGGGGTTTCGACAATTCGGTTCAAAATGCATCGACAGTTTTCAAAGTGGATGCTGAGAAATTTCGATAAATGTATACTGTTTTTTCGTGTCGTTGTTTATTCGAGACAAGTGTGCTTTCTCTCGATCTCTTTTACGGAGGCTATCGCTAGATGAAACCATCGCTTGAATGCCATGCACCGTTCACATTTGTCTGCGCAAGGCCCCCCTCTGGCCTTCGTCGCGTGGCGTCGGATCACATTGACCGGAGAGATCGCTGATTGAGAGTGCTACACGAGAAATACACGAAATGTTAGGAATGATGAGTTTTACAGAAAAATGTCAGTGTGACGACTCTGAATGGTCAGAATTTATTGCGGAATACACTCATTCACTTCGAACCGTGAATTGAATTAAAATACAATACTATGATATAATTGGTTCAATGGTGAGTCACTACGTTTTTATATCTATCGAAGAAACTGTATTGTGGGAAATATTGTAAATGTAGAAAAAGGAATATAAAAACAGATTGAAATTTGTAGTAGATCAAGATTTCAGTTCCGTTCCATTTATAATTTTCATAATATTAAAATTTAAACCCCTTAAATTGTTTTCGACTCAAACTCTAGATTCGGTTTAAATGTTTGTTTAAATACGAGTAAGTAACGTACGTTTTCATTCATTTTTACACTACGTAAAAGCAGATAAGAATAGATTTAAATTTTGTGTCTCTTTTTATCTGACCAAACTTCCAAATAAGATATTTTCACAAACATAATACATTTGGGGCATATCTACTTCCAAAGGCTTAAGGACCTTTTTTGAATTTAAAAACAGAACGTGAAAAGAGAAACTATTCAACCAAGTGTTGCCAGTGAGTCAATTTCTCTTATCTCACTGAGATAGTCACTAGGATGGAGGGTTTTGCCACTTTTTTCTGATCGAAATGCAATACCCGGCAAAAGTGACCCACCCACATAGACAATACTAATATATTTTTTTTCGAAATCAAAAAATATCTTCTGATAGAATTTTTGCCTCGAAAGTTCGACAAAAACGTCCAAATAGTCGTATTTTTTTAAAACCGACCATATTTTTGCGTAAAAAGATGCCACTTGCAATGAAAACTGATGAACTGAGATACCTCCTATGGAACAAGAAAATGAGGCCAATTCAGCAAAATTAAGCTGTTTCGTAACGGCTGTTCGTAGTAAATTTAAATGCAAACTGCCCATTCCATAGGTTTTCTAGTTATTTCCTCGAATATTTTATGGATACCATCCTTTCAGCTAGTATTGGTGTCCCTTTTTTTTCTTCCTACCAAGAACATTAATCGCATCTCCTTGAGGTTGGGTCATTAAGTACTCAGAAATATGATAAAAAGATTTATACAACAAATAAGATATTGAGTGTGGAAAGGGTCAAAGGAACTTTGCGCATAAGGGCGTGCACCCAGGAAAAATCCCAAGGAAATACGGAATTAAAAAAAGTCTGAGTGGCCGGGAATCGAGCCCGGGATCTTCCTCTATCCGAGAGGCTGCCTTAACGGATCTTCCCATTACGGTTTGTTAAAATGTTCTGGCTGGAGAGCATAGATGGTTAAGGCAACCTCCCGGATAAAGGAGGATCCCCGGTTCGATTCCTGGCCCCGTCAGACTTTTTTAAAGTCCCTTTTTCCATAAGATATTAAGTGTTATAATTAGGTGCGAAACAGCAATGACTAGCTACCGCCACGAGCCACCGTGTGAAGGAATTTGCGAGGACGGAAGGTGTTGCAAAACAGCTAAATTTAACCGAATTCGCCTCATTTTCTGGTTCAATAGGAGGGGTCTCAGCGACCTCCAGATAAATGGCATATTGAGGCTTACTCATCATTTTTCTTTGTAAGTGATGTCTTTTCACGCAAAAAATGTTCGTTTTAACCGAAAAAACATTATGACAATTTTGATGTTTTTGTCAAAATTTCGAAACTTCGAGGCAAATATTCTCACATATGTTTTTATTTCGAAAAAAAACATTATATTTGTAATGTCCATGTTGGTGGGCCAATTTTGCCGGGTATTACATTTCGATATAAAAAGTGGCAAAACGCTCCACCCTAATGGTCACCTAATTGAAAGCACGGGCACACTAATATGCTGATGGTGTTTGTAAATTCGACGAAGTCAATCCTGCTCAGAGATCTCTTGCTGCATCATCTATTCAATTTCCGTCTTTAAAAGAATTTAAGTTATCCTTTTGCATTTCCAGCAGATAAGATTATTTAGCAAGAAAGTGTTCGGAAACAAACAACATACTATAGTGGTGTCATCAGAAAGTCGATTTTGAAATTGACCACTGGTATCATAGATATGATTAACAAATTCCACAATTAATAGTATAAGGAAACAGCTCAGATATTCTGCTTGGAGTAATAATGTTTTATTTGTAGTCTGCAAAAATTAAAAAAATAATGTTGCTTTATGTAAAAGGAGAATCGGACTTCTTATGTTGAGGATGCAATTGTAAGTGGCTAAATGCATGATACCTGCGAACTTCTACTTTAATATACTATCTTTTCCTTAAATAATAATCCATGAATCATTGTTAAAACATGCGATATAAGTTTGTTGTATAATCAACTAAAACACCGTTACATTGTTAACAATTTTTCAGAGCTACGAACGGTGAAGTCCAAGTAGCATAAGAATGAACAATTAAGGGTTCCTTTGGCAATGAGCAACAGATATATATTGGCGAAGTCACGCGAAGCGCTGATTCCTCAACTCGGAGATTAATGGCTCGTGCACCGTGATTCGTGCACCGCAATCTTTCCTCCGTGACGCGACGTGCACAGACACGCACCCTATCGCACAACCATTTAAGGCTTCCCCTATGATGGATAGGGTCCCCTCTGCCCTCTGCGTGATTAACTGCCTCAGGTGCATTCCAACCCATTGTGTACTAATTACACTTTCAGTGCAATTGTGTTTGCACATGTGCATCCGCTTCATTGTGCACTATCTCATTTATTTGGAGACTCGTTATTATAATCCTTGTTCCTTTTTTCCATCTTTTCAATTCAAATCTCCCTTCGCCAAAATCTCTAAATTCCCTCGGCCCCTTGGACCCCTGCTTTATTCATTTGTCAATTTTGACATAAATATCTTCAATTTGGGAGATCTTTAATTAAATTGTTCTATTTTTAAAACTTAATCCAGCACCTACATTTCGGACATTTACTATCTTTTTGCGATTTTTTTTAGTGACGGCGACATTTTTCTTTTTAACATCTTATGTAGGCTCTTCTCTATTGAATGAAAATAATTAATTCTGTTTTAAATAATCAATAATTGCTAAATTTTAAATATATATTTCAGAGTTCAAGAACATTCAAGCTGAAGTTTAGAATACAAAACATGTGTTATCATACATTAGCGTATCTGCTAAATCAAATTTTTCATCAGAGAAGTTAGATACATTTCTTATAATGATTCTCTTTAGTAATTATATGGGCTCCAACCGTCATTATATGATCATAATTATTTTTTTTTCGAAAGATTTTAGTAATCAAAAAAGTAGATATAGAGATAATTAATATCTACATTTCCAAGTTTTAGACAAATTCAGTTCGCCTACAAATAAGACCTTTCCTCCGTTGCCCCTAAATCCTCAATGGTCAACTCATTACATTTGGATATTCTGAAACATAGTGCGTTTTTCTATCAATAAGTTGATTTCAAAGTCCTTCTCCAAAGTCGGATATGAAGCATGAAACATGATCTAAAAAAGTAGTAAAAAAAATATTCAGCTGTGGCATTTCAATTGCCTTCATATATTTTTAACGAGGTGTTGTTACGAGTTTCACTACGAGAATATGCTACTACGATACCAGCCATAGGAAACATATGTATATGAATTAATTACGAGTTTATAATGCTCTGTATTGGTTATGAACAATATTTTTCCAGATGTCCTTGATTTGTGATTTTTTTTAATAAAGGGTTGGGAAAAAAATTAAATTGCGCAAATGGAATTTGGGTTCTACATTTGATTGATGAGATTTACGTCAGAAGCATTAACATATGAATCAGTTACTGCACTAACAGGAAAAATAATTCAAGCTCCAAAATTTTGTGAATTTCATTCATGAGTGATCCACCTTTCGGTAGGTTCTTGTAAAATCAAAAATCACTATTAAGCGCCATCTCCTTCATTTCCTTATAGCTTATCCGACCCCTTATGACATCCAACTTCTGTCTCTGTCTTCCCCTCTGCTTTTCCCCTGAATCCTACCCTCGATTACAACCTTTACCAATCCCTCTCTACACAATATTTCATTTCTTCTGACGACGCTTAATCACGTCAATTAAAGCCCTCTCCTCTCCAACCATCTCTAACACTTCCGTGTTTGTTTTCCTATCAACCTAACTAACTGTTTCCATTCTACGCCATACCCACATCTCGAAGGCCTCCAAACATTTAATTTCTTCCTTTCTTAAAGTCCACGTTTCGCACCCATAAGCTATGTCCATACTTGTGCAACTTTGTATTCAACACAGGCATGCGTCATAGCGCACGGCATGATGAAGGGGAGGCATGCGCTATTGCATGCCTCTCGCGAGTTGACTGGGCCTCTTTTTCATGACGCATGCATCAGCGCACGTAAATCCAACCAGTTGGGTTTTCGTTCAACATTCAATGCGTCTTTCCAGTGATTTCGATATCAGTTTATTTAGTTTTTAAATAAAATCGACTGAGGCCGTATGGATATTGAGGAAATTCATTACGAATGAAATAAAATGGTATTCACTTCTCCACAAGTTTCATTGGAATAATACAACGATCATTTTCAGGTCCACAAAATCAAACACATGTTATAAAATGAATAAAACAAATACATTATGTTGTTAATAAATACATAATATAAAATATCAATAAATGACATTTCCGCCATTAAGTGTGACCCCACCAAAGCAGATCATTGCTGCGTTAAATTCATTTTGAATCGAATACCTTAAGAGCGATAAACTTACATCGTGCAAAACGTATTTAATGCCCTTTGGTTATATATACATGTAGATAAATTTAACAGTGGATACAATTACATACTCATGCAAAAGCCGAGTTTTTCTGCAGACTTTTTACGCTGAGTACAAGGCCCCTCTTCTTAAACTCGAGGGAGGGCTCCCCTTATCAGTTCTCCCGTCGCAAAGAAGCGTCATTGTCGTAAATCGGCTGGGAAATTCCTCACTTGCTCATTTAACAATTCCTTGTCAATTCTCTTTTACTAAACGACCGATGCCTCCATTACTGTAATTTCATAGCTATAGTGCTCATTGTGTACCAGTACCTGCTGCATTTCCCACCCTAGGCTTATATTCGACTCGGTTACTTTTCCCAGTCTTTTGGAATAAAATTAGGTACCTCGGCTTCTAATGAGGTCGGTTTATATTCGAGTATAAAAAGTATGCTCTTTCACAACTACTGCTGGTAAGAATATTAAAATATCTGCTATTCTGTTCCACATTTAAGTGGAAATATTACATCTGGAGGGGAAAACTAAATATCGATTTGTGTTTCGGTTGCCTCAGTGAGGATCTCTGCCCCAGCCAAGAAACTATTTTTGACTTCATGTACAACCTCAATATTATATCTTCATTTTCATCTCTGTGTAGAATTGATTGAAAGAAATGTATTTTCACCTAAACATTTTTATTTCAAAAGGAAGCATCAATCTTAGTGTTCAATATTTTTTAAGTGAGAGTGTATTTTCCCTTCTCTTCTCCCAGAAAATAAACATTTTGGTTATGATCTTTCTTAACTCATAGAGCAAAAGCATAATCCAATTTTCGCGCAAGTGAACTCCATTGCAACTTCTGCGGCTCAAATATTATATTTATTCCATCATAACTCACAATAATCCACTCTCTGCCTAGACAGAAAATTAAATGCTTAACTTCCCTTTGCTACATAAAACGCAAAGGCATAATTTCACTCTAAAGACGGTGTAAACCGCATCACGCATCAGTGTAATTAAATTAGCGAAACCGAAAAACTTCTGCAACGATTAATATCTCTAAGAATTTGAAGCGCAATCGATATAAAAATTTGACCATCTTAATTATACATCATTAAATAGATTTGTCTCGAAAAGGAATGAGTCGTTTGAGCTCTCTTTTCCCTTGATTAGTTTGAGGGACATGACCACCGATAAGAATATTCCATTGCACAATTAGACCGAATGTCTTAGCCTGCTTTTCTGGTGGCTATTCTATTTCTATGGGTAGTAGATAAAGGGTGACGTAGAAGGTGGTTTTCGCAAACAAGAAATATAGAAATGCTTTGCGTGCAGTCATGTTTTTGGCCTTCATTTTCAGTACTTCACGTGCAATCGAGTTGTTCACATCGAAAACGTTTCTACCAGAGGACTTACCTATATTGGAATAGTGAAAATACGTGTTTCGTGCTCTATCACTAAGAAATTGTACCTCCAGTTCTTCTTGCTGAACATACAAGGATTTCAGTTGGTTTAGGAAGTGCTGCGGAAAATATTTCGAGTGTCGCGCAATTGCTCAAAGAAATATTGTGGAATTGAGACTGTAGTGCTTTTTCTAAAATGTCATTAATTTTTAGTCTTTAATTTTCAAAGTACACTTAACCCACTTAGTTAACGGAAGGTGTTAAGCGGAAGAATATACGTGTTAAGAAGTGTTGCAATTGTGAGCGAAAATGGATACAGTGAGGTTGAGCAATTACTTGGTAAATTGTTTTTTTTTCGTCACCAGTGGTCATCAGATATGTTGCATTGTTTCGCTCAAAATAAAGTTTTCTAAGGAGTGCTGCGATATGTTATTTAAAAGCGTTATTCGAGGAAATCTAAAGAGGTAAGAAAATACTATGAAATGCTTCTATGCGAGGTACTTTATGCCGTATTTTTTAAACGAATTGCTATATTTTTACTTCAAATATATCAAGTGACTGATCATATTTCTCACCTTCTTTCCATATCTTTTTATGAAAATTATTATTGCATCAGTTTATCTGAACAGAGACTTCGCGGAAGCTTATTCTTACCGTGCTTTAAATTAATTTGTGCAACGCAAATGCCAGGATTTGATTTCTAAGGAAACCAACGCAAAATAGGGAAGTTCTCACGTTCCAGTAATTCGCTTTTTATTGAATCACACTGTTACTAAAACAAAAGACCTTAATTGAAGTAATGCATTATCTGATATAATGACGATATGCAGATTTTATCTAATCACGTGAAGGCTCATGTAAAAAAGTAATTCTTTAGAATCGAAGAGTATATTCTGCTGAAACATCCGAATTTAAATTGCTCATACCTGTTGTATAGTTTTATCTAGAGAAGCGACTAAAAGCTATTAATATTAATTTCAGCATAATAGTTGTTTAAATAAATGTGGCTACGATGGAGTCAAACTGCTATTCTTTTGATTATATATCCACACGATCTAATTAAAATATCTCGTCTAGAAAGCATTGTTATTTAAAATAAGATTTTAAATACATCCGTTTGTTTTTTATAATTTTTAAATTAAAGTTGATTATAGTGAAAATAGACTTTAATTTGACAGCACTACGAAAGTCGTTTTTCGGCTATTTTCTTGATATTTAATTAGGAAGCATTGATTTAAACCATTAACTCTGGTGAGCGATATAATTTAAAACACGGTTTTCAAATATATCTTTTTGTGCTTTTAAATGAAATATGGTTATAATGAAAAAAAGGTTTTATTTTGACTACTATCACGACTACTTAAGTTGTTTTCTTGCTATTTTCTTGATTGTAAAAAAATTTGAAATAAACTTTTGATTGTAGAAAATTTTTATGTTAACTATTATTTCCGATAAGCGGTATTATTTAAAAAATATTTTTAAATACATTTAATTTTCATTAATATGAAAGTGGACTATAATGTATGTAGATTTTATTTTGACATGAAACACTAAATTCAAAGTGCTATTTTATGGTATAATATATTATTTAATAATCATTACACTTAATAAAATGTATAGTTATTGTACTAATAGTCTATAATAAAACGTGAATTGGTAAAAAGAAAAGAGCTATTGGCAAATAAAGTAATATGAAAAATAAAGAATAAATTAATATTTTCCAGAAAAGTCAGGAAAAACAGGTTAAGGTCCTTGTGAGCCTTTCTTGGCACATCTGTTAGTTCCTGCATTTACATTGTTGTATGCTATACTTATGTTAATATTATATAGACTGATTTAAACTATATTTAGATACAAAATAATAAAAAAGGCACAGAAAGTGTGATAACATTTAATATGTTTTGTTCCATACTTATAAGAAGCCACTTAAAAATGGTCCTTAAGTCTCAATTTGTAGACAAACTCTCTCTTTGGAGCTACGGCCCTATGTGAGCCTCCACCCCGATCAGCCTCCACATCTCTTTCTTCTCACTTTCATCTTCTTCGTGTCCTTTATGAATTAGCCATCTCAATCTGGACCTTCCTCTCCGTCTAGTGGCATATAGTCTCCCTTTTATCACCTTATTCGGCATTGCTGTTTCATGCATCCTTTCTACATGGTCTAACCATTATATTCTCAAAGATTTTATGAACTTAACTACATCTTCACCAATTCATTATTGTCTTCAACTCCTCTTTGGTTCTCCTTTGCCATATTCCATTCTCAATGACAGGTCCGTATGTTCTCTGCAATAGTCTGCTTTCAAATCTTACCAGTGCCATACTCTTGTGTGATTATGAGTGTCCATTTTTATGCTCCATAGGTTACTACTGGTCTGGAAATTGATTTATATATTTGTATTTAAGTGTTTCTGTTTATTAACTTCCTCTTGAGTAACTTCATATTTGCAAAGTAAGTTATTTATTATTATATTTATTCCTTGCTTAGATTCTTTCATTTATTCATAATTTGCTTTTTTTGTAAGTTATATATTCTAGATATTTAAACTCTTCCACACCTTCAAATTTCATCTGTTCTATCTCCAAATCCTTAGTGACTCTAGGTTTTCCAGATGAGTTCATAAGCATATATTTAGTTTTACTGGTATTAACTATCAATCCCATTTTGCTTGCTTCTTTCTCTTTATTTGTTAAATATTGTTCCTCTTTGATCTATTTTTTTTCTTCAGCTTTGTGTAATCCTAGAATAGACAGTGTGGCCCATAGGCCATCTCCTTGCTTTATCCCAGTGCTGAATTCAAATTCATTTTATATTTGATTAAGTATTTTTACTTTAGCCATGCTCTTCTCCAACGTCATTTGAATTAATATAATTATTTTGGATGGAATTTCCATATCCTCCATTGCTTCTCTGAGTTTGATCCTGTTTATACTATCAAATGTTTGTCTAAAATCTACAATAGCATATGCAGCTCAACATTATGATCATAGCATTTATCTAAAATTTGTCTGATTGCAAACAGTTGGTCTATTGTACTTCTATTGGATCTACTCCCACACTGAGAATCTCCAATTATCCTCTCACTTACTACTTTCAGTCTTTCTTTTATGATGCTGGAGAGTATTTCATATAATATATATTTAAGAGTATTATCCATCTATATTTCTCGAGAACCAGTTTATATCCCTTTCTATATATTGGGCTTAGGATTCCCATGCTCTATCCTTCTGGCATTTTTCTGTTTCATTATACAACTAAGTTTATGTATAGTATCACTCATTACATCTCTTCCATATTTTACTAGCACTGCTTCAACGTTTTCTTCCCTGGAGCTTTATTATTTTTTAACTTCTATATTCATTGTACAATTTCCTCTCTAGTGGGTTTAATTCTTAGTAAGTTTCCTCTATATTTGATTCTTTCCTTAGCCCATCATTTTCCTCAGTTGCTACTCTCTCCTTATCTTCTGTACAGAGAAGTTCTTTGAAATGTTCTACCAATATTTCCAGAACTTCATTCTCTTCTTGGACTACATTTCCCTCCGTATTTTTAAATCCTTCCATTCTTGGTTGGTATCCTCTTTTCACCTTTCCGAAAACTTCGTAGAACAATCTCCGTTCATTCTGTTTGCTGTATTCTTCAATATTCTCTAGCTGCTCTTCATTTTCTCCTTTTTTCTTGCATATCCTATTTGCTTCCTTCCTCATTTCTTGGTATATTTCAGTGTTCATTCTGGTTCCTTTCCTTATCATCCTTTCTCTTGCTTTATTCTTCTTCTGTATAAATTGGGCACACTCGTTGTCAAACCAATCAGCATGTATTATTCTCTTGCTTTCTCCAATTGTTTCTTCCACAGCTTCTTTGATTGCTTTCCCTATTTTTTCCCATTCTTTTTCTATCTTTATTTTATAATTTTTTTCATCGGCTGTTGGTTTGCATATTACTAGCTAATCCTTTTTGGTTTTGCTTCGTGACTTCCTTGTCTTCATTTAACTAATCTGTGTCCCATATTCTCCTAACAATCTCTGGACCTTTTTCTGTTTATTATTATGAATTCTTGAATATTAATTACTGAATTATTCTCTCCCTTACTATTGCCTTAAATAGTTAATGATCCGAGTCACAGTTTGGCCCTTTGCAGCTTCTTATGTCTAAATCTGATTATAATTCATTATTCCTCATCTTTCACAGCTTTTCCTCGACTGAGAGTTCGCTTGAAATTGCGTCACTCCCTGCAACGTCTACCTTATTATTCTTCGATCACTTCATCTATTAATAAGATTTTGTAAAAATAATTGCATGATATTTTTTACCATTTTTAGCTCCTCGATAGTTGAATAAAGTAGACCAAATTGTTTGAAGGAAATACCTTGGTTCCATTTTCGTACATTAAGATATTTACAATGTTTTTATGCATTAGTATCAAAAATATATACTTCAACATTAAAGAAGTTATGTTCAAATCGATGATTATTGATGGCTGAGAAACTTCACCTCTCTGAATCCAACCCTCTACCCCCGCGCCTTTATGGACTTCCAAAAAATACATAAGGAAGACATCCTTACCCTAACAGTGGTTTCTAACATTTCTTCCCCGTGTTATAAGCTGGACACTGAGTTTAATCATTTAATTGTTAATTTACCAGACTGTATGCCTAATCATTATGTGGAAAATAGAGTCAAATGTTCACTTAAGGTGAAAGACTTGAAATTTCCTAACAATGCAAAACTATTTCGATGTTTATAACTCATTTACCAGAGTTCCTTGTGTAGAGTCTGTTGCTGTGTTGGAAGACCTACTAAAAAGGAACAATTCGGATGAAGTAGTAACTAGTAACCTGTTGTCGTTGGTGAATTTGTGTTTAAAGAAAACGTTTTTTAGCTCAACGGTGGATTTTATGAACAAAAAGATGGTCTTGTCCTGTTTTAGCTAACATTTTCATGGACTCCCTAAAAGAGAAATTGTTTACTTCAAATTTCCATTTGATAAAATTTATTTCATGCTGGTTTCGGTACGTTCATGATATCTTTTGTTTTTGGGCCGGGAAAAATCGACAACTCTTTTCCTTTATCTCTATCCTGGATTCTTTTCATCCTGGTATTTAATTTTCCCATGAAATTGAAACGAATAATACCTTGAACTTTCTTGACCTCACCCTACGTCTAGTTAATGAAAAAATCGAATTCAATGTTTATAATTATATTATTATACAGTTATTATTATACAGAAAAACAACTTATACTAACAGTGCCATCCCCTTTACCTCCAATCACCACTACTCATATGAGCTCGCCGCTTTTCACTGCCTTATCCACAGACTATTTAATATTTTCTTTATCTACTATATACTTTCTTCGCGAGCTCAAAACTATTAAAGAAATAGCTGTTGCAAATGGTTATCCACGTACTTAAATATGTAAATCGGTTCAACGGAAAGAAAGACGCAACATCGACAGTCGACTTTTATTTCTTGGATCCCAGTCTCAGATGGATTCCCCACGACTTGCTGTCCATCTGTTTAAAGGTAATATTTCGTACAAATTTGCCAATTCCTTCAATATATTCAATATTATGCCAGTTTTTAGAAATAATATTAACTTAAGGAAATTTTTATGTCTTCAAAAAGACAATGTAGAACCTTTTCATATATCCGTCGTCTATAAATTAATTTGCGACACTTGCAAATCTATCTACATCCGTCGTACTTCCCTAAATTTTAACGTTCTCATTAAAAAACAATTCAATGCATTTATTATTGCTTCACCTTATTCCCACTTTGAGAAATCCCTTAACCTAAACAAACATTCCAGCAGTTTTTCGCCCGATATTTTCCATTTTAATGATAATGATAAACACATTCGAACAATTAGAGATTATTTTACACTTTATAAACCTAATTGCTCTCTCAGTAATGAATATATTTTTCAAACCCCCTCTCCTCAACCTCAACATTGTCAATAGCTTCATTTCAGCAGCTTCTCGGAAATTAATGTTTTTCTTTGAAATAACTGGTTCTATTATTCGTAACAACTTATACAAATTTTCCTTTGACATGCGTGTAAAATTCCGGAATACGTCTACATCATGCTGAAGTTCTCTGAGTAGCCCAATATTTCGATTTTTGTAAAACTGCTTTGTCCACAGAACCCGTTGCTTTTTTCCTTTACGTGCATTTTTTTAAAAACACACCTGCACAATTGGCTATCACACTTGCCGATTCTGTATCCACCATAACGCACAGTAGATGCTGCAGTGTGGACAGCAAATTGAATGCCTCATGAGGAATGCCCGGAAAGCATGCGCAACGCATGTTGAAAGGGAAAGCGCAAGTTGGAAGGGGAGAGGAAAGCACACAAGTGTAGACATAGCAATAGAGCAGCACACTCCAGACCAGGGATTTCAGCAGTCTTTTCCCTCAACGATTGCATCCCTCGTTCCTTTCCCTCTTTGAAAACCAGACCGGTCCTCTCCGATTTGCCTTATGGCCATTATGGCCGTCACACTGGGGAACAGACGCCTTTGCTGCCGCCTCACTGAGGTACATACGCTGCGTGGACTACCTTTCGTCTTGCCCCTACCTATTGATCTTTCTGGCATGGGTACCAGGAACTATGTTCCAGCCAGTCTAGCTCTTTAGGTCAACACGCAAACCCTTCCACCACGACAAGGTTGTAGTCCAGGTGAAGGATTTTGTGAATACTGCCGAGTATTGAGAAATAGTGTTCCTACTACGAGGACGTACCGAGAAAGGAACGAAATTGATCAAGAACTATGAATTACGCCTTAATTTCGTTCTGGTTTTGTATGTTTTTCTGGATGCGGTCCACCCAGAATCTCGTCTTGAATGCCTCGTTCCTCAATGGCAGAGGGGATGAGGTTCCAGCCGACGTCGAACATTGACGGACTCCCTTACTCTATATCCAGGCTATGGATAGGACTCCTCTTAACAAAGCAGCCCAAGACGACTAATTTATGCGCCATTTTGATTGGAATCTCGCCGAAGAGTGTGATTTGAAGGAATCTTTCCGCGTGTGTTTTCCTTGACGTGATCTTAGGTCAGATGGGATTCTGATGCAGTTTCCTATTACAGCAGTTAGAGTGCAGCACCTTTAACGAGAACAACGTGTCGCTGCAATTCCTCGCAGAAAAAAAGGCGGCCAGCGGAAGTAATTGAGTGGGAATATGGAGTGATGTATGAGAAGGGTGCTTGTTTCATTGAAAGCCGCTTCGACCGCAGCCAAGGAGGACCTTTGTTCCCATGACGACGCTAAACTCCATCCGATAAAAAAGTTCCGAGGTCCAAATTTATTTCGGTAATTCGTTTAATTAATGTATTCCGTCGGAGGGAATCTCTCGCGATCAAAATGAATTAATTTCTGGCGAAAATATAGCGGAATGGACGAAAGGGGCTAATCAAAATTTCTAATTACTTTCCCCCGACGGTAGATGGCGCGGGAACATTTCCAGAATGAATATGGCGGCTTAATTTGAATAGCAAACTTTCCTGTTTAATCATTTATCGGGCTATCATCTATCGGAAATTCTATATTTACCCATCTCGTTCGAGCGGCTGTTTATTCCAAATTATACCGCGGCTTGCATTTTGCGGATCTCTTTCGATTAAAAGTAATTTATTTACCGACGTAGAGAATCCTCTGTATATATTCTATCTCTAGTTGCGTGATCCTGCTATTATATACATAATTATTCATAAATATACGCATTAACCATATTATACACGCTTCAAATGTATGTGTACGTAGTGGCGGAATATTTAGGAATTCTTTGATCGAATAATTGAATCAAACATTTATAAATTGACGTTTCTTTCTGTTAGAGCTAGAATATGATAATATTCTCATTGAATTTATCACTAAGTTTTTACAATTATTTATTTCCCTATACTTGAGGCAATATTCATATAACATTAATATACTGCGAATTGGATAATTCATTTCATATTCACTTCTTGTTTCGTGCTGGTGATTAGTTTGAATCTGCCCTTATTTTTGCGCATATAGATTATCTTTTCGAATATATACAGTAATGGAGGGCCTCGAGTTCCACAGTATTAAAAAAAGGGTTTTGCAGGATTCGTTATCGCGGGGAATTCTGGGAAATGAAAGGGTTTGACCGCGACAATCGCCATGAATCGGAGAAATTCGCTCCTTTAAAATCCTCATAAAGCTGATATCGGTTGCGTTTTGAAAATTTAATCCGCTGCAGCGTGTGACGGGGAACGTGATTTATTGAACGCAAAAAATCAATTATATGTCGGCGATGCAGAATTAAATCGGGACTAGGATTTCAGACACTTCGGATTACTGTCGCTCTGTTTTTAAAGGCAGCCTCAATTGAATTTAGGGAACTGGAGATTTCAATTAATTGGTCAAAATATCCGTGGACGAGACACTCAGCTCCAAAGGCTCAATCAGAAATATTATCGCTATAGATATAATTAAAAATAGCGCGGCATAATTTATGCTTAATTGCCTTGTTTTCCCTAATATAAAGCCTTATCGAAATACCAACCAAACAAAATATTTCAGGATGTTTTTATATTAGCCCTTACCATACGCTCTCGATGAGATTATCGATAAGACTAACGGATTTCTTCCAGTGAAACAAGACGGACGTATAAAATTATCATCAGATTGACATATATAATAAAATATGAATAATACGCTGTATTATAATATTGGAAATTTCGCTAAATTACAATCAATATCGAAAGAGTATTCGTCGCCGTAATAAAGTAACCATATTCCGATTTTCTGAGTTCGTATTCTTTGAGATCTCGGGAGCAGTTGTTTAAGATAAAAAACCGCGAAAATGTCTTTGGGAGCAAAATTTAATATGAAAACTGTATCTGGGAAACAGAAATTCATAAAAAGTAACCCATACACATTAAGTCAATTTTTTATTTAACAATCCTTTCAATTATGTCGGATTTCCACTATATTCCGGCCTTTTCCGTGAACAATTCATCATAATTGCATTTTAACAGAATGAAATATTCCAATTTTAGTGATTTTTTATCACAAAATTTACATTATAGTAGTATCTAAATAATATTAATTACAGTCGGAATTTGTTAAAATGAATCGTACCTTTTGACCAACGCATATTCTAACTCATTGCTTTAACCCCTGCGTATACAAGTATTTTTCATCTCTTATATTGAAAAGTGTCATGAGTTTACAATTAATAAATCTTGTAAACAATTTATCCTGAGATTCAATAACCTACTCAACAGTTTATTAATCTAACGTAAAATTTATGAAAAAAAATTCATACCTTATTTAAAATACAAAATGATTATTTTTACGTTGCTTTTGATCAGTTCGTGTTTTGATCTCATCATTATCGCCGTTTTGTGTTATCCGAAGAAGTTAGCGGTGCATTTTACGTCTAGTTTTTCGGTTATTTTTCCGATTCGCGTTAAAGGAGTTAGTATGTATTGAAAGTTTTAGGAGAATGACAGAAACAAAGCTACTCTTTTGGAAACCGTTGTTCCACGCTATCCGCTTTCCACTGTATTTATACTCTGCCGAAAAAGATACATTCCATCCCGTTGCTTACATAAAAAGTATACTCGTATGAGAAACAAAAAAACACAATCTCAGCAATGGATGAGAGTTTACTTTTGCAGGTGTTCAATTAAAGATTCTATCATGTTACAGAAGTTAGGAAGAACTTCTGTGTCACCATGTTCTCTGGGTAGCGAGTTATGCGTTCCTTGGTTTTGAAATATCTTCGCTATTACATTAATTTTTAGTTTAGGTCTGTATTCGGGGAAAACAAAATGTCCTTTCGCCAACCGTTCCAATACACTATTATTCTTTTCTTTGAAAGAGAATGCACGAAAATGATTTCATATAATTCACCAATTATATACGTACATTGATTTTGAATTTTTGATCCTCACAACGGAATACAATTTTCTTTATAAAAAACATGTTGTGCTTCGAGAATGAAGAGGAACTCGGTGAAAACAACAACCAGACAACAGCCTAATTTCCATTCAACTATTTACTCTGCCATCTCTGGCGTGTGGCAGAGGGTGAGCTAACACCAACGTCTTTATCTATGTTTTTAAGCATTGATACAATAAACCTCATAATGTTTTAAATATTCATTATTCCACAAAATTTATACTCACACCTCAATGAGGTGGTGAAAGCTGAATGTACGAATTGAGAAAAAGTCAAACCGATCCAAAGTGAGAAAACGTAACAAAGAATGGAGAACTTCCGTCGGCCATGAGAACGACAGCATTTGTGGGGAGACATTGCCCATGCGACGCCAGAAGAGGCAGATGGCGAACCTATCGTCGGTCGGGAGAAATGCAGAGCAGATAGGATATCGCGTATACCTTCATGCGGTTAATTTCCGAGTCTCAATAGAAAATGGAACGCAGCGCCTATATCTAGGGTGGCACTCCATAGAATCAAAATTTAAAAAATATAACGTAGAATATTAAACAGCGATACCCAGTTTTGGTGATCCATGGATGGCTCCTGACATAAGGATACGTGTCATGTAATTAGAAAGGAAACCGATTAACAATAAATATCGGTTGACGGGATATGCAGAATTAATCCGTGCCGTCTTTCATTACAAATGAATTAGCGAAACGGTTGCCATAGAGAACGGTTGATAAGAAAGCTCTCGAGGAAAATATGCCCGCAAAATTCATTGATGAAACTCGATGACATATCAACTTCAATCTACATTAAAATGATCATTCTGTATTACAGATAACATTTAGATTGTATTCGTAATTTTATAGTTATTACATAATCCGTAATGTTTACTTGATTATATTGTTTAGTCCAAAGATTACAAAGCTATTTATTTTATAAATTTAAACATGACGTTTTTCACTTAAGGAGGTAATAAATACTCCAAATCATAAAATTGCCTTAGCAAAGAATTCGGGTCTATACCACAGTTTCCATAATTTTTCCCCTTTCAGTTTTTCATGTGCATTTTAGTGCGAACTGCTTCAACAAGAAAGATTTCGCTGTATTTTGATTGAGAATTATATATCATAGTTACTATTTTACAATCCCATTGAAAACATATTTTTAGTTTCCTTGTATTTATAATTTGATAGCAATTAATTATGTCTTCACTCTCGACGTTATTCAATTTTAAATCTATAAGCTATTAAAAACAGTAACTGTTGCTGCAATTTAATTTTTGAGTAACGACAATTTAATGTTGTAAGTGACGTAGTCGTAATTTTTCATCCATATGATTCGGTACATTTTATGAACGAAAAATCCTTCCCGAAGTATGATTGCGATATGATGGCACTATCGAATTTGAATTGAATATATTTTGCTCGTTTTATAAATCCGTGGATAATCACGAGGTGCGAATTATTGCGGTCTTAATGACTGGCTCTCGACGAGAAGTGTTTCTTGATGATTGTTTTTGAGCGATGAGAGGGATTATAACCTATCAACGGATTCCAAGAGATCTTTGAGGAAGTTGATGGTTATTTCATTCCTGGAAAGCCCTGGAAATGCGAAAGCGCTAGCAGGAAAGGGATCGAGTGTTCCCTCTCTTTGTCAAGTGGGTGCCTGCATAATGTAGAAGCGGACTTTTACCTATGAAGTTCAAGGAGCAGAGGGTAGCACTAAAGGGGACGTTTGGTGATAAGACGAATTGTCGATTGCGTTGGTCATTAGATCATGTGACAAAACATGTTTGGATCCTCTATTGCAACACCTTCTAATTGACTGTCCCATTTTGTTAGTTTAGAAAATTATCTCACACTTGTTTCAAGTCAATGCTTTTTAACGATTCCCAGCTCTATGGGATGAAATCTAAATGTTCAGGCGTTACTTTGTGGAAAGCCATTCAAGTAATGAAGTTACAAAGTTTTCTCTCTTCATTACTTCTATGAGATGAATCCGCGGGCGAATTTTAAGATTGATTTTTATAACAGCGCATGTCTTTATAACACAAATTCCATCAGTTTCCATATTCTTCATTCTTACTCAATTCTTATATTGACGAAGCTAGCTTTTGATTTTGGCACTTTCTACCTAATCCGTGCGTATTTCCGAATGCTGCTGTTTTCACTACATCCAAAAGTAATTTGGTCTTTGATGATAATTAAACTAGCGACCTTCGTATCTTCCATTCTCTTTCCTATCGATATTCATCCATTCCATCTTTTCATTCTCCGCCATCGATTATTTCCCATTCAACGTATTCTAGAGCAATAAAGACGATTTAGTATCTTTTTTCTTCATTCCGTAAAATTTTCTCCTTTAATTCTAAGCCTTATAAGATTTATCAAGTTCGAATCATCAATATCGGCATTTATCGAATGCTTCAAGATTGATGAATTTAATGAATCGGCGCCTCCTGACCTTTTTATACTTACAGAGTAATTCAAAATTCGTAATTATAATTATCATATCTGTAATATATAATGCATTCATTTCAATAAAAATTCAAATTGCCGCTGAGATTATGCCATGAAAAAATCGGTTTTCATTCCACTATGAAAATAAGAAAACAAGAATTCGGAAGCTACTAACGTTGTTCAAATGATTCTCATCTTGTTTCGATTTCATCTCAATGCCATGACGTCCTTTCGATTTCGAAATTTCAAAAACACGGTTTTGGGAACATTTTGTAGAAATTACATCGCAGAATATTTTTTCAATTTCGTTTCCTTTCCAATTTATCTAAAAGTCTGGTCATACTCCGGATAAAATGCGATAATATTAATTTCATTTAAGGATCCCACCAATCCATTTTGGAGACTGGGTTGTTATGACGTGAGTAGCCTTTTATTTCATCATCTAGTTATTCAAATTTAATTTATTTGGTTTAATTCAGCGACAAATGGCAATAATAAGCGTATCCAGACTGAACTGATTCAATTTTTCCAAAGTAAATCATTAATATTGGAGAAAGATATTCATTCTGTTGCATTCATCAGAAGAATGCCAGTCCACTTGCCGTCTCACTTAGCCATACGGCCGTCATAGTTAGCTAGTAGATCTTTAATTAAAGAGAAACTTTGAAATGTTTCCAAGTGTGGAAATTCTTGAGACCCACTCAAAGGGGGGCGCGCAAATTATCTACACATAACTGTAAAAGGCTTAGTGTAAACATTTAGTTCAATTAGAGCAGAAAAAGTCAAATTTTTAGATATTCTAGTGAAAGCGTTTCACATTTTGAGCTTTGCCCCAGGCGCACAAGAAACTGTTCAGGCGATGAGGTACAGAGAAAGAGAATGTTCCATCTGAATAAATGGAAGCATCTGCATGCGGACATCAATGAGCTGTTTTTGTTACAAATAAACTGAGTGCAATCGACTCGGAATTCAATAGTGTTGCCGTAAATTGCTTCGTTAAGTTCAAATTAAGTTTTGATGTTAACAATTCAACCGACAAATATGGTCAATATAACATAGTATAAATTTGTACACACACTTTTCAACAAACCGCTATTTCACACTTCACAGCAAAGACATTATAGTTTACAATTATCTTTGAGTTGCTTGCTGAATAAAAAAGCGTAGAGTGGTAGAAGGTAGCACAAATCACTGTTCGTTGTATCATTTCACATTTTCTTAGTGAAAATTCACATTAGTGAAAATCAACCTTTTCCTATATATTTATTTATTCATATATCTCTTTTCTTTCTATAAAATGATTCTGCATGGACTCTCTCACTCGTGCCTGTCTTCTGCACATTCACTCCAGTGTTTGATTTTGCTTTCTTCGATATGAGGTTATTCCGTAAGTCAGTTAAAAGCAATAAATTCATTCATCAAAATCACTTTAATCTTCATTCGGAATATTCAGAAATTCAGTGAATTATTGCGATCCTCAGGACCAATGATGCGATTCGTTAGTGTCCTTCGTGCGATTGGTGATTCGTATCTATTTAGTAAATTTAAGACATTATTGTAGACATACAAATTCTCTACTAAGCGATGGACGATAACTTTGGAAATAACTTTGGAAGGACGTAATTTCTATTATGAACGTGACGACGATGTGTGCAGAGCTCTCAGCCACATGATACTCTCTGCTTAGCGATGGAAAACGTTTTTCTATTCATGGATTTTGAATTCGATTATCTATGCACTATGATAACTGCTGACATAATTTAACTATATAGGTTACTTTCTAGCTCTAAGTTTTACGAGGGGACGCTCGTTGTTTATTGCATTTGGAGTTGTTTTCCATTACAGTAGAAGCATTTGCGAATAACTGATTGATGAGTTTTCTGTCCATACAAAGCCTCCAAATACCCTGCTTAAGTACAATATCCTTTGATTCGCAAACTCTCCTTTCCTTCGAAAGGGGCTGTCCCGGAAGAATTTCAAACTTTCAAAAATAAGGACCACCCTAATGTTTACATCTAAAATTATATTTATTTGAACAATTGCACCGGCAATATTTGCAATTGCACTTTATAAGCTGCAACTTTTATATACAGAAAACGAAAATCTCACGATTTGGTACACTTGCTGAGTTTCTGACATTACCTAGTAAAATTTGCAGCTGATACAATGTAATTGCAAATATTGCCGTGCAATTGTTCAAATAAATATAATTTTAGATGTTTACATTAGGGTGGTTCTTATTATCAAAGGTTTGAAACTCTTTCGGGACACCCCCGGAAGTTGTTCCATTTGGTTACAAAATAAATTGTGAATAATTTCATTTATATCGGATAACGGAGTGACCTGCCGCATCGCACGTAAAGTTTATATTTTTCAACATTATTCGCCTTTTTTCGGCAATCATAGGCCAATAGGAAGTCTTGCCATTTTTGTACTGTTTTGATTTTGTTATCAATACATTATTAGGCATAAACTGTGATCGTCGTCAAGTATTAATTAGATCCGATTTGTAGTTTTTAAGATTCAGTCCAAAGAGAGAACGCGTCTCATGCAACTGGCGCCGAGCACTCGGAACCTCCGCTCGAATCTATGCCGCCTTGTATTCTCTCTTGTATTTACAGCTCTTAATCAATCTTCAGCATATTTTTTCTACATAGCGAAGGTTAAACCACCACCGTGTTTCATCTGTTCGCTGTAAAGCAAAGAATCGATCGGATATGAGCGCGCGTGAAATCGAGAAAAGTGTGGAAGATAAACAGAGTTCATTTGAAGAGGGCTTCTGGGTGAAGAGCGTGAAGTGGGAAACAAAAATGAAGATCGCAATTGCGCACCGTTCGATACCAAGTCTTTTTTTTTCGAAAGAAGCTTAACAGTGAAGCATTCGGTGGGAGTGATCCCGGAATCAATTAGCCCTTCGCACACACCGACTGAAGTGAGCTGAGATTCGCCAGGCGCAGTAAATGCTCGAATGTCGGGTATCCGATCGTTAAAATATTTTATTTATTTATTTGAAGTTGAATCATTAACAGCCACTTCGACCAATTACAATGAATCGTACAACAATAAATAGAAATAAACATATTTATAAATATCAGCAAAAGAGCATTGAAATACAACCATACATTTGTAGAAAATAAGAAAAAATGTTAGTGAGTTAAATTTAACTAAGTGAGAAAAAATAAAATAATATAATAAAAAGGAGTAATAGTAATTCAGAGCCATTAAATTTAGAAATCAACGGTAAAGAGAAGCTAAATTAGAATAGAATACTTCTCTTATAAGAGTCATTGTATTCCAAATGAAATTGACGTCTCTCTCGTAGTCCCACAGGGGGATTTTTAGTGCCAATGTTCCTCATCAATGATGAATGATTTCATAGACGGTTTTTCTTCCGAGGATTGTGTTTTAGCGGATGGCCACTTTCTTTAAAGGGCTCCTGAGATGATAAAGATTTACAATAGAGTCATTCTCTCATTCGCATAGCCATGCATAACATGTTAATATGTTAACATCAATAGGAGATAGTTGTAATTTAAGTAACAAAATTCCTTAAAATTGCGCAAGAATTACATATGCACTGTATAGTGAAAAAAAATGCAAATGACAAAGAAGTAAAGAGTTGGAGATATGTATGTACGAAAGATAAATTGAGAGTTACATATGAATCACATTTGGTTTCAATGGTAACATATGCAACAAAAAATCGACGAACGCGTTAAGTTTTGGTAAAAGTGGGTTCGATTTCCAGTGGAGAGCTACATTTATAAAAGATGCAAAATGACCTGGAATACCCCCCAATAAAAAGCACTGATAGACTTATTTATTTAGAGTTATTTGGCAGTATTGGCGATTATTTAAATGTAATATAGTTCGGATGTATTGTATGATAATGAGAGGAAAGGGTTTCAGGAAATGTCGAAGGGGTACAGGAAACATTCAGGGGATCGGAAGTCAGGAGAGGAAGCATTAGCATAAAAGGGAGTTAGATAAAGGGGAGATTAAGGGGAAAAGCGTGATTTGTCGATGAAAGGAAACAGAAGAGATTGGGGGAATTCATTTGAGGTGTTCTCATTTGCAATATCGCCTTCTAATAATAAGTATTCGCAGGGTGCTCAAAAAGTTTCTAGAAGATTTGCCGTTCGCGAAAAAAGCTACTTTTTGCATCAAGATCAAGAGCTGAGAGGACTTATCATCGGGGTCTTGAAACAATCTCACAACACAATGTCGTTTCGGTTTATTGCATTTTGTTTATAACAATTCCCGAAACGAATTTAAAGTTTTTAACTTTTGGAACGCTCAAACGTAATCTTAATCTCTGTTTTCAAGTTTCGAATTTCTTCTCGAAGGTTCCCTTGTATTTTTTCGAGGAGTAAAAAATCAGCACTTTCGAATTTTTCTAATGCGAATCTTATTTTATGGCGTGAGTCATCTAACTAAAGGATAGGCTTAAGAATTGCACGCGTTGGACATTGTGTGCGAAATACTCGTATTGTAGCGTCCCATTGATATCGACGTCGGCTCTAGACCCACTCTGCTACCGAAAACATCACCTTAGCTGAAATCGGAGCCATATTTACGGGTAAACGAAGCTTTCGCTGAATTCATCAAGCAAACACATGACCAGCAGTGTATCTGTAAGACTTGCGTGATTATTGGGGCTCTGTACTTTTCAGCAGAAGAAAAGTACAGAGCTAATCATAGGACTTGACTCTTGGGGGGGTTTGAACCCTTAAAACCCCCCATCGCTGCGCCACTGCGTGGCATATTTTTGTCTTTCCAACGCAGTTTGGCCAACAAATCGTGTGAGATGATTTCTTTAGATTTTTCATCATGTATTTCATTCCAATCTCTTACCAATTTACAATGAAAAATCCCAATATCTAATTATTTTGAATCAAAGGAAGCTTTACTCGCCGTTTCAAGTAAATTATTATTAGACTGAGCGATTTCTTCGAGAAAAACAATTCCAAAGATTTCAAACTTTAATCAAGTCAGTTACCTAAAATGCCAGTTACATTTTCCTTCATTAACTGGCCATTGTTTTACGTATTTTTATGGATTTTTACAACTTATCAAAGAAACAAATAGTCTTTCTATCATTTCGTGTTATTTTTACTATAAACTTACGTTATCATCGTATATTATTAATTTTTAACAAATTATATTTTATGTATCATCCCTCTCTCATGCATTAACTAGTAATTGGTGTTTTTTAGACATTTTAGTTTCCTCAGTCGATCTGCTACTCAAGAAACTTTTTTTTCTAAAAGTTTAGGAAAGTCTTAAATCTTCATCGTGTATATTGACATATATACATTTAGATAAAATATAATGGAAGATTTTTCCGTTTCATCGAGTCTTAAGTTATGACTCATTCACTTATTTACAATTATAATCTAAGAAAGAAATAACAATTTTATTTTGTCAATTACGACCATTAGCTGTAGTATTTCTTATGACCTAATTTTAAGGACATTTTACTGCGCAAGCATTTCTTCCTATGCATATATAGGATTATTTATCCAAGAAATCATTTTTCTTCGTCTTCTGTTTTATATTCATCAACTCATGTAAGACGAGGGGTACGTTTCAATCTCAACTAATAAAGGCGTCAGCTAACCCAATATCTCGCATTTAAGAAGGATGCCTTCGTGTAACCTGATTACAAAGGATGAGCTGCACGGGGGGTCACTAATGAAGTGTGCCATGCGTTTCGAATATCAAGGCACGAAAAAGAGCGATAAAAAATGCAATGCAAAAGCAGAAAGTTTGTCGAAGAGCCTTCGTTTTCTTGGGAAAGGATTTTCCGTAACTCCATTACGTCCGTGTAGTTCACGGAACATATTTCTCTAAGATAAAGAACTAATAATTTCCCAGCCTCGATTCTTTTTGTAAATCCATTGTTTTGTCCGTTAGATTGGCTTTTGTGTAGCAGCTGTTTGAAAGTCTTCTTTCTTTTAAAAATAAAATACATTATGGACGATATTTTATTTACTATTCTATAGCACCAAAATCAAAGTCGAACACAATTTTGAGCAGAGTTGAATATAGGGTATAAATTGTCGCCTGATTCTTTGTCCTTTTATTATTTTTAAATGTAACCAATGGATATCAGTTTGCTTTCATGTTTCATGCAGGTCCCACTTAAACGCCCATTCCTTTAGTATTTGTAATCATTTCTATCCTTGAATCATCTCTCAAGTTCCCTATTTATAAAACCCTGCAATTTTGCCAACTATATTCTAGTAATTGTTGCTTACTATATAGTAACGAGTATTGTTTCAGTTCTTTGTTCAACATTAATGAGGGCCACATATAATTACCGTTCTCTTGATGCGAATAAATGAAGGAGAAAAAAGTCTGCCGCTGCCAGTAGTCCTGGCAGACCTTTTTCTCCTTCATTTCTTCGCAAAACTCAAGCATGTGTTTCATGCGAATTTTCATCATTTACATGTGTTCTGTTGACCCTGTAGGTATAAGCTTATCAAAAATTGAATTCATTTCGGAGAACAATACAATTCGTTATGATTGAAAGAGCACTATTACTTTTCGATGATAGTATTTAATGCGCTACTTATCCCTTCCTAGCTCAAATTGATTAATTTCTTGATAGATTATCCCGTCTATTATGTCCAGCATCTTTTGTATTAGTTGTCCTCTAAATTCCATTGCTAGCTCATGTCCTCTCGAGCCATTCATCTCCTCCACCGTCGCTATACTTCAATTAAAATCCTCTCCCACCATCTGCACGTGTTCTCATCAACCTAACTTACTTTTTCCATCATACGACACAGCATCTCGAAGACTCTTTTGAGTTTTCTTCCCATTCACATCCGATAGACTCCAAAACAGTGATTTCTCTTTTTCAATTTCCTTATTCCAGGGTTTCGCTTCTTAGATATCACTTTAAATATCTTCAACACACACATCTTCACAGCAAAAGACTCCGCAAGAATATCATAATTGTTTTTATGATTTCCTCATTTAAAGCTTTCTTCATCACTTCTCTTTACCCCCCTTAGTCAATGCTGATCTTCGTTTGACCTCATCTACACAATCTCAGAAAAGAACTCCACTTTATTTGGGTAACTGTCTTTTCGATATATTTCCAACAGCTCTCACTGGAATTACTTCCTTCGCACCTTAATTTCCTCGATGGGGTATTCATACTACATTTGTACGACATATCTCTCGTATTTCCTCGATTGCCCCTGTTTCTAATAACAATTCATTGCGATATCACTCCACATTTCTTCACGGCAACTTCTAATCAATGTCGTAATCATCGCATTGAAAGGAAAGTTGGTTGGATTGTGAAAAACAGACGGAGGATGCGTCTCATGGGAAAAAAGGAAACACCTACAGATACTATCAAGGCCATCGGGTTTTATATCAATCAAAAGATTCACAATAAAAGCGAGAAATCGTCTAACCTTCCACCCTCTTTGTTCAGGTGTGACCTCCAAGATGTTTGATTGAATGGAGACGCGTTTTCCTTGGAAATGGAGACTCTGTTTAATTGGACGAAAAACACAAAGGCCTTGCCTTAAATAACCAGGAAGCTGCCTTTGCGAACGGCCGCTTGGTGACGCCACCGTCGCGAATAAAGGGGAAAGAATTTCGTAAAAGAGGAAAGGAAGTCAATTGAGAGGCCACTGAGGAGGTAATCGCCTAGAAATGATTATACCTTTTATTAACTTGGATGTTCCTGATCGATTTCCAAATTTTTTATTCAAAAGTTTGATAGCTAGTTGTCCCTGCAAAGCATCAATGGTTGGAGATGATATCCATCCTTGAAGAAGTATTTAATTATTCTTAATTACTCATTTCTTTTATGAATTTAAGAAATAAAAAATCGAGCAAGTTTCAGTTACCATGAACGTAGAATGCCGCATAAAGTAATACTAATAATAGAAATCGTCTTTATTTGGCAGACATTGAGACTAAAAGTCTCTTCTTCCATCTAAACCATCGTCATTAATTATGGAGTAATTGAATTAAACATAATGGTATGAGAGAAAATAGAAGAATTATGGTTGTAAAAGACCAAACAAACATAAAGTTGAAAACCTATGTGATGCTATGGTACAGTCCTGGCCAGAATTAACGCAGCACCTCCCTAGCGATCCTAACGACCGGTGGTGCGTTGATTTTAGCCAGGAGTGTACATATAAATCAGAGTAATTCTAATAAGGGGTGGAATTCCATTACAGATGCACTTCCTTCAAACATGTAAGACAACATTTCCGTTGCATCACGCAAGCATTGATATGAAAGTATTATTGTGAATGAACGATCCAAATGACTAAGCTGAACAGAAAAGCCAAAGAGATATAAGTGCACAAAAGTTAACTTATACATGTGCAAAAGGTAACTATCGTGTTCTAAGCGCAGAATGACAAAGACGACGTAAATATGAGAATGTCAATCTTTTCTTACTGGCGAGATAACATAAATCTGCTTGATTTTGGCGAAAGAGATATTATAGAGAAGGGCTGAGCATTTTAAAGAATATGAGGGGAAGACTAGTGAAGTTATATATCTGAAAATATAAAGGTTTTGTAAAGTTATAAGCATTTTAGGGTAGAAGTGGGTAAAGAAATAAACGGAACGGTCTGCGATAACTTCTAAGTTTTTATTATATTTTTTCTTAAAATCGGTTTCTATAATATAGTATATTTTTCGGTATATATTTCTTTGAACTCCGTCAAGTCGGCGTCTGAAAGTGATTCTTATTTAATGGTAAATTTCTCACCGAAGGGAACAGAAATAATTCACTAGAAAGGGAATAATTCACTGAGTTGGGAAAGTTCTGCGTTTAAAGTTCAGTTCCTCCATCAAGCGGATCCTGCCAAGAATTCTCGGGGAGTTCGAACTCATTTTCATCGCTTTTTCCGCAAGTATCTCTGGGTCGTTACCTTTCTTCTTCTAAAAATGTAAATCGGGATTTGAGGAAAAATGAATGAAAACTCATTCATTCCACGAAACAGAGAACGGACATCTGTAAATACTCTTCTCTGAATAACGGAATGGAAAAAAAATCCCTGAGAAGTTTTCCAACCTTTTACCCCTTTACTTAATGCTTCTTTAAATCGAGTCAAAAGGATAAATGAATTGCGAAGTTTTGCGCTCAAAAAATTCCCAGAAGACTCATTGTCGATCAGAGAAAGTTACTTTTCGAGTGTTTTCCTGCGCAAAAGGGCCGAAGCAGTGTTTTATTTCCTCTGAATGAAGCACGTGGCTCCTAATTGCATTCATGTTGGCAAATGTGGGAAAGTTCGTTCAGAACATCAGCTCTTCAGGAACAATGTCACTTCAGAATATAACCTTGAGCTTCAAAAGATTAATCCCTTACCCACCTAACATTGTAGGAGTTGAATAGACAAAAACACTTGTCAAAAAGAAACTAGTGTAGTTTCTTCCAAAGAAACTTTGCAAATTACTACAAAAAACAAACACTTCAAACCCACGACATGTTTCAACGCATCAGCAACATTATCAAGTCAAACATGTCGTGGGTTTGAAGTGTGTGTTTTTTGTAGTAATTTGCAAAGTTTTTTGGAATAAAGTACACTAGTTTCTTTTTGAAAAGTGTTTTCGTTTATTCAACTCCTGTCATGGATTACTACAAAGTGAATCGCCGTTCCGTCGAGTTTATGCTAATACATTATCACTTATATGATTATAATACATTAAATCATACATTGTAATTGATATATTGCTAAATAATCGAGTCCTTCTCTATTTAGGTACATTTTCTGTAGTCTTAGTGTTTGGTCTTCATTTGGTTTATTTTTGTTTCTTTAGTTTCTTATTTTAGTCAGAGATCTGTGTTATTTAATTTCTTATGCGCAATTGAAAGTGAACGTCTTTCCTCCTCGTTATCTCAAAGTTATGAAACAACCCAGGTTTTCGTCAAAAAAGAGTTTATTCCTCGTTTTTCTCTCTTTTTATACTAAAAAATAGACATGAATGTAACTTTTATCAATTTATATCTCAGTATTTTCCTTTGACGTGAAAATTGCTGAGGTATAAGTGATGCCGAATTATGGCACGGATTCCTTATGAAAGTGTTACTCGTGAAGGATACTTACAGATGGACCTGTTTCGATCATAGAATTCAGTGAGCGATAACTCACTCCTCATCCGACCTCATTCCCTCATCATCCCTTTTGTTTGCTGATGATGGATGCAACCACTCTTCGACATCAGTCCCGTCCGCAAGATTTTGTATGGCAATTTTAGTTTTCTATTCTTCATCTGAATATAATATAAACTCGTATATCAAATTTAAGTCGTATCTAAACGCTGCCGTCCAAGGTTTATCTCTCGCTAGCTTATCACGAGTTCCCCTCTTGTACTGCTTTCAAACATTGCGTATGCTAGCAAGACCTCATTAAAATGTGGGCATCTAATCCTTAGAGTTATGAGTCCATCGTACGCTGCCAGTGACCGCTGAAAAGAGCCCTCCGTCAGATGTGCTTTAGCGCGGCGATCATCGCTATGAAGGATGACCCCATGAGAATCCTGTGTTATTTAGTGCAGTCTTGAAGCGACCCACGCGAAAACTTGGTAGATTAACTGTCGAAGATGCATCTGCCGCGTCGAAGATGATTGATTTAACGAGGTGCAAACTCCCGAACTACAGAACGCTGATTTCTTTGGCAATAACACCCCCGTCGTTAATTTAGTCTTCCGTACGAGTTGGAATACTTCGCTAAAGTTTGGATGGAGTATAGTTATTTTTGATATCGCCACAAAACCAATATTGCACCCATAAAATTTATTTAAAATTAAAAGGAGGCAATCTCGAAAGAGCTCTCGAGGGAAGAGATTCAACATTTCGTCACAGCTTCATCGCATTTCGTCATTTTGAAAAGCCGCTGTCGAATGTTGACATTGTTACGTTCTACTAAATCCCATTGTTGTAACCAAGCTTACGTTTGAATTACAATGGCGAATGGGTCCCTCAAGGAATCATCATCTCCTTCGTAAAATGCAGCTGCCTTTAATGGGAATCCGAGCGAATAAATGGCAATTGTCACACACTTTCGATTTCCCAAGCGAATGCCAGATAATAGTAATTGCACCGCTCCAATTTCAACTGCTGAAACCAATTCCATTCGCTGCTTTATCCAATCTTCTATAATAAACAACGTGTATGTGTATGCATGCATACATTTAAATATAAATTCATCCAATACCAGGCAATACAAAAACAAGCGATATTCAGTAATCGTAAAATAGCATTCGTTTGAAATCGGTACCATATGAAAGAAACTTTAATAGAATCATCAAATATTATTCCACGGTTAGGAATCTCTGTTGATTTGATAAAACACGCGGGTTTTTCGTAAATTTAACGACGCGAATTTAATAAATGTTTTCATTTATAACAAAACAGTTTGATTGAGTCGAGAGTAGCTCAATTTGCCAAAATATTCCGGAATTTATTCGTAGTGGCCATTGCATAGGAGGACAATAACTACCAGATTGGGAAATATCCCATAAATGTCGAAATAATGGAAAATTAATTACCGCCCGCAAAAGGCAAAAAACGTCACGAGAAAAAAGACATTGGTCAAATATTTTAATTGCCGTCGAATGATAAACTAAATTAAATTAAATTTGTGCATTTTGATGAAACAGTGAATCAAGCCCTGCAATTCGGGTAATATTAAATCAGATCTTACGATAGCTTAATATCGGCTATTGGGTTATAAAAAATAGTCATAATTAACTGTGTATCTTCAGAATAGGTCTTTTCTGAAATTTATGGAATGGTGTACATTCGGTGGCTCTCGATAATTGTGGTTCGGCTAACTTGGGGCTGTCTCTTTTTGAAATAAGATATCTGTAAATAGTATCAATAAACAATCGCACATGGAAGAATTCAAATAATTATGAACAAAATATTTTAAATTACTTCGAAAGGATATATCACAGTAAAATCTTTTTTAAATATAAAATTGATATGCTGAAGCGTGACTTCGTGGAAGGGAATAGACATTTCAAAACATGAGAAAACTTGGTATCTTCCACAGAAATTTATTCGCACACGTCCGGTTTCGTCACCGTGATGATATCTTCTGGACAGTCAAAAGATGTCATCACGGTGACGAAACCGGTCGTGCTTGAATATATCTCTGTGGAAGATACCAAGTTTTTGAAATGTCTTTCAAATATATTTGTGGTACATGAAATTCAATATTACCATTTACACATTTCCTCATATTGCGCTATTTTATTTTATCGTTACTAAAAATATCTACAGCGTTTAATTATAAGATTGGATTGGCAAAAATATATTTTTCAACCGAACACTGAATGAAGTGTCTCTGAAACGAAAATAAACCAAATTCAATCGCTTCAGGAAGTGCTGCCATTACTTTTGACGATACACAATCAAGGTTTTTGAACGAGGGCTTAGCTTTTAAGAATAATTTGTGTCGTTCCAAAGGGAATTCGTTCTCAGAAATACTTTTCTTTCATCCTTCGATGGGAAGCTGCTTAAATCGCTGCGTGATTCGCTGCAGTATATATTCAACGGAAAGGCGGATTAATTCCGAGAAAATCTCTTTTATAAACAGAATGGCTGCTTACATGTATAAAAGTAATTTATAAAATATAATACATGTATCATTAAATTGATTAAAATTAAAGTAAATTATTTCTTATCACTCATGCTCGTGGGTATCTCTATCGATAATGAAAACATAAATCTGAGTTGCCCGGACTACCAGATGCATAGAATATTTTTATTTTCCTCTTGGTGTGTAGGTAGATACGTGGAAGAGGAAAAATTCTCTACATTTTTTGTCTCAATCTGATATCCTTCTTGTCCGAGGGAGTTTAGAAATAGATAGATTTATATTATATACATATTTGCAATTCTTCTTATTCTCTGGAACGTAACCTTAGTTTCTCTAATGAGAGTAAAAGGTTGGCGAAATAAATATTTTGTTATAATTATAAATTGGGAGTATCAGTTATTTTCATCAGTCTCTTTCAGAGTATTTTTACAGTTATTTACACAAATCACATGACATCATATTTTAAAATATTTCTATGGAAATTAGAGAGAAATGAATGAGAGAAATCTCGGTTTTGCAGGGAGAATTTCCCTTCTCAATGCATCCAAAATTTCAGTCATTATAACTCATGCTGCTCTCTATCATGTCTCAATGTCTACATTTTCTCATTCTATCTTTATTGAACAGGTACTCTAATAGCTAATTTATAGTTCGGAAGTGAAGGACTTCGATACCAATCTATTCACTGCTATCGGAGTCTACCAACACTTTCCATACTACTTAACTCCGTATTTTCCCTCAGCCAAGCACACGGTTATCGCATTCAGACATAACACTGCGGAGGGAACATTCTCACGTCAAGGCAAGACCGCAACGTCCGCTTACAACCAAATTGGAGACCCCTCAACAATTCCTCTTCTGTTTCCATAACAACCGACAGTGTTTCCCCCTCCCGAATGTCACCACACTACGTGACAATACGAGTGGAGATCATTATGCCTTGATTATGGATTTTAAATACGTACGAAGCTGAGGAAATTAGTGTAAAATAACTCCTTCGATGGAAATATCTTCTGCCTCTTTTAATCCTCCGTGTCTTCGCCTCAGGATTTCCTCGGATTCGCTCAATAAAAGAGTCTCCCAACTTCTGCCCCCCCTCATTCTTCCTCACTCGGAAGTTCAAAAAATATTTGGGCCAATTACTGGAGGAAGAATGTGCTCCTTCTTTTGAAAAAATGGAGAAAAAGGCCTTCGGTGTCCTCTATAAATGGATTGTGACGAATTTCCAGAAGCTTTTAGTTGCTATTAGAAAGTTTTTTCCTAGAAACTCTTTCTCGATGCTGTACCCTTCGATGACCAAAGTAATATTTCTCTCTTCTTCCCAGTGGAGCTGTGAGTGGAGCGACAGATTGCATATAATTCATAATTATGCGAGTCTGAAGGCCGGCTTGAATAAAAATTTCTTCGCCATCACAAACCTTGCATAACAAAAAGAATTTATGCTGAATTTAGGAAAAAAGAAATCGCATGAACTGAGGCATATTGGCAACCCCAAAGATTAATGGCTGCCAAAAAGCCTGATGAGATGGGGAATCGAACCGAGGCCCAATTATGAGGCTTTTTTGCGTTCCGTTGGGTTGACTCCAGGTAGGGCGTTCCTTTCCAAAGAAATCTCAAGATTTATCCGTTCTCTTCTGAAAGACGAGGTCCTCCCTCACAGAACGAGCGAAAAAGACAAACGCAATTACCACAGGAGTGAAAAATTCATGGAACTCAATGAAGAGTGAACAGGAAGAAGGAAACGTTCTCATTATCTTTAACATTGTCACGAACAAGACGTAACATTAATAAACATTTCCTCTATCCTATATAAAAGACGGACATTAAAAATACACTGTACCGAACTCTTCAAGAAATCATAACAGGCAACAAGGAATAAATCTACTCGTACCAAATCCTTAAGCATTACTGGCACAGTGCTTCAATATCCCTGAAACATTAATTTGGTGTACATCTAAAGAAAAGTTATACGAAAATACAACTACGTCAGTATACAATAGCGTATGCATTAAAGTTTCAATCGCCATATATTTCCGCAGAGAATCGAATCATAAAAAGGACCCCAAAATCCGGAGTCGTCTTATTGGACGGATAAGAAAATAATCAGTGCGAATGTTTGCAGCAATAGGAAGGCTGTTCTGCGAGATGCAAGAGAATACAATTCATTCATTCGTACAATTACAAAAAGGACGTAATCCCATATACGCTATACAGTATTAATATCCAAATGATGATCGCTGATCTAAACTGAATTAATAGGCCGTTTATAGTTTGGGGGTCGTCTTGTAAGACAGATGCATGTTAAAACGATTATACTTTGACTAGTATTCATACCTCGTCTTATTTGTAGGTCTTCTAAGCTGCTGAAAAATACGACGATCAAATAAATAATTTTTATAAAATCAATAGCTGTGATGAGTACTTCGAATCCTACACGATACATATCCTATTTGGTAGCTTTCCACCATGCAGTACGCAGTTCGATTCCGATACGGGTTTTAACCAGGAAGATGATAAGTATACATAAATGTCACATAAGATGAGAATTAATTAGATTCGTGGCGATTTTGAATTGTAGTACTCGCGAATAATCGAAACAGCTACCAAAGATAGATAAAGATATTGGTTAAAACCGATGAAATAATCTTTCATTTCGAAGTAATTCAAAGCAGCATAATTCATGGATACTACAGCAGTTATAACTTTAATCGGTTGGAAATCACTCAGAAAAAGAAACCTTTGAATTCATTATCCCGAAGTCGCTTAGATCCTCCGCCGTCAGCAAACCCTGGAAGGCAAATGAGGTTTCCTGGGAAAGATGAGGAGTGAGGGATTTGTCTATCTGTGCGATATTCTGTCCAGTTAGTATATATCATCCCATTACTACTTAGAGATAAGAGAGGGCAGCGAGGCTTACTTGTCAAGGTGAATAGTGAAGCTTTCCTAACCGGGCCATCAGTAGGATGATACATAAATGAGGCACAATTTTGAATAAAACTCTCGATAGTATTTACTACTGAGTGAATCCCATAATCCTACGGCATACTTCATCAACTTTAAATATTCACATCCACGAGCAGAAGCAAATGAACAATTCTTCTATACCGTGGGAAAGACAATTATCCTCCTTTTCTCAAGTTACAAATACAATGACCATACTCAGGGAATTCCAATCATAATATGGCCGTAAATCACGGTGGGGAATCATGCGAGGATACATACACTTAATATGCACGAAAATATGAATCGATATTAATAATGATTCGGCGAATATGCATGCGTGCACTCGGAAGAGCATCTGTATCGTCCGAGGGCAGTGGGACGACGTTTGGTCCAGTCTCTCTCGAGATGGATCGATTTCCACCTTAGTTATGGTCCACTGTCGGCCTCTCGAAAGAACGCAGATTAATTCGGCTCCAATCGCCGAGGATCTTCGGATCGCTGGCGGACGATGCCTCAGAGTGTGTCCAGCCGAGACATTTCCTAAGGGCCACTGGAAATTCCATATTTTACCCCGGACAATGTGATTAAAACACGTGCAATAAACACGTCCTTTCCTTTTTATTTATTCATTTATTTATTTATTTAACAGGATGTACCCTTTTCTTACAAAAAATGTAACAGCACCAATATCACATAGCAGAATTTAAAAGTATAAAATACAATAAACAATAGGATTTTATAAGTATAAAATATCACAAATATGGAAATTAATATCACAAATTATTGGATTTTAAGCATAAATATCACTATCATCATTATAAGTAATAAAATTTACATATAAGATGTTACAAGTAGTAAACGAAAGTTGGACATTATATGCGTATTCACTACGTATCGCCGCTATTCTTTCGTACTTTCTTATTCTAGCAAACATCAACAGCTTTTTCAATCTTCCTTATTTATCCTCTTAATCCTACTCTTATTTTTAAATCGACGAACATTTTTTCTGCATCTAACTCACCACAATCATACAGATTTTCCTCTTCCCATATTTCTTCCCATTTACCTCAATTCTTCTTTTTCACAGCTTGTCTACATCCTTTCCCATATGTGCATACAAAAGAACTTAAATTGATGTACGAATAAATTTAACTGTGATATGCCGGATGTAAAAAGATTTTTCTTTTCTTAAAAGAATTTTAAATCCCATATCGGTATTATTGGAGGAAGTAAATTGGCAGCGTTGTTTAATTTTCGAATAAAAATGTACATTTGATCAATGCAGGGACGCCGAAAGCTTAAAGTGATGTATTCAATGTTAACGTAATTAAATAACCAAAATATAAAAACTTTTATCAACAATTTACTCTTTAAAAAATCCTAATGACCTATATTCTGTAACCTGCGTTATTCCTGTTAGTCTGAGCTGGCATTAAAGTAGATAATGCATTTTTAAAACGTGCGATTGGGAAAACTCATCTCCTTTTTAGAAAGAGGACCTGAATCCAACTTTGAACTCTTTTCCTCAGATGCAATGGGTCGTTACATGTGGTTTCCGTGTGTATTAGTAATATAAGATGAAGTGCTGCATTTATATCTAAATCTATATCTTCTGATCGTACGAAAGAATAATGTCATTTAAAGGGTTCCTTCAGAAGGGAACTAATGCACCCGAAATGATTATCCGAGCAAGATTTCTAGCGCGGATGAGGTTTAGCAAAAGCAGACGAAGGGAGGGTGCTTAGAGAGAGGCATTTGGTATATGTTTCCTCCTCCCGCCGCAAGAGAGAAAAGGGCGCTGCTGTGGATTAGGGAAGGGATTAGGAGGGATGCAGTGAGGGAGAAGATAATCCAGCGACGGATTACAAAAGTACTAACTCCTTAGTGTACTTTAGCCTTCATACTCGAATTTCAGATCGCCTTTTTCACAGCAGCGAAGGATTGAGATTATTTTCACAGATCAGACGTGATTCGAGTCATTCACCCACTTAATACCGTGATTTGATTCACGTATGTCTCGACTTATCCATGAATCGACCTGCGTTTATTACACCAACCTTAACTTAATTTTTGTCTAAATACGTATCTACGATATCTTAAGATGTGTGTGCGTTCTCTCAATGCCCTTTATCTTCGCAACTGGCGAATCCCAAGGTAATGTATTCCTTTAATGATTTGAATGATCATTTCTAATTGCAGAACATTGGTTCGATTTTCAGTGGAATAATTGACATTAAAACAAGGAATCACAAACTTGATGTAATATTATTTGTCTTTAAGAGTTTTTTACTCGAATTATACCTGGATTTTATTACTCAGGCAAGCATTAAAGAAAAAATTGCAGGAGTTTCAAATGCATTTTTATTCGTCGGAAACCATTAGCAGTGAGAAATAAGTCGAAGATTAAGAAAATCCCTAAAGTTCGAAAGTTTCTCAACGAAGTTTCTTGTTAAAGGGTACGTTCATATGCACCATTTATTTTACATCAGCAAATATTAATACTGAATATTCCGGTGTGTGTGCTAGTAATTATAGTAGAGTGTGGAAGATTTTACTCGATGGCCCAATCAAGAGCTGATTAAAAAATAAGTAAAGAGATAAAACTGTATAAAATTTTCACTTACGTATTGTCTAAACAATCCCACAAGAATTCCATTACTTCCTGAATTTATGTATAAACACTTATCTAACCACAGACAATAGGTCGAGATGTTCTCTGTCGCTTGCTTCTAGAAACGAATGGGGATTGAATGGAGCAGATCGGCCGAACATTATTTTATCGGAATGGTGTTTAATTAAAATGAATAGCATGAGCGGCCTTGTAGAGTCAGATCACAGCATTAAGCACTCAAATAATGATTTCAATTCATTCTATGATGATGTAGTTCTTTGCAAGAAACACAATTAATTGATTGACTTTATTTTTCAACTATGGAGTTTAAATATTCATGGTAAGAATGCGGAATAGCGTATTGAGTTTCTTCTTCAGTGTATTGGACGTTGGGGTGCAAAAAGAATTCAGAGGCTTTCTCGGAAACTGCGGACAAAGGAAAGGAATTCATTGAGGAGATCGGAGCGAACGGAAAAAGCACGTTTCGATGAACGGGGATTAAAAGGATTGTAAATATTTGTGTCGGTCGTCCTTCGCTTCCTGCATTCATTCCGTGGTTTCCTTCTGCGGCTTTCTCCGTTCCTTCCGAGTCGCTTAAAAAATAATTGAAGATTACCGCATCAATCGTCTATCACGCAATTCGCCCGACATGTCTTATCGGTGTTGAATAAACGGCTATTTTAACAATCCCATGAACAAGGCTATAATGAACAGTACAAAAAATCGTCGCTACGTTTCAAACGAGAATGCAAGACGACGCGTCTTCTTGCATTCTCAAATAGAATGTAGGCGAAAGTATAAAATATATAACTATTAATAAGGAAAAGTAGAATCAATGCTTGATTCCGATACAATTTTCTTCTATTAAAAGTCCTCGCAGTTGACAGAAAAGGAAAATTATGCAAGAGATATTATTATTATTATTATTATACATATTACTTTCCTATAATTTTACTGTATATTACCCAAATGGAACCTGCTGACAAGCATTTCGCTTAACAGGACCAGACTGTTCTGTTTCTATGTAAGTTTGAGCTGTGTATGATAACCTATTCTTTGTATTTTATATATATATATATTTTTTTTTTTCTTTCATTGCTGGTTATTATACTTTTGTAATTTTTTATTGTATTGAATATTGTATTGTATTAAATTATTATTATTATAAAAAAATATTATTATTATTATTATTATTATTATTATTAGGGGTCTTTATTAGGCGAGACTGAGACTAAATTCACAGATAATATGATACCAAAGGATAACTTCATCTCGAAACACATTAGAGGTGATCAAAAAGTCCTTACTATAAATATTTACGATAAAATTATTACAAAATTTAATAAAATTGAGTAAAATTGTCGTGTAGCATTCATGTCAAGTGTCCTATGATGAAAATGTCACGACAAACTGACGCGTGCGTCTGAGAGGTATACATTAACTATTTCGAACCACGACAAGCGTTTTCGGAAATGACAAACTTCTTTAAGAGAAAGTAGTCACTCTAACAGTTCTTAAATGTGTTTATCTACAACCACGAATATTAAAAAAATGAGAAATGCCTCTGAGACTCCACTACTTTTGAGGAAGTTCTTCGAATTGATGATCAACTTGAGTTACCGTGAGATTTTCTCTCACTCTGATTCAGCAAATTAAATTTGCAAACTGATTTCACTCATCTCAAAAGTAATATTCGATGTCAAACCGAGCTTGATTTTCTACGAAATACGTCACCGGATATCTTTCCGCGTTTGCTTTGAAATGAAACTAAGTCTCATAAGTGGATGTTTGAGAGCATAATTGGCCTCCAGCGTCGTGTTCACCTCGGATATTTATATATTCATAGCCATGTTGCTTGAGGTCTGCCTAAAACAGTGATTAGCGAAAAGAAACATCAGGAAATTATTTCGATGTAACATGGGGGGAGACCTTGTCGGAAATTTTAGAAAGTTTTCTTAATTTAATGACAGAATCCCTGCAGTTATAATTCGCCATACCTAAAAAAAAGGTTTGCTTAATTTATATGGCATATTTATTGAAAAGCAAGCATTAAAATTCTCGCATAAACTTCGAGATGACGTTTAATACTCAGTATACGCACCGGTAAATTCAGCTACATTCGACGTCTAAGTAAACTTACTGGTGGATTGACGTCACACTTGGATACTTGTTCAAATTTCTCCAGTAGTGTTGATTGATATGCAAGTTTAAGATATTGAGTGAGATTGGTTTAACTTAACTTAAAAATCATCGCACCGATTTCGCCATATTATTGCTATGTCACTAAAATGGTTTTGATATATACTTATCCTGCATTATATTTCGATTTAATAGATTTTATTCTATTTACAAATTTTATTTACATGTTATTTTTACTGCACATCTGTACTTATGGAATTTTATTGTTGGCGTTTATCACAGTAAGCAAGGATATCATCATAAATAGACCAGCATGTCGCTAATGATCAAAAGAATGACTGGTCGAAGGTTAAAAGATCTTCCTTGAAGAGGAGAGATCTCTTCGATCGACGAGGCAGTTGAAATATGGCATTCTTGTTGAATTATCGACTTCTTGGTGTATGTTCGACGTACTGACAAAATGTGTATACGGATTAATTTTTCAAAGAATCTACTGATAATATTGATAAAAAATCGTATTTCACAGGAATAAAACATATTTTCAAACTTTATATGGAATTCCACCGGATATCATTTTCCCAGTTTAAAATCGTATTGATATAGTTTAATAAAATTTACGTTAAATCTATCGCAAATGCATCGTGAATGGAATAAAATTAAATATAATCACTTTCGTTTCCATCTTTTCCGTATTATTCTTAATGCGTTCATATCCCACATGGATAAGAAATTCTCTGTGGATTTTAATTTCGATGCAATATGAAGTTTTCCTTCGAAATTTTGAAGGAATTTTCGTCATCTCTGTGCTAAACAAGGTGACTACGCTCTCCGCATTCGTTTATATTTATAAGTCAGGACGAGGGAAATGCACCAGCGAGACGGGAATGTCCCGCAAAAATCGGGACATCTGGTAACAATGCTCACAGTCATTTGCGCAAAGCCAATGTTACATATCCATTGCGGTGTGTGTTAATTAGTCAACATTACTTCCTTGCAATATATTCCACGTCTAGTCATTTGCCTTTCCGAGAAACACTGCTTTTCATAATTATCTAGATGCCACGAATATCGGCAGATACTTGTTTATTAACATTTCGACTGTTGCGAGAGGGGGACTGGCGGCAGATGCGCACCCCAAAGCCACACTGACTCATGCCACGCTCCCTCTTCTACGCCATTTATTTCATTTTTTGCAGCAGCGCCGCCTGTGCGGATGGCGAGGGAAGCTGCCTCCTCAGCTGTCCTTGGTGAACCGCTTTCCGCGTGCCGACTCTTTTACATCGTGCCCTCCGTGGTAACGGCGACTTTGCTACGCTTACCCGTGTGCTTCTGTACAACCTAAATCTACGCGTAATGTTGTTAAAGCAATTGTAAATATTATCATTGGGTAAAACTTAGTTTCATGTGAAAATCTAGTACTTGCGATAGAGTCATATGAGTTGCAATAACGAACTCTTATATCTCGAAGAATTTTGAATCGCAGCGGCGAATTGTTTCAGCTTTGAGATGCCCGTGTTGTAGTTGTGTAATTTTCAAAGAAGATATCTCTATTGATTGATGCACTACTGTATAAGTTTAGTGTGATAATAGTGTGATTTTGCTATCATACCGTTAAATCATCTGTGACAGTGCATTTAAATGATTATAAGATTGCTTCATTAGGCGTTTACATACATAAGAATCAATCCGTTCCCTTTAGAGGTAAATAAATGATTTTGCTCACTTTTATAGGCCTCCAATACTTCGTACTTACACGCCTTCTGTTCAACGAGCAACTCCTCTTTCCCTCAGCATTATCTTATTCTTATGCTTTTCTTTATTTTCCGCACATTCGCCTGCATTTCCCTCCTCTAAGTGCACTTTTCCAGAGAGATGAATCAGCCCTCGAATGATTGCAAATGATGTCCCCTGCGGTGGGCCCTCGAAGGGGCCCCAGAGCATGCGTGGAACGCGGTTTCCTGGAGACGTTGACCACGGAGAGTGGGAGGTGATGGCCCGGATCACTAAATGTCACGTCCGTGCATGCGAGCCTAACCGCGCACAAATAACTACAGGATTAACTTGCAGCTGGACAAAAATGCCTGCAAATAGCACAGAGTAACTGTACTCTTTGGCAAATAGCGATTATTTTCGGATTCTTTGGATTACAACCGTGACTACGTGTTCCCGTGGAAGAGAGTGTGAATATGCATTTTGAAAAGTCTTTGTTTTTATTACGTAATCCCTTCAGTTGTGTTCTAATTTTTATTTAAATAACGAATTGCGGTTGATAATAATATCATTGTTTAACAATTTGCTGAATGACGGTCAAATATTGTTTCCGTTTCAAAACACAGTTCAAAATTTAGTATCAATTTACTATCGTTTCGTGACGATAACATATTAACTCAGCGAATCATAAGAAATGAAAACCAATGGATTGTAATTTATATTCATTGACATGTCTAAAATCTGCAAATCAGTGAGTGGCAGGGATTGTAAACAATAATCGACGGAAACATTTATTTTTCAATTATTCGTATGTCGTTATCGAAAAGATCGAATTTTTGAATCGATTTATTTTATTGTCTATCTTTCTATTCTACACTGGTGGAAGCGTTGTTCCCATCAAATCAAAAATACACCATCCCTTTTATTACCAATAATCTTACTCTAGCATCTGTTACCCTGCATTCCCAAGATATTAAACCTGCTTCATAGAGAATTTTCGTAAAGATCAATACTGAAGGGAAAGCATCTTTTTGAGGTAAACAATTGGGTATCGCTGTAATGGCTTTTAGGGGGGTTCGAGTCCCGGTTTATCTCGGTTAGGACAATGATATTCGAGACGTCCTTCAAGTTTCCAACGTGTGTTTGTGGGGGCGATGTTGAATTACAAAACTAAATTACTAAATTAATTACTATTTAAACTAAATTACTAATTGCCAAAAATTATAAAGAGAAAATGGCTTCATCCGTCGAAGCGCTTTAAAAAAAAACATTAAGTAATCCATTGGCTACGCCGTCTATTAATTTATACTCAGTAGATTCGAATGATCAGATGCATAAGAGTTTGGTTTCACCTGTTCTTTCTCTGCGTCAAACCACTCTCTCGTAAATTGCTTTAACTTATCGAGAGACTTTAAGAGTGTTCTTGTTTGAACATTCTGTCGTTGCACTCTGCTATCATTATTATATAACTTTGCACATTTTTGCTCTTTCATTATATCTTTGTGCTTTCTCCTTGTTGCGTGGATTGCTATTCTAGTATGGCCACTAAACTTGATTTTCTATAATTTTAATTGTCGCAGAGCAAAATAAGTAACATGACAATTGTTGAAGATAGCGAATCATCGATAGTTGTAGATTCCAGCAGCCTTTTCCGGCCCTGGATGATCCCATTCCGGATGACCCTTTCTAATTGTTGTGTTCCCGTCATGTTGGAGAGTCCTTTTGCTGTGTTAAGAATTCATCGAGTGCCGGCGCATTAAAACGAGAAAAAACGGCGAAAACCTCCCGCAGCGCTCTCCCGAGGCGAATGCGGGCTTCGATGCTCACTTTTTATCCGTTTTAAAGCGCCGCTCGCCGGAATTATGGACGATCTCTTTCCCCTTTTATTTCACATCCACAGTAAACACATCCCAAAGAGTAAAAATTCATCATCCGTTTCGGTTACGGGGCCGTAAATTGGGTATCCTTCTGGTAATGGCCACCGTTGTGTCTTCAAATGGGCTTCTCTATCGAGTCTCAGGATATTCATACCCTCACCTTTGAATTTAATCACGCTTAAAATTATTTCTTTTCAGTACCCCATTTCGACTTCCATTTGAAACATTTTTATCGTCACTTTCCTTAATGATCAGTAGCTGTACGCTTATACTGATGCTTAAAAGAAGGAGGAGGAACACTTTGAATGTACAGTTAAAGACTAACGTAACGTATGCCTTCGCCCCAAATAAGTTGGATGGCCTAGCTAAGAGAAACGAGAGTCGTATTAGTTTTTTCGAATTGTAAAAATAAATTAGATACGAATTATTGCAGTTTTCGAACATAGACAATGAAAAGCAATTTTCATTTTCGAGTATTATCACTTGTTTTCCATATGATGCCTATCATTTTGTCGAGTATAATTATTAAGTTTTACTTATAAAATCGTCGCTATTGATTTTTATTCTATAATAGCGAGTGTGATATATCCATAGACGTACATATTTCTACTGTGAACTATTGTTTTTGATGTAAATACCGGCTGATTGTATTGCATTTTTACAAGTTCTCTGCTGCCTAACTGCGGTATTGCAATAAAGAAAGATTCTTTAGTCGAGAAGTCGATATTGAGATATTACAAAAAGGAGAAGGGAATCCTTATTTCGGATCTATTGGATTTTATTTCGTGGATTTTCGGTCAAAGAAGTGCACTGATTTCAGGACTCCCTCAGACAATCAGATTATTTGGAACTGAAGATCTTTTTTACGAAGAATTGCTCCCTTTAACTACATTCCACAAATGTCCTTTTCTTCATATGCGTTCATATTAGAGGTCTGCATGGGCCGGGCCTAGGCCCGTGGGCCCGGCTCTAGCCGGGTAAGCAGGTAGTCTATCGGGCTCGGGCCCATGGAAAATTCGGGAAGGAGAGAATTATTCTTTCTTAAAGAGCGTTGGTTTCTTGCATAACGACAAAAGCTTCTTAAAGTTGTAACGTATTGCATAAACAAAATGCTGGGTCTTCGCGAAGGGTTTAAAAACGTATTTGTTCACAATTCACAACAATTTATTACAGGGCGATTTATGGAAAGTTCGGACTCGGGTCGGGCTGGAGAACGAAAATTAGTATCAACGTTCGGGCCGGGCTCAACGACGAACGGGCCGGGCTCGGGCTGAAATATTCGGCCCACGTAGACCTCTAATTCATACACCGTATGAAAGTGATTTCCTGCAGTATTTTAATAGATAAATCGCGCTGAAATAACCAGGTGTCATGTATGTAATAGAAAATCGTCGATTCAATAACAGTGTTTTTCTCAAAAGATTCGATTCCAAGCATTTCCGATTATTTTATTTCCAAAAACTTAAGTATTAGTTTGAAGAACGTCATATTGATTACACTCAGCAGTGGCCTCTATTAGGTTTAAAAGTGCAAGTTGCTGCACTAGAAAACAGGAATTAATTATAAATCACTACTCATTATCGCGTTTTGCCGATTGAAAGATATCGATTATTTATATGAGAATCAAGCATGTCTAACTGTGCATCTATGATATGATTTACAGAGAATGATATATCTCTCTAAAGAAGAACTTTCAACGAGCCAGAGTGTTTGCTACTGCTTCCGTGATACTGACAAAAAATTGCGGTTTAAGTCCATTCTGCTACATTCTGATTACATTACAATATTATAGCCCATAATTAGTCGTTGGTATTTTTCCTTCGGAAAAACAAAAAAAAACAAAATTTTTTAATCAATGTTTTGTTTTCCAAAGATTTTTCTATGCTATGAATTACCTGAGAATTTCGATAATTTTATGATAAGTATGCAATTTCAGCAGTGTTACCAGATTTACAAAAATAAATTTAAATAATTATCTAATAAATATTTTAATAATTTATGAGTGACTACATACATAGTGATTCATTTTTAAGTACCGGGTGACTAATTAATACCATATCATGCACACTAATTAAAATAGAATAATTTCCAAAACCCACGTTTCAGCTGATATTTTTTTAGGATTTTGGCGGATACTTTTCGAAATATAACTATTCTGTTTGATTAAAGCGTTGAAAAATCTCATCTCTTAAATTAATCAAAATAATCATCAATATTTTACCAATATTCCATGTACGACTACACCAGTTACAAAAAATATTTTTAATATGATAATAAATGATCTCACATTGATTGATCCCATATATCACATTATATTATGCACAAAAAGTTAATTATCACTATGCAGAAATATGACCTTGGCAGAGCTCATTAAATTATCATATTTTGGATCAAATTATTTTCCGTTTTAATTTATCGTACAAACGTTTTCGTATCTCCTCTCCATTTTTTAATAAAAGGTGGAGTAAATTGGATAATACAGTTGAAAATGGTTAAAAGTGGCAATAGTTATACACTAACTGGGAGTCAGCAATTAATATCAATTTCAATGTACTTTCAAAATGTTTCGCAAAGACAAAGTGAGGCCAAAAGACCAGCATCTGACGGAACCTCGCTGTTCTTCTTGTTAATGGGAAAAAGATGGAAATGTTGCTACAGTGTTTATAACCTGTAAAGAATTTGTTTACAAGCGAAAATTATAATAATATGCTACACTTTAAAGAATTAATGATTAAATTATCTTAAATATTGTTAACATAAATTAATGCTTAAAATATAAACAAAAAAAATAAAACGGTTTCTGATACAGAAAAGTCTTACATTTTATATTTATGTGCATATACTGTACATGTTATGAATAATTTTATCATCAAATTATTAGTAAAAGGGGTGAATTAGTTCTGAATTCAAATTTTTTTATGTAATACATATATGAAGTCATGGAAAAAAGTTGTTAGTGGTTTTATAGCCATATTTATTATCAAGAATACAAATCGGAGTCGTTTTGTAGGATTTTTAAGTTAAGTTATCCCATTTTCCCCGAAAAAAACTTCATCCGTAAGTTTAAAATCGGTGATGTTGGCTGCCTTTTATCTATAATGTTTAAACTGCTCTTAGAGATCATAAATACTATATTAATTCTTACTGAGCAAATCCTTGTTCATTTAATTTCATCAACAATTTATTAACAGAGAAATAAAAACAATTGAATACTTTTGAAATATTTAAACAGCTGGTGAACCTGCCTTGTGAAGTTGTTAGGCTGTAGATAGGTTTATAAATATTTATTAATATCAACTAGTTTAAAATATAATCTACATGTCCCAAATGTTGTCTTATAAGAAAAACTATTTATTTAGCATATTCATATTGGTAGCACTGATAAGGATAAATACACGATTTTGAAAATTTCGCTAATCCCAATCCCCAATTAGAAATTGGCCTAAAACCCCAAACCAGAGAGTTTCATAAAAAAATCGAATTCGTTCTGTATTTTGACGTTTTAATTAATAAATTAATTTTAATTATTTTCTGCATGTTCCGAAAGTTTGGCACTCCTACGTCTATTTTTAATAGGGAAATGTATTTATTATATCGGTAACTGCAACTACGGTACATATTTAAACATTTTATTTAATTAATAATTAATGGAAAATTATAATGAGTTATAAAAGCTATACTTGTTTTTTCAAAGAATCGTTTATGAACTGCTATGAATTGAATTGATTGATTGAAAGGTGTCTACATTATTCGGAGAAGTTTGGGCTCTCACTGACCCCACGCAACTAATTTCGTAGCTTTTTTTTACGCTAATAACTAAGGGTTCAATAATGGACTATCCCTCTAGGTTCTGTTGTTTATTGAGTCAAACAAGAGTTTCACTTCTCATGGCGTGTGGCAGTAGGTGCCTCCGGCCATTTATACATTTACATACCGCTTCTAATTGATTTTAGAACATTTGAATGTTAATGTGTGTTGGTCTGATTCTTTCATTCATGAAATGTAAAATAGTGATAAAATCATGCGCAGAGGATTCAAAATTTCTTGTTCGTATCTTCATAATACTCCGCACTCTTGTTTATTTCGTGCACCTTTTTGCTTTTTTCGATCACCATAAGGGTTTTAATTTACATGCGAAGTTCCGATTCAGAGCACGCAAAAATTCGGACGCAGTACGATTGTATTGCAATTTCCCGAATTCTCTCGGCTACAACTTTATAAATCAACATTGGGAGTTCTGCAGAGAAAATCATACTTCGGGATAATTACTCCTTTTCCTAATCTGCGATAAATGGAACATGAATGTTAGATGAAGCTCGTATTATCTTTTACGCCCAGGAATTCATAAATGCGCAATAGAAGACGCATAACCGATACGTTCTATTTCCCTCTGTTCATAAATTTACCTCTGATTATACACACACGTACTTATGTACAGGCCTGGACAAAATAATGCACCACCGGTCGTTAGGATCGCTAGGGAGGTGGTGCGTTAATTTTGGCCAGGACTGTACATAAGTTTCCTTCCTCGTTGAGTGTCAAAGCATTGTAAGAGCATTTTAGACATAAGACTTCAGTCAGTTAAATGTGCTAAATTTAAAATTCAATCATTACCTTCACTATTAACTTGCACAGCTTGTCGTTTTTCCTATGCGAAATTGCGTGTTTTTTACCCACTGCTAAAAATTGTTACGGTGATTTAATGTTATTTGTCTATCTGAACGTTCCTGCTACCATACTATGATGAATGGACCATTTTCATTTGTAATGCGGTTCAGGATAGAGAAAAATGTGTCTTTCATTTCCTTTTGTCCCAGTCTTGATCATGGCTGTGATGAAATGAAAGCTACTGAGGTATGAGTGAATAATTGCTCTAATCAAGGTCTCTCTTTACCGAATGCCAAGAAAAGTGTTACAGTCATTGTGCTTCACTTGTGTGAAGATGCTCCGCTTATAAAGCATTCTGGCTGAGTGAGGAAAGCAATGGCAAACTACCTCATTCCTCATCCTGCCTGGTGAACCTCATTCCTCTCTGCATGCTCTAAGTAGCTTATGCTAGAGGGGATGAGGTACCAACCGGTATTTGGGCTGAATACCTCACAGACTCCTGAAATGTGCGTTAATAGCTAAGTGATTAATAACAAGAACAGAGGAATCGTATGTGATGATTTTTTCATATCGTAAATATCAACATCATTGGATTTCGAAAATAATAGAATAGAGCTACCATCGAAACTTGAAAACTAGGATGTCGCGGATTTTATATAAAAAATGTCGTCTTCTAATAGAATTTCCATCTTCCAGGTGTTCAAACTTTCTTGGAACATAAATGCGTTCGTATCGAATCGTGACACCGACTTCGTGTTCCCATCAATACATGTCTTAGTTCAATACATACTTAAAACAATATATTTTTATTGAAATCGATGATTGTATGAGTCATAAAGTACAGTATGTATGGCATTCCTTGCCGCGTGATTTATCGTGTAATTGCAAATAGAATTAGTAATGATAATAGTATGAAACGAGAAAATTTCTCGAGTGTGCATTGGTTGTGAAGGCGAGTATGAATTAGACGCTTCAAAAGAAGACTTCGCTAAATATTTATCAGTTTGATTTATGCGTCGACGTCACGTTGTCGTCCGTCATTCCTGACGGGTGAATAAATCATCTTCGGGGGCCTCTTTTAGTTACCTCTTTCTTCATTCCGAGTAATTTTATCCGGTGGGCATAATGACGGAATCGCCCATTCAACCCGCCAAAATCCACACTGCGACCTTTACCCCTCTCCCGCCCGCCCCTCCCGCCCCTCCCGCCCCTCCCGCCCCCACCCCTCGACCGCCTTCGCTCCGCCCTCGACGCTCAGTGTTACGCTGGCAGTCAAACCGAACGCTTCGTTCTTCCTTTCGCCGCGCATTCGAATCGGGGCCCGTCATCCACCGGGGAGGAGGCCATCGGGGTGTATTTGAGCCATCATTGCGCGGGCAAGGCATCGCCTTCCCGTCTGCATCCTTGGACTGCTTCGAATTCTTTCCGGGATTTCGTCCGCCAGTGAGTCGTGTATCGTTTCAATTTTAGCTCTTTGTCTGTGCATTTGCCGAAGACGGTGCTTTGCTAAGTTACCGCCTTCGGACCGCCCCCTCGCGTCTTTCGCGGCCGGAGGATTCGCCGAGAACTGCGCCAAGTGGAAAGAACCGCCGCCGCAGAGTGAGTGCAAAGTGGAGGAGCCGAAGCGCGGCAAAGTCGTTGCGTGTGCTAGACTTGGTGTTCCGTGTGCTGTTTGTATCGCGAGTGCTATCGTTTCAGAATTGAATGATCTTCTTCTGACTTGAAGTGATTCTGAGAGACGGAGGATATCGCCGAGATGGACCGCGTCGGCTGCATCGTCTGGCTGCTCATGTGCGCCGTCACCTGCTTTCAAGGTATAGTGGCCCTCCATCGGTATTCGCGACTCCCAGAAGATAGGCTCGTTCCGTTAGGTCCGACACCTGAATTCCTCTGGCGAAATTCGCTACAAGCGATCTGATTATCGTCCTTTTCGAAAAATGCATCGGTTCGAAGGTTAGAGTAGAGTTCCAACAATGAACGAACGCGAAGCACCGACAACACCGTACAAGGAAGTCATTGCTAAAAGAGATGTTTACTCCTGGTAGTTCTTTCCTCGGTCTGAGAATCAAATGGGTTTTGTTTGGCAAGGATGATGATGTCAACAAACTCCCTCTCAAACGCCACTGGTGGAGTGTATTGACCCCGTAACATTTATTTAGATTAAAGATATATATAAATATGAGTGAAGCAACACAATTAGGTTCCAAGCAAACTACTATGAACTATATAATTAGGCGCATCCATTTTGTTGAAATCTGTTTTATTAGGGGAATGAATTGATAAGGTTTAGGTGGTACTTAATTAGTTTATGCGCTTTGACAATTTCATTTCATTATTTTTCGGATTCTTCGATGCATTTATAATTTTAAATTCATCTACATAACCAAAATTTGGCACGAAACATGCTGTGCAGTAAGAGGATAGCATTATTTTCTTCCATAGCTCCTCGCCGAGCACATCAATTTCTTCCTTTGGCTCTTCCGTGACATTGCGACCGTAATGCTCTTCGGGAGAAGTGCACTTCAGCCGAAGAGGGAGCGATACCTTCGGAATATTTGGCCAAATGTTCGAGGATTCAGTACTTAAATCAATTAATCCATTATATCGAGTGAGATCCGGCCAAAATTTCATTCTTCTCCTCTTCTCTCACCTCTTTTTATCGACATCTCTTCCGAGAGCATATTTCATAAATTTCTTTTTTTGAATTCCCGTAGGATTTTGGTTTGAGAGCACCGCGACTCGTCTCTGCCTCTAAATATGCGAATGTACTCCGAAAGCCGCCTCTCGTGTGATGCGTACCCGATGCCGTTGAAAGCGGAGAGAAAGTTCATTTTGAACTTTTCGGCTTATTTACGTTGTGGTTGAATTGCTTATTTCGCCAAATTGGTGGAAGCATCGTCTAAAATGTTGTAATATTTTCCAATGATCCCTTTCGAAGCATTAGTGAGACAATTTCTATGACTAAAATCATCAGAGCAATTAATTGCATTTCAGCTTCTTTTTTCTCATTTTTAGGAAGAGAAATCGCGATATTTCTTATCTATCATCACTTTGATACAAGGGCCATAATGCTCGTCCGAATAATCAAGGCAATTGTGCTACTTTCGGTAATTTCTCGATACTTTCAATTATCTGATTGCTAAATCGAATGGCATCCAGAGACACTCTGTGGATGCAATTCTTCATTTAAGCGGTTGCAGTTGGGATTAATTTACTCCGCAACAATTTTTGGTACTGTTATGTAGGGCACACCACCATCCGCTCAAGAGTGTAATTTTTCATGTCGATACATTTTTCATATTGAGCTCTTACCATTAAACAGGTTTCCGTAATTAAATTGTCCTTCCGATCCAAACTATGTGGGTAGTCACTAAATAAAGTATCAATCCAGAAGTGGAGAACCTGCTGTGTTTGCTTCCTGATACGCAAGGACGGATTAATATAATATTGGCCATTAATTATGTAAAATAAAATGGTGAATATTCTACTTTGATTCACTTTTCGGTACAATTTATTTCCTTTTAATTTTAATGTCTTCGTTGAACTAGCTTAATTTTTGCGATAGGCCACTCATGTGTTAGCTTCATATTTGGCCTATGCTTTCATCTAATTTTTCCGCTAATTTTGAAGTAAAACGGTTAGCCACACCGAAAACATATAAATGACGCTCCTTCTACTGAAAGGAGAAAACAATTTTAACACATGGTTTGGAAATAAACTCAAGGTAATTTTACCACAATAGAATGGATTTTATATTGAAGGAATATACATTTTCATGTAGATATGCGACGCCATGCCAATTTTATTGTATTTTTCGCTTCCGTGACCTTTTCTTCTTTTAACAATTCCTCCATTCGCCCAAAATCGCGCAGGTCTTAAACCCGATTCACAACTTCCCTACATTTTATCGCATGAAATCTTTGTTTTTATTCCTTTTAGTTGTTTACTTTGTGATTCTTACCTGGGCGAATTCTCCCTCTGAAGCCGTCACTTCCTCAGTGGCCGACGCCGATGTCTGAGGACTCATTTGTCCATCAAACCATAGCCTCAAACACGAACTTGGCATAGTTCGTTGAGTGATTTAACGGAGAATGTTTCCTTAATGGGCCTTCGATAACTGAGTTTGGGTTTCTCCAGAACTGCTATCTGATTGGTGGAATCCCTTAAGATTATGAGCTGATCTCTGTTAAACGTGTAAGCCCCAAGGAGAACATCAATCCCCTCCATGATTAACCACCATATATGTAAGCCAGGGGAAGGGAATGAGGCATACTAAGATGAGGAGTGAGGTAGTTTGGCCTTTCTTTCCTCACCGATCCAAAATGCCGCAAAGGAAACAGTGATCGTGAGGAAAGCACGTACATGTTCATTTTCCATAGCATTCTATTTATAAGAGCCCTTATTTCTCAGTAACTTTCACATTCTCACAGATATGAGCAAGACGGAGACAAAAGTAAGCGAAAGATACTTTTCCCTCCATTTTGTACCGAAAGTGAACATATTCAAAATATTATATTCATCAACATCTGCCAGCCATATCACAAAATTTTAATAATAATATATTTATTTCACTTTCCTATATAATGCATTCTTAAATATATTTAACAAAACCAAAAAGTGAAATTTAGGCATCCAAGAAGATGACTCTTTTAAATGAGCTTTAATTAGATAACATTGTCATTTACTATCGCGCCAGTGATCCAATCTGCAAATAGGCTATTGTAAAAATCGTTGCAATTTAGAAAGGGTAATTATATTGATTTAAGTAAAGTTAAATGGGAAGTGAAAATTTTTCATTTCAAAGATATTGTTTCATTCCGTAGATATTGATATATATTGTACTATGCTATATTTTAGTATTAGCTATAAGCTACGCTGCGCAATTTATTATTTTAGGGATTTAATCATTCCTTATCAATCAATGCCTCGATGTATCAATCATAACCTCAATATCTTCGCTCTCTTCAAGATTCTTAAATGTTTATATAATTTATTTTGCTGTCGTGAATACAATGTTTAATTTTATTTCATCGATTCTTCTGCTTGTCCCAATTTGAAGTATTTGTTGAAAGAGATAAAGGTAACTTATTCATGATTTTCCTCAGTCTCAAGTATTTTCGGCGTAGCACACGGAATTGCGCGCTCTCGGTGAGGCCTCTCGGATCCAAAGAATTCTAAGATTTTTGATTTGTAGATACCTCATATTTCTCGAAATCCTTATACTATTTTCTTTAGCGGTATAGTACTCTCAGAAATAGTACTTTTGAAACATGCCTTGGAGTTATTTGAGAACTTATTTTTCAACGGTACCTCTCTGCAGTTTGCTAAAAACTTCGCTAAAATCCATGGCTTTCTGTGCATAAGATAATTCAAGGACGTTGAATCACAGACCAGCACATTGATGCACTTTCCTCAAAATGTATTTCGTCTCCGAACGATCAGAGTGCAACTCTTCTGTTGATCATCCGAACCTAAATCATTGATCCATGTGCTATTTTGATGGGAAGTCGCGAACATACCAAATTAATTATATTCCAAAATGAAACGTTTCTAAGTTCAGAGTATATTTTGATTTATTATCTGCGGTGGAAGCGAATTTATAAAAGACGTAAGATTATGAACTTAAGTATAAATATTTGATTAGCAAAATGAACTAAAAATTTCATGAAAAAATTTCTTCTTCCTTCCAATGGAGGCTTCTCTTTGGAAAATTGCGGTTTTACTGTGCCTCTGTTATAAATGGTTTCACTTCTATTCCTGAATCGACTTCCCATCGTCCACGCGATATTTCATACTCCGCAAACACTTCTCCTAACGGATATCGCTTTTTCCCTATTTTTATTCGATCAATGCAACTCTCATTTTATCACGTCTTCACTCAGCATTTAGTGTGTTTTTCCTCGTCTGCTTTAAAACTATTTCGCGTGATTAACTTCACTTATATTTCCTTAAAACCAAACTCTTTCGGGAATTTCTTCCGTATCAACTCTTCTAATTCAATGCCCTTTTTAATGCAATGACCTGTTTATCTTTTTTACTGTCGGCCTCAATGGCGTTAGTTGTGGATTAGCATAATAGAGTCCGAGGTCCCGACTTCGATTTCTGGTTTGATTGTGTGCTGATTTGAAAGGGATATTTGTGACCTTGTAAGACTACAATTAGTCCAAATGAATACGATATTATTGCATATATCTAGCGCTTCGTACCTGTTAAAGCGCCAATTATCTCTTTTTATGTTCTATAGAGTTAAGTTGGAAGCTTTTTCATTGTTCTTAGAGTGTACTTTAGCGAAATTCCACATTTACTAGAATACGCGATCGCAGATTAAAAAAATCTGATGTGTTCAGCACATGACTTTCTCCATATATATAAGATGTAAATAATTATCTACCGCAGTAATTTCGAACTCTATATTCCATCTAAACTTGGAAAACGAGTGATTAATATATATATATATTATTATCTTTGACGCCAAAAACATTATAAATAATGTTTTACGGAACATGATCGATGAAAAACGATGAAATTGGTCTTCCGCCCATAGAGCCCAGAGCGCCCACAAAGTACATAATCAGCAACTTCCGGTTTATCAGTATTTCATGAATAACTCCTACACAATCAGTGATAAAAAAATATGTTTCAACCAAAAGTTATAGTAAATTACATATTCTAACACTTTTATAATAACAGTATATACCTAAATATCATATTTATGGAGATATTATGAAAACCGGAAATGAGCTTTGAAGAATGAAGCTCGACTTCCGGTTGACCGATTTACTCCAAAAACTAATCAACTCTAACGACTGTAATAAAAGTACTATATATGAAATTTGGTGTTGATCCGACAAATAGTTTTTATGTTAGAGCGCCCACAAAGTACGTAATCATCTTCTTCCGGTTTATCAGTATTTCACGTTTAACTCCTAATCAAACGGTGATACAAAAATATGTTAAATACAAAAGTTATAGTAAATTACATTATCTAAAACTTTTATAAGCAATACAATATACGTATATCTCATATTTATGGAGATATTTTGAAAACCGGAAATGAGCTTTGATGAATGAAGGTCGACTTCCGGTTGACCGATTTACTCCAAAAACTAATCAACTCTGACAGCACACACCACAGTACTATATATGATGTTTGGTATTGATACGACTTATAGTTTTCACGTTAGAGCGCCCACTATCACACACACACACACACACACACACACACACACACATACACACAGACATCATTCAGAAAATGGTCAAAACGTGTTCTAGGGACCCCAAAACATGTATTTCCGTTGAAATCTCGAAGTCGAATTTTTTCATGAAAACAATACTTTCTCTATACTTCGTATATGGAGAAAGTAAAAAAAACAGATTTCCATCTTTTTGGGTTTTCCGCTTTCTTGGTTTGCTTTTCTTCATTCTTAGATACGGAAATGACATTATTCTCGTCCATCGCCTTCTCCATTTCGCTCTTCACCGCCAAATCCACTTCTCCTGTATTATCTCCGCTCTTAGGCGAAATGACGAAGGTTCTAATGGAGGAGAAAACGAACTCCAAAGCATAAGAATTGCAGTTTTTAAAAGTGAAAATATCACAGTTTGAATGTTAGGCTCTCCTGCATAAACATTGCGAATAAAAAAATATTCAAGTAATTTAAAGAAAGAAAAGTGTACAACATCAGATTTATAATTTTAATTTCGGCGATATGAAGTAATATAATGCAAGCAGGAATAGTTTTCTTTGTGAGTACAATTTCATTCCCATATCTTTCGTTAATATTCCCGAAAGGGTATGCCGCGCTACTAAGGCAGCCATAATTGACCGCTAACGTAACCGCTTTTCTTGTGAATGTTTCATCGTGCCGTATCATGTTATTCTGAATTTACATTTATATTTAATCGCTCCTTTAATGGTATCGATGAAATACTATATTTCCATACTACGCTATCCGTTCTTCACAAAATCGAAATCGCTGCTACGTTAATGGCGAAGCTCTTTCAGCCCATCTTTCCTCACTCACATCTCGATGCGTTTGTTTGCAAATACATAATCGTCGGTTTGATGACTTCTCCATCCAGTCCTTCGGTTCTTTGAGTTTTCGGAGCGGAGCTTCCTCGGTCGACCGCACGCGACGCTGGCGTCGGATCGTTTGAAAGGCAATCAAGCGATATCCAGATGACGAGCACTGCATCAAAAAGACTTTAGTTATTTTTCGCCGAAGCTTAAAGGATTCCCTAGAAATACCTTAATATTCCCGTCTAATTCTCTGCATTTGCGCCGCCTTACTTTCGCGTTCCCTGAAGTGTCACTCTCAACCATTTCTTTTAATTCGGAACTCTTTCTGATTGTTTTTTTAGAAATCGAAAGTTGGAATTAAAAATAGGTCGTTTAGGTTTTACGGTATACATTTTTTCAACTCAGGGTCATATTTTCATGATTTCCCCTTTCTTTCCTCTCTTGTCCTTTCGCCCATCCGTTACACACTCCTACATTTAATCGCTCTCACTTCCGTTCCACGTACAATCACATCATGCCCCACTTTCATCCATTATATTGTGTCCCATCCCCTGGACTACAACCTTGTCGCGGCGGAAGGGCTTGCGTGTTGACCTAAAGAGCTAGACTGGCTGGAACATAGTTCCTGGTACCCATGCCAGAAAGATCAATAGGTAGGGGCCAGACGAAAGGTAGTCCACGCATCGTCTGTTCCTCAGTGAGGCGGCTGCAAAGGCGTCTGCTCCCCAGTGGGGCGGCAATAATGAGTGTTGGTGTCACGGTAAAAAACACTGTTGAGGAAGGCAACTACTTATCCCATGTCATGATCAATCAATCAATCAATTGGTAGCTTCTCCTATCAGGAGGTTAGCTCTCATGGATCTCCACTCTTCTCTTCTTCTAGCTTTCCTTTTCAATTCCTCATGTAATGATGCACAACCATAATAATATTGATACTGGCAAAGGGACTCAGCCTTCAAGGATGAGTGTCATGCCCGGCAGTGATGGGAGTAAGGCCATCTCGGTCGTCATTCCACGAAACCCTTACACAAGGAACGGCAAGAAAAGAAGAGAGAGGATGGAAACGAGGGCGGAAACAAATGTTAATGACTAAGGAATGTTAAGACAATGCTCAGAAAAGGGAAGTTGGAAAATGTAAAGTTAGAAATGAAGAGGTCCAACATTAATGTACTAGGGTTATTTGAAGTTCGGTGGAAAGACGAGGGAGACTTCTGGAGCGATGATGTTAGAGTAATTTTCAGGGAGAAATACTAGCCACAGGGGAGTAACTGTAGCGTTGGATAAGAAAGCGGAAGAATCCGTGGCAGCCACCGAGCTAATAAGCGATCGGGTTATGTCGGTAGAAGTAAAGTCTGAACCAGTAAACACGGTTATAGTTCAGATGTACTTGTCCACTAGTGATTACAGTGAAGATGATGTAGATATGGTCTATGAACAAATAGATGAGGTTATGGGAAGGGTTGAGGGCAATAAGAATCTCGTTTTTACGGGACACTGGAACGTAGTAGTTGGGCAAAGCAAGATGTGGAAGAGGAGGGAGAATTCGGTTTAGGGAAAGGAACGACAGAGGACAGAAACTGATAGACTTTTGCAAAAAGAAATAATCTCTGCATCACAAACACACTCTTTCAGCACCACAACAGACGGAGGTACTCATGGAAAAATCCCGGGGATTCAGATAGGTACCAAATTGATTACATTCTGGTAAGAAAGAGGTTTAGAAATAGTGTCAAAAACTCGCGAAATTATCCTGGTGCTGACGTCTATTGGATCATAACCTGGTCATGATGAAAATCGAGCTTAAGTTTAAAAAGTTCATTCGACCAAAACGTACACCAAAATGGAATTTAGAAGCTCTAAGGGGTGGGAAGTTTAAAGTATTTCAAGAGTCAGTCAGCAAGGCTCTTGATCGTAAGGGGAGGGAACTAACCACTAACGAGGAATGGGAAAAGTTTAAAAATTGTGGCAAGGATTGTGCTTAAAAAAACTGTTGGGAGGGTTAAACAAACTAAAATTAGAAAACCATGGGTAACTGTAGAAATGTTAAATAAAATGGAGGAAAGAAGGAAATGGAAAAGAGTTAACACTGACCGTGGGCGCAGAATGTACAGAGCACTAAACAACGAACTAAGAAGGGAAACTAATAATAATAAGGCTAGGGAACAGTGGTGAAAGGGGCAGTGTAATGAAATAGAAAAGCTGGTGGAAACCGGGAGGGCCGACCTAATGTATAGTAAAGTAAAGCAACTGACGGGGAATAAAATTAGTAATAGAATGGTGACGGTTAAAGACAGCAAGGATATTCTATAAATCACCATAAGGGGACGGTGGAAGGAATACGCCAAGGAATTGTATGGGAAAAACATAAAAACACCCAGCATAAAAATAGAAAGTGAGGAATAAGTTGAAGAAGATGTTGTACCTGTGTTAGTTGTAGTATTCTTAAAGGTGCTTAGACAGCTTAAATCATTTCGCACATTGGATCCCACCGGTACATGTGTTACTTGATAGTGAAATAGACGGGAACTGCGGGATATGAAAGGGAATAAAGCAACGGGGGTTTACGAGATCCCAGTGGAGTTCCTTAAGAACCTGGGGGATAAGGCCAAGAAATATTTCTATGATTTAATTAGGAACATTTATGATGAAGGGCAATGGCCAGAGGATTTTACCAAAACTATCTTGATTCCTTTACAGAAAAAGAACAAGGCTACAGAATGTCGGGATTATCGTAAAATTAGCCTAATCTCTCACACGGCAAGAGTACTTCTGAGGGTTTAGAATAGACGGGTCGAGGGAAAAATTAAAGGGCTAATCGGAGAAGACCAGTTTGGTTTTCAGAGAGGGAAAGGAACGAAAGATGCAATTGGGGTGATGAGAGTACTTGCGGAACGAAGCCTGGAATTTAAGAGGGACTTCTGTGAATGTTTTGTAGATTTTTAAAGGCTTCCGATAGAGTCCAGTGACCAAAACTGATGGGGATATTAAAGTAAAATGGGCTAGACTGGAAAGATAGACGTTTAATTCAAAATTTGTGCATGAATCAAACAGCCCGCGTAAGGATAGCTGATGGGGAATCGGAATGGGCTGAGTTGGGTAGGGGGTAAGACAAGGGTGTCCTATGTCACCAACGCTTTTTAATATATATGCAGAGGAAATGGTGAAAGAAGCCTGGGAAGAAATAGACAAGGGAGTAAAGGTTGGTGGGGAAGTAGTGAAGACTGTAATGCATGCAGATTATAAAGCTATTGTGTTTGATTTCGTAAAGGGTTTGCAAACATTAGTAAATGCTCTTAACGATAAAGCAAAGAAGTTTGGAATTAAAATTAACGTAAGTACAACTAAAGTGTTGAGGTTCACTAAAGGAAAGAAAGCAAAGTTAACCATTAGGGTGGATGGGGAAAAACTAGAGCAGGTAGATAAATTTTCTAACTAGAGAAGTACTCTCTCTTGGGATGGAAAGTGTAAGTATGAGGTTCGTAAAAGAATAGCCTTGGCCAAGGAAGCCTTTATGAATTAATGACCAAAGGTCTTGGTAAAGGAATCAGGAAAAGATTGGTGAAATCCCTGGTCTGGAGTGTGTTGCTCTATGGGTGCGAAACGTGGACTTTAAGGAAAGAAGAAACTAAACGTTTAGAGGCCTTTGAGATGTGGGTATTGCGTAGAATGGAAAAAGTTAGTTGGGTTGATAGGAAAATAAACAGGGAGTTGTTAGAGATGCTTGGGGAGGAGGGGGCTTTAATTGACGTGATTAAGCGCTGTCAGAAGAAATGAAATATTGAGGGGAGTGGGATTGGTAAAGGTTGCAATTGAGGGGAAAAAAAGAGAGGGGAAGACAGAGACAAAAGTTGGATGTCATAAGGAGTAGGGTTAATTATAGGGAAATAATGGAGATGATAATTAATAGGGATATTTGATTGCGCGTGAACCTACCGAAAGGTAGAACACTCACGAATGAATGAATATTGTATAACAACGTCAACATTTGAAAACAAACGAAACACGTGCTTTTAGCGCTGTTCTCACAGAACACCTGCTCCATAAAACCGTTTTAGTTCATAAACGTTGCAAACTTATTGAGCTATGTAATGCCGCAGTTTTTCTGTGAAAAATTTAGTTTATAGCTTGCACGAATTCCTGTATTTTTTATTTTCATTTTTTATACTCATGGAATGTTTTTTCGTGGAAGGATTTCTTATCTATGCATCCAGCTCTCATATTTTGCGTTATTTGGTGGGGTGTGGTTATGCTCCTTAAGTTTGCGATGGATGTTACTTAGCGTTAGTTTGGCCTCACCTTCAGTATGCATGCAATTCGTGGGCCGACAAGTGTCGCGTTTTAGAATTAGAAAATGTTTAACGAAAGGCAATACGATTTGTAAGGAATTGCTACAATAAAACACCGAGGGTTAATCGGATGATACGGAACGCGGGATGGGAATCATTAGAAGATAGAAGACTAATTGAAAGGATGAATTAGCTAAATTAGTTCAGAGAAATTACGTTCTCAAAATATGTAACCGGTATAATACGACCTCCCTGTTATATAGGCCGTTCTGATACCGCGAGGAAGATTAGGGAAATAGATGCTAGAACGAATCGTTTCAAAAATGCATTTTTTCAGCGAACGATACGCGAAATCAATCGATTAGGAAAATAGAGTCAAGGTGCTTGCACCATAAACCGATGGGCGGCTTGCAACTACATTACCTTCAGTGATCTTTTCTTTTTTATGCCTGCTTGCAATGTGATAAGCCTTTATTATTATAAATGAATCACATATCCGCTTCAAATGAATGGCACGCATTTTATAGCATAAACTTTACTTAGAGCATAATTGAGAATTTTTTCTTCCCATGTTTAAATAATGTAATTCTACGCAAACCCTCTTCTAGTTCTACGTTTTGCATGAGGTGAAAATTTCGTTTAAGTTGATGATTTCTCTTTTTTACTTGTGTTAACGGTAGTTTAATTGAGAGAACCGCAATGAGGCATTTATTTTCGCATCTGAAGATTCCGTTTAACCTTATACGATTAGCACTTTTATAGCAAGAATTCTCAACGACCGAATGAATATATATTTACGTATAAATTTATGGATTTGGATATTTACACACACTTAAGTACAAATTTCGATTTTTTTAATACAGCAATTCATTCATGGAAATATGTATTTCGATTCTTTTGGGAGTAAACACGGGCTACATCGAATTCTTTATGAATTCCTCTTTCGAAGAAGTCCTATTCATCGCCCTTTCCCTTCTTTCTTGAGAGTGGTGAGCGAATCGCTATTTCAAGTTTGGCGATCCTCCCGGACGAAACTGTGGCAAACTGGCGCTTTGGAAAGGACCGTCGAATCCAAACGGACTGAGGACGGTTTCTTGCATATAATCACCATTATCATAACATACATAAAAGAGACTTTATTTGGCGAAATTGGGACTATTTAGTCCCATCTTCCATTTATTAAAACATTTACATTACAAATGACATAGTATAAAAAAACTCTAATCGTATAACAAAATAAAATACAAGTCTATAAAAAATATTTTTTAAATACAACTATATAAATCTGTATAAAAAGATACAAAATGAAAATTAATACTAATATAATAACATGCTTATACAAAGTACAAATCAATAAGTCTATTAAATATGATACCAAAAAAATAAAAATGAATACTTATATAATACAATCGTAATCAAAATTAAAATACGATCACATACAACTATACTAGTGTTGAAATACAAACATAAACATATAAGAATGTGCGTGTTTTTCGTTACATATTTGCAGGATTTGTTTTGTTGATGAGTTAAATACAGTTGGTACAAAATGCGTGTCGATCTCAATTTGCGTCGGCATCGAATATGGATTAGAGACGCCAGCAGAAATACTCGATGATTTTAAGAAGCGGTGAGCGTAAAGGCAGAAGATAATAGATTAGACTTCTTGTTGGAAATTACATTCTAAAAACTGTAATCGTAACTTTTACCTGCCATCCATATCGCCTCATCATGCACTGCAATGACCTGTTTTTCGGGATTCACTACTGAGAGTCTCTTATTAACAACTTCAAGTCACGCTGCACTACACATGGTTATGATGAGGATCATTCTATTTCTCAGTTTTTAGTATTTATTCATAGAGACAACAAATTGATAGGAATGCATCATAATAAAATAGTTTTTACTACCAGTAAACTATGATAAAGGTATTGTATTATGTATGATTAGCCAAAAGATGTAAGTATAAATGGAATCAATACAAATTGGTTAAATTTCACGATTGATTGGCGAAAACTACACGTTGCTGTCAGAAATTTGCCATCGTTTGCTTTCTTTGACCCACTCAAGATTATAATTACAAACTTATTTTATTGCGGATGTATTTCATCTGTTAGTCTTGATATCTGAGCTGTTTCATTAAGATTCGTCTCCAAACTTATTTTGGCAAAAGTATACGCTTAAGACATAATCATTGTGCAGAAAACTCTACGGTAGGTTTTGCCAAAAAGTGAACGAACTAAAAGAAGTTTCAACCCTAAAAATATGATTCTTATATAATACGAGTAATAGTAGCTTGCATACTGCGAACATATGTTTAAAGTACTGTACTTTGCAAAGTTCTATTTGGTTTGAATATTTAGGATATAGGATCCCAAATATCTCTAAGTATGAATCGATTATGTATCCAAGTGACCTGGTGACGATCCCAGAACTTTTTTAAGATGAAATTGCAATAAAACATTTACTTTGGTATAATCTGACCGTTTCTAAATTTCCATGGCGATTATCGGGAATGTCTTGAAACGAAATTCCTTATTTGCGTTTAATTGAATTCTAGAATGCAAATCGTGTCCTGGTGTCGAACCAATAATCATAATGTTAGGGATAACTTTTTTTTGAAAGATTCATTACTTCTGTTCACATAAATAGTCGTAGAATCCAAACCTTCTGGGTATAACAATTATAAAAACATTGAAATTCCCGCCATATATATTTCAAATAGTACTGGTGTAAAACTCAAAAACTTTTGGAAGTTGTAAATACGTATAACGACCTTGTAGGAATAATACGTATTTCATCCTAAGTCATATACAATAATACGTATTTCATCCTAACAAATTCTTAAATATCGCCGCAATGTACTTAAATAGGAGAATTGTGCACCCACCTGGTGTCGAACTCAAGCAAATTCAGTGACATTTTCGCAGATATTAAAATAGAAGAGAGCGTGACGCCTCTGTGTATTTGAATTCCCTATCCTACCGTGATGCAGCTTAAAATATTTTTGAAACTGCGTCATAAATAATTTGAAATTCCCGCCATACGTTTCAAATAGTAGAGACGCCTGACGTCGAACCCAGGATCTTTTGGAAGATGTGAATACATATTACGTTCTGGTAGAAATAAAAAATATTTAATTCAAATTTTGGAGTCGATATCTTACTGGGAAGGTACTAAAATAAGTCTTCGTTAGCCCCATTTTAAATGCATAATGTAAATGGCTCCCTAGGATCGAACCAAGGACCATCAAGGAACCTTAAACAGCGTATATGAAATGAATTTGTGATCTCTGTTCATATGGCGGGTTTCAAGTTTCTATGTTATCGGGAAGGCATTGCAAAAATCTTAAAAATCGCAGCAACGCATTTTAAATAGGAGAATATTTGCCCTGACCTAGTATCGAACCAAGGATAATCTAGTAGGATGTCTCTGTAGTTTTCGTTGGAAATGCACAGCTTCCAGCGATCCCTCGAATTTAAGCTCTCTAATTAGCCGGGAAGTGCCTCAAAAAAATTTCGAAAATCTCCGCAATGTATCCTAATGGAAAAAATTGTGAATTTGTTCCTTTCTGGCATCGAACCCATTATACTGAGGTTCGAAGTCCCATTTATTTTGGCGGTTACACGCTATGGCCAGTCCGTTGTAAAAATTTCAAGTCAGTGGCACTTGTGGAACATGTTAGAATTTTGATACATAAGTATATCCGGAGAAACGTCTATATATAATAGACTAGTAAATGTGTGCTTGCATAATGCAAGCAAACAAAATTAGATCGCCACTTCTACATCCCGGTCAGGGATTTTGGTGCCGTTGATGCTTTTAATTTGATAACACCCGAATTCGACTCTGTCGTTAGGAATGGCGTCCATAAGAAAAGCATATGTATATCGTTTTCATCTCTTATTGGCTTATTGATTAACAAAATATAATTAGAAATACTGGTATCATTAGGTGGAAATCAACTAAAATGACATGGAAAATTTAATATTCTTAAAAACAATGCATCGCCTTGACTGCAAGAGTGACCCCGAAGCGGCCTAAAAAGAATTATTGTAAATAGCATATATATCCGTGAATGGCACGATCCTCGGCTCCTTTCATTGCCGGTTCGAGTGCCGAACAGAGCGTTGTATATCGCGCGAGTGGTTTTGCGGTTTTTCGAACAGCGGTGCATGATGGGAGTGCGCCATTCTGTCGTCGCCATTTCGAATCCATCCCGACCGCAGGAGCGGAATTAAATTGCGGCAAACCATATCCCAAGATCCATTCGTTATTAACGTTTCCTGCCATTTTTATAAGAGAAATGTTCTTAGAAATGCATCCTCAAAATCGAATTTATGTCTTCTGTGCCATTTCAGTCACCCTTCTAATCCTTTTAATATACCGAGATTTTAGGAAATTTAAACCGACTTGAAACTGATGTCCATATTTTAATTTTTACTCCCTGAATTCTTGGTGTATTTCTGTTATGGACACTTATGTCATAGTAACTGTTTTAAATTTCAACAAAATAACCTCTCCAACCAATTTTATGTGGACGAAGTCAGATTGTGTTTTTTATTTGAATCTGTCTAACTGCCCAAATCGATCTGAAAATGTCTAAATCATTAAGTATTTTTTCAACAATATAGTTTCAATTAGTTTGGTTAGACCCGGGGGGTACTCAACCTCTTTAGGTGCCCGGGCACCCAAGGGCGCTTCCTTAGCGAAGCGGGCACCCCATAACATTTTCGTCCACGGTGATATTCTGGCCATCCCTAGGCAATATTATCACTTTACTAGTTAACCGTAGGCCGTTTTAAAGAAACGCTCCTTGGTAAATAAGATCGAGTTAATTACATTTCATCACAACCTCATAACATGGGAAAGTCTTTACCTCTGAAGAAGATTTGATTACGAGGAATAAATCTGGTATAAATGTTTTCACTGCATGTGCACCGCTGCGTTCCAAAAAGCAGCATTTAGTCATTGATTACGGGGAATTTGATGCTCTGATTAGATGAGCCGAGTTGAATATTTGCATTGGCATGATGAACAAAATATGAATAGATACGCGTCTAGTTAATCTGGACAGAGGCGATAAGAAGGATAAAGTTTAGACACACCATCACTTCGATGTTTAGGAAACCCAAAGCCATGCCAACCAAGCTACTGACGTCCACCCATTCCCCACTAAACCCCCAATCTATGCCCGCTAGTGCAATCCCATGAAATACTTTTGTAGCAAATAAAAAAATCTTTTAACCGAAGCTTGGCGGGCACTAAGGAAGGTCGCTTTGGGCACCTTGGTGCCGTCGGGCACCAGGTTGAGTATCCCCGGGTTAGACTGCCTGCCATATTGGTTACAATTTTCAGGTTCTGTTATAGTTGTTTTGATAATGGCGTTCCTCGTAATATTTAAAAACCGAAATTTACTTTTCGACTGCTTTCAATTACAGAAAAATTCATTTCCTTCATAGTATCAGTTTTTAAGTATTGTGGTGAATTCTGCAACATTTTTCAAAACGACAAACAAGATGTTCCACGTCTTCAACACGAAGGAGTAATTCATTAGCATCGAATGTGAGATCAAGAGATTTCTGAAATCTTTTCATCGTATTACAGCCATCATTCGTATCCACCTCGGTTTCAATTTAAAATGATCACTCAGTGGCTTCAACAGGGTGCGTAATCGCTATACAATAGCGAAATTAAGTATTTATAACAAATAGCATCTCACTTTCTCCTTTATAATAATAAATTGTATTTTATGAGGGCGAGATTAAGACAAGTCTCTTCTTACTAAAACTATATATAAATTGATGGCACACGGGTCTAAACGCTTTTGTTTACCGTAATTTGTCTGAAAATGGCAAACCATTTATGAATTCTGAATAAGTGGCGAAGCTGTAGATAAAGAGAGAGGTACTTTAAAGTGAATTGAGGTAACTTGACGTGGTGACATGCATGTTTGGAATCCATAGTTGAATGGTTCTACGGATGAAGGAAAGAGCCAGAAGTGGTGGATGATATGTTGAAGGACAGCGGCTTGTGTTATCACTGATCATTTTATTCATTTTTACATCATATTTCATTCTAAAATTCGATGTAAAGATTTGCATAGTGCAGTTATGCACGGAATGATATATTCTGGAATCATCGGTAGCAATTCGAAACATTTTATGAAAAAAAGCATTTTATGCAAGTTATGTTTATTTTAATCCGAAAAATATGCCATTTCAAAAATAATAACACCTTTTTATTCCTCACCCTCGATTTCTTAAGACCGCTGTTTCTACCATAATTTAAAAAAGGAGGATATCTGCAAAGAAAACAAAGAAATGAACTCGACATATATATCTTAAAGAAATTATCGATATCAGATGTATAAATAAATATTCTTCGGTTATTATGTTAATTGATTTCCCGCAGTGTATACAATTTAAGCGCTCTGAGTGTTTTATTCGACACTTTTATTGGATGCCATTCAGCGGCTGTTTTTCCCTTTCCGACATATTAAATCGCCGACAGCTTTCCTTCGATCAAAAACGGCTTGTTTTCATTCCCCGTCGGAATTTGTTTGTTTCCCACGTGTTTCCCTGTCAACTATCCATTCCAAGAATTTTTCACCCGCACGTACATGGGACGCCCTTATTTTTTGCCGCACGAATTCTTTCGATATTATTTCGGATGGAAATCAATTAATTTTCCGTGTCCCACGGCTCCCTTTAATAAACGACACGGGTCGTCGATTTATTTTCCCAAATATCGATAACGGTGAATATATTTTAGGGCAATAAATCTCGGATTACCTAATAAATTTGTTTTTAATTTCGTTGGCCTCGGAAGAACGCTTCTGGAGTTTTAAAATTGATTCCGCTTTGGGCCTCGTTCTCTGGCCTGGATTCGTCGCCACGCTGTTTGGCTGGAACCATCGCATTTGATGGGTCTGGTGGCATCGGATGGAGATGGTATAGAATTTACGTTATTGTTCAGGGGTATTCATTATTGACTAAGCATTAAAAAATAACTATAATGTAAATATTATCCATCTGTATAAGTAGAATGATATTTCAATTCCTTAAAAATGCATGATAATTCAATCCTGCGCCTCAATTCCTCAAATACGATCTGATCTTATCATGGTTTGATTTGTTATGGGTTAATCTAAATAGTTCATAATTAAAGTAATATTCGATATATATTAATTAAGTCCATACAACTGACCAACGGGTATATTTTCCAGAACGTCATGATTGATATTTTTTGCTCCCGATTTAATATCTTTTGAAAGAGCTATCTTACACATTTTGTTCAATAAATGAAGTATTCTTTCCTGATTCTGATAACCCTACCTCGACTTTAATAATATTATCGGCTTTATTTGGCGAATTATAGCCATAAAAAACCACCTTTAGCAATTAACCCTTGAAAATCATATCAAGAGCAACTCTGCTTCTTCTTCTGCAACTTCTGCCACGAGTATTATTGTTTTTTATTAGAACCCGATACTTGGCTTGCACAGTAACCCCTTCACCACCAAGGCCATCTATGCGTTCAAATATAAATAGTTGGAAATATTTATGAGGAAAACCAAGTTGAATGCAATTATGTAATCGTGTATCTAGTTCGTGAAGGTTCTGTATCTTCTTCACGACATTGCTTGAAATAGTGTTATTTAAAATATTAGATAAAATTGAGAAAACCTCGTAAAAAAGGGTTTGAGGCTTACCGCCAGAAAAGCTCGTTAAATTGCCTTTATTCCTTGGCCTGTTGATACATATTGTAAATATAAGTAGTATTGCAAAAATACTTCATGTATGTTTATTATTTTATCGGGTAGTATTGCTCATAGATATCGCAGAATTCGATGAAATATTCCATAGTATTGTATTGCCCTTGACGACAGTTGCAGTTGTTGGTTTTCGATACATTCATGTTTAGATGTTCGAGAATACTGAAGAGTCGTTTGGGATACATGATTGATGCTTTTTCTCTGAAATATAACCTGAGAAGAATTGAAGGGTTAAAATTTTACTCACAAAACTAAATCTATCAAACCCAGAACGTCTGAATCCCTCGATTAAATATCTGAAAATGATAAAAATTCTATTTTCCTAAACGGTTGCAAGTTGCAACCGTTTAGGAAAATAGAGTCAAGGTGCCAGCACCCCCTGCCCCACGCCGAAAGGCGGCTTGCACGGTTCTTACATAGACATAGACAGTTCTTATCGTGATTTTTTTTTAAGTCAAATTTTTTTATACTTTCTTCATATAACATTTCCCGGAATGTCTCCTTGAATGCGTGTTTTAAGCAAAACGGTTCCATTTTGTGACCAGCCGATTTATTCTTTTAGTGTCAATAAAGGGGACAGATATAGAGAGCAAAAGACACCGCTTTGATGACTTAATTTTCTAGACCAGAAATTTGAACGAATTATGACGTCACGCTGTAATTTAAGATGATAGAGTTGTGTTTCTAAATTTATTATATAGCTAATGAATTTAGCGAGGCAAAACGGCATTTGTTGGTTTTTTAGTTGGAAATTACTTTTAACTTGTACTATCGTGACAGCAACCTATCTTACGAAGCTGCCTGGAATCCTCGAAAAGATCTGTCCCTGCCGAGAGTCTTGTGCATTGTTTTGATCGTTGTTCAGAATGGAGGCAGTGAAGAGAGGAATCGAGCGCGAGAAGCCCTTTACATGCCACTCTTTTCACGAATAAGAAATGCAGATATTTTGAATGGCTGGCACACGTGCTCATTTGGAGCAGCATTGAGTTTTGGAAGAGAAGCCGTAGTTCGGTGCTTCACAGTACGTTCCTTTTATCCGGAAATAACTGGAAAATGCAAAAGAAGTGTTCGGTATGACGCATTTGCATCCGAACTAATGCGAAACATTTTAACGAGTTTTGCTCGAAAACAGTGGATTATAGGCTTTCAGAGAAATATGTATTTGTAGGAAAACGGATTTTCTTCGAGAATTGTTCTTTCTTCAGACAAATAGTCGCGTTCGTCCAAGACACACACGTGCGCAGTATTCTGTGGACTATTTTTTTAAATTTATCATTTATTATTTAATTTATTCAAAGTAGATTCATAAACAGCCAATGTTGAAATTTACAATAAATCGTAACAGCAACGTGGAGAAAACCACACAACAATAGACAAACACAAACGACCATTTCCTAACAGGTAAAATCCGGTTTGCCGGGATTCGAACCAGGGACCCTCGAAGGACTACGATGAGATGTCTCTCAGGAAGCGTAGTGGATGGAGTCGTGTTTCACAGCAATGCAATGAGTAGAACTGGGAATAGAATAACAATGGATTAAATTAATAATTATATATTCAACATGCTTACTAAGGAAATAGCTTTCGCTCCACTTCATAATGCTATTAACTGCGTAAACACTTCTCCGAATCTATGAATACAACGGCACATGATGAGGACGATTGCGTAACGAAATGAATGAGCAAAGAGGATTAAATGGTGCTCCTTGAACTTAGCAAATTGGTTATTAAATTAGATATAAAAGTTTCATCGAAGCAAGGAGTAAATTACTATTTAAATCTTGGGAATATAATAGAAGAATCAGAGCTAAATATCCTGAGATATTGAGGGGAGCTTTGCTTTGGGAATTCATGGACATAATTATGAGGCATTACTCTTCATTACGTAAGTGATGGGAAAAGTAATTAAAAAGCAAAGAAAGTTGCTTACAGTTGAGCGGCTACGGTCCTGTGGCGTGAGGTGTTCATCTCTTTGAACAAACAAAGGCTCTGAAACTAAGCTGCACTCTTGAGCTCCTCTGTATTGTTCTGAGGAATTGCTGTGGGAATTTTTGCTTTCGCTCGCGCGGTGTTGTCTTCAATGTGCAATTCGTTATTCTAATCTTTCTTTCCTTCGTTCTGTTTCATCGTTAGTTTTGTATGTTTTATTCAGAGAGTAATTGGTATCCATTGCACTCGGTCGCAAGACGCAGTTTTGGCATTAGTGTTTTGTGGTCGTGAGGTTTACTGCCGTCACAACAGATTCAATACAGGAAGGCGTTGAAGATTATAACATTCATGAGACTGAAAACATCTCGTTAATCTCTTCTCATTCCTCCTCTCTTCAGTTTATGTGCTGTTTTAGATATCCCACATAATGATTTCAGTTGTGACTTGTTGGAGTACATGCACTTGTGTCCTCGGAAGGCGGTGCCGTACTGAGGGTTTTCTAATCTGTAGTTTGGTGGTATCACGCACGTAGTAAAATCACGAAGCAGCACTTAATGAAGCTCCGCATAAGCGGGCACTTAAGCCTCTGCTCTTCTTCAAAATTTCCTCGAAACCTAAGTTCCTCTTGAGATACTTCCGTTCCTTAGGGTTCGCTTTCTCCTTAAAAATAAAGCCCATCTGTATTCTGAATGATGGACTCTTAGCGGCGAAAACTAACGGTTTCCATCTCACTGGAGTAATGACCTGACTTCCACTAACTTGATCGCCCAACATACAGGCATAATACACTAAAGGCTGATGGGATCCCAAACCCCTCAATTCCTCATTGTTTATACAGATTGCTCTTAATTAGTAGGTACATAGCTATTAAATATTCATTGATATGGATTGTATCCTTTTAACTTCGATTGATTAGTGAATCGGGTTAATTAACCCTTAACCAGTGACGTGCGGTCTGAGAGACCGCAGCGATTATTTTATTGTGAATAAAAAAATTATTTGATTTTTAACAAATCTGTTATTTATGGTACCTTCTTAGATACCTTTACGTAGTATATAGAATTCTTCGAATTTCATTTATCTTACTTGTATTTCTATTAAGTTGCGATTTCATTTCATGCGCGGTCTGAGAGACCGCACGTCACTAATTCGGGAAAACTCAATTCGTAATATGGATGAATATTATTACGGTGGCTTACAAAATTTAACTTTATTTATTACATTTGTTTATTATTTTCACATTTCTTTGTTATTACTATTTGAAAAGCATAAATTAGGCAAAATATATGGATTTTATGATAGTAGGCTAATGTTGAGGTCGTCCTAAAGAATACTGATTGTTTTGGTTATTTTATAATATCAACTCCAACAATAAAAATCTTTTTAGAAAAATATTAAATCATACTTGCATTAAAACACCTTATGTGTATGGAACCGAATTTTTCGTCTTTATATTTCGCTGTGATTCTGACACTAGAATGTCACTTACTACGGATGCGACCGAAGTGGCGGCAAACTCAGAATAACCAAATCCTGCGAGAATTTCTCTTTGTTGCCACTACTCATTTGTGACTAGCCTGGGATGAATGACCTTTAGTGAAGCATATTGTCAGCGGAATATGGACCCCCAATGGAAAGGGTGGAGTGATCCTGGGGAAAAGCCGAGGCGAATGTTCGAGCAGTACATGACCAGATATGAAAGAAAACGTATTTCTCGGATTTTCCCCAAACTGCTTTCTTTAGTTTCGCTCTATTCGTTGCCAAGTAATCATCTTGCTACACGGATCGCATACACGGATCTTTTGAAAGAATCATGTGAGTTATATTTTTTCAGTAAGTTCGTTTCTTTCTAAAATATATCTTTGTTGTAAAATAATTTGCAAATATGGTGGCAGGAAAACCAATTGCCTGGGAAAATAAGTTCTAAAGAGCCAAAGAGAAACGTTTACACTCGTCTGCATAACATTGTCGCGGAAAAACCAGGTTTGAAGCAATCTGTTATACCTCTAGATAGGTAACTGCAACCTCTCCATTTTTGGTCGCTTATTTTTGACGACGATATAATAAATTTTATTTTGTGTTGGACAAATGTCAAACTTCAGAAGTTATGAGAAAAGTATACCAGAGTAGGCCAGAAATCCAAGATTTAGATTATGTTGAATTAAGAGCTTTACTTGAGTTATTAATATATTCGGCAATATTTAAATCTAACGATGAAGGTATTAGTAGTACTTATGCTGCAGATGGCATGGGAAAGGAAATTTTTCGTTTAGTAATGTATGGACAACGATTTGCTGTTCTCCTTTTATGTCTTCGGTTTGATAACCATGAAGACCGAATCGTCCGGTACGAAAGTGACCCAGTTGCACCAATTTCTGATTTGTTAAATCATTTCGTAAAAAATTCTCATCGTTGCTATTCACTGGGCACAACAACTTGTATTGACGAAATGTTAATTGCCTTCAGGGGTCGGTGCCGATTTAAAATGTACATCCTGAGTAAGCCAGCTAAGTATGGCCTCAAAATTATGTGTTTGACGGATACATCGAATAGCTATTTTTATAATGCCTATTTGTACGCCGGAAAAAGTACCAACGGAAAAGGTCTGTCAGAGGAAGACAAAAAGACTTCGAAACCTACGCAATCAGTTCCGCGTCTCACTGAGCCAATATTTCATTCCAATCGAAATATTACAGCTGATAATTGGTTCACTTCAATTGAACTGGTTTAGAAGCTGAGGGTTAAAGGACTGACCTATGTCGGGACGATAAGAAAAAATTAAAGGGAAATATCCAATGAGTTCTGGCCTTCAAAAGAAGGAACAAAAGGGTCCTCGTTGTATGGATATACGGCAACATGACTCTAGTTCCTCATGTGCCAAAGAGAAACAGGACTCTTTGGTTGGTGTCGTCAATGCACCACAGAGAGCACTGATGACGTGACAATGAAACCTGAAATTATAGCTTTCTATAATTCAATCAAGGGTGGAGTAGATACACAACATAAAATGTGCAGCAGCTACTCATCTAGTCGAAGAACAAGGAGATGGCCAATGGCAGTGTTTCTTAGGATTTTAGACATTTCATTGGTGAATTCTTTTGTGTTCCAGCAGTCTCTAAAAGACAAGAAGTATCTGAATAGGTACGATTTTATTAAATGCATTGCAGTGGAGTTAGTAAGGCCACAATTAAAGTGGATAATGTCAAACAGCAAGATTCCCACACAATTAAGAGCCAATATAGGCCGAATTCTGAACCTAACAGTTGAAAAACCTCAAAATTTCGAAGATAAACTAGAGAAGCGGAAGACTTGCCGACTTTGCCCTCCATGAAAAAACGAAAAACCTCCTTTTGTTGGTCCAAATGTAGACAACCAGTTTTTTTTATAATGCACAAAAAAAATTTGCAAGAGCTGTGCTTCTATGGAGGGATAGGACATTTTTCACGAAAAATGTAATATCGAACGTTTGCAGAATCCATGAAAAACAAAATAAATGAAATATTTTTCAAGAACGTTTTATCAATTATCATCCCAAAAATACATTAAAGGCTTTGCTACAAAAATAGGCACCTGATTTTTAATATGCGACATTATTTTGCTAGGATATGTTTTTTTCATTCAAATTTTTGACTATCTTCGTAAAATGATTAATAATTGTAATTTTGTTCATATTAACATAAAATTAAATTTGAATTCAAATTATTTAATAACTGATTAGTTTATTAAGGCTTTTAAACATTGTTAAATGTGTCATTTAGTAACTTTAAAGATATTTAAAAAATTGCGGTCTCCCAGACCGCACGTCACTGGTAGTGTGACAAAAATTGCACGTCACTGGTTAAGGGTTAAAAGTACATGTTGCGCTAAATTCCTAATGGGTTGGAACAGCATCGTATTGATTACATACCTAAATGCACGTAGAAATAAGCATTGATTCCATCACGAGTACGAATAATTTAATTTTAAATTACTGCAGCAATTAATATCATTGAGTGGATTGGACCCATTCCAAGGACTATCGGTTGTAAATTATCGGTTTGTTCATTCTCCGGTGGCTAATGGTCCTGTGATAATTGCTTTGCGAAGATTTACAGCATTAAGTCGCCTCGTGAGTTGTGTAACCGCGTTTGTTGTGCTGCCCATCAAATGACACAATTAAGAAGCATTTGCGTCACTTTAGCGAATACTGAAACAATATTCTTTAATAATAATGATACTAGAGTTTATTGTTTTTGGCCACATAAAACAACATTGGATTGGGCCGTTTTACATAAAACGCGAATATAATAATACAACAAAACCAAAATTAAATACAGTTTTTACTTTCTCTCTATACGTAGTATTGAGAAAGTATTGTATTCGCACAGAAATCGACCTCCAGATTTCAACGGAAATAGATGTTTTGGGGCCCATAGAGTTCGTCTTCGCTATTTTCCCGAACATGTCTGTCTGTGTGTCTGTCTGTGGTTAAAAGGTTTGTGGGCGCTCTATCTTAAAAAGTAATTATTCGATCATTTTCAAAATTCATATTTAGTATTTCCCTATGAATGCCAAGAGTTGATTAGTTTTTGATGAATATTGCTTAACCTGAAGTTGCGGTTTATCAGGAACAAAATATTGTTTCTTAAATATCTCTGTAAGAATGCAATATAGGTATATATAATTACAAACAAAAGTTGTAGTTAATGTACCTTACTACAACTTTTGTTTGAAAAATTTTTTCGTTACACTGATTGTTTAGGAGTTATTCTTGAATAATGGTTAACCGGAAGTTGCTGTTTATCCAGAAATGAAAGTTTTTCATACATATCTCTGTCAAAATGCAATGTAGGTATATACAATTCTGTACCAAAGTTATAAATAATGTTTTTTTACTACAAATGTTATATAAAACATTTTCCTGTAACACTCATTCTTTTGGAGTTATTTATATATTACCGGCATAGGCTTCTGTTTTCAATAAATACGGAGAAAGTCATCCGTTGGCCACATCAGATTTTTTGAAACAGAGTTTTTGGACTTATTACAAAATTATTTAACAAGCATACTGAAAATACATTTACAGTTCATGCCTTTTCCATTGCATAATTGTGATAAAATGTTTTGAATATATTTAGAGTTTTGCTTGCTTTTCTTGGAAGAGGCAAAGAATTCCATAATTTTATAGTTGAGACTAAGAATGATTTCTCACGTAAAACGGATTTGTAAGGAGGACAGTAGTGATCTTTGGTGTTATTTCTTAATTTGTTTATGCTGTATCTATTGATTCTTGTATGGAACTGATTTTAAAGATAATCATAACTTCAACATGCTATTTAAAAATACGCCTAGAAAGTATTCTCTTCTCTATCTAACCGTTAGCCACTTTTGACGTTATTGACTTATATGGTCTTGCTTTCTCAAATCCAAGATAAACCTTATGCAATCGTTGTAGTTTGTAATTAAGTTCATCAGTGATATCTAGATATTCTAAGCAAAAATAGGCAATGTGAGGGAATAACAATGTATGAACCAATTTTTCTCTAAGATCTTTAGACATTAAGTTTTTGTGCATTTTTAATCTGTACAAAGTTTTATTGAATTTATTACAAATTTGTGAGACATTTTGACCATGAAAGATCATTGGCAATATCAATACCAATATATTATTATTGGCAATAATAATACCAAGATTTTTGGCACTATTTTGATAATTAATTTCGTGATTACCGACTTTTTATTTCGTGATAACATTGTTATGTATTCGGCGTAGGAATCCATGACGACCCATTATGAGGGCTTCCGTTTTAGAATATTCTTTGATTAAATTAGGCGTTATGTTAAAAGAGGTTATTATGCTATGTACAGATGTTTCTGAATGCGATACTTACTTTCAACTTCTCTTTTTACCACTTATTTAACTTTATAAACCGCCGATATAATCTCAGTCTGCTAATAATAAAACTTTCTTTAAGTTCTGTGGAATTAAATTATACCAAACGCAAAACGTGTATCTTTTGCACAATATTTTATCAATTATTTGTTCTGATGAACAACAGCACTTTGTAAATAGCCGAGAGTGTTATTTTTTCTCCTAATTTTCGATTTATGCTTCTGATTTTTCAGCATTCAGTTCGATTCCGCAAATTCCAAATTCACGCTAGTTTTAAACACTCCAATGTCCTCAGGTACTCAATCATCGTAGTGAAATTTTATTTAAATATTTTATTTAAATATTTTATTTAAATATTAACGATTTTCTAGTGTTTATATCACTTCTTTCCACACCTGAAATTGATTTATTGGAATAAAATGAAGCCAATTGATGGGAATTTGAAAAAGTTTTCCGACCTCGTTTTATCTTTGCTTCTTTCATGTTTTTGTCCAATCACTCATCTCTTTCTTCTTTTCACTTTTTTTCTTTTCCTATCCCTCATATTCCCTAGCTCACATTTCTTGTCTCATTTTATTTCAATCTTTATTCTGATCTTCCTTCAAATTAATATTTTTTACATATCTTCTTATTATTATCATCTTCCCTTTCAGTTTCTCTGTATTCTCTCTCCTCCTACTTTTCTTCTTTCATTCTTCACTCGATTCAATCCTTTTTGTTTTCTCCTTCTTCCTTTTATTCTCAATCCTTATCTCTCTTTTGCTTACCCACATTTCCAGATTTTCCACGATACTACTAGGGGTAAGCAGCTCACCCAGCGACAAACTTCCAAATGAAATATATTCCTCTTTTCATCTTATGCTCTCAGAACTTTCGAATTTTCGCGCCCTCTTTTTGTAAATCCCGTTTAAATAAATGCCTTTTTAGCTCCCCCTAGATTACATAAAAAAAGGGAGAGATGGCCGTCCTTATCTCTTTGTCGTCTCGGCCAGAGGACGTGTGGGAATTATTTAAGAGATCGCGCGACGGAAGATTAATTAATTTCGAGAGAAAATTCGGTCGTATGAGGCGACTTTGAATTAAAGGGCGAAAACTTGTAGCTTTAGGTTCATCTAATATCCACGTGCAGTGACTGGCCATCTTGGACAAAGAGTAGCCCCACTGGCTGTAAGGGAATCTCTCCCGTACTGAAAGGATAGACCTCTCCTTTGGACAGATGCCCCAGTGCTATATTTAGGTATATGTGCCCTATTAGTATCAATTTAACTTTAAGGTGATACTGATTAAGGCCTTTTTCAAGAAAACGTTAGTAATCTACATTTAAATTTCAATTGGCCACTTTTTTCTGATCGAAATGTAATACCAGGAAAAGGTGGCCCAACCACATTGAAATTACAAATATAATTGTGAGAATTTTTGCCTCGAAGTTTCAAAAAAAACATCAAAATTGTCATTTTTGTTCCGGTTGAATCGACAATATTTTTGAGTGAGAAGATGTTACTTGCAAAAAACTGATGACCAAGCCTCAATGTGCTATTAATATGACTCTAGAGGGGGCTGAGATGCCTCCAAAAAGTTTTACAATTGAAACTTTTAAATAGGTTTTAATGTTAGCTTAAAAGTTTAGTTAGATCCTTATTTCAAGTTCGATTTAACAGTTATATATATGACAAGCGCTTTCCAGATTAAATTCAGTTTAAGCTGAATGGGTACCTCTCCCACAGAGGTGGGGCGTCTCACCCGGACACTCGGGAGAGATGGCCAAATGCATGGATGCAGAAAAACTTTAATATTTTGTGTGAAAATGTTTTTAAACAATATTTGTTTATATCCTGTTAATAATCCTGTATCCTGTTAATAATCAATAAATGTTCTATTATATCACGCAGTTTCACATTCTTGTTATCACTAAAGTCATTGTTATGATGTCATTCTTAGGTGTATCATCTCTTCCGGAATTACCTTACATATAGGAGTTGAAGGGATGCTTTCAGTTAATGTAAATTTCGGAAAGGCCAATTTATGCTCCTAAATCGGAAGAAGTAATGAAGAACTATATACTCTCGTGCTTAACCGGAAATGATGTCACGTGAATTGTTTTACTGCTAAAATCGACTTCAATTAACCTTTAGGTTTTCCAAAGCATTAATTGAATCAGTGTTTAAGATGTCTAAAAGAATACTTTCCTTATAGGCATATGGTCCTCGATGTACTGATTTGATGTTGTTTTTAAGCAATTTGATTTTTGTTATAAATATTTAGTGAGTACATCATACCATTTAACTCCCATCTCGCATTAAAAGAAAAGCATAGTTGCCAGTGAATGCCTTTGGGTGAAGTTATGTAATATCCAAATCCTTTTTTGATCGATAGTCACGCGCACTCTCAATGTCACGGATTTCATACCCTCTCATTTCGTCTTACGTAATCATTACTTTATTTGGATTTTCTCAATTTGTAATAGTTTAATAAACTCCATGATCTTAAATATTTTGATCCCTGAATTTGGCACCCTTTTCAGCGATCCATTAAATAGCATTTGAACACACGTTGCATTTGCATCATCTATACGTCTTGACTCTGATTTGACTTTGGAACTCTCGGAAAAAATAGTAATGGTAATATAATAATAATGATAAACGATTTAATTTATGGGCAAGGTTGAGACTTGCAAGTCTCGTCTTACGTGAACCCAAAACAGATAAATATCGTGGGTTTGGTAAAATTTACTCAACTAAATCAGAAATGTTACTTACTTTTATAATATCGCTCGTTCCCTCTGCTACATAAGATAGTCGAATTATGCAAGAAAATTAGAGATACGGACACAAGAATAAGTTGTTTTAAAAAAGTATGTTTTCCGCCAATGATACGCCCTTTTCCGTAGACCGAAGGATTTCCTGCAGTTTTTATTTTGTCTTAAATACGTGGAATGTGGAACTATAACCAATAAAATCTATTTTAGAATAGTATTTTCTACAACCTCCCTATTCTTCGGCGATTGAGGGGTGTGTGAGTTGGTTCAGTCACTTTAACGCAAAATATGCGACCTCTGGACTAGAAACTAGCGACACCTTTGTCGGAATCCTTTGTGAAGAATGGAATTCGTTTGTTTCTGTCCTTGGGTCAGCGTTCCCTTTCAAAGGAATTCATCCCCTCAAGAAGAGAGTGTTTTTATGTCGTTCATTACCTTGAATTTCGGCGAAAAGTGTTCTGTCAGCCTAGAGCAGGATTGTACTCTTTTTAGCGGCTCTTTATTGTATATTTCCATAAGTAACTATTCGATACGTTTTTATTCATCTGGGTATCATTTACAGTGTAAATGATACCCAAATTTCTTCTTGTTTTACTAGCAATACCCATTGTTTCCTACCCTTGCATATAATCTTTCCTTAATTTTACAAAGCTCTTCATTCATTCACTTTTATTTATCTAATTGCATCGCTGCAATTTGGTAATGGTCTCATGCGACAACGGTCGAGAGGGATATAATAAGGTAACGCCCAAAGACGCGAGGGAAATCCCTCCAAAACCTCCCGTGGACACTTCCTTACAATAATCTCATCTTCAGCATCATATTCACAAAATTCGTAGTTTATTTTCGATCTCCCCTTCCCTTTGCCTCGCCTATTCAACACTATTTCATCCTACTTCCACCTTTCTACTTCTCAAAACAAAGGTATTTCGTACTTGTTCTCCACTATTCATTCCCACTCTTAACTTGTTCCCTCTCTCCTATTTTGGGCACATTTCATACAATCCATTCCAACTTCATTCATGGGGTTGACTCACCAAACTACCACCAACATACATCAGAGTTGGGTCGAGCGAAATCTGGGTGTGTCAGGATAAAGTGGTATATCATTCATATTGAATGCGTGGGTATGAACTTGAAATATAGATTACTATCGTATAAATGTTTTTGGTGAGAAGGCATTGTACTGATAGAGTTAATCTAGTGGGACGGGGTGTTTACTCCGAGGGTTTAAATTGCTCGTACTAATTTTACTCTTGTTCATATTCGGGAGTAACTGTGGAACTAAACGTTTGAAGCCTCGAAAAATTAACATACCTGAGTACTTATCTGATATTTTCGTTAATGGAGAAAAGATACCGTTAAACTAAGAGAAACAACTTTGTGTAGAATCTGTACTCTTTGAATAATTGCACTGATTAAGGTGTCTCTCCGTATGAAATGTAAACCGTTTCTCATAGAGTCATTGTGCTTCACTTGCGTCACACTTGTTCGATTTATTCAAACACGATTGAAGTTTACAATTCACATTGCTAACAAAAGAGTACAGATTTTATCGATGATGTGAAAGATAGATTGCCCACTATTCCATTCCAAACTGTAATCATCCCAATTATAAATAAAAATACGTTTTCTTATTAGTATTTTGTCCCGTGCTTTTATCTAATCGTTGTCTGTATACGAAGAAAAACAACCGCCGAGTCAATCTGGGATATTCAGTTAGTTTACCTGCTCATCAAGAGTCGCTTTATAATCTGGCTACGCTCCAACTTTGAGAGTTTATGAATTCTCCAATTAAACTTCACTTGAAACTCTTTCTCTCGTAAGCACTCGGATGCTCCCATTACTGTGAAACTAAAGCGATTTAAAATCCTTTTAAGAAATTAACTATTTAATTCCTGTAATTCTTTACCAAATGTATCCATCTTGTAAAGTTACCATATGAATCAAACAAAATACCACAGAAAAAGAATAGTGTCAAATTTAAGAGCTAGAACAGGGACTGAATTACAATTGCAACTGCGTTTCAGATCTCATTGGTTTTTGCTGAAATCAAGTGAAAGTATAAGTAGTAAAGAATGATACCCGTAAGTTGCTAAATATATATTTAAAGACACCTTTTGTTCCTTACAAGCGCAATTTCCCCCTGTTTTTTAAATTCATAAATTTGTTAACATGTTGGTATAATCTTAGAAAGCAATAGAAATATTCGTCGTTTGCGAAGTGTAGGTTATAATTTTTATTTGAATATTAATTTACTTTATTCATTTTTAATCTCATAATTTCAAATCTCAATTAATCTTTTGACTATTAAGGCCTATATTACTCTAGTAACTTGATCGCGTTTCTGTTTGTTTATTTTTACGCTTTTTAATTTTATAAGTTCTATTTGGTTTAAAACACAGGATGTAGGCACCCAAATTCCTCTATAAGAAATTCCATTCTGTATCCAAGCAGCCTGGTGTCGAACCAAGGACCTCTTTGTAAGGTGAGACAAATGTGAGTGAGTGCAAATAACTATTTGGTTTGGGCAACATTTTCTAAAATTCCAAGTCGAGAAATTGAGAGTTTCTTCAAAACTTCAAAATTAAGAAAAAATAAAATGTTTGAGCCGAACGAAGGACCTTTTAGATGATCTGAATACATAAAACGACCTGTGAGGAATAAAAATTAAGTTTGAAGTGGATATCATACTGGGAAGGTCATAAAATAAGAATCCGTTTACTCCATTTGAAATACATAGATGATTGTAAATGGCGTTCTGGTATCGAACCAAGGATCATTAGGGAAAGAGTAAACTACGTATATGAAATGCATTTATGACTTCTGTTCACTTGCCAGGTTTTACGTTTCCATACTATCCGGAAGAGGTGTTAAAAATGAAATCTTAAAAATCGCCGCGTTGATTTTAAATGGGAGAATTTTGCACCCACATAGCGTCGAACTCACGCCCATTAGGTGACAGTTCCGTAGTAATTCATGTAGAAGAGCGCGTCTTCTGGGATCTCCGTTATATTGAATTCTCTATCCTAACGGAAAATGCCTTAAAAATCTTTTCTATAATTCGCACAATGTATCCTCAACCTGTAATTTTGTCTCTGCTATTTGAATACATATACCAAAGTGTGAGTATGTTGACATTTAAATAAATTGCAGTGATTATCACCTGCTCTACAACATGTTTAGAGTAATAGACTTTGCAAACGTGTCTTCCATTTTCAAAATTTCAAGGTGATTCTTCGTGATCATCACTTCTCTCAAATAAATGACTTTTACCTTTTCAGTACACGTGTTCTATTTTTTCCTGCCGCGTACTTCAAATAGCAGAGCTCCTTGGTATCGAACACAGGACTTCTTTGTAAGATGAAATTGCGCATAACTATTTGGTAGGCGCACCATTGGCCGCTTCTAAAATTTCAGGTCCTTATATCGGGGAGGTCCTCAAACTAAATTCCGTATGCCCCTGTAGTTGAATGATAGCGTGCATATGGTATCGAATACGGGCGTAACCCTGGCGTCGAACCTAGGATCATCAGTTAATAAAGGGTATAAAACACTCCCAAAACCATCCAAATCAAATTTTTGATGGTTTTGGGTGTGTTTTATAACCTTTTATTTACTGTTGTACCCATCAGTGGCCTTTACCCAATTATCATAGGACCATCAAGGAAAAGATAAACTGCGTACATGAAATGCGTTTATGACCTCAATTCAAGTGCTCGGTTTTACGTCTCCATTTTATCGGGAAAGTATTAAAAACAATTTTAAAAATCGCCGAACGTATTTCAAATGGGAGACTTTTGCACCAAACTGGCTTCGAACCCACAAATTTCAATGATTATAATGTTTCGCAACATAATCTGTGATTATAATGTTGATTTTGACTCTGGATTTCCTCAATCGAGTGTTTTTAAGAGCGTATACTTTTCGGCTTCGATGGCTTTACATCGCTGTAAGCGGTAGTCACGGAGATCGATTGGCTCTCCTTCGAGTGTTTGTCGACTCATCCTTGGAGAGCATCAATTACAGAACCCAATCAATTTCCTCTCTTATTCACCCCTCGGTAATTGGCAGGGGGTCCTTGATCCATTCATTTGAATACGTATCTCGCATTTTCGTTTCCGAAATCCAAGATGTTTACCATTCTTTTCTATTATATTAAAGACATTTCTCTTTTATTATAAAATCCGTGTTCTTTATCTCTTGTCTCTTAAAACCAACTTCTCTCGCTCTTCCTCTTTTTTTTTGGCCATTTCCAATCGCCATGTTATAGTAGCAGCCAGCATCGCAAATGGCTCAATTCCTAAGAGGAAATTGGTGAGAACAATGTAATGAAAACTATCGATTTTATCTACAGAACGTAAGATCGGTTAATATTTAAATTTTTGTTATTTTTAATTGATTTCTTTGGAGATAAACAATTTATTTTCCATTATTATTCGCAATACATTACAATCTTTGCTTAAAGCTTTCTCTTTCAAATGATTTGTGTAAATTTTTGTGCATTCCCTTCTTAAAAAAATTTCTTCGGAATCTTATTTAGTTCATTGATCTCTTGCTCTTTCTCCTGTTATCTCACCTTTCACACTTAAATGGTATTCATCCATCTTTTCCGTTCGTTCAAGCCAGCTTTCATATCGTAGCCACCTAGATTTTCTTCAATCCTATGTTATCCGGTCCTTACTTAGTTTGTCCCTTCTGTTGTACACTTCTCAAATGATCTATTCCTACTTAACTCGGCATCCTCAGGAGAATCTTCATGGAAGATTGGATTTTCCTTTAATGGTATCGCCGAAGATTAGATAAGGAAGCATACAGTTTTGATTGCTCGAAAATAATAATACCTAAGTGTGGCAGATGGACGCAAATGTCAATTTGGCGTGGCTAATAAGTTCATATTAGTGAAATTGTAATTATTATTTATTATTAACATACACATTATTATATATTATTCGATCACATCTGGCTGCAGCTGGTGAAACTTCATCTAAAAACAGAAGATAAAATATACTTTATACCAAAAAGTTTGTTTTATCTTATGTGTTTAAAATAATATTACTCTCATCCAAGACGATAAAACAATATGATATTTAAACATAGATTTGGTGACAAAATGTTTCTATGGCTTTAGAAATACCTGAATATTTCTAAACCTTAGACGAAGCTAGTCTAAATAATCGGTAGACACCACAGGTAGGCACTACAATCAGTAAACACTACAATCAGTAAACATTACAAGGTTGATTTCTTCTTGAATATGGCACCTTTTCAAAAAAGTTGACCTCTACGACATCAGAGTTAGCATTATTCTCTCTTTCATACACAAAAAGATGTTATCCGTGGTTGCAATCATCACATTTTAGACGGCCCTAAAGCTTGAGTCTGTGATAAATTTTTAATTTCCCATTTTCTATGTCAACGCGACGCGAGTGCCTAACAAGGCCGTAGGCGATGGCCGAGCTCGCCTAAATTACTTGAGTATACTCGGATGCTTTTTCTGACTCACTCCTTTTACGCTATCATACCTAAAGATGGACGTAAGACGCTTTCTGTTGACAGAAATCAACGCAATTACTCTATTTCTATGAAATATCTAGATTTAGGTCTTATTCTGGTTTCATTATGGGAGCTTCCACAGATCAAATAATTCTTAGATCCCTTGAGAACCTTCCCTCTAACCGGAATAAGTCATCCATACTTGAAGAATGATCTTGCAGTTACCATTTCACTTTGTTTCATTTACATAATACTGTCGAGTGAAACAGCTTTCGGAAACATTTAACCATAAACCCCGAAAAATCCAGTAAAAATAGTTAAAAATAACATTATAAATTCATCACTTAGTTGTAAGGTAAATATACTATATGTATGTAGTCATTTAATGGGAATTTTTCTTATTATCATTGATGTATTTTATATTAATTATGTGTATGACTAGTACAAATGTATGTAGATAGATAAGAATTGCCACCAGGCTAACAGTTATGCAGTTTATGCCTTGATAATAATAAAAAAATAATAGTTCATAATTACGTTTGAATATTTAATAGAGATTATCAGGAGCAGGACATTTCCAACGCCAACAAGCATCTTTTTCTTTCAATCCGCTGCTTTTTCGTTCCTGTTTGCGTCGTTTGAGGCGACTGACCGACGCTTTAAACGACCGACGACTTTCACTAATTCTTCTCTTGTCTGCAATTAATCGCTCACTTCTATCGGTTGTAATTCATATCCAAGAACACATTTGGTGGGAACAGTTTACAAGACTTCCGCGAAATTCATTTCACTTTTGATAGTCGTATTTATAATTTACATTCGGAACGTCTTCACTTCTCACACTGTTGAAAAGGTACCTACAATTTTCAGAATGGAAACTTTATGCTGTACATATAACAGGAGTTGGAATTTTTCTGTTTAATGTGTATTTAAAACGAGCTCGGAATGGTGCTTTCTCTGGTCAATCAAAAATGTCGTTCTGTAAATGTGATTTGGTGATGTCGATGAAGCGAGGTGTATGCCCATAAATCATTCGGAGCTTCTCACTTAATCTCTCTTTTTCCATTTCTTTGCGTATATCAGAGCAATTGTTCCTCGTACGAAAGGTCTAATCCATGTCCCCTCACTGCGCTAATTGTTCGCTCACTTCCTAAAGGGAAGTTCCGTCAAAATAGAATGGCCGAAGTGGCTCTCCCTTCCCTTTTATTTACTCCTTCCGCTTCCTCCCCTTTCATCCCATTTCCATATTCCTTTTTTCGTACCCTTTTTGATATCCTCGAGAAAAAGCCTCTTCTAATTGTATTAAACCGAACGACGATCCGTAAAAAAAGGAATGTTTTCTTTCCCCGGCGCCTAATTAGCAAATTTCATCATCGATTGAATGTTCTTTTTAATTCGGTGTTTTATTGATCCAAACCCGGGTGTGAAATGGAAATTGTCGCAGCAAAAACTAAAAAAATAGTGAGTTTTCATTTGATAATCGAGTTAAATCGATTCTATTTCCGAAGGCCTAGGTTCAGCTACCCAAACACATGTTTAGTGCAATTGTAGTTTTGCCGTGGTGCCCATACAGGCATGCTCATATATCTATTTGATATCGATGTTAATTTTTTTATTATTATTGTTTGCATTTCCGTTTTTTTAGAAACATTAAATACAGATGTTGGGATTCGAACACACCCCTTGTCTTCATACACCCTTAATCACTCTCAACTGATGCGAAGTTAGAAAAAGGAAATTATTTTTCCGGATTAGAATGTTATTGATTTTTTGGTGATATGGATTTTATACGTACTTTAAAAAAATTGAAATAATTCTTCATCTTCAAATTATTTCTGAGTACGTACAGCAGTTTGAATAGCCGGGAATTTTAATGTACCCTAAATCAATTTTTCCAACCAATAGTTTAGTATTTTGGGTCGCTCAAAGCTTCCTATAAATAGCCTGTGGAAACTAAGGAAGCAGTGCTCCCGGAAGGCCAAGCGTGATCGGCGCTTCCCGGTGGGGCTAATACGTTCAGAATGTCGAAGCACTTTTGATAGCAAGTAGAAATCCCTTCTGCATTGCACATTTCGTTGGTCCCAATGGAGATATCTCATATTTCGTGATTAGTGGTCTGAGATACCATGTCAACGCCGTTTAATACATATTTATAGAACATTTCTGCAGTGCATAAGGTCAATGGGACACTAAGATAAGAAGTGTGCACAATTATTACCATTTACTATACATGTATGAATTCCTGTTAACCGTGTATCAATTCTTTTTCTGTAATAGTTTGTGGAAATAAATCGTACGTACTCCGTAAAGTGCTTGCGACGACAGCGCGTTGACCTCTTACGACATAATTTTCGTATTAAACTGTTTGATTAAAATTTTCGGTTATTATTCACCGCTGCTTAATTTCCACCGGCGTCGCTTTTTGCGGAGACAGAATTTGCCAATATCTCAGAACTGCAGGTCACATAGAAGGATAATAATTATGTCAGATGCACTGCTAGCTCTAAAAGAAGTGAATAAACCATTGATAGTAAGTCAGTGAGTAAGAAAGAAAGATTAACTTAAAACGAAAACAAATTATGGATAACGGGACTTATTCACTAAGTTTTCCGTCAGGCGATTTCCTAAGCTTCCCTAAAAACGGCGAAAACACTGCAAGGTAGCTCAATGGCTAGAGCATCCGCCAGATAGGATATGGGTTTACGTTTCTCAGCTGCTATTCATATAATAGGTGCATGTAATCTCGTACAAAACTCCACATTAACCTTTCCTTGTGATTACCTTTTAATACTCGATGATGTCAGTCGCACCAGTCTTTCGGTCTTCTTCTTGGCCTCTTTACCTCTTTTTGTTTCCAGGTTAGAACCGCTGGCGTCAAGAGCTTCTCGTTTCTTCTTGCAACAAGGCTTGAAAACGTATGACTCACTTATATTATTTTACTTAGAAGTTTTGTTAATCCTGTCATTACTATCAATCGGACTTCGTATTTTCTGTCTCTTTTTTCAGTTGAGAAGAAAGAAAGGCACCATTTTATTGCTCTTTGTGTTGCCTGAAATCGCTTGATAAGGCGGTTTTCATTGGTGGCATAAGTGATTGGAAAATAATGTTCTTGTGTGCGTTAATACTAATCGTAGCTATATGGATGTATTTGGGAATTATGTTTGGGAGTACCAAATTAAGTCGCGATTCGCTTCCGCGAAAGTTTCTTCAATTTCGTGTGCAGAAACGAGCCTCAGATTCTTGATTTATGCATTTGGGGCAGGACCAGGGTCTCTAACTTCGGAGGACGAATATCCCGTTCTGCAAGAAAATGCACATATTTTGTAACAATGGTAATTTAGCAGAATCTCTCAGATCTCTCCCAGAATCTCAGAATTATATCTGATTAGTTCTAGAAGAGATCGGATGTATTCGCAGATTCATTTTGAAGATATTTATAAATCAATTGCAAAAGGGGAGTAAGTGCTATCGAATTAGGATCCAAAATCCTTTGTTTTGATTCGTAAATAAAATCGATTTTATAAATCTACGATCGTCAAAGACTTATAATTTTAATCGTAATGAATAACCAATTTGCCTTTTTTATTTCAGACTTATCGTTTAACCTGGACAATGTCCACCGCCGAACGCTACATTGAAATCATAGGGGACTTCCGGTGGCCATTTTGAATTAATTTTTTAAAATTTTTGTGAAAAAAAATGTTTTTATGTCAAATAAATATGTTTATATAACAGAAATGAAATTTGTCTCATTTGCATCATAAACTTCTGAGAAAATAAATCCGAAAATTGAGTATGTTTTTCGGGCCTCTAGATGGATGTAGCCCCTTAAGGCATTTCGTTATAAGGAAGAAGGGATATGACCAAAGTCTGACTGAGACTCGAACCCGGATCCTCCGATTGCTGATCGGTTGCTCTCCCAATTGAGCTATCTTGCCAAAACATACTTAGCTGCCGTTACGGAGTCTTCAGCGACAAGGTTTTCAATTTCATGTCCGTTTTACCACAGGATTTTTATAGGTACATCACTTTTTGAGCAAAGTCCCTTTTCTACTATTCCCTTGTACTCCATTGTAGTTAATTTACTCGAGTTCTTCTTTGTGCAGAGCAAGGCCACGTAACTAAATCCTTTTATAGTTATATAAAACAATGAATTGTGTACATTGAGCAGTACTGTTCCATTCCATATTTGAATTACAGCACTATTATGAGATATCCTCCGCCTCCAAAATGCCGCTTCAGGTCATTCGATAGCGTTGATGTATGTGAGCCAACAGTCGGACCGAATTGCACCAACGCATTCAGGTCTAAGGATACAAGAGCCGTTTTAATTCCTAAAATTGTTGGAGTGCAAATGATCCCCAAAAATAGAATCAAGGAAGCGAGTCTCAACTGGTGTGGTTTTTTGAGGAAAGCAGAAGCTCTGAAGTGACCCTGAGTCGAAATTAACAACTCAAGGCCGATAGATTTGGCATCTCAAAATCTGTGTACGCTGAAGTAACATATTGGGGTAAATGGGATCTAAGTACAGTAATATTCAGCTCAGTGCAGTAAAGTCAACTTTCAATATTACATACATAAGGGATATACATCGCATCTTCTTTAATTAATATGTTCTTCCGTTAAGCCTTTGGCAATTTCTGTTAATTAAATTGCTTAGGTTCACTTGGTGGTAGCCGTCATTTGTTTAAACCGATTGTGTATCATTAAAAGCAAAGAAAAGCCTTTTACGTATCAACGAAACGTATTTCCTGAAAACAGTCAAAGCATATCTTTATTGTAGACCATTTTCATCATTTATAGAATTTTTAGGAATGACCAAGAATTCGCACTGACCTCAAAGAATATTCACGCGATTAATTTTTATCCCATTTTGTTATTTAATTTAGAATGTTTACCGCCCTAAATATTTTATATTTTTCCTGTTATTTAATACATCGTAATTTCGGGGATGCTTTACGCATCGTATTCTCCCTGCATATTCTTTTCTCCTCCTTTTTCAATTTTCTTCTCCTTTTTCCCAAAGGGAATTCCTCTTCGTATCACTGCATATCCCGTTTCAAACGAACTCCCCATATCTCATGGCATTCCTTCTAATATTATCAAACGGAGAACCGTGCTATCCGACGCTCTCCTATTCTATGCTCTTTCGCACGTGCCGGTTTAGTACCTGTTGTAGCGAAAAATGTATGCATAATGTCAACAAGTTCATTTTCATTGCCCTTTGCCCTCGCTCTGATTTGCTAGGCTCAAAAGAAGTGGAAATCGCTTGATATGACCTAAACGCAGTTCCTGGAAAGAGATTTGGGCGAAAGTAAAGTAAATTATTAGTTGAAAATTTGGCACAAAATGTAGCCAATTCCACAGAGTGTGTGGGTAGGTATTTGTGGATTGTTTGTCTGATTCCAGTGCATTGTGGGTAATCTCAGAGCACTTTTATCCCATTCGAAGGGAACTGCGTTTCTCTATGAAGTCTCCCTAAAATCAAAATCACCTTCAATTCAGCTGTAAGTAAATACGATTCCGATCAGAAGTGGAATTTGCTAAGCATGGAACCTTAATATATTTGATGCTTCTCTAAAACATAAAATACGAATCAATACATAAAAGTACAGGTAAATCAAAACTCAGAGATGTTGAATCATTTCTATTGGTTCTATGCATGGGCAACAAAATAATAAATTTCCGAAAATTCTTTGAAGGGTTTTGATTGTATTTTCGTTGTAGTACTGCATTTTTCAGCGAAGGGGATTTGTAAGCGAATGGGTGACCGAATGTGTTATAAACGAGATAAACAACCGTACTATAATATCAATCTGCTTTCTGAAAGAAGGGAAAAAGATATTTGGGACCTTTTCCTACCCTTTTCTAATGAATTGGGACAACTATCTAATTAACGTATTTAATATATTCAAACTGAATTGTAACCCAGCAATTATGTCGCACATTGCGAGTGACCGTGAGCTGAAAAAAAGCGAGCGTCGTACCGGAAGCGTTTGAACGTCACAATTATCTGAAGTTAAGAATTAGGAAACTGTAAAAAATATGAAGAATGCGATGAATATCATTGTAGAAGTGTTGATAGTAAAGATTCTTTTTACTGAGAATAATTTTTGCTTCGCAAGCTAGTCGAATCAACTCATTCGAACAGAACGGTGTACTTCAGTCCTTCACCATTTTTCCTTTTAGTAATAATTAGTTACTCTGAATTCAACGAGTAGTTTCACTTTCACTTTCCCTGAGCGTAATTTGGTTAAGATTTCTCTTTGATAGAGAAGAGCCTCTCTTTTGGAGATGTTCTTTTATTTTCCACCTTAATATCCAAACGAAAGAAAATTAGTCTGATTAATCTTCGCGAAGAGGTGTCTTTTATCCAATTATACTGATCTCCGCTAAAATGATCCTTCTTTGATGCCAATTATTGCTGACATTCTTTTCCTTAGAGATATTATCATTACGATGATTTGCTGCCTTTCTTTCATAATTCATTATTAACTTCTGAATATATGAGGCTGAATATATCTTCCATATCGGGATGTTAATTTACTTCACGGATAGGGAGCTCTTAATTGATGATTGACATCGCTGTCCTTCAGCTGGGAAAAAAGATTTTTTCTACAAAATGAACATTTTTCGTTAGCTACCATTTCCTTTTTCATATTGATAGGCTCAGAATCATTCATAATTAAGTAATTGAATTCTCGTGAGCATTCAGGAAAAATGTACTTCTGTCAATCATTTATGAATTCCTTTGCCGCGCACCCTTCCATCCGAATGCGTTCTCTCGAAAGCAAATTTATTTCAAGGTTCAGCTGAGCTGCTGTGAACAAGAAGTATTTCATGGAGATTATTTCTTGGCATTAAACGTGAAAAAAGTCGTATTCCACGCCTTTGTATTCATTCCCGGTGGTATATGTAATTGGCTTCAGATGCGTGTTTTAGCTGTTTTTATTACTATCTTCAATACTTTTACCTTATGCTTACGCAAAGTCTTATTTATCAAACTCTCTTTTTGCTTGACTATTTATATTTAAATTTACTTATAAAAATCTCACCTAATTCTATATACGTATTCTGCAAGCCTTTATTTGGTGTGTGGCTGAAAATCGCTGTTAATTTTTGTTTTACAAGTCAAATTTATACACAATCATGACATCTTCTTTTAATTAATAATATCCATAGATGAATGGTTTAAATTTCTAACCAAAGCTTTATCGTCTCTCTCGTTAAAGTGATGCAAGATATAAATTCCAATAATTCATTTTTTACATTCAATATATTCCTTCATTTATTTTTCTATGTATTCACTAATATCATAAAATTATTCCTTACCGATCTTCCTGTAATACGGTCTCATTGGTTGGTCTCAGATTTTCTGATTCGTTGGCGTCTCTTCTCGTACATACCATTCAAGTTGTATTATTTCAAAGATTTTTTATCTGCTGCTTCTGTGGTAAAATTACGTGGGCACGGTAGGGACCAAAGGTAAACTATGGTTGAAAAACTTTCTGGTTTTAAATTTTGAACGAGTTTACAATTGCTATTTGATTAAACAAGGGACGACCACTTTCGAAAACCCATTTATTCCCCTTGATATCTTTGACACTTGCAATGCTCCCAAAGAAAATTTCACATCGAAGTATCCGATCAATGTCGTTAGGCCCAAATTACGGAAGCCGTTTACTGCAGTAGTATCGCTCGCTTTCTCAGCTGAGAAAATCACCTCCGAAGGAGGAATTAAACCTCCGAAGGAGACAAATCGATACGAACAACTTTATAACTGCACACACACTTTCAGCCCCTTACGCCCGTATTCACAACAAACAGTGCATATTTTCTGTTTCCATTATTCTTGTACGCTATTAATCGGTGATTATGATCTCTATGTTAAACAGAAGCATACTAAAACTGGAATTTCCTTTGTAAAAATTGAGAGAAATTCACGATTTTTGTCACCTGCGTTTAGCGTTGATATTGTACGCCAAATTTAAAGCCACTCATTTCAACTTTCTAATCTTTGTGATGCAATTTTTATTGTCCCAATTCATATCTTGTCTCGAAGACATTTTGTGTGTGTGTATGTATATATATGAATATTAATCGAAAAGTAAATTTCATATGAATTGATTGTACGAGGATGAGAGTGATATACATCTAATTGGATAAAAATTGGAATTTATATTAGATATTAAATTACTTCACTCATAAAGGGGAGATATTGCAAAACGTAGCTGTAGTATATTAACAGAAAATGCGATATTTTTACGGAGGACGTACGTGGTCAGTCACTAGTCTTACATCTGCTTTTCTAAACCGCTCTGGATTCGCTAACCATGATTTCCGAGCAATAATTCCTCAATCATCACGATGCTTCACACCGGAAACCTAATTCACGACCGTTGTCAGCGAAGGTGAACTCTCTACGATATTTGGTGGGAATTTCTGTTGGAAATATCAACATATTTCTTTCCATACATGCTACTTTTATCTTATAGAAATCGAATTCAAAATTAAAATTTGCAGATCTGCTGTTTAGCGTCCCGCAGATTTTGTGCTGGAGCGGTGGCGTAGCGTTTGGAAAACTCTTGGAGAAAGTGGTGTTATGAATTTATAAAGACCGAAGGAAAGTGTGTCATGGAATAGGTGGAAATTTAGACAGAACGAAAGAAAGAATTGTTTAGGGGAAGAAGTACAGGAACGTGCGTGCTATCATTACCTCCTAGAATTCGAATTTCCAGTGGTTATCGAGGTTTATAATTATTCACTGACTCGTGCCAACCGCCGAAATGATATTTGCAGTGTGGAATTCTTTAACATTCAAAATCGAGCAACCGGAATCCTTATATAAACCACTTCGAGTCCACTATAAGCAGAAGTTGTGTTCAAAAAGTGGAATAAAACAGAGCTCCGAGCGATTCGCAATTGAAATTAAACGGTGATTTTGTCTGCCCTTTTTTGCGAGAACTGTAAAAAGTCTTCTCAAATTCTCGTCGTAGGCTGCGAAGCGTAACAAAAACTAGAAGGGAGAGGCAGTGAGCGTCTTCGGGAAACTTTTTGAACCTTCGAGGAATCTGTAGCGAAGGATTAGGAACGTCTAGGCCTTATATCGCGAAGGAACAACGAGATCTTCTATTGTACGCGAATGCATCGCTATGTGTAGGGAAGCTCCCTAAGGCCGCATACGGCCGCATCAGGCCGCAGTTGCGTATAACCTACACTCGACTCGTTAAACATAGTTATCGCTAAATCGAATTTAATCGATAAGCAATGCGAATTCCGTCGTTCTTTCATTTGACGTAATAAACCGGTGTTTGTGTCGACCGCCTTGGGACCGCGTCTTAGCACCGGAGATGCGGCTGTCCGCCCCCACTCTTTCACGCACTCGAGTCTGCAGTGGGATGCGCGACTCTTAAGTCTTTTGTTTTTTTCCGCTCTTAAAAAATCCGCAAGGGGGAGTTGGTGTAGAGTGGCGACACCCTTAACAGGATACAAAGGATAAGGACCTCGTGCGTCCGCAATGCACAGCGCATGCGCACAGAGGCAGACGTAGTAAGCGATCCTCTTTTTTTATTTCAGGCGACTTAATAGGGGAAGAGAGGCTACTGGGGAGAAACAGAGCTTCTTACGGCGTTACTGTTCTTTTTTGATTGCGAATTAAGCTCTCGGCCATTTCTCTGCAATTGGATTTGCATCGTACGCCCTCTACTTTCTTCTCGCGGATTTCTTAAGTGCCTCGAATTAATTTTTTTGCGTCGTTCTTCAAAACTTAATCGATAGAGCGTCCTTGAAGACTCTCGTCGCCTCGGATGGCAAAGCGATACGTTTTGGTAAATGGATATAATTCATCCCCTCCTAGTGACGTAACCACAAGCATACAACAACGCCATACGCTTTATCTCATACATTTCATACGAAATTTATGCCATTATATCACAAAAATCCATTTATCCATCCTTGAGTCTTCTGTGTTAGTTATAAGTAGATAATCGATAAAAAATGCAAATAACCGTGAAAGCTCGATTGTACGACATCAGAAGTAATATTTGAAGTATTAGAATCTCCATAAAAAATAGGATACTCTTTTGTGCTGATTAATCTCCTTACAGTTTATCATCTTCTTCTTAGTTATTGTCGCTTTTATGATGTAAAATCAACCGAATTGGTCTCTAATTTGTGTAATTTCATCATAAAAAATGAATAATTGGAGAAGTGCTTGCAGCTATTCAAGGCGAAATCTTGTAATGCGAATCTAAATTAAATTGAAGGCTTCAACAAACGATTTGAAGTTGTAAATTCATTTCTGAATGCCTTTCTGACAACTTATGACTAATATCTTTTATGTTTTTGATTAATTTAGGACATATTTTTTCTTGCTCGCTGTGATTCCACACCTTAAGGGTCACTAAAAATAATGACGAATTGATCAGTGGTCTCGTTTGATGCTAGTGCCGTGGTGTTATAATATGTGAATTAAGGATGAATTATTTTTTGGGTATTTCCTTTCGATGTAGTGTTTCGTATCCTCTATTGAAGATTTGTTCTGAAATTTGGGTTGAAGTTTGTCTTTGTGTTTATATTTTCACAATGATTGCGGAATCTTACGGCATTCGCTCGACTCCATACAATTCCACGGCATTTTTCCATCTTAATCTTCTCTTTTCATCTCTCCCGTTGTGTGCACCAGAACGCAGCCAAATTAAGGCACGATCTAGAAATGCAGCAAAATGACCGCTGGAGTGAATGGCCAATGGGATTCCGCGAATGGACATCTGAAATTCAGAATTCCTCGTTCATTTTCATAACAAGTAGGAGAGCACAGTGGATCGATGCATGAAAACATTATGATTCGATGATTCAGATGACGTGTACTGTATGCATTCATGTATATCAAGTACACTTTTCCCTTCTCGTGTAATTGATTTGCCTCGTTTGTTCTCAATGATTCTAACTCTTCTATACTTAAATACCGACTTATGTCTTTTCATACTCCTTTTATTCTTATGCAATCTTTTTTTTCCTTCAGAGTCCATACATTCGAAGCTTTTCCTCCCGTTGTCTCCACTCTAATGCTCCTCAGTATGCCATTCATTTATTTATTCTCAAAAACTAGAAATAGGCACGAGGCCAGGTGGTAGTTATATCGTGGGGGGGGAATTAAATTATCCGCCTGGTATTCACCCTAGTCGGGAGGGAAACCCCCCAAAACCTCCCGAATGCAGTATGTAATACAAATATTACAAAATTTACAAAAATATTTCAAAATTTATGATAATCATACAATACTTCAAAATTCAACACAATGTTACTATAATAAAAGAACAACAATACTGCAACAAAATCAAGTAGCCCTTTTAATTTTATTCATGAGTACATTGTAGGAAGAGGGAAAAGGTTCTAAAAGTTCTCCAGGTAAATCGCCCCATTCTACTATTCCCCGATTTAGAAATGAATATTTACAGACATCTGTTCTCTGTTTAAGGGTAGCGACTTTATGGTTTAAGCGGCTTATGACAGGCACCCCTTATATCAGTAATTTATTCTCAAAGTATTAATTATTATTACGATATTTATTATTTATTTTATTGAAATTGAATTATAGTATCGTGGGAAGGTCGCGTTAATTATCTACCTTTATAAATACATTATTAAAATACTACTGTAACGATAATACTTAAAAAACCTATCCCTTACTTGTAATTAGTACATCTTGATATAAATCGCGACAACCCAACTCTCTGTTCGCTCTAAATCAACATTTCAAAGTTATTTTCACAAACTCAATGCCTAGCACCTCCGTAACTGAGAGGCAAACAAAACATCTTTACATTCTGCCTTCTTTTTTTTTCTTTAGACCCCTCATAAGCAATTCTACACTGAAGCTTTCTTTTTGGTTAATTCTGCTTTTTGTTTTCTTCATATAATGAAAGGCCCGAATCCTCTTTGCTAATGCTCTTATTGATGGTATACATTTAAACTGAAATTCCTCTCTCAAGGAAGGCAGACTTCGTTCAAATTATTTCCGAATAAGAATAACTTTTAATCTCAATCTTCTCTAGGACAGACACTTCGGTGACTTAGTGGCAATTTCGTGTTTTTGCAATGAAAGTTGAGCTACAATGACGATGTTTAAAGTCGCATTTTCACTGAATGGAACGCTTTACATGAGATGGCGCACTTTTCGTATTTCCACCAAATGTAATTATTGTTAGCAATGCAAATCAGCGTATTGTACTTATGGCGTACGTTTCTTCACTGCGATGAAGGGCGGAAGCGAAATAAGTTCATTTAAATTATAGCAAATGAAATTCTTATTAATTAGTGCTTGGATTCTTGACTATACCGAATAAATTGATCAGTTACTTTCAAGGACAAATTTATTTTTCTTCCTTGATGGGTTTAAGTTATTTTCACACGAATATATTCCAAATATTCACCAACAAAGCAGCTATTGATTAAGAAAAATTCCGAGTAGTGGGTTATTGTTACGGAAATTAGCCTCAAATAGCGATACTCCACGCGAACCATGTGAAAATGGTGACCATGACAATAAATGGAGGAATTCTTTTGGTGTATATTCCTCGCTTTTGTGGGAGCGCTTTCTCGACCCGCTTAAAACGAAGGAATCGGCGATGATCTGAGATAAGCCTCGAAGGGCGTTGAACTGTATAAAGGCGACCCGGCGAGAGGCTATTTTGGCGACAAAGCAGATAATTTAATGCAATACATGTATTATTTCATTTGTTTAACTGGGGAATTGTGCTTCGCTTTTTGTGTGCACTGGTGCATCACTCCCTCGTGCTAATTCCGTCTTTTCCGTTGGCCGTTGGAGCCGGAAATTATATCAAGGCTAACGCTTTTCGCCAAGAACATCTGCCTCTTCTTGGCCTTCCGATGGCCGACCGAGCGAATATTAGAACCCCTTCGAAGGATTTCGTACGGATTCTGCAATAACTGCATTCTCCTCAGCCGAGAATTCTCAGAGGGACTTGCATGAAAGCATCGCTTTTATTAAACGCCGATTTTATCAGCACTTTTCGCTCCTTTTGAAATTGCCTTTTTCGCCATTCGAGAGATGTGAATACACGTTTTAAATCGGGGCTCTTATTATTTATTTCATTTTAATTAATTTTTGGGTAACATTTTATTGATCTCTAGAAATTATTTATACACCGTGCTTTTATTTCCTATTACTAAGCTTAAGATTCATTTAATTCAATTGAATCTTATTATTATTCTTTTCGTTTGTTACATAAATTTCTTAGTTAATGCTACGTGTTTTCATTGTGATCATTGTTTCACCTGGATCATTGTTATTATGGCTTCTAAAAGAGAGTTAAATATATATTATGTGTTTGGGAAATAATAATGTTAAATATATTTCCCTTTGTAGTCAATTGGATATCATTTGAATAAAACTGAAACAATAACTAAGTCATAACCAAAAATAGCTGGAACTGTGATTCCATCTTTTTATTTTATCCGCTTACTTCCAACTAATTAGGAAAAAGAGTGATTTGGAATAACCGTGTGATGAATTAAAAATGTATAAGCCGGGATTTAATCAACTCGAAGATCGTTGCATACCTTCAGATATGAAGAACTATCTGGTCGCAGTTCTTATTTTAAGTCCCGAGGCAACGCCAGCTTCTATTTAAGTACGCGGAGGGGAGCTTCTTCTTTTTACATTTGCGTCATTCTTTTATTTTGCGTTTGCTCGCCAGGTTGCAGCAGCGCTCTCCCAGAACTCCTCTCTTTCCGTGCCAAACCGATCGCGCCAAAGGCGAACCTTATTCCTGCATTGCGCGTCCCGTGAGCCGCTTTATTGTCCCGGCACATCCTCGGGACACGATCTCATTGTAATCAACTAGCTCTTTACACTTCATCGTGGTTAATTAGTCCTTGATGGGTGCTCATGTCAGTGTATTCGCGTATTGTTCCGTGGTCAATTGTGCTCTAATCATGAATGTCGCGCTCAACAGTATACGCTTAACTCCAAGGAAACGAAGGTAATGTTGGTTATTCAACATTGTTGAACATCAAGGTCATGTGACGTCTTACATCTATCCCCTTTTCTTCTTCATCGTGAAGCTTTATTTCAAATTTGAAGAATTGAGTTGCATTTGATTTTGGTCGCAGTGGAATATGGCGACTGAATTCGAGGCAAAACTTAACTTTGATCCACAGCTTTTTTAGGGCAAAAGGTAGTGACGGAGTAGTGGTATCTATTTGGCGGTAAACTAGTGGAATAAATAAAACTTTGTTCATTCATTTTCTTTGAAGTAATATTTCATCGCTGTGTTTATTATTGAATTTTGTTTGGAATCAGGTCTGATATTCCCGGGCGCCTGCTATTTTTTCGGTAGTTAATTAAAGAACAGCCTCGGACATTAAAGTTCGCTACCTACACCCTTTTGCTGATATTATTTTTACAACGGAGGTATTTCTTTTCCCCATTACCTCGAGCTGATATAACAAGACATTGAGGCCTTTAGTTTCGATGCCCCTTTGACGTTTTCTCCCTCTCTTCTTGAAATACCCTCATTTCGACTTCGATAGAGGCCATCTCCCTCTCTAATGGCTCAAAGCCCTCTGGGTATATGACTCCGGACTCGGGCATATTGATTCACAGGGAGGGTCAATTACGGACAGCTCTGTGTACTTGCAATCAAAATGTGCAGAAGAGGGAGCGAACAAATATGGACACTCTTTTGGGGTTGTAAAATACCCCAAGCACCATAAGCAACAACCGATCATTTAAGAGGATAATTATTTGGAAATTCGTAAATCTAAATTTCAGCCATTCTATCATAATGTGCTCAGCAATCGATTTATCTTAAATTCAACAATCTACTAGCAACTCAGAGGTTCAACAATTAAAAATCAGATACATCGATTGTTAAGTTTCGTCATTCCACTCACAAACTCATTCCAAGCCCATTCTTAGTTGAGTTTAAACGAGAAGAGTGTAGGACTAATGTTGAAGAGCAACCCCAATCTGCACTCGCAGCCTTTAGCGGTTAGAGGATTTCAAATACTTTCAATACTACCAACCCACTGAATATTGCATAAGGACATCGATTCTCAGAAAATCCATTTTTCTTAGGATATGCAAATCCGCCATTTTGGTATACCTGCAGGTCGGAATGACAACATCAAAAGAGAGAATTAGAAGGAAATGGAAAATAAAGATAATCCGGAACTGATTCGAGGAGGCACCGGAAGATAAAACAGGACAAGTGTCACTCGTCTCTTGTTTTATTCTCCCGCCGTAAATGGATTGGAAGACAAATTAAATCAGCCGAGCACGCCTCGGGAAATAAAAAAGGACCTTATATAAGGTGTCGCCATCTTTCCGTGGGTCGTATAAAAGGAGGCGTCGAATCATAGCGCCCTCTCTTCCGCCTTTCTTTTGTTTTTAGAGTTTCGCAGGACGAGGCTAACCCGAAACGAGGGCGGCTTATTTCGGATGTTTGTTTTAAAGATGGCCGAATAATTGGCGTTGTTATCTTAAATCTTAGGATCCTCTTCTGGAGGAAAGTGCGCTACTGTAAATCTCCATGGATACCCAACTCGCCTCATCTCGGCGTATGGCAGGGGGTGCCTTTTTTCCATGCATATTAATGTTTAAATTTGAACGAAAAATCTCGAGGAAAGAATTCCTTTTCCATCCGTATTGTTATCGGAAAATAATTAATCATGAAAAGGGGCCGTACACAAATTACGTAACGCAATTAGGGGGGAGGTCCGGCCAAGCTTTACAGTTCTGGTACGTGGGGGGCTCAAGATTTGCGTTACGTCACGGTTTTAGAACTGCAAAAAATAGCGAAATTTCTGCATGTTTAAGGTTTGAATTTAAGACTCGCGCGCAATTAACCGGGGAAATTTGGCAGCTCTGATCCGAGCGAGCGTCGAACGGAAGTGGTCAGAGTGCAAATGGAGTGTGGTAGGCCGCATGGGTATTCTCTATCTGTATATTATGCGATGCTAATTATCAACAGGTCATGGCATCGAACCTAGGTGAAATGTATGAGTGGCCTTTAACATTGAAATTGTTTATTAAAAAGTGAATTATTATTGGGAACAAAATATCTTTCTGTCCTAAACATAAGCCCAAAACTTTTCACAAAGCACTCGCTACGTAACTGTGTGGGGGTCCTGCCTGCGGTCCTGTTACATCGAGGGGTCGAAAATTGGAGAATACGTGATTTGTGTACGACCCCTAAGGAATAAATCTGAATTCGTTTTTTGCGCATTCCCTCTCAATATCTAGATGAATAAAGAGTACATTTTTAGATTCAGAGTAAGGGGGGCCTTCGATGGGGACGAATGCCGATAAAAAGCATCAAACTAAAAAATGATAGGAAAGTGTTATTTTGCAACAAAAATTGGCGCAGTTGATTCTTTAGAATTATCGTATTAACCCTTAAAGGTCCAACCTTTTTTGGTTACTCCGTGGACCAAGGGAAAATCAAAAATTGTCCACTTGTTTTTTTTCGATAAAATAGTAATGAAACAATATCTCTTCAGCAATGGCCTTCTAGGATTTTTGAAAACTTCGTGCAATGTTTTTTCCCAATAGTTGTACTATTGCGATAAAAATAATGAAATTTTTGTTTGAAAAAACTCACCAAAGACGAGGATATGATAAAGCTTCTTCTCAATGGTACCGGCTTTAAAGCTCTAATTCGGAAAATAAGTTTGTAAATCACCGTTAGTTATGCTTATAAATCAACAAGTGCTATACAGCTGCTAACCTTCTTTGTGCCTTTGTACATTCATGAATGAATAAAATAAAAATGGTGAAAAGGCATGCATGAAAGTAGATTATTGGGAATTATTTTAGTATTCAAGATTGCAGAACGGTATTCAGTGGTTTTGTTTCGTTAAAATTTATCATTTATATAGTTCATCCAAGTATAGCCTAAAAGAGTAAGCTAAATAAATGGAATGCCATTATGGTCAATTGTGGAAATAAAATGGAATAATAGGACTCTTTGAGCTATAACACAGAAATTAGAAGTATGTTTTGTAGCAATTTAATTATTTACAATATTTTGCTTTGAAAAAAATGTCAAACTTATCAAAGAAAAGAAATATAGAAGATAAATACATTGTGATGCAGTTTTATATGAAGTTTATCTTCTTTCAATAGAATAATAATTGAAAAATAGTTGCATAACTATTTGTCAAATAATTACCAACTAAGCAAGTAAAAATACTTAAATGCGATATAAAACTAATTGTTGAAATAAAATTGAAGTTAAAACAAAATTTATAATTGGGTTATAAACTACAACGCGTAGCAAAGCTATTTGTCAAAATATATGATTCCATTTGGTTCAAATATATGTCGCAGGTTGTACCAAGGGACAAGGGTCATTTTGTGTCCACCGCCTATTTCTGCTCTCATTACATGGCTTAAGAAAACGTACAAAATGCATCAATATCTTTAAGAACCTATATTTGACAATGTAACGAATTTACGAAGACTGTATTACGCGATTAAGTTCTTAAAATATCGAAAAAGAAAAGTGTTGGACATTTTATAGCCCTCCATTGGTTCTTGAAGGGTTAAGATGCTTCAAGGCAACTATATTTGGATATTATCTTAAGTCATCAGAAACCTTCGAACTGGTGAACTCCAAAACGAATTTTGGCGATTCCGATATAAATTTACACCGAACATCGTAATTTCTGCATTAATCTGCACAATTTGCAATGCCTTTGCTCGTGGCAATAGTCTGCCAATAGTGGCAATAGCAATTGATAGACGGCAGTGCGTTAATCGAATTGAGTGAAAAAGTGTTATCGGTTTACTTTCATCATTCGCTGTAACGCAGTGTTAGAAAATATCTAATTCCGTCACTTCAAGTGAATTCGTTACTGAAATACCTTGTTCAGATCGAACCTGTGCTACATTAATTATTAATTCTTGTTTTTTGTCGAAACATGTTTTAGGAAGAATAACAGGAAAAACTCAGCACAGTCATATCTTTAATGCTTCCAAGTATGGAGTTTCCCACATGTTTGGTCATACCTTTGGTTCAAATAGATATTTTATTTAAATTTTGAAGAACCTTCATTCGCTAAAATGCATTTACTACCCACAATCACTTTGTACCAAATTCAAGGGGCTCTTGCAAGTTGTCCTGAGATCATTCAGTTGTTCTCTAATTTCGCAGTTATCTAAACTCATAACTAACTGAAGGAACGCTCCAGTTTTTGATTAAATGAGCGTCCATTATTCGATCCCTCGGCGATGTTATTTTACAGCCTCTCGAAGTGATGATTAACTTAGCATTCTCAGATTCAACGCCTACAAAGTCTTTTCTTCCAAATACGTCGTTATATGTCATTGAGTACTTTTATTTGTTATAAACTTTACCTATGTTAGCCACCCTAAATCCCCTAACACCCCAGAAAGCAAATCCAATCCAACGTTTGAAACACTGGCTCGTTTATGTAATGCACGATTTCCAGTGATTCGATAAGTGCAGTGTACTCATATATACAATGTATATAAATATCCCGAATCTTTCGTGGGAAGAGTGATTTTTTCGCCTCTCGTATTGCTCATTGTTGGATCGGCGGAAGTGACAAGGCGATTACGTCTTCCGCTTGCGTACTCTCTCGGAATTTATTTAGCGGTTGCAGCTTCTAATTTCCTTTATCCCTCAGAGCCAGAGTCATAGAACATTTTTTTAATCTGATTTATTGTAGTAATTTTCGACAAAAGTACCGCCTTAAGCTGCTGACTTCCATGTTTCACCCGAAGGATATTCTTTCCGCATATTCTAGAAATATCACTTTTTTGTCGCCCTTACTGAAATTATTCCTCATAGATCTGAGTTATCTCTATAACTGCTGACATTTATGACATGGGTGTTCTACTTAAAGCTGTTAGTATGCGTCTCGACATTAATATTTATGTTTCTTATGTTATCCCAAGATTGCAAGTTTCCCTCGATTCATTTTAAAATTCGCAATCTTTCTCGCATGTTGTGACGGTATTGCACATTCCATTTCTTCGTCAGTCATTTGTTGGAGATAGTGGCGGCTTAACTACGGCCATTCGCAATATGGCCGAGGATGAGCTTCATGGATTTGAATGTTGGTGTTATTCAATGTAACATAATTCTCGAACCCAATTAAGTAATACATAAAACGGTAAGTCGGTAAGTAAAGTACAGCTAATAAATAGTATCATGTTGTCATTGTGAGAGTTCCTATTAAAGGACTTAATTTAAATTGATTATGAAGCCTGTAAAAAAAAGCGAATATATGAATTATCATGAATTCCTATTATAAAATAATAAAATTTTAAACTGATTCGTTCTGAACATCGTTGTAAGTAATACATTTTAAAAATTGAGCCGATAATGCAAGCGGAATGTCTAAAAGGTAGCTTAAATATTTTTTAAAAATATCTTGCTACGCGTAGGGAATGGAAATTAAAGACTCTTTATCCAAAGTAAGTATAGTAATTTTTCCTGAAAATCCATTTGTCTCAAAAAGTCTTACTTATTCCTCTTCTGCATTGATAAATGTTTAATTATCACATTTTGTCGTTTTTGTAAATTTATGGATGAAAATAGTTCGTTTAAGAAATACTTGCACATTTCGTATCTGTTCGAATTATGATAACACCAAATTCTAAACTCCCATTCTTCGAAAACATCTACTTATGATTATTTCCAAGCGGCCTTGAATTCCCACAGCTTTCTTAAAGGAAAACGAGAGAGATCGGCTTTTACAATCGCCTTAGATATCAATTGTTTATAAACTCAAAATTTTATAACATTTTAGTTTATCTCTTACAGCTCTCGTAATTTGATGATACGAGTATAAGGTAATTCCGGGTGAGATGCCCCACCGGGAGAGACGCCCCAGTCGTAGTATTTTTAAGGAAAACCACAGGATTGCTCTACTGACGGTGTGCGTCCTTCAGTTGGAAGGCACCTGTCTATCTGCAAGAGTTTTACGGCAATTAATTCTTTTTACGCAGTTTTATAACATCATTTGAAGTAGGTACTGTTTTTTCTGCCCTGTTATAAGATAGGGTATAATGTTTCTGGTAGGCATCAGTTAAAATGTTTGCATATTTTGAGTTAAATAGCGAAAACTTGTAGGTTCATCTAATATTTACGTGCAGTGACTGGCCATCTTGGACAAAGTGTAGCCTCACTGGCTGCAAGGGCATCTCTGTCGTACTGAAAGGATAGACCTCTTCTTTGGACAGATGCCCCAGTGCTATATTTAGGTATATGTGCCCTATTAGTATCAATTTAACTTTAAGGTGATACTGATTAAGGCCATTTTCAAGAAAACGTTTGTAATCTACATTTAAATTTCAATTGGCCACTTTTTTCTGATCGAAATGTAATACCCGGAAAAGGTGTTCCACCCGCATTTAAATTACAAATATAATTTTTTTCCGAAATCAAAAAACATCTGTGATCTGTGAGAATTTTTTCCTCGAAGTTTCAACAAAAAAATCAAAATTGTCATATTTTTTCAGTTGAATCGGCAATATTTTTGCGTGAGAAGATGTCACTTGCAAAACACTGATGACCAAGCCTCAATATGCTATTTATATTTAAAAAAGTATTTATATAAAAAAATTAATTAGTACAAGTGTGTTGTGTTTTTATTTTTGGTTTTTTTTTAAATGAAGTTCCACCAAGTAACGCTCGAATTGATTTCTTTAATGCTATTTATATGTCTCTAGAGGGGGCTGAGATGCCTCCAAAAATGTTTGAAAATTAAACATTCAAATAGGTTTTAAAGTTAATTTAAGCGTTTACTTAGATCCTGACTCTAAGTTAATTTAAGTTAACAATTTTGTCATATATCAAGCGCTTTCCAGATTAAATTCAGTTTAATCTCTCCTCTTTAGTCTCACCCGGACACTCGGGAGATATGGCCAAATGCATGGATGCAGGAAAAGTTTATTATTTTGAGTGAAAATGTTTTTAAACAAAATTTGTTTATAACCTGTTAATAATCAATAACTGATTTATTATATCACGCAGTTTCAAATTATTGTCATCACTGAAGTCATTTTTACGAAGTCATTTCCTTAGGTGGGGAATCTCTCCCGGAATTACCTTTATATCACAAAGTCAGATTCTTTATTAAAATTTCCGTTCTTTAGATTTCTTGTCTCGATTTGGAAGACTATCATTTCCAGAAAATGTTCGCAGTGCTCGGTTGGAAAGAACTGATTTTTTAATTCTATATGTGAATGTCCTCGAGTCGCCCTAAGGTGAACCCAGGATACTTTAGTTGAAATTTCGGTAATCAATTAAGTACTCATGGGTATCCTATAGTTTCATACCACTGCTATTATTTATATTATTGAGTGTAGTAGTTTTGTTTAACTTGTTTATCAATGCATTTCTTACGGTTGTTTTAGACATGGAATACAAATAACTAATAACTAAACTAAAAACTGTGATTATTTTAGTTGATCTTAATGGTAACAACACTGATTTTTTAAATAAGCTATTTTATTATTTGGCTGAGGTATAAAGAATCTCGAAAGAATTAAATTTTAAAAGAATATGAATTTGGAATGGAACGGATAATTTGACAGCAGGAAATGCAGGTGAAGGATTTGCTTGGACAGAATGGATTCCGAGGGATTGGATGGAGCGTAGAAGACATTTCAGAAGTGGGCTTAGAAGGGGGAGTGTGGCAGAAGTGCATCTGATGAGTATTGCGATCATATTACCTGTAGATGGAGTCCGTCAAAAATTAATCAGTATCAATCATCTATGCTATCATATATTTATTTATCAATCCCTCACATACAGCGGAACGCCAGTTTATAGTAATATAACCAGTTATGAGTAATAATGGTAACAATAGACAAACACATATTACCCTAACCAGAAAAATGTGGATAGCCGGGATTCGATCCCTGGACCTTGGCGTTCGATCTCGTAGGCAATCACTCCGCCACCACGGCCTGTGATTTCTACGCGTGTTTCTTTTTTGTATAGAATGGAAAAAAATGTGCGTTTCGTTTGAACTTGGCTGTGATCTTGAGTGAGATAGTGAGAGAAATACGGAGATGTATTCATTTTGGTCACTCCTTATTGAGAACTATGAAATGTGTAATCCATTTTGTCCTTGTTTGCTTTTACGTGAACATATTCCACCGCACTCTCACACAGTGAGGACAACACCCATGTCACTCAGCATGCCTCATCCCAAGGGGCTGTGCTTCAAACCGGAGGGCTGCTGACAAGAGTCAAAAAAAGTGCTTTCAGCAATGAAAACGTCGTCTACGATTATCGTACGTCCATCAGCCTACGATCCTACGAAATCCATAAACCTCCCATTTGAATCGCGCCCTATATGGTAAAGGAAGTTATTTCATAAAATATATTCTCAATTTTATAACAAATGCAACATGGTGACATTCAAAACCTTATAATTAATACAAGTTTTTCAATGTATTGTTTTGTTATTATACAATTTTGTAAAATATTTATTTCTTTAAAATACTCGTCAATTGTGGATGATCTTTGATGTAAGTTTTCATGATTCGTACAATGAATCGTAATTATATCGAAGACAATATTCGTGATTTCGTCAACTGTTTCATGAAATGCTCCATTTAATGCCTCAGAGGTGAAATGAAAAGTGTGGTGCAGACTGAAGAGGGCAGATGTCTTTTATGCGGTCGCTGTTCTTTACGAGGATCTTTTAAGACCTTCTTGTTTCGTTTCAACGTTATTGCTCTCGAATGCATCTCGGGTGCGTCGACTGACGAACTCTGGATAGCGCTTTCAACGCCCTCTTGCAGATTCAAAGCGATAAAAATTCGAACTTTGCTGCGCTGTTGTTATTATCAGCCCTTGGATTGAGCCCTAGGGCTCAGGGTTCGTTGGAGACGGCAATCCGATTATTTCATTAGTACAAAAAATGAAAAGAGCATAAACAGTTCATTCGACTGTGAAAGGTGGCGGAAATAATGAGAGGAGGGATTCATCAGGTCTCTTTGTGCAAACTTGAGCGAAATATGTTCTCCATAACTAAAAAATCGTTCCTTGTATCATGGAATATGCCCGCTTTTAAAAACGTACGATTTGGTTCAGTTTCCGGTCGAAAAGGATTCAGAAAGATTAACATCAGGTCAAATAGGGCTTCCGCTCACATCTGCCATCCTAACGTCTCTGTTTTATTTTAAGAAATTATCCATTGAAAGATTCTAATAGCCATTTTCGAGGAAATTACGTAAAAGCGTTTTGATTGATCGATTGTTTTTAATTCTAGGAAACTATATTTCAGGTTCCACTTTTGATTTTGACCTGGCGTCATAACTTTCAATGGTGTGAGCATTAATTACATTAATTTTCGCTAATGAATTTGCTTAATGCTTGTTCTAATGATTTAGATATAATAAATGGGCATAAACATACCCCCTTTCTTTTGGGTACACAAGAGAAAATATACATTTTGTAGTGTATCTAAAGAATTAAGAACATTAAATATCACAAAAGTACATCAAAACGTAGGTATATATATATACATCAGAATATAAGCAATAACATAGAATACATAGGAATCCATACATTTTATATTTTTTACATTTTACATCCCACATTCGTATTCTGAGAGAACACGCAAACCATCATCGTTGATTTGCTTTCTCCGAATTTGTTCACAAAGATGGCGTAGATTTATTCTAATAGGTTTGAAAAGAGTTATCGCAGCAGACGGAGGCTAAACATTATGAGGGAAGTATCACATCCCTTTTGAATGTTTTGTTTATTAGACTAAGCGATGTTCAAAGTGCAAACATATTAAATTACTTTTCAGCGATCCACGCAAGTTTTTCTGTTCCAAAACTTCTAGATATCGATTCCGTGAAATCCGGAGTTCCTTCTAGGGGCATTCGAAGATTGATACGGGCCTTTTCCAAGACCCTTCCTCCGGAATTTCCATCCGATGGAAGTGGTTCTAAAAATTGCGCAGCTCAGCTCTTCACTGTGCTCTCTCGCATTCCAGTTTGGCATATTCTTTAATGCATTCATTATTACTCTTGAGGGCACTTTCTGTCCTCGCAGTGAGCATTCGGACCACCGGTGTGTATTTATCTGTGAGAGTGATCACAAAATCAGTGGAGAGATTAAAGACGGACATTTTCTCTCTAATCCATGTATTTCTGTACTTTTGGTCCCCGTGTAGATGTTTCCTATTTTCCAACGTTGCCACATTTGCTACTAACGTAGGCAATACTGAGATTGACTAAAGAATTCGTTATCCTGCAGGGGTGACTGTACTCTCATTGATGCGAGGTGAGTTCATTTCCTCCCTGAAATTCCTTCCCATACAATAGACCCCTAAAAACGGAGTCTATGGAGACCAAAGGATTCTTGCTTTAAACGTTTTTGAATTCGTCACCATGGAGATCCTTTCTTCGACCTTTTCTCCTTCGCGCTTGTTTGCGATGCAGAGCAAATGGAATCCGGGGAATAGTCTTCGTGGGAAAGACAAACATCGTCACCGATCTTTTTAATCAAATCGCTTTTGTCGCATCTGAAAACTCCAGTGGCGACGGACCAAAATTTGAATTCTGTCCTCTTTAATTGGTGTCCGATTCAAAGAGAGTCCCTATTCCAATCTTCCAATGATCTTAGAAATATTTCCATTGACAGTGCATCCGAACAAATATCGACGAAAAACAAATTTCGCGTACTATAAACAGAATTATTAATTATCACGCTCATTTAAAACTGCAGACGTTTATTTTCAATGTGAGTTGAACTCCAGAGAAATGATTTTTTAGAGGCGATAGTATTTGACATAAAATTTCAGCATTTGGATTGTTAACATATTCTAATTGACCTTTCAACATGACTCCTACTCATCTTTAAATTGTAGTTTGGATTGACTTTTGCTCTTATGCTCATGATTATTATGAAGTTGATACCATTCCGTTGGATGGAATCAGAACTTCTGAAACTCACAATTCCGATTGCTTCCCGCCATTGCATGTCTACACCAACGCAAAGCAGTATTTTCCATTCCGGTCGATTCCTTTTAGTTGAGTGTTTTCTTTACCCTCTCATTAATGGCTCTAAATTTCCGTTTTCCGACAAACATACTCCTCATGTTATTCCAACTCCGCAAGTAAAATGTACGTTCCATTTCCACTGAGAAAAAGTCTGTCTTAAACTCAGCATTGTAATCGTTCTACGAATTAAAAATTGATTTTAATTTTTTGATTAAAATATTATGCTATAAAATTATCTATTACCTTTCTTTAAGTATCAAAAGACAATAGTATATACACTACGAATAAATAGGAAATTTAAAAAATATATAATGGAATCTTTGGGCTCCGATTAGCTTTCCTAAAATGTATTTGATCCTCAGCGAAAGGAATTTCTTCTTTTGTAAGAAAATCGTTTATTGGATTGATTCCCTTCCAAAAGATGGATTTAAATGCGCCTAATGACAGTCAATTTGTGAAAGAAAGAACCGAATCGCGTGACCGTTGTGATTTCGACGCTCTTACAATTCTAGTGTCTACTCAAGTAGAGAAACTCCAAAGCAAATTTCCCTTAAAACCACTCCCTTAATTTCTCACTTACTCAAAAAATCGATTTGGAAGATTGTCTAGTATTGCGATGAGTAATTGTCTATTGAGTTCGTTTTGTTTTCTTATTCATCTCATGCATTCAATCTTAACTTCATCTCACGAAACCTCTCTCCTTTGATTGGATCTTCTGCGGATTTTTTGCAGCCTCAACTGCATTCAAATAACGGTCCATCCACTGGAACTGCTGAGATTCTCGCGAGTGATATCACGTTTACTAATTTTCTTATAATTTTATTTTGAATTCATATATATTCAAAGCACATAATTATTAATGTGAGGGTTTTGAACATGGAAGTTTCCAAAATTTGTGAGTTCTCTTCCAATGTTTTATTGAAGAGAAAAATCGACAAATTGTCTGAATTCAGTCTCTCTTCAGTCACAGTTCATTCCTCACTCAGTGCAAACTTATGAGAACGGTTTTCTTTGAAGAGTAAACATGATTTGGGTACTGATATTTGCCGACGGTCAATGAATTTCGACGATGTTTCTCTGTATTTTATGAAATATTGCGTATTTTATTCACTGGTATTTAGATTAGAATCGAATATTTCTATTGTATTTACTCAATTTCAGTTTGCGAAAGAAACAAGACCTAGTAACCAATGACACAGTCTCTCATTAAAATGTACTTTCCTGATAGTTCTCATGGGAACAACTTAAGCCAATAGAGGCTGAACCGGAGGCCCTCAGCTCTCTGAAAAATATTCCTATGCCAAAATATATAAATATGCTATGCAGGAGTATTTTCGTTGCCATCATCAGGAAAATGATACGTCAGGATTTGCTGAACCCTAAGCATCCCAAATCGGTTGTCTCGATTAAGTTCCTTTTCAACTACACATGTATTTGCATTCCTAGAGTGTGAATATTAATCGATTGTGAGTTATTATATATTATCAGCGTTAGGAAGGCATTTTAATATTTTCAACCATGATAGTTGGGCTTCGTTTGAATCCGGGGGAACAACCTTATTTACATGTAGACTTGCCTTATAAACAATCCTCAATTAAATGCGAGTTTAAATATATGGTTGTGGTGTGACATGTTTGCCTTAGTGTGAGATTCATTTGCGCCATTCGACATGCTATCGTGATGCGATAGCTCGACGTACAGCTGCACTTTTACTGAAGCACGAATTCGTGGCTTTCCTTAGCTGAAATTGGATTGGTGGAACGTGCAAATGGTTCATCACTTGAAAGGCGCCCTTGCATCTGCCAACTAATTGCACCTGCGTCTTCTGCCAATCCTTTTTCCTCATTAAGGGCCCTTCACTAATGTCAGTGGCATCTGATGTCCGAACGTTTCTCTGCATTCGGAAAGACTGAGGTGAATCAGCTTCGACAATACCTCATTTCCTTTGAGTGAGCACGTCAAACGACTTATTTATTTTTATTTGTTATTTATTTGCGCTTCACTTGCGGTTAAACGGTAATCTATGGTGAAGTTATAGTATTAACAATAGGCGACATGCGGACAACGCATACTACCATTCCCTAACCAGAGCACTCTGGAAAGCCGGGATTCAAACCCGGGACCTTGGCGTTGGAGCGTTATCATATAGGCATGGTAACCACTCCGCCACCGCGGCCGGTGAAAAAATAAATTGGCTTTACCAATTAATAAACATGTTAATGAAATGCATATTTTACCCCTCAAAGATAATGAAAAATATCGATATCAACCATTTACGACAGTGGGAATTATATTCATCAAAATTTTATCATGTACACGTATTCATTTAAAACAACCGAATAATTATTCGATTGTTTTCATTCGAATGAATTCACTCGCTTTCGTGGACAGGACGCAATTGCTGGTAAGGGGCAGTAGGCTGCCGGGATATTGGATCAGATATGATATATTTATTCATATTTCATCAGCATCACTTATCTATGCAAGGCCACCCCTAAATGGGATCAGGTTATGCGCCACTTCCATCCTCTCCTCCTCAACGCGTATCAATTAAACGAGTGAAAAAATCGAAAAGATCTGTTCGATTTGTCACTCACTATGAGCAATCGAATAAATTCACTCGGTTGGGATAGAGTTCAAAATCGAAACGGTTTATTCGAATAATTCGATTGCAGCAAATAATCGAATAATTCGATTGCAGCAAATAATCGAATTATTCGATTGTTTTCATTCGATTGTTCCCACCTCTTGTCTCACATAATGATGTCGACGGATAATTTCTTTCTCGCAATTAGATCCTAATTTGTCCCGAAACTGGACCCCCAGAAGATGTGAGGGATGCTGTGAGGGAATGTCCGGAAGATGGCGTTATGATGGACCACTGGAAGTGGATCTGTGCCTTGGCTCAAATTAAAAGAGAGATTTCCGACTTTGAAGGGAATAAAAAGGAGTTTGGCTATTAGTTTTTAGAGAGTTTCTCGAGAATCAGTGTTTCGACTTACAAAAGGAAAACGCCGCTGCTAACGGACTTCTCTTGAGACTATATCTTACTTCTTCGTGCGATTTTCGAAAGTTATCGAAGTTTATTCCTCCAACTTTTATTTTTGAGATTACACGGCGTCATGAACGAGCACATAGAGCAATCGACTCAGTTGTTTTGATAATTCCATTTCGCTACGAATATTCTATCTCTGATTCACTTATATTTATGTAGCTTTTGTATTATACCAACCTAGAAGACAGATGTGAAAGAATAATTTTTCTGGTTCTTCGTCAGCATGAAATTTATGAATTGTGAGTAATAATAGAATCCAAGGAATATTTATTTTAAATGATAATGCCGTCTTTTTCATGGACGAATTTTAGGCTTTGAAGGTCATTCTTACAATTAACCCCTTTTTATTATTATTTTTTTGCAATTTCCTTTATTAATAAACACCACGTACACAGAAAACCTTTCCCTAACAGGAAAAAGTCCGATTAGCCGGGATTCAAACCCGAGACTGTGAAGTTGAAGCGTTAACGAGCTAGCACGCTAACTACTCCGCCGCCACGGCCGGATATGCGGATAAATAGGGTACAAAAAAACAATTCTGATGGATTTGAAAACTGCGGTGTCTCTTTGTACTATAAATGTACCCACCACTGTTGGGTGATAAACGTTCTGAGAGACTTATAAGGGAATTCGCGATGGAAGTGCAAAATAGTAGATTAAACTAAAGCTGCTACGAAGAGCATCGACGTGAGAAGCAATGATATTTTATGAACTAACTTACGTAAAATTAATGTCTCAGGAAAATTACGTATATCTGAATGAACATTCTGTGAGTAATTATATAAATCGTTGATAATTCGACTTCCAATGTACGATATTACGTCTCTTTGAAAATAGCTCTTAAACTGATAAAGTCATGAAACATAACCTGCACTGGTCATCATTCTTTTGAGATCCGAGAGGCGCTGGATATTCTGGAGAATTACGATGAATGACCCCATCCGAGATATTCATCTAGAAAATATACGAAACTCCGCATTGCAGATTAATTAGCGATGAACAGAAAAGGGCAGTTTGACGTAGTGCATCTTGAAATCTCATGCAGAGCAACTATTTCCAAATTCTGCAAAGTTCCGAAATTATATTTCCAACTCTCTCTTTAATTAGGTGCATTTCTGCACTAAGTATCGCTGCACCACCAAAGTTTAGAGCCGCCGCTTCTGTCTGCAGAATCGATGTTGAAAATACATATTAATTTGCACGGGATGAAAGGATTTGCATCTGAAAGGAATTCTTGCTTTTCTCAGGAACCTTCGCTTTTCCGAGTCTCTAGAAATGTTGATTCGAGTAATTGGCTTTTTAAGACACGGAATACCTTTTGGTTAGGAATAATATAATTATCTGTTATTGAGATTTACTACAATTGTTATATCTCTTGAAGACTCTTAAATTCACCATTTCTGCAAACCAGGAAAGAATCTATTACTGGCCAGTGATGATTCATTTGATGATAATTAACTTATATTAGAATCTTTATTTTCTAAGAAACATGAATTCCGAGCAGGTAAAGATGCTTTTGAGAAACGAAATATCCAGATTTATAAAAACTGGTGAATTTAGTTCCCAGCTCCATCTAATCATCAATTGAGCTTATTTTTGCTAAGGATTTATATTTTAGCATAAATTAATATAATATACATCCAAATACTGAGTAAGATTTTCATATTTATGTAGTGGTTTATTCGGTAATCCTTGACTCATATGGACCTTATGGAAATGGATGCATCTAATTCGTAATTATGGGTACGTAAAATATCGTTTGCTACAAAAATGATAGCACAAAGGCATTATTTGACATTGAACGAAATTTAAATGAAATGTTATGTAAAAGTGGTGAGAAAAAGTGAATGGCATTTGATCTAGCATCTAGTCTTTTGCAATCGGAGTCTGTTCTTAATAATTTACTCGGAATGCAAAGTATCTTCAATAATATTAGCGTAGAGCATGTTATTATTGATATTCGATTACATGCCTCTCTTTGAAGTAAAATAGTTCAAAGTAGAATAGTTAGTTAGTCTCACTTTTACTTATAAGTAACTTTCATATTATCTCAGCGTTAACAGAACTGAGACAGAAGTAATTGTAAGATAAGTATACTGCACCAAAAGACAAACGTCAGTTCATCTGAGTATGGAGTAGATATCAGTCACCATGGTCAGTTTACAATTTCTCAGGTGCACACTTCTAGTTTATTCAATATATTTTTTTGGTTTAATCATGTTCGCAACCATCATTGCTGAAGGAAGTCTGTTTAAATGGAAGTAGAAATACCGAGAAGTGTCGTAAAATAGCGGATGGTTGACGAACCCGGTTGTTTAGTTGATTAATGTGAGAGGTGTGACAGTAAAATTATTTTCTCCTTAAGATCTCGTCAGTCCTAAGGCTGATTCTTAACCCCTTCTCAAGTAGCCACTTTAGATTTTGCAGAGGTATACTAGGTGAGGAGATAATGTTTGCTTTGTAGCAGAATGCTTGAAAAATACTCCAGTCATTTGAGTGTGACTGGAGAAGGTTAGATAAACTATGATAAGGAGTGATCCATTGGTAAACTGCTCCATAAATTGAATTACTACGTCTGGAGGAATATCCAGTAATGCCATTCGTTACTGCTGAAGATTTTAAAAGCGTAGGAATATGTTGAAAAGTATCATGAAATTGTAAAGAATAAACTGCTTACTCCTGGAGTGAATGGGTTGTGAAAGTACTATTCTAAACGTAGTATTTTATGGCTAAATCGTTGAGTCTAGAATTTCCAGTCTAACCATTGTCACCGTTTCTTCTTTGAATTCGCACAGAATAGCTGTCTCCGTGTGATAGATAAGCGCTGGCTTTAGTCGAGTATCATTTTCGTATCTCCGCATTTTCCAATAACTTTTCCGCACCTTTATCTCGGCGATATTTCTGCCTGAGATGCAATTCCATTAGCAAGCGCATTTTCTCGGGGATTTATTCAGGGCAACTTTTTCTCCTTATCTGCCCCATCAACAACTTCGCCAAAATACAATCAATTCTACAGTTATCTAACTTACCTTGAACTTCGTTTTCCCCCTTTCTTCTCTCTCCCTATGTTTATCGCTCTTTTCTTATCTCCTCCAAGATTTCACTCTCCTCGCTTTGATTTCTGTTTTCCTCTTTTGTGACTGACGAATGCGTGAAACTTTTGTTTTGTGCAGAGAGAACGTTGGAAGAGTGAGAAGGAAATATTAATGAAAATAAAACAGCGTAAATTGCGATGAAAGGTATGCTAAAGACATATATTTTACTGTAAAAAATACGAAAGAAAGGAAATGAATTTATGAAGTATGATGAAAAAACGAAGCCAAGAAAGAATTTTATTATCAAGGAACAGCATGTGGTAATGAATGCAAGTATGGATGAATTGGGGCATTTAAGTAGGTAGTTGCAAAATATGCCGACCTTCACGCATTCCGCTGTAACGTTTTTGCGTTTCTTTTTTTTCATTCGCGGATAAAAGACTTCTGATTTCGCCGTGTTTGATAACACCGAACGGAATCCGGCGCTTGTCGCTCGGTCGGGAGATATTCGATATATGTCGAGTCGTTCGCTGGAATTTCTTCGCCGAGAGAATGCATTCGGAAGTCCTTGGTTCGACGCACATTCCATTCGCCACCTGGGCGCGTCAACATAAAGGACACGTGTTTTCTCTGTCGAGGAATTCCTCCCCTCGAGGCGCATCGACTCTTTTGCTAATATTTGCGGGAGAAAATGCTCCAATTATATCGCAATTATCGACTGTTTGATTTTTCTAATATTTCCTCCGATATTTGACGCCTTCTTTCGCTGATATGAAGCGATATGAGATCAGCACCAAAACTTTTCGGGCTTCAAATATGTATGCTCAGAATATTACTTAAAAATTAAACTTTTTTGTTCAACTAAAGGTCTCGCGTAAGTTGATCACATTTTATTACAGTCTAAGATCCTGCCCAGTGTTACCGCGTTTGCATTTTCTCAGTGTTTCCATCGTCAAGAGCTGTGCTGCGCGTGACTTGCTTGATTAATATCATTTTGGATACAAAATCCGACCCTTGCAGCTGTGAAAGCCAGGCAATCGCTACTTTATAATCAGAAGTTACACTTTGTGGAAGGAAGATGAAAATAATAAAATAAAAACAAACCGTTTCAATCCTTAATTGTTCCTTCGATAACCATAACACTATTTACCTCTTAACCCTTAAAAGCTCAAGTTATTTTAGTTTCCTCAAGTTGGTCTCTATTTATCATATTTACCGTCCTTGGTGGAGGAGTGGATAGCATTCTATCTAAGCTATCACTCCCAACTCCCGGGTTCGAATCCCGGCTTATCGGATTTTTCCGATCAGGGAATGGTTGTGTTCGTTGTTGCTGTTGCCTTGGTGAAGCACCCTCCGACATGTTCGTGATGGACTTCACCGAAAAAGGGCAACAGCGGCTAAGCATGAAAAAAATATATATAACTGAAAAAGGCAAAATCCTCTTGTCTAATAACTACTGAAAACTGATTGTTATGAATTATATTCGGGGATTCCAAGATTAAAGATGTATTTCTCTTTTCGCATAGTTTTAGGCTGCTGTCTTAGAAACCCTTATTTTAGTTAATTCAACTAAGGATATGGAAAATTTGAAATTTTTACCCTATAAATCGATCTTACCTTTATCAAAGCGATGATTGGTTCCTTTTTGCTTCTGGCGCTTGTTTTAATCGAATATGGGGCTTCCTAAATAATCTTGCTAAATTAATTGCCCTTTCATTTCAACTTAATAACCCATTTACTTTTCTCTTAATTTTTCTTCGTCCAAGTGTTTCTTTATTTGTTACTTTTTCTGTCTATCATTTATATTACCTATTTTTAACTTTATTTTGTTGAGTCTCTATTCACTTTTATTTTATCCCCTCTGCTGCTGCCATTCTTCCTTTTTATCAGCCGTCCTGATCTGTAGTCCCTTTCAAATCGTTTTCTAATATTCAAACACGTGCCAATCGCTTTCAGCGACTGTATTTTCTGGTAGAACGCTGTCTTCTCTAACCCACTTAATGTTTCTCACTTACACTTGTTTAAGGGTGTCTATATCCGCCTGGAAATTAAACTCTCTATTTTATCCACAAGTTAACTTCTTGATACGCCTATCTTTATCTATTCAAATCCATTTAAATTAAGTTCATTTATTTGCTGTGTGAATTCATTTCGTACGATTGCGCTTCGTGGAACACCATTTTTGGGGAAATGAAAAGCGACCGCTTTCTCTCAACTTCATTAGCTGTATAATTGTGTGCAGCCGTTTTTTAATTGCTGCTGCTCGGTGAGGAAGAACCGCAAGAGCGACAATGTGTTTGGAGCAAAGGGCGTACGAATCCGAGGGCTTCGTCGAACTGGCGTGTGCTCAATTCTGAGTAGACGTTGTCAAGGAACGCGAAGATGGATTGAGAAGAGGAAATATACGTTTGGCGGAATGAATCGCTCTCCGGCGCATCTGCGTCTTCTCCCTTAAAATAAAGCCACCGATCTCAAAGCGAACTTAGAAAATACGCGCTTACGTAACTCGGATATTTCTCTCTTTTGAGCCAACTCCGCGTTTACCCTTTCATATTTCAGATTTACCACCACTGTCATCATTTTATCGATGAACAACTCAAAATGCATTCTAAGTGCCTTTTACAAAGAATTACCTCCGACTACATTATTAAGAATGTCCTCCGACCCAACATAGCCAATGAAAGTGGGTGAGGTGAGCTTAGCAGTAGATGGCGTGTACCCAGGAAAAATCCCGAGAAAGTATAAACCTGGAAAATGACCAGTAAATCTTCCGAATAGCTTTAGAGGATACTCTGGCTGGATAGCTCAACATACAGTATATTTCCGGAGTATATTTGACTGGCAATCGGGAGCCCCGGGTTCTATTCCAGGTCCCGTCGGACTTTTTTCAAGTCTATACTTCCTTTGGATCCAGCCTAACCGATTAAATAATTAACCCTTAGAGTCTATAAGAAACACCACTTCCACGCTTTCATTAGCTCTAAATCTTGTTATGCTTAGAGGATATCAACAAAACCATGGAAATATGAATGAAATGTAGAATCCCCAATATTCCACAAGTATGAGTTGTATTTTAAGATCAATCACTTCGAACTTCTTTTGGTGGAACTTCATCTTAAACAAACATGCTAGAATAATCTTTACTCCACTATTGAAAATGTATTTATTATTTGTTTTTCTTATTGGAATGACGTAATGCTTATTTTTCTTATGTGTTTAGTGTTAAAGCTTTCTAAAATTTATGGGCGTCGAAACGTACCTTGAGCCGTATTTTTATATTTAATTATTTTAATATGCCCCACAAACATCCATTTGCTGGAATTTTACAGTGGTGGGTATTAACATTAATAATCACACACGACCATCGGAAAAATCCGACTAGCTGGGATTCGAACCCGGAACCGTGGGGTTGGAGCGATAACGTACGAGCACGCTAACCACTAGGTAGAACACGGCCGGTAAAAATATGTTGCCATGCCGGGAATCGAACCCTGGGGCCTTCTGGGCGAAAGCCAGATATCCTAGTAACTAGACTACATGGGAATCCAATTTAGAATGTTATAATCCCTTTAAACTTTGTTCTATTTTTCGGCATCTCGACTGCACCTTCCATCTTGTATTTTACCGTGGAGAACTAAGGAATAATTGATGAAAGATTTAGAATGATGGAAAAAGAGAGATAAGTCAACGTGATGTTAATTAAGAGGCGATTTTAAGACACGCTAATCTACCTACAGATTGAACCAGCATATTTACTCTTATAGCTGCATTTCTGAGTTTGGCAGGGGGTGCACGTTTTCATTCCCATAACCGATAAAATTCGCGTATCGTTCGTGGAATAAATGAATTCTGAAATTCTTAAAACTCTTTTTAGCTTCCGTCACAGACGACAGCAGCTCACGATCAGCATTTACCTCACTACCATCAAAAGTAGTACCTCATAAGCAAAGTGCTCATTTCTCTTAAACATTTATTTCGAAATTTTTTATGAAGTTAAGAAGATTCAAGATATTAATATTATTTTATTTTCCTTTCTTATATATTTAAATAAAACTAAGTGGAGTTTTCCGCTTTCCATAATCGTTTGGAGGCCTTTATTTTTCTCTCAAGTTTCTCGAGAAAGAGCGCAGTCATTGGAAGACTTCTCGTGCAGAATTAGTTTTAAACGATGATGATTTTGTTTCTTCTTGAGCAGACATATATGAATCCTCGAGCATCATTTAAAATTAACGATAAACTCACTCGGTTGTGTTTTTATTTTCATTTGGTCATAATTTGTTTTCTACTTCTAAAATAGTATGAATGAACTGTAATAATAGTAATCCACTGTACGAAATATTTTTAATGTAAATATCCGAAATTCTGAAATGAGTTTTTACTAATAATTCTCGTTGCTCGCTGTGCTTTGATGTTTGCGTAACATTGCCATTGGTGTCGTAAATGCACATCTGATTTCAATACGTTTTCTTTTACGTATTGAAAGTCTGCAGGAGGGAATAATTTAGAAATACGTTGTAACTATGGCACAATATTTCGTATCCTTCGTAAGGGCCTGGCTTTCCTAAACCTCAGGATTGTATTTTGGTTGTTCAGAAAAGGTAAAATTAATTCATCGAGAAAGGAATTTGGTTCCCTATAAGGAGTCCAAAAAAACTCGCGGAAGGCTTTCCGAAAGCTCCCTAGGATTAGACTAAAGGATTCTCAGGATCCTTGAGGATATCCTGTGTTTGAAATGTTAAATTCCCCATTCCCGAGTCACTATCGAGTGTGCTATCTAGGGTTTCCGTGTAAAAGAAAGTTCTCGGAAGTGATCTCACTTCTCCTGCACGTTCTTCCATGCGTTCATAGGCATTTTCTAGGAATGCGTGGAAATTCGGATTGTATTTGAGGCGGAATGATTACTCACAGGGAAGTTTCGTAGAAATCCGATAGAGGATCGCTAGGATTGTTGTTCAGCACTTGTAAATGCTACTGTTTGAAGGATAAGTGTAATTTCAATATATACGCATATGAAGTGTAAGTCAATTATAAGACGCTGACAGTATCAATGGCAAGTCGAAGACATAAAGTGAATTGGCTCAGCCGACCAAAGGAAGGAGCCACGCCAACGGCACTCCGATGGAAGCAAAACGACCAAAAGAAGTTCGTTTATTGGGGAAGGACTACTGGTTTAAGGACTGAAGGTTTAAACTACGGAGGCATGCATTAGATGCGTGAAGGTCCTCCGTTTTATACGTTATGTTTGGTCCTCGTCGAATCTGTCGGTTCTTCGATACCCCATTTAATCTGCTTTTAACCCTTAATTACTCGCGTGGGGTCCTAAAATACCCCAAGGATTTTTTGCCAATATTATAAGAACTACGACACCGATTCACTTCAAATTTGGTGTACCTTCATCACATAACGTCACCAGTATTATTTTGCGTTTTTTCAACTCTGATTAGCCAGTTTTGAATTATGAACATAATGCATATGTAAAATTAAACAAATTTAATTGAACCAGAAAGAAAAACCATCGTAATCAAAAACTTAGTAACTTCCACCATTTTATGTTACAATTTTAAAATTGTGGAAGTTACTAAGAGTTTGATTACGATGGTTTATACTGAATTCCATAAAGTGAAGATAGAACATATTAATTATATGAATCAGAAAGTTTTATTTTTAATATTTTTGTGCGGAAGTCAGATTTTTAGTTCTCTGTAGAAAGAGCCATCAAATATCGGTTTACATAATGGTTGGTGTTGTGAAGTATATTTTCAGAAGGCTTTGGGTAATATACATTCACTCGCAATTACTTTTGGTGCAATCCGTTATTTTCCTCGTTTTTCAAAATGTTTCTCCGAATACCACTATTGTTAAACTTACAAATATTTTAAGGAATCACAAGGAAAGGGTTAACGGTACTCGGGATTACAAACATTTTATTTTCGAACCCAATATAAACACATTCAATCATTTTTCTTAAGGCCTTTCTCCCTTAATCAATATTCAAATTCTACTCACTCAGTATTTTAGTCCTTGTGATACATTTCCATACGTATGAACTAATTAAGTAACTTCTTCATAGTGAACAATAATTCAAAAATCAAATGCAATTGTTAAACTGTCTGAAAAGAGAATTGCTTACCTTATATGAACTAATGAATAATATTTATAGGTGAGGAAAAGGTGGAGTTAAATATTTTAAAGAGACCTATAACTTTATTTTTTAAGCTTTTTTCACTTATTTTATGGTGTCGGCTGATGATTGATGGTTTTGAGTGATAATGAGGTTGGTTTTGCCGATGAGTTGACTTCTACGACCGGATGCCCTTTCTGCACGGCAAAGTCGGACAGTCCTGATCCCCTGATCGGACACAACCATTCCCTGATCAGAAACATCCCAAATCCCGATCAGCCGGGTTTCGAACCCAGGGCCTTTGGGTTAGAGCGACAACCACTCGGCCACCAAGGCCGGTCACCAATAACTTTCATATCCCTCGAAATTCTTTTCCGGAAAACGAGAGGTGTCAATATCCAATGTTCGCGTTTAATAAGCTCTACTATTTAGATATGATATTCAAATTGACGTCACTAGGCTCTTCTTCCTAAACTTGAATTGCAGAAAGTTCCCTATTCTTCCTACCATTCTTAATGGCCTTATTGGCGATCGCACAAATTATTCTTAGTTATACTACTCCAGTGCATAATCTCGCACGTCCGTAATTTTTTGCTTACGTGCATACATTTTATTTCTTTAGATCTATGTATTGCTAACTCATTGGCAGTCCAGGAATGCTCCAACTATTGAACATATATTTTGCAATTTTGAGTTAATTCTAAAATGTTATTATCGCCTTATTTGACTTTATTAAATACATAAATGAATATCGTGAATGCAGAACATAAATACTGTGGGCGAAACTCGTGGGCGTCGAATCTGGCGATATTCAAATACTTAGAAACAATTTTGTCCACCTTTATCTACACGGATATCACATCAAATTCAAAGTAGAATTAAAAATAAAAATGCGTCCCTGATATCCTCACTTCTTTAGAATGTTTTCTTTCAGAATACGGAATTTGCAATTAGTCCTCTGGATCTGCCTCAGAGAGATTTCATGAACGCGTTTTGGTTAGAAGTTCACCGGAAGCGGAATTTTCACGTGAAAATTCGTCGAGTCGTCCTGCAGAGGAAAAGAGAAAAAACCTTCATCTGAATTTGTTTTAGGATTCAAGTATTACAGATCAAGAAAGTTAAATGTGCGTAAGAGATTAGCCATTACGCATAGTTGGAGGGCTGTATTCGAGGCTAGCACTCGTCCTTTAAAGTAATCCCTTCGATGCTCGAGTGTCCTTTCTTGAAAAATAGCCTCGAGGCGTGTGCACCGAGAGAAGCAAACCTATTTGATAATGCAGCCCTTTGATTTATATCGCTCGTTCGCCTTTGGTAGAAAGCACAAATAAAGAGAAAGGAATTCTTACAAAGAGAAGTTTCCGTCCCTCTCTCTTGGATTTCGAACGGACAATCTGTCGTGTTACTAATTCAAAAGTTTTATTCTTTATCTTGTATTATTGTTCACCCTTTTATGCCAAAAGTAAAACACTGAAATAACAGGGGATGTCCTAAGACTAAACGAAATATAGTAGTGAGCAATATGCACTAAACATCTTTTTATTTCTTTTTAAGAATGCGATTTTCTTATTTATATAGATCCGGTTAAAAGAATTCTTTAGGGTGAAATGGGAAACTGTTTCTAAATGCGAACAGAGCTGCAGCCACGTACGATTTAGGCGCGCAAATTATGTGCGACTGCCTTTTCAACTTCCGTTAAATGTAAGTCTAATATATCATTAGTACTCTCACTGCTTTGAAATCGTCTTTATTTTCTTTAGCGACGGCGACAGTTGACGGCGCATCTGCTAACAATCTTTCATCGCCACCTCTTCCACGTTTTAATCTTCAGCTATTAATGGCCGTTCCTCTTGTGTCATTAGTGTGGGCGTTGATCCTTTCATTCGATTATTCCCTTCCAAACATTAATTCCTCCACTTATTCTGCACTGCCTTTAAGTTGCGGGAAACCCTAAATGGGAGGGCACAACTTTGATAATTTTTAAGCGAACGGAATAATTACATATGAAACACTTACATTGTTATTAGAAAATACCATCTGTGTTCTTTCTGAGAAACTGATGTCGAGGATCTCTTCTGTCCAAAGTAATACTAAGTATTCGGAAAGCATTGCTTTTGAATCAAGTTCTTTCTCCCTGTTCTCTAGGATTCATTTTAACATATTTCATAGATGGTTATGCATTCACAAAATTTGCTTACCTTCAAATCGATACTTTCTGAAGTTCATTCAGACCAATAACATTCCAATATCCTAGAAGTGCAGACAGGGGTCTACCGGATGGAAATAGGGTAACGTGTTTACTGGAAGCGGTTCAGAGTTCGATTCCTGGTGACATACGCTGTCGTAGAACTGGAAGAAAAAGAATTGAACACAGAAGGAATTATTTAAACGGTATTTGTCGATTATCTTCGAAATAAAGATATTCCTTGTGTATTTGAAATAAAACTAACTAATTGTTTATGATAATGTGCACAGTATTGTAATTATTTGCGGCGTTAGCAATTTAATGGCATTAATATCTATTATATATTTCCTTCTCCGGATTCATTCATATATATAGGTATATAGATAGGATACTAATTCACAGGTTAAACCACATGCGTCATTGACTTGAAATTTTTACTACGTATTGGCCATAACGTTTAACCGCCAGATAAATCGCAATTTTGAACCTCAGTGTCATGGGTTCGATTCCAGAAGGGGCCCCAAATTCCCGATTTTTCCCATTTAAAAGCATTGCTTTGATTTTCGAGAATAAAAAAAAATACTTCTCGGATAGGTAGAGAATCAAAACTCAAGGAGCCTATATATATGGTAATGATCTATCGAAAACATAAATGACTTTCAAGGAAAAAATCCTGGGTTCGATGCAAGACGATGCAAAAATCTGCCATTTAAAATACGTTGAGGTAGTTTTTCATTATTTTTTTGATGCACTTATGGAAATGATAGGAAGTTCTCGCTCGGCCTGAAGATGTATACTAAGAATCGGTTTAAGAAAAAAAATATATAATACCATACTGTTCCTGGGTTCGATGCCAGAGCACATTACATTTTCTCACATAAGGAATATATGTGAAAAGTAGGACGTCGTTTGAGGCAGTTACGGCCAATATTTCTGCTTGAATTTTCACACATAGTTGGAGATAGGGATATTCTATTGTGCTGCAGAGGAAATATCACCAGAAAGACCCAGGTTCGATGCCGGGCGGTAAATATATCTCCCAAATAAAACACATAGGGGTAGTTTTTCGTTATTTTTTTTTCATGCACTTATCAAAATGATAGGAAGTTCTTGCTGAGTTAGAAGATGTAAATTAAGACTCGGTTTGAGAAAAACAATTGGATAAGACCATGCTGTTTCCTGTTTCGATGCCAGAGCACATTAATATATCTCACATAAAGAATATAAGGGAAAATTAGGACGGATGACGATGCCGGACGGATAAATTGCAGCGAATTTTAAAATTATATTCAATTCTTATTTTTCTTTTGAGGTTTTCTCGATATGATGCCGACTTAAAATTTGTGTTATTAATATGCTTGCAGTATGCAAGCAACATTTTACTCGTAAGAAATATATGTGAAAAGTAGGACGTCGTTTGAGGCAGTTGCAGCAAATATTTCTGTTTGAATTTTCACACATAGTTAGAGATGGCGATCTTCTATTGTGCTGCATAGTAAGTTTCACCAGGAAGACCCGGGTTCGATGCCGGACGGATAAATTGCAGCGAATTTTAAGAATATTTTCAATACTTTTTTTTACTTTTGAGGACCCTCTCGATATGATGTCGACTTGAAATTTGTGTTATCAACATGCTTGCAGAATGCAAGCAACATTTTACTCGTATGTATCATATAATTGAATATCTTTTATACACAATCTTATGAATCCTTTTATATATTCGCATCCGCTTCATCCAGGAATCCTCTAAATTAATATTAAATTTTCTTCACGAAAATAGTTTTAAATATCTCTCGATCGTAGAGTGTAACTTACAAATGAAAATGAGGCGGATAGTATTTTTATTGACACTGCTTTAGAGCTTAAGATTTTATGGACGATTTTAAATTAACTAAAATTGTTTATCCTAAAACATAAACGCTTCAATTGTAACTGTAATTACAGTTTCTTCAAAATTCCATTCATTTTCAACTAATTCTCCTTGCCAAGGTCGAGAAAAGAATCACAGAAGATGCTTCTGCGAGAAAATAAGTCGACATTGAATTGAATTTTGTAGAATATTTAATATTCCGAATTCTCTTCAATAAAACGACGAGGCTCCACACAACGGAAGGAGATATATAATACGAGGCTTTAGGATTAAAAGGCAACCGTGTCGTAGTACCTCCGGCAGTGGCTGTGGAGATGAGAATCCGCACAATTGTTCCGTGAATGATGAATTCCGGTTCAAACAGCTTCCGCTATGATTGCTTGTGCCGTGTCACGATCCTCCGGAGAAAAACGGCCGCCATCGTTTTTCCGGTAGACGCGGTTTCACCGTGTTTGCTCTTATTGATTAATGCATCTTCACTTTGTTTCTGCAGTGTCGCTCGCTTAATCAGGCCCATTCTTAGAATTCCTCCTCCATTTTCTAAAACCTTATATTGACATTTCGAGCTGAATAAATACCTAAAACGTTAATCAAGCAGGTAATTAATTGCGCCTGTAAATTCATTCCTTACGTATTTAATCATTTTCTTCCCAGGTCGCGTCTTTTATTACGCAAAATTTGACGTTGAAGATACGATATTAGCCGAGTTCAGAAATTATTAATCAATTCTTAGAACTCTAAGTCAAGCATCGTTACAAAAGAATTATGGAAAGCATTAATCCATGAGTTGGGCGTTCGAAAATCAACCGGAATTGCTTCAGGAAAGCAAATGCACTGTATTTCTCGTGAATTTGACATGAATTTTCATTTTAGATGTCTACAACAGTGTTTAATATGAAAATATAGCACTGTATAATTTTTTATTTTAATGATACCAGGAGCTGTGAATAGTTATTACTGTAGCTTTCGTGAAAACACGTATGCGAGAAACATTTCTTTAAATTTTATTGATTATGATGCAATTATAATTAGAATCTTCGCCAAATACTATGAGTTACTAAACAAGATCTTTATAAGTATCCAAGGCAACGCGTACATGAAATGAAGTGTTTTTTATCTAAAATGTTTAATAGCTGTGTTTTCTTCACTTCGAACATTCAAAATCAAAAAATTATAAATTTCTAGACTGTATTGCATTAAAGAAATATTTCATTGAATTTTGCTTTACTTACCAAATGATTATCAATCGACAATTACTTTGTTGTGGACTTCTCCTTTATACTTAATTATCAAGTATTTTAATGTGTGATCATGGATGGATTTTCATGGATTTCGTGGACCTAAATCTCCCCAAAATGCCTAAAAATTTGCTGAATATGCTTTTACTTGATGTAATTATTGAAAGTATTTCTTGGACTGAATTCTTTCCCAGTTTTAGATTAGCGACTTCTTCTCGTTGACCTTTTGCAGTCCAAATGACGCAATAAAATGCCCTTTGCTGAAAATCCTTTTTCTGTGGAAAGAGACAAACGCATTTGTCATCACATTCCCTTCCAATCGCTGGAAATTCGCTTTCATGTCCAAGTTAAATGCGCCTCTTTGACTTAAATATTTCTGAAACGTGCGAATTTAATTATCGGAACTGAAAACATCCTTTTGCTGAGGGAATAACACTTTTTCTAGACTATGTGCAATTGAACCTTCCTTTCCGATTGATATTCCATCTTGCACTCCTGTGACATTATTAATCAGAGGTCACATGTGTTAAGATAGAGAATTTCATACCATAGTCATATTCGCCCTAACGTTTTGACATTTTGCCCAGCAGATCGACTTGTGATTAATAAAATCTCACTGTCCTCTGCTTCATTTTTCTTCTCCTCAATCGACCCTATCTTAATAGTCAAACTTTAGAATCGAAATAGAATAGAGTAATAGTTCATTTTATCTTATGTGATTAATCCCAATGATAAACGGACCGGGAATCGAACCCGGGATCTTCCTCTATTCAGGAGGCTGCCTGAAGCATCTAGGCTACCTGGCCAGAACATTTTAACTTCCCGTTTTGAGAACTATATGTGCAAGGACAAGTGTTAAGGCAGCCTCCCGGGCAGAGGAAGATCCCGGGTTCGATTCCCGGCCCCGTCAGACTTTTTTCAAGACCATTTTTCCTTGGGATTTTTTCTGGGTGCACGCCCTTATGTTTAAAGATCCTTTATCCATTTTCTTACGTGTTTAAGATGAAGTTTCCGTAAGTGAATAATAATAAGTTTAATTGATCATTTAATTTAATAACTAGTTTTTGAAAAAGAGAGACGAAAAAACATCCAGGTGTACGGCCGCCGCGGTATTACATAAACCGCCATGAAATCAAGTGTTTTGGAACAACTAATTTACATGAGGAAATTATATACCTTCATGAGTCAACCATGTAATAACATTTCAAATATCTTAAAGAAGTAATAAAGAGACGTTAGAATAATGAGAGTGATTCGACAGATATCGAGCGGTCAGGAATATGAAAGTGATTCAACTTGACTCTTCTCGCGTCTTTTGTTTATTCTCTGGAACGTCTGCTTCCCCCTCGCGCACCTCTGGTTACAGCGAGGCCAATGCACTCCTTATCACGAAGCGTGACTCAAGATTAAATCGCACCGATCTTCCCTCGCTACGGAGATCACGCGCTCCTTCTGGAATTGCTTTACAGTTTCTTCTGATTTCGAATTGCAATCTTTTAATTGGGGGGTGTTCTTCACTTCTTAGTGAATTCTTAGGATGCTCGTGCAGACATACTAGAGGGATATCTGGAACGGTAAAATCCAGCAGTATTGTTAAAGGTACTTTGATAGCTTAGGCCATTTGTGAATGTGTGAGCAATACATTCTACTCCTTTCAGGATTCAAACCAGATTCCAAGAATATAAACCCTTCTCTTAAATGCTTACTTTTAGAATTTACATCCTCTCATATCTAACTGTATTTTTACCCACCTGTATCTTGTGCACATTTACATGCTAAATCGATACTTTCTTTCTTTTCAGGTAAGACTGCTGCTGTTGTTACTCACCCCATCAATCGGTCTATTTGCTGTGAGTTACGATCTTCTCTCTTCCTCCAATTATTTATCGTCCCCATTGTGATTAACTTTCCGATCATACCCTCGGTTGCCGCAAATTATGAGTTTGCACTTCTCATGCAAAATAATTTCACTATTAAAAGTTTCTATCTTTCTATTGTATAAGGAGTCCTCTTGCAATTCCTCTATTACAATCAGTCCTTAGTTACGAATAGAGCGTGCAGCTAGCCGAACTCTGTAATCTGGTGTTGCTTTCAACCCTTCGTCGCCGCGTCAGCGTCCAGTTCTTATGATCAGATTGTCGTTTTGCGTGTAAATTTTAGGCATATTTAAAGAATTTTGCAAACTAAGAAATCTTTCGGCTTTTAATCACAAGCACTGGTCCACTCATTTGTTGCACTGGAAAATAATTTATGGACCCGAAATTAGTATTCGAGTTTGTCTGTTCAGTAGGACTCTGTCATCATTACATCATGCTCTCTCTTATCTCATACGCTTCTGATAAACTATTTTCATATGAGGCAGCATAATTTCCGTTCGTTGTTCACTTATAAGATTGTATCGTGGACTCAGTAAGTGGTACACTTGCCAAATGAGGTATTTTCGGGCGTTCGCTGTGGACCTTCGCCTCCAAATTCACGCATGTAAATCACTTAATTTTCCGCGCATCGTGTTCTTTTCCAGGCAAAAAATATGGTTGTCTTTCTTAAAGTTACCGGGCAATTAAATTTGATTTTACTAAAGAACTTCACAATTCGAAGTATCGCACACGCGCAAGAACGGGCAGTAGCCACCCTCTCCTGGAGGTACCTAAATCCAAATTACTTTTTAATTTTAATAAAGTAAAAAATCTGATGCGGCAAACACATGACTTTCTCCATATTTATTGTAAACTGAAGACTATGCCGGTAATGTATAAATAACTCCAAAACAATGAGTGTTACAGGAAAATGTTTCATACAAAAGTTGTAGTAAAATACATTATCTATAACTTTTGTACAAATTGTATATAAATATATCACATTCTGTCAGAGATATTTAAGAAAAACTACAATTTCTGGATAAAAAGCAACTTCCGGTTAGCGAGTATTCATTAATAACCCCTAAACAATCAGTGTTACGAAAAAATGTTTCAAGCAAACGTTGTAGTAATGTACATAAGCTATAACTTTTGTACGTAATTGTATATACCTACATTGCATTCTGACAGAGTTATGTATGAAAAACATTAATTTCTGGATACAAAACTTCCGGTTAACCATTATTCAAAAATAACTCCTAAACAATCAGTGTTACGAAAATATGTTTCATACAAAAGTTGTAGTAAACTACATTATTTATAACTTTTGTTGATAATTTTATATACCTACATTTCATTCTGGCATAGATATTTATGAAACAAAATTTTGTTCCGGATAAACCGCAACTTCCGGTTAAGATGTATTCATCAAAAACTAATCAACTCTTAGCATTGTTAGGAAAATACTAAATATGAATTTTGGAAATGATCGGATAATTAATTTTTAAGATAGAGCGCCCACAAACGTATTTACCACAGACAGACATGTTCGGGAAAGTAGCGAAAACGTGCTCTATGGGCCCCAAAACATCTATTTCCGTTGAAATCTGGAGGTCAAATTTTTTGAATACTTTCTCTATACTACGCATATGTAGAAAGTAAAAATGAAGATATTATTATCTACAAATGTTCATCTAACATGCTTTTATTGGTTGAATCCATTGGCTCGTTCATTATTAAATTAAGAAAATAGAAAATGAAAGCTATTGAGATATGAGTGAAGAATTGCACGGATCAGAGTTCATGGTGGTTTGCTTGGCTGCACATATTCCCCTTGTATCATTTTGGCCCAGTTAAGAGTAGTGTAAAATACCTCACTCCTTTATCCTGCCTGGTAAACCTCATTCCTCTCTACTACCGTATGTCTGAGGGGGTGAGGTCTTCGAGCTGAATTATTTAAAGCTTTTTTGTTGTTATTCTCACCATTCGCATCATCTCTCGTCTTTTGTCGTTCCTCAAAAAGGATTCGTTTTTATTTCGAAACATGCGTTTGGTATTTGACTCATTTGAAAGGCACATGAAAAAAAATCCGCAAATGAATTTCGTTATCAGAGGATAGGTTCGGCGCGCCCGGAGATCAAATGTGCCTCCGACGAAAGTTTATGAAAACTGCTAAATTGGCAGAAAAAACAATCGCCTTTGTCGCCGAATCGATTGGCGAATCCTCGCTCCGAAGCCACTTTTCCTCGCGAATCCTTTGAAGTTTTTAATCACGCCACGCCGAAGGGAAGGCGCCACCGTCGGCGAAATTAGGAAAAAAAAGAACATAACGTCCCCCGAAAATAAACAATTTGCGGCGAAGCGTTGTCTTCCCTCAAAGATAAAAAAGAGTTTTTTTTTCCGAAGCATGACCCAAATTGAAAGGGATGAAGTTACTCCCACGCTCGGGTAATCTCCTCAATTGGGTCACTTTTTCCAATCGATTCACGCAATAACGTATTCACCGATGCAAAGGACGGTGACGTCACTTGCGATGAAGTCACTCGGAACTGCACGCCTTAGGAGCACGTGGATAATTACAAAGTGGACGATTAAATGGGTAGCGCATCTGGAAAATTAGCGGAAGCACTTGGAAAAAAGTAATTCAAGGTTATTCGTTAATTTAGGTAATTATTCCAAAAATCGGCGGTATATGTGCCTGATATAATTGGGGCTATACTTGAACGCAGTTTTTTAATTCGAGTTGGTTATACCGAACGATAGACACTAGATTGCGTTAGAGTGAATTTCTGTAGGAGACTGTATTTAGGGCTGTTGTGCGTTGCTTGGATTCCAAATTCATCAATTATACGATTTGGGAGTGAGGCTCGTTTGGCAGAACGAAAGAGTTCGTCATTTGTTAAAATACTCGAAATGGAATACCCAAGTGCAGTGCAGTGGCCTTAAGTATAATGTGTTTCATTTAAAAACTCATAGTCAATTCCTCAGCACCAATCACACCTTAGTGCGTATCACAACTATTACCAACCGCTAAAGGTAAATAGTTGACATATATTTCTCTCTCGTTGAGGAAGAGAAGTGAAAAATGTTCCATTGAGGAGATGTGCAGTTCTTAATAATTTTACCCTCTTGTGCTCACTATTCCTTCCTTCCACTATCACATCCAGCGCTGTCTAGTGTTGGTTCAATTCGATTTTTCTTTTTTAATTACTCTTTCTTTATTCGTTTGATCGTTTCGGTTTGTCAACTTTCTTTTTGTTGTAATTTTATTGGACTTATTGGGAATTTGGTTTGGGGAAAATTGCCTAAGAACTTTACAAATGACAATATTTGCCTGGAGAAATATATGTTTTAACGCTTTTATCACTTCACACACAATAATGTTGTAACGTCGAATTCTTTATAAGATCATCCATTGATAATTTAAGTTGGAGGTCATTTTGCTTTCTCCGGAAATCAAACCTCTTTTGAGCAGAGATGAACGTGATTGGTGGGAAACTTTATTCGGGATTCATTGAAAATATTTGTTGGTATTAAAGGATTGGTAATTGCCAGAAATCCCTTTATAAAACAGCTTTCTTTAGAAATTGTCTAGCAAATATCTTTTTTCGTAACGTCCATGTTTCCATTTTCGTTATATTCCCGATTAGGCCTCAATGCTCATTATTTGTTATAAGATTCGCTACAATCTCTATCTAGAAGAAACTTATTATAATAAAAATGCAGTTTCTTTGACGATGGACTCCAGAGATTTTAGTTATGCCATGAAAGGAATGTATATATGTATGTACATTCATAGTTGTATACTCCTGGCCAAAATTAACGCAGCACCTCCCTAGCGATCCTTACGGCCGGTGCTGCGTTAATTTTGGCCAGGACTGTACATACGTATATGCAGGAGTTTTTTTAAAGAGGTGTCCAGCCCTTTACATGTGTCTTATCAACATGTGTACTGCAATCGTTGCTAACGTGTGAAGGGTTCGTTTTGAAAAGCGATGGATGGAAACTAAGTTTTTCAAACGCTATTTTCCTTGATTTTTAGAAAGAGTTCCTCTTTACGGATTAATTTACAAATAAAACTGGGCAAGTTTTAACAAGGATGTAATTAACTGGGTCAAAGGTTTCCTCCATAAGACTCAACTACAAGCCGTGTTAGATCGCTCTACTTCAAAGTTCGTACGTCGCGAATCTTTTCGTGGAAGTGCAATCGGAGGGAGTTGTCGGGCATCGAATGCGGCTAAACTGAATGAAAAGAAAGTGTGTTGTGTCAGGGGATCTCGAGGAGTGAATGTAATGAATGTGTGCATGGAAATAACATTTCCTTATCGCCATGAATTGTCGGTCCGTGCGCCTTTCCCAATCAGCTCCCTCTAATCACGAGCACCGCTCCTAGGAAATAGGTCATTGCTGATGAATAAGCAGGTCCATTCCAAACAGCAATCGCTGGATCTTCCGGGGATTAATTTTTCCGGGGCCTCCGGCGGTTGCTTCTATCCGTGCGTTGGTGAACTTTTTGAAGGCCAAATTAGAGCCAGCGGTGCGCATTCATTTGTTCGAAATGATTATCGAATCTCTTTAATTGAAATGCAACTCTTGGAACATCTTCTTTGGGAGATTTCGTGACTCTCCTGTTATTTTCCAACTGTAAAAGTTCCGACTAAAAAACTCTAAATATATAAATTATGCTCTAAGATTCTACCTTTACATGAACTTTTGGATTATAACTTGATTAGTGAAAATTAGATTTGTGGAAAATTGGAATTTTGGGAAAAGCCGAACATTGGATGATCTTGAGGCATGGACAGCGGAGTATGTGTGTGGACGAATTAATGATTGAGGAACTTGCAAATAATGGAGACGAAAGATTTTTTCGTCGGAAGGCGTTTCTCTATTATTGAGGATTTTAGTAAAAGAATAAAGATTGTGTATGTACCGAATTCTCGACGTTATTATTTTCCTTAATTTTCCTCTGTGACTCTCAAGAGGGAAATTTTTGTGGAATTATAGTTTTTGTTTTCATTTCAAATAATAAAAAACATCGGAAGCACATCCAAACATAGGGTTGTTAGTTATAAATTATCTCAAGTCCCAGCCAAGTCACTAATTTCTACTTCTGTATTACGTTTTTAAATATTTGTGATACTGACTAAATAGCAAAATAAAAGTTTAAGGAAGCACCCCGAGGACTTTAATATAAGTTAGTTATAATCACATAACTTAAAAGGAATGCTTTTGGAAGAGTTAATTGAATTATTTACTTTATGTACTATTTCTAAAGTATTGTATATCATTCAGAAAAATTGCGAAGGTACTATTATGTATGTATGGTAGGTAAGAAATGTATATTTCCAAAATGCTCTGTTTCCCGATAAATACAATTAAATAATTTGCGTTTTATAGAGCAAAATGTAGAGACTATCTCTGTTAGTATACTAAAATGTGATACCAAAAAGACAACGAAATATAGACGAATGCAAAACATAAAAGAGAATCATTACCTCTGAAGTATGATCAAAACATTAGATAACTACTCAATTAGAAAATAAGAAGAATTAAAATAACTCCGATAGAATAAAATTGATGTAATTGGGATCTTCCTGTTTCCATTAGAGAAGTTATTATTAATATTATAAATAGAATCTATAAAAATGACATTAAAACGTATAAATTCGTGTTTTAGTCCAACATTCAGTAACTGAAGTTCAAATCGAGCCAATTATGCTAATCAGACTAACGTAGTGAAAATTGTTTAGATTATTCTTATGAACGGTCCCTGGTTTAAGGAAGAGAGAGAAGTGTTTCTTGGAGAGAGGAGTTTGTACTTCACCTGGCGTGGGATTCCACAGTCCGCTTCAATGGCGGATATAAATTCATGTCCGATTTCTTGCGGTGCCTCATGTATTAGTACATGAATGTAAATTGCATTTTCATTTTGTGGATTGAAAAATATTTTCGGTATGTGATACTTGTCTGCTCACCGTTCATCCAACATTTCTAAGTAAGTAGGTAAGTAAGTAAATTTTATTCCATCTTAAAGAGAATACAAACAAAATTAAAAAAATTAATTCAACATTGTGATGGAATTAGGTACCCCATAGGTAAAACCTGTTTCGGGGTTACCATCAAACTAAAATACACGGATGGCTGGTGCCGATGCATACAAAAAAACATAAAAAAATGTAAGTGGTTTAACAAAAAAGAAAGAATACGTTTGGGTGTTCTTTACACTTGTTCTTAAAGAAAAAGTAATACCTGTAAATTTTACAAAAAAAGAGAGAAAAAAACTAGATACATGTATATAAAAATAATGAGAATAATAATACTATTTCTATCAAAATAATATAATTATAATAACCAAAAAATTATCATATTAAAAAAATCTATCAAAATTTTCATTTGATAATAACCACGAATTGACTGAAGAAACTCCATTTTAACATTCCAAACATTAATTATAACGATATTTTCCAATTATCAAACATTACTATTCCTCAAATGAAAAACTTCTATTAATGTTCAAACATAAATTGTCTATGTGACAAAAGAATTTGTCCACCGGCTCATTTAAGTTGCATTAAAATGAGTCGATGTCCCTCCTAGAGCATCTCCAAAAGGCCCTCACTTTAAAGCGGGAATTTCGTCATTTTACCGTTTATTCTTCGCGTCGCTTTATCTCGGGTTTCTCATGAAAAAAGGAAGAAACATTTTTCGCTTCGTTGGTCCAAGATGGCGAAAATGCGCAAGAAATGCTTTTCTTGAAACCAGCGCGCGCTTTCACAGCGGGATTCGATCGCGATCTCTTAAAATGTCCGCTTTTTCGCCTTCTTTTGTTTCTAGAAAAGACATCGCTCACAATTCGATATAATTAAGGAGAGTAGCCACGTCTAAAACGATTTCCTTCTTCCCAAATTGCACAATGGCGCGCAATCAACGGAGGCGTCAAAATAAACTCCAATTTTAATCGTAAGAAATGTTTGCCGTTTCCACCGCAACGAGTTTTCTTTAATTACTTTCCCGGTCGTTCTTCAACTAAATTCGGCCCAGAAACCCTCATCGAGGAAACATGAAAGGGAAAAACGCGTATTGCTTCAAAAGACCGCAGCGCCGCCGCCGAAATATCAAGGAAATAAAAACAGCGGTGAAATTCTTCTCTCTCTCGATATTGGGCGCCGTAAATTGTGCGAAAGGCGGTTTGTTTCGATGGAAAAGGGGATTCGAAACCACTCGACTGTCTTAAATTTTATCACTCGAATAGTTCCACGCGATCGAATAAATTCATACGGAAACTTTTTTGGGAAAGAGAGAATCGCTTTTTTTCTGTCGCTTTTTATAATTTTTATCCATTCATTCCTGTTAACATCCCACTCGTTCTCCGAGACCTTTTGATCTTTCCATTCGATTCTTTTATGCGCCGTGCAATTTATCGCCGCATGAAATTCTCTTTTATATAATTGGACTTGGTGATATATGAGTGTGTCAAGTAATACAGGGCGCGTCCTGTCGAGGAAGAATCGTTGCCAATGTGTCAGACACGATTTATTCGCAAAATGATAGATCCCACAAGGCAGCGTAATTGGTCCCTATCTATTCTTAGATTACGTTGGCGATGTTATTAACATGGTTGATGCTAAAACAAGGAAGTTCGTGCTTATACGCGTTGTCCGCTAATATTTTGTCTATGTTTTACTACAGTATATTGATTTTTGAATGTTTTTCATATCTTTTAATTATTTATTGGGAACAGGTGCCCCAAATCATGCCCGTTTTTATGATTCAGACAATTGCACACACGAGCACCCGTACGTTATCTCGGAAAAACCCTGTTAACCGGGACTCGAGCCTGGGACCTAAAGTGTTGAAAGCTCCAGCCATTCTGCCAGTTCTTTCATTTAAGTTACGAAGTAAGTCTCTCGCTTTGAATTTTGATCCGGGAATTTCTCAAATAGTCTTTCTTGCGCAGAATGGATAAATGATCGTATTTGACCACTTGTGGTGAAATCTCCTGGAACCTTCATAATTTAAAATAAAGCCCCTAAAAATACATACATTTTGTCCACAGGTTTAGTCCAAAGAAGTAAAGGCGCATAAAAACGTCACGTTAAATCTTCCCTGTCTTTGAGTTGTAGAACGACTTATCACTTGTTCTTTGCTTGAATCATTGGTCTGGAATTACACTGTGAATAATATTTCTGCTAAGCGTATGCGAAACGCAATTCGATCTACAGGATCTATGAGTCAGTCCATCTGTTGGTAAGAATCAGTACTTCAATGCGAAATTACTGTCTTTAAAATGTTAGCTTTATGTAGACGTAAGCATGTCATTAAATATTGTAAAAGGAAGTATCATTGGCATGTAATGGTTATAGTTGGACTTTTAGTTAATGATATTGGAAAGATTTACATCACACGCGTTCACTGCAGCATACTATACATATATTTACCGTATTATAAATTGTCGCGTTAAAGCTAAAGAATTAGTAAAAATGGATTTCCGATGGAAATGCACTAGAACAACTGTTTTCTGCAGAAACTCCCGAAAGATTCTTTTCTGAAAAAAATGCCGTGAGCAGTCTTTGGTCCAGCCATCGATTCCTTGGTGAATCTTTGGCAGTGTCTTGATGGAGTGCTTCCAAGTTGGATGCAAAAGAAAGACACCCATCAGCTGTTACTTATTTTATTCTGCACACCTATTTTCTTCCCTCAACGGATATTTTTTTAAAACTTACGATTATCTAACATCTTATTCTTAATTGCTCCTTTGGTTTCTTTTATTCTTATAGTTTTTGTACGCTTCTTACTTTAACACCAGAATCTATTTTAATCTTCTAAGGATCAAGTTGTCATGAGACAGACGCACTACATTTTGGAATAAAACACCCCTTTCATTCAGTCATATTGGTACATTTAGAATAATTGTAAATGGAGTCGAATGTGATATTATTTAGGATTTTGTATGATGATCATCGTATAGTTCTCTCCACAAATGAATATATACTAAATGTTTCATTTTCGCGGGTGATCTTAATATTAAATAAAATTTTAACGGTAAAAGATATGCTGTTTAACTAGAGATAATATTTGAAGAAAACGACTGTTAAATATTTCGTATGTATTACATTACCCTTAAATATTCTATAAATAACTTCGCTTCCTCCTTTGATAGGTCGCCGTATTAAATTTTGTCGACCAACAACGAATGCGCAAAAACCGATTGAGTGATAATGCTACAAGTTTATTGATAAAACTTCCCAACCTTGGGAAGGCTATTTTTAACAATTGCCCTGAAAATAAAGGTAAATTCCATTTTTAGCTCTTTGCAGATCCTTTTCTTTTGAGCATCTTCCAAAAATATCCTTCGATATCCTAAATGTGTGGATATAAATTTTAAATCCTTGAAACATTTCAAATGGTTTAACGTCCATAAACGTTTTATGGCTGACCATTATTTAGTCATACCATCTAAAAGGTTTTATAAATTACAAAGGAATTGCGAGGTATGAAAGACTCTCAACGGAAGTTGCGGCTCCTAAACACTTTCTATGAAATGCAACTGAGAATTCGATCGGAAACTGTAAAATAAGGTTATTTTCGAAGTCCAATTTCAGAAGTTTTCAAGAAGAAGAAATGTTTGAATGCTCAAGGATAAAAGTTTTTGCGAAGACAACGATTCTGGGAATGGAAAAGTAATCGGACGACGATCCGTCGTTTGTTGTCCTCGTTTGCATAATTGCATCCGCGAGAAAGGGCAAAAATCCTTGTGAATAATGGCGGAGGGGAGGAAGGTCAACATCCAAGGCTGGGATCATTAACGGCAATGAATTAATATTCAGCGTAAAATGCGATGTAATTAATCTCGCAAAAGGATTCATTATCAAATGATAAATATTCACTGCCAGCGCACTTTTTATCAATGCTTTCCTTCGCTAAATGTTATTTCTGGAATAACCAATTTCACTCGTAATTCGATTTATGTAATCAAGCAAGTTTTGCTTCGAACGGTGTTGCCGTTATTTAGACCTCGAAAAGAGCAAAAATGCCGATATTAAAGGCTGCCAATAACTCCTTAAGAATGAGATCTTATTAGAATGCATAATATCAAATATTTTAATAAAACTTAAATGTATAATTTTCTTTATGAGGCCCATTCATAGGCATCGAAATAGAAATAAACCGTTTGTACTGTTAGAAATTTCCTTCCTTTGTACTCCAATCCCTTATAATATCACAGTAGCGTAATGGTCCATACGGTATTAGAAAGAGAGTATTTCGGATTATCTCGATTGATTTAGTTCTTGCATATCTCTGAGTAATCAAAAACAAAAACCTTTACCAAATCTTTCATTCGTTCTATTTAATAAGTAATTGCTCCCTGCATGTTAATACGGAAATATAAAATTCCAGATGTATCAATTGGATTACATTAAAGTAAAAAAACACATAAGGCTTCGAATTCATCACAAGGTGCCGTAAAAAGTGCTCAATTTTCGGTGTCAATAGCAGTGAACCTGAAAGGCTGTGTTCAACTGTGTTAAGCGACGTTCCCTTGTTTGAAACGAGCGTTTTCCTCTTCTTAGATAAATGAGCATCGTAATATAAAAAAGAATTATTTTTTAATAAATGCTAAATCATCATTTGCTAGTTTTTAAGTTAAATAGTTTAATATTGTAAAGAGATGCGAATTTCGCCCCGTACATATCATCACCGATACATTCATCGGCATACCTTTCGATAGGTTCCTGCACATTCAAAAATCCCTATTAAGCGCCATATCCTCCATTTCCTTATCCCCACCCCGTATGTCTTCCAACAACTCTTGTCTTCCCCTCTGTTTTTTCCCCTGAATCCTACCCTCAATTGCAACTTTTACCAATCCCTCTCCCCTCAATATTTTACCCACCCATTTCTCCTGACGATGCTTAATCACATCAATTAAAGCCCTCTCCTCCCCAACCATCTCTAAAACCTCCGTGTTTGTTTTCCTTTCAACACAACTAACTATTTCCATTCTTCACCATACCCACATCTCAAAGGCCTCCAAACGTTTAATTGCTTCCTTGCTGATACATAATGGTAAATTGATTGCACTTCAATACCTAAGCTAATATGCTATTAGAATCCTAGCTATGAACACATTACGTTTTAACGATTTCCCATAACTAACCAGGGTTAGAGTTATTGATTCCATATACGCAAAGTGTGATTATATACATTTAGTGTGTTTATATTAATTATTTAATTAATTATATTAATTAAATAATTATATTAATTTATAAATTCATTGTATTAATTATTTACTTGTGAGACTCGATTACTGATTTTAACTACCGCGAGCAGGATCTCTCAAACGAAAGATTTCCATTGCTTTCAGAAGGAAACCCTTAATATTGTTAATTCGACAATTTCACCTCCTGATATACGAGAGATATTTCAGATTAGACTTTATTCAGCCATGGTGTCAGACGCATCCCCAAACTCTAAATTTATACAGAAACGAAACAAATATAATATGTATAAAATATTACGAGTTTCGTAAAAGTGGAATCGAGATCGATATAGCCCAGCTGATGAAAAAAAAGAGTAAAGGAAAGCTGGCTCAGAGTTGCTAACAGCTATTATCGATGGGTATCTATTACATAATTCAGTTTTCTCGCCTAAAATCTTGGCTCATTTTAAAATTCAAATTTCATGTTATTAATTTTTCTTTGAGAGGATATACAATAGGCGAAACCTATGGTACATTCTTGAACTAAATGAACTTTTGATATCTGACTTAATTTATTTAAACTCAACCCAATTATGAATAAGTTAACACAGTTCAGCACCAATGGACACTGGGAGTTAGTTTATTTTCCTTGAAATTATAAATTGAGTCGAAATTAAAATATTCATTCTACTTTAGTTGAGAACTACAATCAAACAAATATTCCCTGAATCCCTCATTCAAATATTTCTGCTTACTACTTTCTCCTTTTCTTCCGACTTTGCCACATCTACTACTTTTCGAGGCATATATTATAATTTTGGGTAATTAAGGAAAACATCATACCTAATGACAATGCTGATTGTTATCTTGCGAAGTGATGATTAATAGAAAAACCGGTATCACGAAATGGAAACTGCTTCCCCAATTAGTTGTTAATCAACAAACCAAAGCACCCCATTGAATGTGGAACCATTGGAACCAGTTCGCGACTGGACGACGTTACTATAATTGATCAAAAGAAATAATTGCACACGTGCCTAAGAAATGCACCCGTTACTAAGAAACGAGCAGTGTTGCAACTCGAGAGATATTGAGCCGAGGGAAAATTAAACTTCGACCCGCGAAGCTGTTCTACTAAATTTAAAGCGCATTGGATTCTTAAATATGAAGTTCCATTAAAAAGTTCGAGGAACGTCATCGGGTAACTCTTCAAAAGTTACGGGAAGAATACGGCGACCCAATTCCGGCAGATTTGCGTGGCTAACTTTCCTAAAATAGAACAGTAAATATGTATGAACGAGAGAATGATAGGACCATAATTCACTTTGAAAACAGTCCCAAATTCATCAAATAATTCCAGGTCGGGAGGATGGGATCATGAAAGTCGCTCGAGCGAAGAAGTCTCCGCCAAAGAAAAGCAGCGAAATATAAACGGAAAATTCGAAGCAATTTCTTCGGTTGTGCACTTTCTCGAATAAAATGGACGGAAATCCGATGGATTACTCTGCAGAAAACAAAATCGATAATCTCGAAAACTGTTTCTGGAGACTTGGATTATTCAAAGCTCCGGTCTTTGATCACATTTGAAGACAGGAGAACCCAAATGTACGCAGTCCAAATATTTCGAGCGGCGAATTAAGAAAGGGTTGTCATTTATAAGAGAATGCGGATTTAAACTCGCATTTTCCTGAATTTCGCCCGCTGATTCACACATACGTAAGTATCATTCATTAGAATTCCCTTTTGGGGCTTCACGTTGTTTGCTTCTTATTCGATATAATCTTCCGGATACAAATTTCCATTCAGTCTCTATACATTCATCTATTTCATATTTTTTTACCATTTGTTCTGCGATGTGCATATTTTCAGCTCTGCGATCCTTCCTTTTGAAGCACTCGTCGCCTCCTCTTTTCATACCGATGTAAAAGGGTGTTTGTCAGATAAGGGATCTGCGCCAGGACTGAAAACGAATTATATAAACTACAACTTTACGAATATACATTACACTAATTATAAATGACAAAATGAACTATAGAATCCCCGAATAGAATTTATCATTAATTGCACAACGCATGCATTAGTGATAACTGCAGCTGAAGTCCTTCAGATATCTACGAAGATTTCTTGAAGAATTGGTTCGTCGGGAGCCATGGGCGGTTGCCCGGGCACTCTGGTCCACTCTGATCTTCGTTTCCTTCTCTAAAAGTTAATCTTTTTATTTTAAGTCACAGATGAAGATAGAACCGATCAAAATCTGTCAGCTACGTATTAAATGCTACGATCGGTTTAAATATAACTTTATTTAAACTGACCTTACATATGATTGAGCTGAGGATTGAATTGCGTTAAAACATTAAGGCAAACTTAATTTAGAATATTCGTCTCACGAAACCCTTTGAATATATAATGCATCCTTTTGTAGGTTAAAAACGTCGAAATGATTAAGATCTGGGTTCGAACCCCAATAAAATCATTTGTGCTTTGCTTTACCAAACGACAAAATATTCCATTTTTGGAGATAAGGAGCAAAATGAGTGCAAACATATATCAATAATGAATGGAACATTTATTGAAACATTCACTCCCTTTTTCACTTACTTTTCAAAGTATCCACGAAGGAACAAAGTATTTCATGGAAGCCATTACAGCAAATGAGCTTCGTATCGAAGAAATAGTAGTTGCGGTGTGTGGGACGGCTTCTTTTCGCAAATCCTGGAGATCAGACCTTTGGCTGCGGTTTCGTCCTTAGGATCGGGCCCCCGAGGGAGGGAAGAGGCCCCTGAGGGAGGGAAGGGGCCCCTGAGGGAGGGAAGGGGTCCACGACGGAAGCGAAATTATTACGATAAGTATTTAGACACGTATCCTCTGATCAATCGCTAGTCATTCACGGAGTTGTGACTGAACCAACTTGACGGTCATAAAATCAACCACTGAATCAAACCATAATCAACTGATGATTGAACTGGAATACTTAGAGTAAATAATCATCATATTTATTATGTATTGATTATCATTCCTTTCACCACGTTGTCGTTTAGGTATCAACCCTTTTAATGATTCAGTATGTGTTTTGTTATAAATCGACATGAGATGGTGTGGAAGGCCATAATAATGGTACAGATACCACTTTGTATTTTTTCCATTACTATGCAATTTCTTTAATGAATATTCGTAATTATAATTTGCGGATGAACACATTCTATGTAATTAAAATATATATTCATTCATTAATATCCATGATACGATATGAAATAATTATGAAATAATTAGTTTACTGAAGATATTTTCAGCGCGCGCAGTTCTATTAAATCTCTTATTAATCTATCTATACATTTATTAATGTTATAACTCACATAGGACACTAATAAATAACTTTATATGTGTTTTATAATTAACAGTGTTAGAAAAAAATTTACAGACAGTAAGTTTTCTATGCTATTAATTATTAAATATTAATTTCTGACATAGGTCATCTTCTTTTAACGTTTTATAGTAATTACATATAGTTTTATTAATACTATATAGTTTTATTTTAACGGTTCTTGTTTGCTTTGTACTCCAATATCCGTTTGTGGATGAGCCGGAAAAGGTCAGAGAATGTAGTGAAAGTATAAGGGAGATGATATTTGCGGTCTATCAGAGAGAGAAACACAGCAATTATATAGAAAGCATTTCGAAAAGCGAAGTAAGGGGCGCAGAAAGATCTTCGGGGTTGCTTCTGATACACATTTGCCGAATTTCATTAAATCTAAATTATTAAGCTCTCGCTTTCGCCTTAAATTACCCGAAATTAGTTACAGAAAAGCAAAGGGAGAGGAATGTCTTCCATCATTTCTCAATTCATTCTGATATCCGAATTGGCCTCTAAGAGTAAATAGCAAGATAGCTTCAAAATAACGCTGTCAATGAAAAATCGGCCGAGGAATGGCAATTTTCAAAGGCTTTTGTTGAGCAAAAGTGGTTAATTCTAAATCTAATTATAGAAGATCGGCCAACGAGTGAGTTTTTCATGAATTCAAATTCACACAGCGAAATGAGACATGACCTTGTAAACCATCTTTTAAAATTTCTCGAGGAAAACTTTTATGAGGGATTTATTTATTTTAATTTAGTTTTAATTTATTTCGTGTTGTCTTTGTTCAATTTCATATAAACTATATTTTTAATCATTTTATTCATTCTCAACATAATGTATTTGAACATTTTATTTTCCTTTAAATATTTTCGTTTGCTTTATCTTTTTCTATGCTACAATTCTTGCACTACTTTCTTCTTTTGTCTTTTATAAAGTACAAGGCTTTTTAATCTTGCATTTGTATACGTTTAAAATTGTGATCTTATTCTTAAAATATTTTTACGTGTTTTATCTTTGTTAGACTATAATTCCCTTTCTACATTTTCTTCTTTTATCATCTTAGTGTATTACACCTTTTTATCTCGCATTTGTATGTTTCTGATTTAACTTCTTTTCCTTCATTGAGATATATCTCCTATTGTTAATGTTTATTTTGAATTCATCTATAATTAGTGTCATTTGTGAAAATGTTTTATTTGTTTTGATTGCTTGAAGTGAATATGTATTTTTCCCCAGTCTCTTTTGTATAATTTTTATCCATTCTTTGCTTGTCTTTCATAACTCTTTTAATTCTCCTTCTTCGCAAAGTATAGTTTTCTATCTGTAGGTTTCGCAGGTTTTCCCCCTCTTGTGAGTGTTTTCCTGGAGTGGAGATTTTTTCCTGAACCCTCAGCGTAGGTTTTTTTCTTAAATCCACATATTACTTTTCTTCTTTTGAAAACTATCTCTTTCTCTATGTTTCTCATATGACGATGGGTTAGGTGTAAGAAGAGACTTCCTAGTCTCAATCTCACTCAAATAAAGACCTTTTATTATTATTATTACTATTCAAAAAATTTGTAAATGGACCAAATCTATGTATGCAACTATGCTTCGTTACGTGTTAGAGTACATAATTTAATTGTGTTATATAATATCACTTCAAAACATCTTATTGCACTTTATAACATTAAAATAATTGAAATCCTACCGTTAAGTATAATTCTAAATATACTTAGCCGTAATGTTGTAGCGATACCTATTGCACATGATTTTGTAATGCTTAAGAGTATTAATAGTATCCTTCCACGTTCAATTTTAAGCAGTAACACTCAAAGTAATAAATATCAGCATTAATATCATGTTATGCTATGTGTAAATGCAATTTCTGAATTTTCCTACGATGATAGTTAGGAGGAATGTTTAAATAGTCAAGTCACCTGCGTAACGTCAACTGTTTTAATTTATCACAAAACAATTTTGTTGAAATGCCTTTACCTCTAGTTCCCATATAGATTCAGTGTAGGAACACAATCCTCGGTTTAGCTGTTTGAATATGCTGCCTATGTATTAACTACGGTGTGCAAATAAAGCGCATGTAAAGAAAACGAAATACCAGCATGATAAATCGGTATTCAGCTACGCTCATTTCGAATGCTTAAAAATATCAAAGACAAATCGCATCCCATCTAGAGATTGAAATTTCTCCCGCGTTCGAAGTTTTTTCGAACGTTCTTTAATCGAGTTCCTCCGGTTTAATCCGTCTCAAAACTCCCTCAAAGGCGGAATTTCAAAGCAAATATGGAATAGACCGTTCTTTGTTTAAATATTTTGAAATATTCGGGCGCATGACGCCGAAAAGTAGATTATGCGGTGGAACGAAGACGAGATAAAAATGTATCGAATCATTTTGGAGGGAAATTAAAGTCAGAGGACGTGAAATTTGTGTTTTGTGGCTCCGTCTCTAGAAATAAGCTCCGTGTCCAAGGCGGCAGAAAATTGGAGAGCAGCTGCAACAATACTCAGGAGGAAGCGTAACTGGGTTACCTGTTGTGATGGAGTGACGCGGAAGAGAGTGGAAAGCGAAGGTGAGGAGGAGAACTCGGAATGTGCGATTCCGTCGGACGTATAAGTAATCAGAGGAGTCCTCAACGCACAGGAAGCGAACTTATGGAAATTCACAGGGGCGATATGGGGTGGAAATCCATCATGCAAAATGAAGGAAAGAGAAAGCACTTTTTCCTTCATTTTACAGCATACTTCTTAATTGAATACTTTATGGATCATATTTGGCTTCTTGCAATGAGGAATCACAACAAACGATTGGGACTCGAACTCGGGACATCAGTGTTGCTAAGCCAATACGATAACCCTTGTACCAGCATTCCTACCAAGACCTCCAGGTTAGGCCGATTGATTTTCTTCGAAGTTTTCCCCTTCATTAGCTTTTGTCGGGAGATCCGGAGAGAGATATCTTCCATTGAGAGGTGTTTAAATACTTCTGAATTCCGCCATTCAAGTATTGCGAAACTAAATTTGAATTGATTAAGAAGGCCAAAATGATAGAATTCTTAACTTATCCGTACTCTTAAGTAAGTTATAAATATGAATAATGAGTTGAAATTCAAAGCTACAGTAGTAATTCGTATGCCCGGAAGATGGCGTAGTAATATTTTTTTAAATGTTATACATCACGTGAGACTCGAAGTAAAAATAATTCTTTTTGAGTCTAAATTTGGCTAAAAATCCATATTCCTAACTCTATTAATATCACACTGGCACATTTATATATCTTGGTGTTTAATCGTTCAATTGATTGTTTCAATTTAAAAACCTGCCCCTGAGACAAAGATCAATACCATTGCAGTTTGCTATCACTTTGTGCGGATAGTTTATCATAAAAGCAAATGTTCGAATCACAGGAAGTTGCTTCCTCTTTAAAAGGTCTAATTTATCTTGCCAATTATTTCAAATTGAATCGCAATGCATTTATATGCGAACCCGGCTTTAACAATCGTCTTGGTCGTCAAGGGGACGAGTCGTTTATAATCTAAACATTCTACAAAATGGCTGTCTATTTTGTCCGAATTCCCGCCATTCGAATCCAAAGCAATATTGCACGACCAAATGTGAATCTGCATTCCCTTCTTTATTTCGTTCGCTTCTAATTCAATTCTGCAAAAGGAGGCTGCTAACGGCAGAACATCCATCTTTCTAGGGCTTCGCGTTTTCTACAATAGCTTAAACACATTTATTACTTCTAGTTTGCTGACGTCAGATAAATAAATATTTACATATTAAAAATAAGACGGTGATTATTATTATAGTTTATAAATATGCATGAACCAAAACGAACTAGTGAATTAATTTTGGTTAAATTTTATTATTTCGTAATTTTTCCCGACAGACAGTCTTTCCACAAACAACTGTTTTCCGGAAGGAGTTGCGCCGATTTCTTAGAAATAATCTAATTTCTCAGATAATTTTACCATTTATTAAATTTTCAACTCTTTTCCTTTTGAATGGAAAGTGTTTTCTGCTTGGGAAAGCAGGAGCGAAGTTCATTTTTATCAGTTTGTATTTCATGATAGTTAAAATGTTGCTCATCAATTGTTTTCTTCAATTTCTAATATTATATATACACAAATAGGGGTATAAATAAATGAGATGACAAGTAAAATGTATAAGTTACGAGTGAACATCGCCTTCCATGTTACTTCTTCATTGAGAATCGACCGAGTGTTCCGCTGATGGACAAAAAATCTAACTTTCTCGATGAATCAATACTGATTTCAATCCAAAATGCCTAACTTATCCGCGAAGGCTTAGTTGGAGCTAATTCGGGGTTAAAGCGTGGAATCGCCATTCACTTTTAAATTTCTTCCTGAGAGTCTTCTGAGAACCATCAGAAGATGCCTAAGTTGAAATTCACTTTGTGTTTTCCGTATATTTGAATATAAATGAATATTTAGATGAGAGTGGAAAATCCCCTGCCATTGGTAGCGTTTCCATCAAACAAAATAACCTTTGTGAGGTCCTTGAATTGTTGAGTGCCTCAGAAGTACCACTCCTCTCGGATTGCTCAATTTTCACACACACACGAATGGCTTTGAAGTCGGCTCCTTTCTGCTAATACTCTTTTGTACTCACAATACACTTCTTGCTCCAGCCATGCATACGATCGAATTTAACACACTCTCAACTTATCCACCGCATTCCTGCAGAGATATCTCCGTCTTCCTCAGTTTTATCGTTTCTTGAGACCATTCGAAGCCCTACTTTACATCTTCAACTGAATTCGATAGACGATAAAGGGATACCACCAAATATGCGTTGTTATAAGTATAAATGGGATTTCAAAAGAGGATTGTAAAGGAGGTTGCAAATTTAAAATGAACAGTTGCCCTACGGTTCCTGGATCATATATTACTATTGATAAGGAATAAGTAATAATAATAAGTTAAAGACTTTCCTCCTTCTGGCATCAATTGCCTCGTTTATTCACTCTTATCCATGAATTCGTCTCTCGCTTTTTCTTCGAAGGAGAAGATAGTGGAGAAGGAAATAAACAAGCCGGAAGGGACCACTGAGATGTAAACGTGAGAGCTAGCGAAAAGTGGGAAAGAAAAATCGATAAACGATAAGGAAGAGGGAAAGAATGTTGTCACAGAAATTTAAGATGGTGCTCTGGAATATTTCTCAAAGAAATTTCGAAGCGGCGATATCCATATATGTCCGTGAAAATTTCCTAACATTTTGCACATGCGCAATACACATATGAGTACTACACATAAACCCCTCTTATTCTCTTGAATTTGTCGTCTATACATCACAGGCTAGAAATGGTGGTTAAATCCTGAAAACTCTTGACAAACAGCTAAACTTAAACTTGACATGAAATCTTTCATTCTTTTGTTATTCTTGGAGTCGCACACGACCCTTCTCTTCTGCGTCTTCTTCACCACGGCCTTCATCTCCATGTGCACTATTTCAGGTATTCTTTGAAATGCCGTCTTTCATTCCATAATCATTTCATTTCCAAAATATTGATTTTATTACCAACTTCTACTTCCCGTTCCAACTGCCTTAAATTGGTAGTTGTAATGATATTTCAGCAATCGAAAATGGCTAAAAAAAACCAATTTTATTTGATTTAAATACGATACAAGTGGCAAAGTTTCAGCAGTTGTTCAAAAATGAAATAATTTGATGCTTTTGAATTCATTGAATCAGTTAGATAAAATGTAACACCCGAAAGCTTGCAGATTATTTAATGATTGACCAAAATAAATATTTGCATTTTCCATATAACGCTCCCTCTCACATTTGTGATGACATCAGTTTCAAGGGATTGCATCTACTAAATCATGGCCGATAAAAAGATCCCGCGTCCTATTACACATATCACATTAAATTTTGCATTTGTTTCATAAATAAGAACGTTTTTCTTTAACTCCAGAACAAACCTCGAGCAATCAGAGTGAAATCCTCAATACATTAACGGGTTTTAAATGATTGAAAAATCTCGTCATTAAATATCATCGTCTGGAAATTTGCCTCAAATTTCTTTATCCTCTAATCCTTGTGCTTTCATTTATATTGGAGGGTATTCTTTGCACTTCGTGACAAATTCTGGAATTTGATTTATATGCTGAAAGTTGAATGTGAAATTTGCCATTTAATATTTTATAATATTGATGTCTTATTAAGAGTCACGCGCTATCTAGCTGATTGATTGCGTCGTTTAAATCAAGGATGACAAGGAGGATAAAATGGACTATTTTAGTTTATTTTACAGTTCTCGGTTGGCTGTAGATCATTATTATACATCTATGTTCGTTTTTATCATTTGCACCGCACAATTTTTACTTTCTCCCTATACGTAGTAAAGAGGAATTTTTGTATTCGCAAAAAAATTCGACCTCCAGATTTCGACGGAAATATATATGTTTTGGGGCCCATAGAGCTCGTTATCGCTATTTTCCCGAACATGTCTGTCGGTGGTAAAAAAGTTTGTGTGCGCTCTATCTTAAAAAGTAATTATCCGATCATTTTCAAAATTCATATTCAGTATGTTCCTAACAATGCCAAGAGTTGATTAGTATTTGGTGAGTATCGCTTAACCGGAAGTTGCGGTTTATCCGGAACAAAATTTCGTTTCTTAAATATCTCTGTAAGAATGCAATGTAGGTATAAACAATTACAAACAGAAGTTGTAGATAATGTATTTTACTACAACTTTTGTATGAAATATTTTTTTGTAACACTGATTGTTTAGGAGTTATTTTTCAATAATGGTTAACCGGAAGTTGTTGTTTACCCAGAAATAGAAGTTTTTCATACATACTTCTGTCAAAATGAAATGTAGGTATATACAATTATGTACTAAAGTTATGGATAATGTATTTTACTACAAATGTTGTATGAAACATTTTCCTGTAACACTCATTGTTTTGGGATTATTTATATATTACCGGCATAGACTTCTGTTTTCAATAAATACGGAGAATGTCATGTGTTGGCCACATCAGATTTTTTTTACTGGTGAAGATAATCTTCACGAAAATGAGAAAATCCTTATAAATTTCTAATGTATATTTTGCAATCGGTAGTGAATAAAATCGGCAGTACCTATATACTTTTAAATTTTACCGTAGATCATATGATTTAGGATTGCAATGGTCTACATGATTTACATTTACATAAATTCAAGCCTCCAGTGGCAATGGGCACATCTCTGTTGCTGTTAGTTTCTCCTCGCAAACATCGATCAGAGGTATGCTCCCCCCTTCGCTCTTTTACATTTTGTGTATCTCGTTCGATCAATTTGTATGCCTTAAGGTTATTTGTTAAAGGTTCCCCGGAATAGTATTCGAATAAATAAAATAAATAACTCACATCGCTGAAAGGAACAATAAAATATTAAAAATAGCGCAGCTTTACTAATGTTTTTGTTCTCCGAATGGCCGCAGAACCGCTGAAAGCAATTTCAGAGCAAACATTGTCCTCCACAAAACGCATACCATTTGTATTTGAAGGTCGAACGCGTCACGATTCGTGAACGAAAGCTGTAGCTGCGTCCATTCATCTCTGATTGGCGAAATCGAATTTTAATTAGCGAATTCGCGAATGCATTGCGAAAGGTTGCGCGAGAGATTAATGCGAAAGAACACTTGGGGAAGCTCTCGATCCTCTCCCGCGATTGTTTTCCAAAACGAGTTTTTGTAGTTCGCTTTTTTGCCGCGCTTATGTTTTGGTTCCTCTTAAAGCCGCCTGAGGGCGCCCGCAATGTTTATTTTAATGTTTTGTGGATCGCGATTCAACGCAAACATCGGTCCGCTTAATTTGGCCGTCAAAGGGCAAGCGCTTTTGAAAAATGGGGCGCCCAGGGGGGTCCTTTTTCTCCGAAATGAGTTAGGGCAATGACGCACAAATGCCTGCTATAATAACAACGGGAAATACTATCGGATATTTACATTTGAATTGATTGTGTGAAAAAGTATCTCCAGAATATCCGCTTTCTCCGAATGAACTGGTCCGCCATTATTCCACGCGATATACGCTCGCAACCTGTTTTCTCACTCTTTCCTTTCTTCGGTGGATTGCAAACGATCTTCCGGAAATCGAGTAGCTTTGCGGGATACGAGAACAGTTGGTGATTTTATTTTTCGATAACAAATAGCCAAATTAAAATGTGAGGGGCCCCAAGTGATAGCAGTTTACGGGGCCCTTTAAATTTAGTTGTGTGACATCGAACATGCTTAGGAATAATCCCCGTATTAATTGAATTGCTCTTATGTGTTAATTATTTTTATATTGTGCGATAGACGAGCTTACATATATCGGCACAGCGAATAACTTATTCCTTACAGTCGAAATACATAGAAGAAATATGCACACTCACAAATGCTACTCAACCAACTTTGTTAGCAATAATGATTCGTAAATCATCAACATATTTGTTTTATTATTTCTTTATAGTAAATCTCTGAATCTTTGGTTATACGAGAAGAGAAAAATAATGACTTGGCTGGGACTCGAACCCAGGTCTCCCACTTTCCGGGCGGTTGTTCTAACCTGGGTTCGAGTCCCATCCAAGTCACTATTTTTCTCTTCTCGTACAACCTTTGGGTAAGTCGCACGCTTTCCTGTGCTAAGTCAAAACTCCATTTACATCACTCTGAATCTATTTTGTATAGTACAAGAAGTTCGATCTGGAGGCCAGGGTCCCCGAATCTAAGCCCAAAGTGAAATTTTCGTGAGCGCATTCTTTAGATAATTTTTGTAATTCTGTAATGATTCTTCAAGATAAATATAAGCACATATTTAACACATTTTTCATTTACCTCATTTAAAAGCAAAAGTAATCAAATAAGGATTCCGTTAATAATTCATGATTCCACAACTTAAGTCGATCATTCCCGTTGTAAATTAGAAAAGGATCGCATCTCTGTTTGGCACCGCACTGCAAAGTCTTTTATTTCGCCAAATTTGGCACTCTTCCGACAAAAGCCTCTGACGCTGCCAATGACAGAGTGCTTTTTCAGGCGGAAGGGGAGAATGTGCCATTGCGATATACGAGTTGAATTTATCCGTTTGCAAGCGTACCGTTTTCTTTTTCCAATCTGCAGTACCACATTTGATCAAGTTAAAGAAAATAATCCAGACTGTAAGATTTAATGGACATACTTAAAATCTTAAATTTCCTACTTTTGAATCCTTTTATTACGAAGTGTAGAAAATTGAAAAATCAATGTGAATACTCTCAGGCATGCCTGCTTAGTTTATAAAATTAGGTCATACCTTCGTTGAATAGTTCCTAGTAAAATTATTTGAAATTAGTGTTCAGAGGTTGCATTTCCCTAACTCGCTTCATTTCGTACACTTGACCTCAACCTGAAATCACCTCTGGAAAACAAAGTTGTAGGCATTAAGTTTTATTAAAGTCATCTAACGCAGTATGCATTTGTGACTGTGTCGTATGCAGACAATAACGCCATATATGTTTCTTTTGTAGCCTCTTCGGTGGCCGCTATGAAGCAAAACAGGCCACAATACGTAGAAAGGGTCCATTCAAATGAAATACACAATCCCGATAAGAGCACGCATATGGCCTTTCAGATGCTTTTTGTGGGCGTCTGTTTTTGCTGACGGCGCATTAGGCTCCATGGCAACAAGTGGAACTCCCTCTTAGAATAAGGAACGGACGATACACGATCAGAAATTACGCCAATTATGAATTCCTTTTTCATACGAGCTACCAATTGCCATTTCTGATTCATATGCTCTTTACTATTATCTACTGAATTTATTCTGAGAATTTGCACGAGGAAAATTTGAGGGCTGATTTGATATCTCAGGTAAGGCTAATCCAAGACCAGTTTCGTTGAATGAATAACAGGGCGATGATACATGATTTAACTAAAATTAATGTGTCGAAGAATGGGTTAATCAAATCTTAGCTCGATCTTCACATTTTATTGCATGGCAATTTTCCCGCACTTTTGTAGTTAGAAATATTATGCTTTCAATAAATCAGGAAAATACTACTAAAATAATATTTTGCATTCAATTTGAAACGTGATTTGCTATTCCTCTGATTTTATCGTCATTTTATTGTCGTCATTGCTCTGTTTCACTGGGTTGAAGTAAATTGTTCTTACAATCATCTCATTTTCGAGGTTTCGGATAGTATTTCTGCAAAAAGTAGCATTTAAAATCTCAGTTGGGCAATTTCAAAGTAACGTCTTTATTTTTAATTTGCAATAACATTCACTTAAAATTCTTTTACTAATTTTCAGTGTCGCAAACGCCAGTAAATTCCTGCTAGATGTCCCACCTTTTCTTTAATTTTTCAAGTTTGTTTATTTTCAAGTGTTATTCATAGTTACCGCAGGACTACTCTGTTTTGGCCACGGGAGTCTAGTTCCTTCTATTCCTTTTTAGATGTTTTATTAATTTTATATTTACAAGTTTACGCAGCCAATTCTCCATTACTTTTCTTATAAACCAATCAAGATGTTTTTCGTAAAAGGGAACATGTGATGTCGACTTTTGGAGTTGCGGTTCGTGTCACATAAGAAAAGCGTATCCTCGAACGAATCTATAGCCGTCAAATATCTGTCAGAGGAGGGAGCAGCAGGCGGCTCTTGCCACATCTCTGTAAATGATTAACGTCATCGCCAGGATACGTTCGGATGCTGCGTCGGGATTCATCAGTCGCTTAATGGAATGGGTAATGTTTCGAACGAAGACTCTCCTTAAAAGATTGATCGATAAAAGATTTACCTCCGTAAATTAATAAGGCTTCTGCCTCTTTGTTTGACATTCATCGGATCCACCTCAATAAAGAGAGAACTGCCGTAGTATTGCCATGGAAATGTTACTCGGAGAGTTAAAGGGCATTCATTTTAGTTACGGAATTCCCTTTAGCAGTGCGTTACTTGCATCGCTAATCCCCTACCTTATCGCCCCTGCATAGATATTTTGTCGCATCTTCTTTCGTATCGGATTTAAATTTCTTCCTTATTCAGCACATCCAACAATCACTTCCCCTTTTTAACCATTCAAACCCTACTCATACACCATTCAATCATTAAACCTCCTTCCATCTCTTCTATTTGTTCTAACCAACTGCCTTTTGATGCTGTTCCCGTAGCTTTTCTATAAGCCAACATTCACATATACTGTAGTCATAAAGACTGTCTTTCCTCTTATTACACGTATATCCTTATTACATCCCTTTCAATTGCTTTAAAAGCCTTAAGAAAGTATTGAAAATTCATTATGAACTATGTAATTTTCTCACTATTTAAAAGGCTCGAAACATCGTACGTACTTCCTGCAGTATCAAATTATGTTTGTACAAACTCTGCATGTGGTAAACTACTTTTCATTCACTGAAATTGAAGGCCCTTCGTAAGAAATGCACGTTAAATCTCCTTCTAAGTTCACTCCTTTTGTTTATTTACTTGTAAATGATTGCCCTACAAAAACACAATAGGATAGCCCTTCCATGATTTTATGTTCTAAAAAATTTCGTATGATTAATAAATACGCAAAATTTGGGATTAATTTATGTTTGAATGCATTTCTATTGTAAATCACTTTGAAATCATTAATAAATATACACATAAAAAGAATAACATAGTCTTTTATAGATTTGAAAAACTTGTAATGTGCTATTCTTTCCTTCAGGTTTTGCCAATTGCATTCCCGTATTGGAATAAAATGTGTATGCTTGTGCTGATAGTAATCGACTCTCTACATAATCTTTAATTAACTCTGCATTAGTACAGCTCTCTTGTATAGCCTCATTAGAACGTGTATCGACAACCCAAGTCTCAAATAGCACAGATAATATTACTCATTTTCATATAATTTGATGTCCAAATCATTGACACTCTTGATGATTGACTCAGTGTAAAATTCGAGTCTTGTGAGAAAGCAGAGCTGCAGCCATATTTGGACCCCAGCGGTCATTTGTTATATCTTTTAGAGGGATCTGATAATACCAGGGTTATTTAAACATCAAATGAGAAATTTGGACGTCATAATTAAATATCATGTATGATATTATATCGTTATATCAGAATGATTTCTACACATATTACGTATTTCATTACATAATTTATATATCATTACTTTTATTCATTCTCTCTCTCCAGCCTCCATCTGCTGGACCATTTCTGTGGTGGGTGTCAAACAATAACGAGAGGGTTAAACGCCTTTGACTTTCAGTTCCCCTTTATTTTTAATTCTTGGAATGGCTTTCATGTTATTTTCTTATGAGTAGTTATCCACTGCCATTAAAAGCATAAGAAACCAGCAAAACTTAACCTTAATACCGAGGTTTTAGGGAACTTTACTCGTCTTTCTCCCAATCACTGAAAGGTCTTCCCTTCTCATTATTTCAAATATCCGCTCCTTTGTGATTGGAAACGCTCTTTCGAAAGGAGCTTTCTTTTCTTAATCACCCACTCTTTTTCATTCCGTCACAGGACTCCATTTAGGAATTGTTTGTTCTCCCTCTTCTAAGGAGTGAAAGGCTTTGTATAATCGCGGGAATTACACAGGGCTTCCGCGTAACCTATCGGTTTGATATAGGGAATGCTTCTTAGAAGGCATATACGGCTAACTGTTCTTGGCCTGTTCATTCGTCTTTACTTGACGAGGAACTCATTCTGAAATTGCATGTCCGATTGGGAATCCTTCGGAAGCATTCGTTTGTGCAGACAAGTTGTCTTACATCCGTCTATTTTTAATATGACCTCCATAGTGCATGCTGAAAATACGAATAATTCTAGAGATAAGATTGAAAAATAGTCGACCGAATAAGGTGAATAAAATACCTTACATAAGAGAATGACGATGGGGAAATAATAGGTAAAATTAGAAAAGGTTCCACAAAATACATAATTTACATGGATTGGAAAGTATGGAACAGTATTTAAATAAAGAAGCCGATCGTCGTATTGTTTATTCCAAAAGAGAGTAGCGTAAGTGGAATGTGCGTATATAACACAAGTACTACGTTCTGATAGTTTTTTGTATCTTTCTCGATGAGTCTATCACTAGAGTTCCTTCAGATGTGAGCAGTGGGCCCGACTCATAAATGACTCTTCCAAAATGTAAGCCTTTATGAGGAACCTCGGGTTATTGAGATTGCTTTAGAACTGGCTGAAGGAAATGAGAATAAATACTGCTTCATTAGTTTCACATTTTTATGACCTTGATGCTTATATTTAGTCATGAATTTATAACTATTGTGGCCGACAAATGTTTTTGAGTTAAAACGTTTGTGTGCCATTAGTGGCTATTCGTTTGATAGCTATTTGTAATGACTTTATGGGTCCTTCGAGACTGTGTTATACCAATGGACAGTCTCTGCGACCCATTCATTCCAGATCCAGCCTTAATCTCCTCCAACCTATTCGGGCACTCACCTTTGAGTTAAAATCTTCATGAGACAATAATATCTTAAGGGCAGCCCAACAGTTTACTTCGTATTAACTGAAGCCATTTTATGAATTGGAATCCGTGAAGCAAATTGTTCCTTAAAAATAATATAGATTTACAATTTGTTTTATCGTTTTCGTGAAATTTTGCGAAATTTACGCGAAACACGAACTTGTTAGCACGAGCCATTTGTGAGCAAGGAATTACGTTCTGCATTAATCAGCCGCTTTCCGTAGATTAGAGTATTTACTGTCTTTTATACTGAAAAGTATAAGTATTCATTTATTAAATGAATAAGTCTTTCATAAGTGGATACAAAAATATTCATGACATAAAATCAGCTTTTAATAAAATAATTTTAAGATAAATTAACAAAAATTATTCGCAATTTGCAGAATGTTATTAGCATCATACGATCGGTGTCATTCGAAGCATGTTTTGTATCCCCAGTGGACCGCAAAGTGGTGCCGTGTTGAACTACATTAAAAGGGGAAAAGTGTGATCGATATTTCGCGTTATCCGCTCCCATATTAACCGGTTTACACACACTACCTATTTTATGAGCCTTATCTTTCTCCCTCTGATATTCACGCAGAAGTTTAGAAGAAACAGAGCCATGTGCAGATAGCAAAATAAAATATTTTTGTGCCAAATTGGAATCATTCACTTTATTGGCACACTTAAATGTTCAGTATGTGGATAAACATTATTGAAAAATGGCGATATGTCTGAGACTCGAACCCAGGTTCCCCAATTCCTGGGCGCGTATTAAGAGTATCAATGGGCACGATTTTTCGTATTATTTCCCATCCTAGTTCAATAAATGTTTGTAAAGGTCAAATATCGAGTTTTGTTCATATCGAATTACAAATAACATAAATGGTTGTGGTAGAGTAATATCACTGGTGTAATTCGGGTTGATTCATAGATCATCAAAATTACCATGGCCCAGATTGTTTTGATGTATGAATAAATTCGTTTTTAAACTACTATCTCAGGAACTACTCAAGTTTGGTATCCTCTGAGTGAGCCGTGTCGCAATTATGTGTTTGGAGTGCAACAAAGAATAATTAGGTAAATTTATATAATTCCAGATATTTCTATTGGTGATAATTTGCATAGTCTTCTTGTCTGATATTCACTCAATTGTTCCTAGCGATCATTTACATTATACAAGGATTGTTTTATGTAGGCTCAAAATTTTGAAAATAGCTATGAAAAACTATGAGAATTATTAAATATACCGCTGTGTGATTCCACCTGATCGCGAATTTAATGTTAATTTAAACATATCGTCTTCCACTAAATAAAGTTCCAAATGATATCGCTCCAGTTCTTTTAAAATTAATTAGCTGTTTTATTTTAAAGCGCAAATATCTAAATAAAGCCAATTATTCACTTTCATGCACTCTAGGTGATAAAGAGAAATCAAGAGTGTCGAGCAAATGTAAAAGTGTGACTCATCACTCGAACCTTCTTCAAACTTGAAAAGGTTTTTCTATCATTCATTTGTTCCTAATTTTTATTTTAAATGCATACGCAATTACCGTTTCGCAAACAATTTACTTTTTCGTTGGCAATGCATGTAATTGAAATGATTGCAAAAATATTCTCGTGTGTGTCCATTTAAATTGCGCTCGTCTTTGCAGATGTCTGCACATCGATTGGCGCCCGTTAATTGGTTATCGTTCTTACTTTGGAGCCGTTATTTCAACTGTGACAAATAACAAATCGTAAATTCACGTTAATTCCAAAGAACTCGCAATAAATACAATTTCCCAGTGTATTAATTTTCTCCAGTCCACTTCATCATCGTGACGGCTCCAATTGAATCGTTTCGTCATAATCTTTCATCCGAGCCAGTTAGCGTCACTTGTGAATGTCACCTTTTACATTTGTATGAAAAAAGATGACCCGTTTTCCAGTTTCGTGGTCGAAGCTAATGGAAATTCTTCAGTAAAAACTTCGAATGCATTACTTTTCCTGCGTAAATAAATCTAATTTAAGTGCTATCTGCCGTCAAATCTAGCTAACAATTTTCATGACATTTACATCCATCATCTGTTCTTTCAAAAATATAGATCTTAGACCTTTATGAAGAATTGAGATCAAATATAGAATACGTACCAATTTTGCTATTGCCTCACGGAGTAAGAAACCAGGTGCTAAAATTAAATAGAGTATATAATAAAGTAAATAAATGAAAAATACCATGTTATGAATACAATATATTAACTGAAAATCTGAAAATGGACATGATTTATGCCTCCAATCAAGTGTCTTAGTTAATAGGATTTATTGCAATTGATAATGGAAAGGCTTTGCAGAGATTTTAATTTTAAGCATTTGCAATCCAAGGATAGACATGTAGTAGCTCTTCAAACCACTCTGTCATCTGAATTCAGCCAATCGTTCGTTTTCCTCATAATTCACCCTTTTTTTCCTTTATTCCTTTCATAATTCTTCCCAATACTGTTATAGATATGTTAGACGTTTGAACTCAAAACTGAGCCAATTTCACTCCATTGTTTTCCTCTTCGTTTGCTCTTCTCAATTAGTTACTCCCGTTCAGGTTGTCTGAATTCTCGATTTATGGTGTTATGCCATGATTTAATATTATGAACGAGTATCCTACTAAAACCTTATCAACTAAGATTAATTTTTGCTATTAGCTATCATTCTCTGTATAAGCAAGGCCAAATAAGTATCAAGTACTGTTGATACTACTATACTTACCGTTATTTCGCTTACTTTAAAACTCCTGTAATCGCATTTTTTGACCTCAGGGTCGAAAGAATCCGTAGTTTAAAATGAATCGCTCTTCTCAAAGGAAAAAGGTTGTCTTCGTGCGTAAACCGAAGTACACTTACCTGGATTGTGATTCCACTAAGAATATTGTGGCAAATTAAAACTGTAATAAGAATGGTGAATTGATTTGTTTTCATTAGGCATAAGTAAGATTATTAATTTTAATTTTCTCGAGCTATATCAAAATATATATTTATTAGCTTTTACTTGATATGACCCTTTTGTATAAATATTTTCAATTAGAATTGATAGTTTTTTTATTATAAATCGAATCATCTTACTTTTATTTGCCACACTTTGTCTCGATTTCAATATCAACTGTAATTGCATATAATTGTCCCCAATTGCATTATCAAATTGGCTGCTGCAGCTGTTCGGGAGACACACCGAAGGACTCTATCGTTCATTTCTTTCATTTTATCGAAGATTTCGACCTTTACTTCGCAAAATTTATCCCGAGACTCATTTCGAAATTTTTGCAACTTAAGGAACCGTCTGATACTCTAATTGCCTCACATTTATCGCCGAATAAAAAAGAAGGAATGATTGTGGGAAGTGAAACACAATTCCGTGGAGAGCGTCCATTGGTTTTCCTCTCGAGCGCCTCTGGCTGACCCTTCTAATGAGCCCAAAAATAGTCTTTGGGTTGCTCGAGAGGTATCCAGAACAAGAAGTTGATGAGTGGAAGTTGTTGAAAGGGATAAACTCTAAAACAGTCCCTCATTGTGATGGGTCCCGAAAAATGTCCGTATTTACACAGGAAAGTTGCAGTGTTTCGTTCGGTGACCAAAAGGATTTGCCATTTTATATTCTATCCGCTGAATTTTGAATATTACAATGGAAAGTGTGGGGAAGTCTGCATGAAACTTTTAAATGTTCAGTCGCAAAGTTGATCGTATGAACTTCAATTTATTCTGCGAGTAAACTAAAGTCCTTGCCATCTTCACATGGTTTTTGAAATGGAATGAAAATAACCTGGTTCAGGATTTCGATTGTTTCAGTTATAGATAGTGGACGTGCGGGAGGTCACCTGGTGTTTTGAATGTTTTTAGTTTCGAGATATTTTGCAATAGTTTGCCCTTGAATACATTAAGTAATATATTTTATCCAGTGAAATATAAATTTAGAATATATGTGTAGTAGTAATGACAAATTTTACAAATTTAAAAATTTGAATGTAACTACTGGTGATAGGGGATTCTGTAATCTTAAATCACCTTGGCTATTTTCAAAATCATCAAATGCTTGTAACTTAACATAGACTCAAACCCTTTCCTGGACTAAAACGTCCTCATGGGTTCGGTTTTGAATGACATATAGAGAGGCACTTGCTGAAACTGCGTTCCTATTAGTGCCAATCCATGTCAAAAGGTTCTCAAAATTTTGAAAAGTAGTTCGTCCATTACAAATGTATCAGTGCGTCATTGTTATTTCAATATAAATTCAGAAATGAATTCTCTATCCACAATTAAAAGTACAGTACTTAAATAAAGATTAGTAATCATTGCAATCAGCTTTTATTATTATGTAGAGAAGCGAATTCGCGGTCCCTCTTCCTTGGAGTGTATGCAACAGAGATCTCGCTGCTTTAAAGGCAATATCAACTTCACTTCCCGGCCGCAACCTGCCGTCCCTCCCAAACCAAAGTTTCTTTTTTCCTTTCTTTTAAGAGCTTAATGAAAGCTTTCTCGTTTGCCATTCTCATTCAGAGAGCATTTCTTGGCCGCCGTTGATCTAAACCATCGTTTTAACTTAAATTTAATTTATTTATTGAGTTTGTTTTAGTTGTTACATTCGTTGAGTAATTACCATAGCAGATTGCTTTTACCTAAACATTGCGCATAAATAAATATAAATATCTTAGTTTATTTGCTTTTTACTTTAGAGGGAAATAGAATTTTTGAATGTCATCATATTCTATTTTAAAGTTACATTTAAAAATATCAGTTGTTAAACTGTAATCGCATAGTGCATATCTGTAATCATTTACCTTAAAATCTAATCCTAGTCGAAGATATTAAATGCATGTATGAGTTATTTTTTCATTACGTGTAATTCAATCATTGAAATTACTTACATAATGTAACACTCTCCTTAAACTACCATTTTTAATCTGCTGTTTAAAGTTTTGAGCAATACGTCTTCTTTATTCTACTTAAGCCACTGTCTCACCGATCTAAAATATTTAAAGCAATTCTATCCTTAGCCCTTTCGTTTTTATCTAAAATGTCTGCATCCATATTCTAAAGTTATACTTAAACAATGGAAAGCGATGAAATTGATAGTGAAGCTAATTGCAAATTAATAAGCATACGTGCAATTCAGCCTATCAGTGTGTCGTTAATTCCTCGGTCCGGTTTTTAATATCGACTCATAGGTTCTGCTATTTGGAATATATTCCGATTCTAGGGAACTGCGATCCTCGTGTGGCTGTTTAATCGCTTAAATGCGCAATACTCTAACCAGTATTCGAAGGATTCCCTGGATTGCACGCATTTCCTTACGAGGTCAACATACGTATCGACGAATGCTTGAATTATAAGCTCAATTACTGTTAATAATATAAATATTTCTTCCTCTTAACACGCCTGAGGATGTCTTGCGTGATTAGCCAGAAGTAGGCACATTTAGAGAACATTATTTTTCGTCGAATGCATTTTTAGAGAGCAATTGAAGCCCCAAAAAGGTTTGGTCGAATTGGCGGAATCGCAATTCAGGAGAATCTGTCAGAGTGAGCTCATCGTGTGCGGTTTCCCACCGCCGTTTTTGCGAGGGTTCGCAGAAAAGGGCCCTTAATCAAGTGCCCGTGAAAAAGCGGGAAATAAATTAAAAAAGGGATCCATCAGCCTTTCTCACATTCACTTATTATCTCAACGGGAATACTTTAGAATGCGGACAGATTCATGAATAGAACATGCTTCTTATGTTTTTACTATGAAATAAAAACTTATGTTGTTCGTAGCCATATATCTCCAAAAACTCTAGAATCCAGTTCTTTCCAGATAATTTGAACACAAAACGCTTTCGTAGGTACTTGGTAATGTTAATAGGTGTTCATATTTGATAAAGTTTACTCCTGCGACCTTAGGTTATTATTAGTGTGTGTGAGAAATTAGGATTTTCATTACCTTACCGATTTTAAATACCTTCGTTGTATATCCTGATAAGGCATGAGGATAACCAGTTAATAAATCTAACATTATGAATCGTAAATAAAGATCGCTGAAATTATTCTCTCTCTATATTCTTGAGGGTGTAAAGTCGAGTCTATTTATTTTACAGCGTTTTAATAATATTGGAAATAGGCCAAATATAATTAGCGTTGATGTCTGATCGGCATTTTGTCCTCGCAGTATAGCCAAGGATGACTTTTAGAATGTCTTTTCAAAGGAATGTGTGCAATTAATAAAGTAACTCCAACCTCAAGCATAACGGAACCTCATATTCTTTTCTTTCCGAAGTGTAAAAGTCAATGAAGTTCGAAAATTGAAAGGATTGTGATTGACAAGATATTCATCTCTTCATTAATTCATGCATTGGAAATATATTCAAAATGCATTCATACATCCAATACATCATATACTTAATACATTGAATGTTTGTAATCTCCGACTTACTGTACAATGAATTATCTTCTTACTATCAACCTTATTAAGTCAACCCTTCTTATGACAAACATAGGTGAAAGTCATATTGTCAAGAGGACGAGTTATTGTTAGTATAGCAAACAATTTTTGACTTATCGACATTCTCGCAAATTCGAAACAATTAAATTTTTCTACATTCGTTACTAGTCTTCGTACTATAGTACAATTATTTCCAAATAAGTTTTATTAGAAATAAAATCTATAAAAGATGCTGACAAACTTTACGTGCATTTGACGTTTCTACTTTCCAATCAACAACATTCCGAGCTGAAATAATTCTAATGCTAAGGTTAAGTGTGTGATATTTGATAAAAATCGATGAATTTGTCCAGGAGAGCGGTTGTAAAACCAAAGAGTCATACTCTTATCTTCAATTCAAATATCATTTAAGAGTCCGAAATACGTTCCTTCATTCTTATAATTCATAAAAATCCAAACTATTCGTACTTACGGAGAGGATAGCAGCATTTCATTTGTTACTAAGAGATACATTTTAAGAATAATTACAGATTATTTTGGGAATTGCTTCATAGTTTTTGAGAATAATTTTAATTAAATAATTACCGCTAAGTTATGAATCTCATGTTGATTTGAGATCCTTTTATTTCTTTATTTCGGCGATGATTTTTTTCGTTCAAATGATTTGCCATTATTTCCATTACCGGAGAAATCCGTTTTTTACCGAAGCAGTTCAGAGATGCGGTCCGTGGAAATGTTTCGAAAGACGACCTCATAATCCAAGGGTAATCTTCTCTCTTACGTTGAGAATGGAGGTTTCTTATACCACTTCAATTATTTCGCCTCTGTCTCGATGTACTTTCTTAGGCTTCTTTCGAATATCTTCTGCTTCCCTAAGAGGTCATCCTAATTGCCCCAATTTCCATTTCGCCGAAATGTTTCCTTCGAATGAAATAGGTTAACGGCCGTCGAAGTAAATGAACCAAAGACATACCAATTTAAATCGAAAGATGCGTCTTGATACCAAACATTTCTTCCTGAACTCCCCACATCGGTCGGTATAAATGAGCATCAATCGACTCAAATCGGAATCTGGACTTTTCGGATGAATTAAAAGTCGGAGTTTGCGATCCCTGTGACTCCGTTGGAAAATTAAGCGTTTGTTTGAGCGCTCAAGCGATTCGAGGGAAGCAACTTTCGGTACGAAGGAAAGGACAGAACGTAAGAAACCTTGTGGATTGAAATACCTTCACATTCAGCATATTAATATAAGTATGCAATGACTTACGCCCAAGTCCAGACTTCGACTCCTGGCTGACGAGATATTCTTGGGAAGGACTCCTCATATTCTTTTACCCCTTTCTGAAATGTCCATAACGAATGAGTGTTGAATCCTTATTAAAAGAGATAACTAAAAGTTTCGATACTCCTTTTTAAATTCAGAATGTTCAAAAACGATAGTTCATATGTTAGCGGCAAACCTTTTCAAAATAAAAGCTTAAACAGTTTTGATTACATCTTTAATAACTTATCGTGCAATTATAATTATTTTCCTGCAGAAAGGCTTAAAAAATTTCACGATATCAAGCTTTACCGTGCCTGGAATAGTTTAAAAAACATGCAAAGTCATGGAATAGTTAAAAAAATGCAATCATCAATCAGCGCAACGTAGCAACCAATATCTCGTATAATAAAAGCCTCAACAAGCTCGAGACAATGTGTGAAAATGATTTTTTTGTGAACAGCAAATATTTCTTTCCTCTAATTTTTTAAATGCTCTATGAATGTTATAATGAGTAAAGACATGTCCTCTAAATTATATTGTTTGCATAGACCTCGGTTCTTTGATTTGAAAAGAGACTGTAATTCCGATAGCTTTAAGATGAAATTTGTTTTGTTTCCTTATTTTTTACTATTCACTTAAGTTTTCCCAAATTGGACTTAAAGTTAGCCATTGGTTTCTTTCCTGATTGAGAAGCGTTGCCATCGAGCGTTTAGAATACAAATACATTACGGAATTTTCATTACGCGAGAGATTTTCTACAAATTTATTCATTTTTCTGGAAGCGTTACTTCCCTCAAAACCTTATATCAAAGCCTAACCGTTTCGACGTATTTTTAACTTAAATGTATTTCATGGAAATGAAGCGCTATTTGGTGAGTGATTTTATTTCGTCGGAAGCTAACGGACAAATTAGAACTATCTTCATTCGAAGTAGATTAGAGTAAAAGAAATCAATTCGAGTGATATTTGGTGGAACTTCATTTTTCAAAAACACCAAAAATAAAACACAACACACTTGTACTAATTCCACAAATTTAATATAACTGTTAACCGGTTTTGGTGTCACAGCACCGTTTACGTTACGTGTTTACGTTGGTTACGTGTTTACGTTGGTCGTACGGCCCGCAATGTTAGAATAAGGGTGGATGAGCACAAAAGATATTTTAACAATCTTTCTAATTCATCACATTTCGCCGATCATATGATTAACAACGATCATTTTTCCGACTTCTCCCCCCGTATTTTAAACCATGGACGTAAAGGTACCAAATTAGACCGTCTAGAAGAGTTTTACGTACGCCTTCACCAAATTTACTCCATTCCTTTAGCTAACGAGTTTTTTTTTCTAACAGCCAGTCCCCACTCTTCAAGACTCTTTTCCCCCATTTGCCCTCCCCTTCGTGATGCAACTTTGTATTCTTTTTACCCCCTCTTACCCCCCCTTCTTTTGGTTTCTCGTATATATGTTCTTGCTCTTTGATTTTATTTCTTGTTCTGAGGATGGTGCTGTGACTCCGAAACCGGTAAACAGTTGCATTAAAAATTTTGTGGAATTAGTACAAGTGTGTTTGTGTTTTAATTTTGGTGTTTTTTAGATTAGAGTAGCCTTTGAAAACTACTCAGCTGGTCAACTGACAAGATTTAATCGCCAATTTAATCTTTCAGTAGTAAAACCACATCATCCTTCTCTACCTCCTGGTAAAATTCGTTTGATTAATTCGATATAAATGTAAATTATTTATCGACATATATCTGATACTTGAATTGTAAATATTTTGTATCGTATCCGCTGCTGCTGAGCGAAATGTATTCAACAGAACTGAATTTTTTCACATTTTAATTAATGTATCAGAGTAAATCTGTTTGAATTTTATGAGTTTTTCGGAAATGAATCTTAAATTTCCCTGGTGTATATCTGAATAAATCGCTCGTACAAAAATAATTTATTCCTTTTCAATGTTTTTAAGGTATAAATTTGGCGCGAAATGGATACTGTGGCTCAGATCAACAGTCATATCGTGAGCTTCTTGTGAGAATAAAAGTGTACACTCGGGGTTTCGTAACTTGAGTGCCCGTATAAGAAAATTGAAAGATCTCAAAATGAAGGGTTTCGATGAATAAGTATATATTGTTATTTAAGTGTCCTAGAAGCAGTCGTTTAAGCTAAATTCCCCTTTTATTTAATTTTGTTGCTTTTGTTTAATTTAAATTTCACATCTTTCAAGACTAAGCCGTGGTAATTGGTAATCCAATTAAAGCAAAATGGGGTACAGGAAGCAAATGGTTGGAACCACATTACATCATCGCACACATCGTGAAGACAATCTGTGGCTCACTGAAAAGGGCACTACGGTTGAATCACTGAAAGTCACGCCCTGTCAAGTCATCTCACTTTACAACTAACTAACTTTGGATTGAGGATTACTAAGCAATAGTGAAGCGCTATCAGTCACATAAAATCCAAACTCTTTCATTGAATTAATATTCGGTTCACTCCGTCAGATTGAAATTGAAGATATATGATCTAAAATTTCTTGTAAAATCAAATCCTTTCAGATTTGAAGTCTTTTTTTTCCTAATACCAAGCGTTGTATGCCTCCCCTGAAGCAGAAATAAGTTTGTCTCGTGCACGATAAGTTTACGGGACGATAAAATTCTCTTTAATTTATTATTCTTCGTTTTGTTTATTGCTTAGAAAGCTACTGAGGTACGACGAAATCTCAGAAAAGTGTCACTCGTAGGGTCATTTCACTGGAATGAACTCTAATGAAATGGTAGAACGCTGTGCAAAGAAAGGTTAAACTACCTCACTCCTCGTCTTCCTTAGTATACCACATTCCCTCACCAACATTTGAAAGGTAATCTAGAAGGGAGTCTCCAACTGGAATCCAAGCTTACGCAGAGATTATGATGTGAGATATAGTATATTATTAGAGAAAATTCATAATTGTGAAATCATGTAGTGTATATTCTGGTAATAATTCATAACGCATCACATCTTGGAATACATAATCCTGTGGGACGATGGTCAAGAAAATTCTACTAGAAGTTGGCGATGAAAGTATAGCGTGTTAATTTCTACCGTTTACTGTAACTGGTGATTAATGATATTAGTTATCAGTTACGATGAACACAAGAAGTGCTTTTATTTATATTTTATTTGCAATTTTTTCGAAGCGTATAAGTATATAACTTCGGAGTATACATGATTATTTTCACTCGATCAGTGATTGTTTCGTGTGAAAAACCCTCAAAATGGAATTGTAAAAACTTTTCGTAAAATATAATCGCAGAGTATTTTTCTCCTCTTGGAAAACTTATTTCTTGGAAATATTCTTTCCTTCTTTGATTAAGTTTCTCCGGAGTATCCCCTCCCTCTTCTCGATGGCGTGCAATGAATTTTAAACACGATGGCGTTTTTCAAAAATCAGTTTAACATTTCTCCCACTCTCCTCTTCATTTGATCAATGCATAACTCGTTCTGAATATGAAATGAAGATGAGTTATTTGCATGGGAGGAGACTTCGATTTCAAAACTGTGAAAATGTATCTTATTAGATTTAATCTGGTGCCATTGCTTGGGATGTATAATTCCACGAATTATTATTTTAATTTCGCAAGTTAAGATTGGAACAGTTGCAGAAATTGTCGATATTCACTAAATGCTGCGTTATGCGTCCAATGCTGACTATATTTAAAAATTGGTTTTCCGTTAATCTCATTTGGTAAAATTTTAAAGTTTCCCACTATGATTGTGTAGTAATATCATCCGTAAGAATATGGCCCTTTAGGATTTTAAGAGTTCAAAATGTATTCGACCTTTAGATATTCCCGAGGAGCGAAAATTCCACGGCTCCATTATCTCTGGATAATTTCGGGTAAAGATTTTCGGCTTCATTGCTTCGCTGCAATTTCGGCAGTAACGTTAAAAAGTTTGCTTCGCTCAGCGTATCGCTTGAAATTTCTCCGTCGCATAATCCAGGAAAAAAGAAAGCTTACTCATTTAGCTCGAGAAGTGCCACTCTGTCGAGGGTGATTTGATCAGCGCGTCATCTCTGTATAATCTCGCCTGCCTTTCTCAATTAGAGGCCTCTCCTTGAAGGACTCCTGCGCACGCGCAGAACGACGGGAAAAAGACGGGAAGAAATGGCGCGATTCCAGGCCGTCCAAATAAATTAGTTTAGGCCCTCCGCGGGAGCAAGTCAACCCGATCTGACGCCTCCGTGATGTTTCCAAGCAACGGTTGCTATGGCCCCCGTGGCTTTTATTTATGCATCCCACGACCGTTTTTCTTAATTCAGAAGTTGGTCGGAGGAGAAACGGCGAGTGCGGGAGAAGAAAGATGATTTAAGATATTCGTAACGGTTGGAAGTTGCCGTTTTGGCGGTCGAATTTCGATTACTAAAGTTGCGCTGTCCTTTAAGAATGTACACTTTCTTCCATTGATTGAACTCAAATGTGAAAGCGGTGGTTCCCCAAAATAACAGGTATACTTTTGTATATCAGGGAAGTAACTTTGTAACCTATTGTGGATCTCGAATTCATCGACCATACACACACATTACTTAGCAAATTCGAGAAGCTTCTAAATAATAAAAGTCGTTCTTATCGTAATCATAAAAGTCGTTAATAAGCAAAGTGCTGTTGTTAGTCTTTTGTAAACAAACGGCGGGACAAACCTGTATAATATTTGCTGTTTATATTATTTTGAAACTGTCCCAAAATCTAGAGTTAGCTTGTGGAACAATTTTTCTTGCTTAGGATTTTTTTCAATATGGTCTGCACACTTCCAATTCAACTTCATTAATGAACTGATTCTGTTAACAGCAAATCAAAACCGGATCCCATTGGATGGCAAAATATTTACCTGGCTTCCAATCGCCTTTTATTCTTGGTCAATGAGCTTAGGTAAATTTACTGGAACACATAATATTTGCTTAGAAACATTAGGCTGTACAATCAACATCCAAGATTATGTATTATGAGACCCATCGGCTGCTTCAACCGATCCTACAGTTGATATAAAATAAATGAAAACGTATTGGTTTGAAATTTCCTCCTCACCCCGAGCTATATCTAGAGGGGGGAACAATCGAATGGAAACAATCGAATAATTCGATTGTTTGCTTCAATCGAATTATTCGAATTCGAATAAACCGTTCGATTTTCCACTCTATCCTAACCATTGGGCCTCACTCGTTCATTTGTTCGGTCACGCGGTTGCTAAGCACCTTGGTGCGGCTACTTCGGTGGAGAGAATAAATATGAAGCTAATATAAAATAATTCTATGTAATTGAAAACTTAATTATTATAATATAATGACAGAGACCTTTAGCTTTTATGATTATTATTATATGGTAATGTTTACATAAACTCTCTCTCAAAAATTCCACCAATGAGACATCAGAACGGTTCAAACATTCAAAAGAGCGAGATTACCAGATAAAGCGTGATTGTCTCAATTTAAAAATTCAGCTCGCAACCATTCTTCGCAAAAACGAAGTATATTTGCAAAGAATCTGAATCTCAAATAAATGCAGTTTCTTCATCGATGAGCTTGAGGTTAAATTTATCTAATTTCCTAGCGGGAAGCAAAAGTAAGTAAATTCGTCGATGTAACGGTGATAATTATATTAACTTCTGCTAATGTTGATCTATCTAGTTTATGAGATAGTGACATCGGAATAAACTGTGTCATCTTGAAATAATGCTATCATTGTTTTTACGAAAAGATTTTAAAATTGACGTTGAATATGTCATAAAAGTAATACTCGCTTTGTTTTATCATTGTGAGCATATGTGATTAAAATAATGACGTTATGTTGAGTTTTAAATAGCCTATCAGAAGTTAGATTGCCACTAGTGTTATTTATATGTACAATATTATCTAACAGGTACTCAATAGCATAGCAGAAGATAAAGATGTAGGCTTCTTGTGTTAGGAATGCAGAGGAGCTCTAGGCTGAAAACTTCCGGAATTGTATAGAATATTACTCTTAAAAAGGTAAAAATAAATATTTTTATGTTAAGTTTGTCATTTTGGTGCGTAAATCTCAAAGATAATGATCAGATATCGATCCCAGCTTCATATTGAAGGACTAAAACGGTTAACTTATGATTAGTGCAATAAGGAAAGTGTAGTAGCTTCTGAAGGGGTAGGTTATCCAAAATCCACAGCAGACTTTTTTAACATCCAAGGGAGGCAATAAAGAATTCTTCACTGGCTCAAGATGCAATATATAGAATTAAAAATTCAATATTTAGAATTGCTAGTTATACTCAGAGCTTATGTTTTTTGGTTATGTGTGGTGCTATCACATTTTGCTGCTTAGTTGAAAACGTTAAGCTTACTTTGAGCTATGACAGTTATTGTGGTTTGTTACCTCTCTGCGGGATTTCAACTCTTCATGCTGGAGTGGATTAAGTTGTATTGAAGATATTGGCGATGAAAGTATATCTGTAGAAAGGTTATTTCCAAGTTAGCAGCCTACTTAAAATGATTATCAAAGATCTCACAATTGTTTGTGAAGGTTCATTTAGTATCCTTCTTTGCAAAAAAAATAAATCCTATAATGGAAATACTATTAAAAGTATTAGTATTTTTGTTATTCCATCAAATATTAATTCAGAAATACGTTTGAATCCCATCGAAGCCATATTTGTTGCAATGTATGTATCTAAATGGAGGTACTATCTGTGCGTATCTTTACCAAACTAAGGTATCAACGTTTGTTAAAGTCTTCTTGTTTTTTACTCATTTAACTGTGAAAATTGTACTCAATTTCAATAACGATATTCTTTTTCTCTTTTAAATTTATCGTGCTCTTCGGATATTAAAACAAATGTGAATGTTTATAAACAATATGTTCGATTAGTTGAGGTAGAATGTGCTGATATTGATATGCTTTTTGTGCAGTATATTGATCAAAATATATTATACTATATTGTATAGATGGGTCCTATAACAGTACGTACTAGATATAACCGTCTGTTATTTTCTACCCTTAGCATGGTCGAAATCAATGTTTAAGACCATCAGAATGTTTTAATGTGATTACCGATTTTCTGGTAGCGTTCATAATTTCGTAAAATGTATTTCTTGTTGTGTAGTGAAAAATGTTGAATAGCAAATTTCAGTTATTGAATAAGATCAAAGCAGACGCGGGATCTACTGAGATGCACGATTTAGGAGTCGGGAGAGAGATTCGAAACACGGTTAAACGGATAGTAATAGGCTTTTTTACGTTTTGCCTACTTTGCATTTCGTTTAGCTGTCATATTCCTGGATATACAAATGGCAAATCTGTAGTATTGCGCACACACTATAAATGTTGCATTAACTTTAGACATTTAAGGGTATTTATAATCATGCTTATTTTTGTGTTTTCCTTTCAAGATTTTCATTCTTTTGAATTCTGATACTTCGCTCCATGTATCAGTGGATACGATGTGATTAACATTCTCGATTTCTTTTATATTTTTTTGCGTCGATACCTTCTAAATCTGCATTTTCATTTGGCCATAAGACTAAAACGTGCACAAGTATGCTTGCTCAAAGGAGAGCCACTTGCTCATCATATTTCTTATCTCTTGGGTCTATGCCGTTGAAATTCTATTTCATATGGCTGTATGTCAATTTATGTAATCTCCTTTCTTCTTTGTCCCACAGAAACATAATTCGAACTGCTTAAATACCATTGGATGGATGCTTAAAAAAAGCTTAAAATGCTTTTCAAAGAAAGTAGTTTCGTCGTCCCATCCCTCTTATCTTAATCTATTTAAAGCAGAGCGATCTTCTGCACATGACTTACTCAATTCTTTCTTTTCAGGTAAGACTGTCTTCGACGAATCAATTGGTCCATAGACTATGAGTAATGCTATTCTGTTTTATCTGTTCGGTTGTCCGTAATCTCCATAGTGATTTTTACATCATTCACTGACTTATTTAATTTTTAATTGTGATAGCAGAAGTACTCGTTGATTCTCAAAGGGGTGGTAGTAAAAGATATGTAACGTACGGAATCTTCAGTTTGTAAAAGTACAGAATCTTCAAGTGTAAGCGCAAAAGCAACATAAAGAAATAGTTTCCAGGACGGATTAGTGGACTTTCGTAAATTTTTTGTTAACAACCTCAAATTTTCTTGGAATTTTTCGTTTATTCCATCGCTGTTCTCGCAAATCCGAATCAAAAGCAATATTCCACGACTAAAATAAAAATCTTCATTCAATTTCCTTCCTTTTAATACTTGTATCGACATCGTGCGACTTCTGTTATTAATGTAATTTTGTAAAAGAAACAAACCCTGCGTGCGATAAAAATTAGATTTACGTGCAAACCTTATGGAGATCTATCTTAATCATCCTGGTTCGAACCCAGCAGAATTGGTGAATAAATTTTATCCTTATGGGCAGCTTTGGGTCCTGAGAAACACGTGTGACAAATTTGGTCAAATTTGGACCAATAGTTTGGACGCCTATAGCTGTGACGTACTGACGGACGCAGTGACCAAGGATTAACGTATTATAGATGTTGTCTACTTTCGCGAAATTTTGTTGGTTTTGCTCAGTATATGGTACTATTTTTGTATACAAAGGTTTTGCGATTAAGAATTCGTGTCACTCCTGTGATATCTTTAACTTATTACTGAATCCAATTGCCAGTCAACATTCTTGAAATTCGACTTATTTCTTGATAATAATTGAGTGTTTTTCCGTTTTATTTATTTAGTAATTGCTTATCTGTATCTGCATATAGCTATTGTGAGGTTTTATAGCACAAATAACGGGACAAAAGTAATTCAATATTGTGTAATAATCATGTTTACTCCATTAGATACAAGCAATGTTGTTTTATTTCCTTAATTGATTGTTTTACCTTCTATATTTACAGTTATAGTTGCAGCAAAATTAGTTTTAAAGATGTAATGGACTTGTTAAGTTAGTGAAGTTTTTAATGTTTGTAACTGCATACTCGATTTTATTATTGAGACTTATTGAATAGCTTTCTATCATATTAATCGTTAAAACTTTAAAATTTTTAATTCATTTAAATTATGTTTTATAAATTTTCATGAAAAAAAAATTTACCGAATCTGCTTGTTTGTGGTTTAGCCTAATAGTAGATGTAGTAGTTTATCGATTGTAAACATTTCTGAGCTGAGGAACGAATCTAGCCTACTATTCTCTACTCTTTGAAATATTCAAAAGTACTTTCATAATTCCCCATAAGTATTGCCTTGCAAAAAATACTATTTATAATAATTCAAGCCTGTGTGTTTGAATCATTTTAATTTTGCTTTCAGCTTTTATTACTAAAGAATATGCATTCAGGAACTGTAATGTTACTATGTTACTATGAAAATGAATGAACTTTATAATTTCATCGTATCAAATGTATCACGTGATAAGTGATTGATTTGATTTGTTAATTCACTGACGAACGACCCTAATTATGTTGATTTTGGTCCTCTATTATATTCGTAAGAATATTTCGCTCAGGGTGGAGACGACATCGATAGGGGAGAATTAGGAAAACATTTCTAAAGACATGAAGTTGAAAATGAGAGTCGAATCGAAAGAGATTCGTTAGCCGAAGGCGTTCGGAACGAGAGATCCTCAGATTTCCTGAAAATGGTGGTTTTATTAGACCCTCCGGACATGGGGATTCCATCTTTTCATCATTCTCTCCTTCATTGTTCCATTGAGGAATCGCTGTGGCTTTCAACACAATCGACGAAAGAGATCCCATTGATTGACTTCCCATCTCCTGCTCTTTTTGGCAAATACCTCTCTTCATCTACTATTCAAACCAATTGAAAAGAGTCATTGTCTTAGTAAACCATAAAAGCCGAGCGTTTAAAAAAGCACGGCGTGTGATGGAAGTGCAAAATAAAATAAGTTAAATTGATTTTTCCATGCTTTTTTCCTCTTCCATGACTGGATATGCTTTAGTGTTAGTTCTTCAATGTCAGGAGTTTTGTTTTAGAATTCGGTGAAATTTTATCCTATTAAAAAGTAACAAATATTAAATTTCTGAAGAATTGAAATAAGTTTGAACGCAGAGTAAAGAATCTTTTTAAGTGGTACTTTGGAGTTGAGAAACAGAAATGCGATTTATTCACTGAGATGAAGAGAAAACTGAAATTTGAGTAACAATAGATCGATGGAAAATATATTTATATATTAGTCTATTAATTATCATGTAAAGGCGCTTCCAGATAACAGTTAGTACTTCCTCTCTTTAAATTAAGCTTGTTATAGTTTCAGGTACAATCCAGCGAATAGCTAAATGAAGTTGTTTCAGAATTTAGACGATGCAGAAGCTGCTTAATTTCTCCCGATCTATTAGAAAATGGCTCAATAAAACAATATTAAACGTTAATTTGGTGGACCGCATTCAACACATGCAGCACCTCGTGTTTCTCTCTAATATAAGAAATATCGCCCATTATACATTGGGAAGGGCCTTTAATGGTCCCGATAATAAACGCGGCAATTTGGAGAAAATAAAAGGTCAGCTGGTGATGAAAGTAGCAGCTGCTGCCCTCTGCTGGAAGATGCGGTTTTACGGGTGTGGACGGATGGCCGTTAACCGCTGTGCCTTACGTCGACACGCTGTTTATGGCTTCCACACTCAAATTGGATTCAAACGAAAGCGCTCCTCGTTTCGATTTGATCTCCTTTTTAATAAATATCGACGACCTACTTGAAAATAAATCGGATTAGGTAAAATCTGCATTTATGTTGCTCGTTCGATCTTCAGAAGAGACGCGATAACCGATACTTGTGATGGAAAAGAATCCACTGTTTCGCTACGACCCGGAATTTATCAGACTGCATTCATGTTGGAAGGTTGGCTCATCGCTCCCGACTGAATTTGATCCGCTTCCTCAGGAGCTGCACATGATGCACCCGCCGGACAGCTTTACCAAAGGCTTTATCCACTTGACTAACCAAATCCTTTTATTCCCTTTATAACGTTGACTCCGCAGACAAATGAAGTAACTGAAAATCAAATCAAGAACCAAGTTCTCTCGAACCAAGAAAAACTGGGGGTTGAACTGTTGAGCCTCGACTACCTCGATGACCTTTCTGTCGCAAGATTCTTCTTCTTCTGTTCCTCTCTCCCATTGCTTTCGCTCTTCGGAATGAAAATAATGGAATTTTCGGTTCTCCGTGTCCAAATTCGCTTCGGAGGGCGTTCTAACGGACGCCCCGCCATTAGGAGCAGAATTGTTTTGGCTGCGACGGTCCTCTTTCCGTCAACATTCATCCAATACCTTTTGCGTGGGTTACGTATCAATGGTTCGGTTTATGGCGGGCGGAGGAGCACCTGCAGGGACGCCCACCTGGGCAGACTGCCGAGGAGCGTCTGTAATTGTCTCAGAAGCAAATGCAGCAATACATTTTCCGCGAATTATACGCGACAGCAACCATATTGGTGCATTGAGATCATGCTTTCCATTCCAAACACCGGAAGACAATTTTTTGCGTGCGGTAAGATGAGTTAAGACGACGTGATTTATAAAATGTTTAATGGTTTTATTCCTTACTTCATCTGATAAATTTCAGTAAATTCACTCAAAAATTTCGAATGGATTAAAAATACTAAGGACCTTATAAATAGCTAGTACTTTTTTCGATTTTTAATTAACTGATAAATAAATTACATAACATATAATTCCTCCTTATTAGTTGAATTAATGAACTTAAAAATAAAATATTGTGAGGAGATAGAGGTTATGCGTAAATCCACCACAGGACGAATATTGAATACTTTTCCATAGTGAAATGTCGAAAATTTATAATTACTCATTTGGTGTCCAAATGAACTGAGGTCCACAAAGATATCATTACATTCAATGTCGAGTTAAAAGATAGAAACTAAACCTTTCACTCGAAAATATTTCTATATTCTTGCTATTCCAGAGAGGGTATTGTCTAGTATGGGAAATTTTCTTCGAGGATCATAAAGTTATTTAACATTGATTAGCTAATAACGTGAGATTCGAGTTTGAAAAATCGTGTAAACCGTATCTCAAGGGTTTCTTTCTGTGATCTGGTGCAAAGTGTGTTCGTGAAGGCTTTTCCTCCGTCATTTCCCTCCATCTAATCACTTTTGCGTGAGTGGAACTACCACACTTCTAGGGAGTGTGTCACGAATGCACTTACTAAGGGCGTTCAAAAAGTTTCCGGAATCAAACTTTACCCTCTGAGATAATTCCAAACTAAAGAAAACCTTCGGAGAGGGAGCACTTCAAGTATATCTATAAAAATATACTTGCTTTCGATCAAGAGACGTTGGGACAACCTTTCGCGAAACAATATTAGTCGAAATTTTCGCTTTCCATTCATATGTTAAGTAATCATTTATTTATACTCTTAACCAATGGTGGCCTACAGTAATTTCAACGAGACGAGTCTGTTTTGATAACCCTGTATTACTAGTAATATTTAAAAAAACAAATCGCTAGAATTCTCAGGATAAATAGCGTGAGATGGAGGATTACGTATTTTAATTATATTATGTAACGGGAAAAATTCAACAGCTGCACCAAATTATCGATTTATTAAATCTCTCAAAAAATGACAAGATATTTAAAATTAATTTTTGGCACAATGTTTACTTACTCATAAATTATAATGCGCCGATTATTACAAGGATCTAAACCGCTGATAATTCCATCGCCTCACTCCGAAATCCTTTATGAATCTTCATAGGCGGCAAATACTGTCCGAATAGAATGGCGGAATTTCTTTTTTCTACGCAGATTTTTTTCTGTGCGTTTTTTTATTCGCAAACTCAAAACAATTTCATGTTTTTACTCATTAAATCTTAACCGTACTGGAAATATGAATATTTTTACGAAATATTTCTCATTCGTGCGTTATTGCTGGCGAACCGAGGATACCTGGGTATTTACTGTTTTCTTTGATTTTCGATAAAGTTATATGAGTGAATTAAGTTCGGAAAATCCAGAACAGTCTCGAGACTATTTTGATGCTGACGCAATGGAGTGCTTCCAAGAGAGAAGTCCTTGGATAGCCGAGTCGGGAGCTAATTCGCCTTTACCGAAAGCGACATCTTAGGTAATGTCGCATATGTGGGACCCCAACGAGAAACGAACCCTGGACCACACTCACCGAAGGTCAACGCGCTATCAACTGGTTTATCAAGGAACTACGAAACGCACTATTCAGTCCTACTGTGATAAGCCGCTGAGGAATCAATGATGCTGAGAAATTCCATTTATAGTGGAAAATTTATGGAACGATGTATAAATTGTTATTCTTGTGTCGGAAGTAAGTTAAGTGTGGGATTTGGTGAGGAAAGCAAAAGGGAAAACTAAAACTTTCAGTCCCTCAAATATTTTCCCTCTCCAAAGTTATTCGTAGTTCAAAGTCCGCAAAGTAAGAATCAAATCCAGGCAGATGCAAGAAGCTGCAAGGGAGCATTATGGAAAATAAAAAAATACGCTTTCGCAAAAACTATGTGTTTTCATAATTAATGACCTGATTTCTTTGTAGAAAGACAATCGTAGTGGATAATCGTGAAAAGTAAGAATGCACTATTTTCATAACCATTTTCCTTGATATTATGCCTATCTCTTTCTTCTTTCTTCGGAAAGAGATAATAATAATAATAATATTAATAATAATAATAATAATAAATAAAGACGATTTATTATTATTATTATTATATATCTTTCCGAACCACCCTTCCCGCGCGATTTCATATTGCTCTCCCTTTAATCGGAAGAAATCCAACGAACACCGCGATGAGGTTACCGATGTAGAAATGTGCTTTCGACCTTCGCCCACTTGCGGTCTCCCTTAATTCAGCACATCTCCTCCTGCGGCTCACTAATTAACAAACTAATGGAGATCGAACTCCCATCATGCAAATAGGTTACGAGCGTTCGATTCCCAGCGGACTCCTTTAAACGGACCTCTCCTTACCCCCCCAACTGTCACCACAGCAACTGCTAATCGCCAGGCGCTGGACCACATCTGCAACGGAACAGGACTTGAGCCTTAAAAGGCCTCGATTAGGACGGTGCAATGCTAAGAAAGGGAGGCCTCTGGTAAGTGCTTCCGCTAATTTATTACGACTTAAATAAATTCATCGACGCCACACTCTAGCTTTTACTGTAATAAGCAAGTTCTGCGGAGAAGCGATGAAATGCTGATGCGAATCGAATATTTGGCGGGGAAAATGAAGAGTGATGATGCTTGGGAGTAGTCTAGAAAATACGTCTCTTGTGAACTCAATATTTGCTATAATAATTTGAAATAACCTCATTAAAGTAAACTTAGATTCCCCTGTATCCCGTATAAACTCGTCCCAGGTACGGTTAATAAAGGTAACATCACCGAATAAACAATCAATTAAATTAAAAACTGGGATAATTTAATGCTTACAAAAGACACCACGATAAATCTGAAAGTTCTGCCAATGAAAGAGTATGAAAAACGGGCGAATAAGTTCAAGATTTGAAAAGATAGCGGGTTACAAGTTAATTAGATTTCATGGCAATATCATATACGCGATTTCATGGCTATATCATTTACGCCCACACTTAGTTGTAAACTACCAATTACTCCGATTAAAATAGAATTTAAATGGATAAAGAGCACTGCACTGGTACAGCAAGCAGTTTTGTGTGTACTTCAACGTCCTTATTTTGCATCGGTTTTCGTATAGTTCTCATCGAGAGATGACCTTCCTTTGTCGTTGTTTGGTTGCCATGGAGTAGGAATAATAGTTTTTGGTTACATGAATAAAATGATGTTTGGATAGAATTGTGTATTTCTGGAGCGAATCTGTCCCTTCGAAGCATCTATGAGATAGTTACAGTCATCCCCTCTTTTGAAATGTTCCCCCCGCATATAGACATGGTAACTAAGTAGTAAGGGACATTTCTATGTTTACAAAAATTATTAAGTGTTACTGCCTTCGTGTGGATACCCTGAAGAAATATCCTATTGAGCAAATCTCATTTGCGTTTATATTGCGGCGCATTAGCAGTTGTTTTAAGATGTGTACTCACAGAAAATCGTGAGTTTCCTTATGGATGAAGCAGCTTCGGACGGGTGAATTTCTCACTGAATCTTTCGCTTTCTATTGCGAACTCTCAATCGAAAAGGAAATTCGAGTGCAGCGACACTTTCCGCCGTCGTTAATGACAGGAAACGAGGCCATCGCAACAATGCTCTAACTAATTAAAATGTGACGTAAGGGTTTCTAGGAAACATCGCCGTCCCTTTGCAAAGCAGGATTGTGTAGGAGGCTAATGAAGCAGTCGCTTCAATCAGAGGTCTCGGTTCGTCTCTCTGCAAGAATTCGCTCAGTCGTTGAGATTGTAATGGAATAGAATGCTATCATTCACTGCAGGTGATTACGTTGGCAAAGTTGCTTAAATAATTGTATTTTTGCTGAGTTGTATGTATGATTATTTGTTTATGAGATCGTATTTTTGTTACTTTAAGACGTCTCATCGGCACCATTTGATTCCACTTTAGTTACTTTTGCTGTTGGTACTGCTGTATTGTTTTCTTTTAACGTCAACGTGCTTTATTTATAAATTGCCACTGTTTTGTGATTTACACCGAATAATTTTAAAGTCCCATATATTTATTAAACTCAGTAAATAACCTTAAATCATGGATATAGAAATTCAGTATACGTTTAGGACTAATGTTGTCGCACAGAATACGACCATTGAGTTCATATTATAAAATTCCATAGTCAACCAGGGTAGAGTATACGGCACCAGAATTCTTCATTTTGCGATCCCTGGAGCTGAAGGAATCACAGTCTCGTCATAATTCATCAGCTTTTCAGTTAAATTCTTAATCGCGCTCTTTCGTAATCCTTGACAGTGGCGTCGGCGTATTTTTGGGGATTTCAGAGTAAAAAGAGTTATGTCGGAAGAAGGCGATCCAAAAAGAAATAACTCATATTCTCTCTAGTAGTGGAAAGTAGTGTTAAAGTTGTGATTGTTTTGTTAGTTTTAGTTTAGAAAACATACGATAAGTGTAATTTGGTATTTTTTGTCCGACAGTTAGACGAAACAAGCAATCACTCGTTTTCATCCCGAATAGGATCTAAATAAATGACTACGTATAATCCGTGTAATATTTTTAATTTCACTGATCAAACATTGCTTCATTCCAGAAGTTCTTCTTAAAACTGTTACCAACGTTTGCCTTTGCCAATCTTTGTTTCTTGTTGCATTGAAATGTTTTAAGACATTGAATTGCATAGTTCTGTTATATCGAATTTACCTCAATTCTTTATTTCTGTATCATTTTTCTCGAAGCCTTGCATTTTTCATTTCGCGTCCTGCCCCATGTATTTTGCATATTTCTTATCCCCTTCACGGTGTTCCTGCTGAGTATACATTTTTTATGTACAAAATAAACCCTTTTTTAATCCTCTGAATAAACTTTTTATTTTTCCGCTTCCACATTTTATCAACCGTACATGTTTTCTTATTATATTAATAGATATCGGATATCCGATTATTTAATTATTTTCAACTCCTGAGGCACTGTTTAATTTATGTGGATATAATCAAGATTCCATTTCAATAAATAAGTTGCATAATTTCGCAATTAGGGTTATTATTGAAATTAATATTGTATTTGAGAAAATCCTCGACTTTTAAATTTCTCTTTTAATGAAATTCTTATGAGTTACACTAAAGAGGATTATGACTGAAATTGATTTATTTTTATCTAGAAAATATTTGACTCTGCATATTGAGGAGTGTGTAACATATAGACGGAAATGAAAAATCCTAGATGACCCAGATCTCTTCCCATTCTATTTGCGATGCTCTCAGAACTGAAAATACTCATTTTGTTCCGACTCCCTTCCTTGGAAGTGAAAGACCTGCATTCGAATCCCACCAACGCAGACTTATATTGGTTAATCATATTGCTTTCTTCTTTATACATTTCTATGTACGAATAGGTAATTTCTAACCCAGTAAAAAAAGATTTATCATAGAAATCGATGCCACATCTAATTTAATCATGCAATATAATGAAATGGTTTTCATATAGATTGATGATTAGTTTTTAATACCGAAGTCACATACAGATATAAGTATATGTATGGATTGTCCGTGAATTTCGTTAGTCCTAGATTATGAGTTGTCGTTTGGATCGCATGGACCTGCATCAAACTATCGATAAGCATTCTCAATTTTTGGCGATTTCGCATCGGAGTCAACTCTTTGCTCAAATAATTAACAAGTAGTTGATTTTAGCTCAGCCCCAATTTTTAATCCCGAAGTCTATTTGCTGCGGATGTTGACTGAATACTAATCGTTATCTAATCAAAAATCGCGATTAAGATCTTATATTTTCGGTGCGGTCGTTATCGTCTATTTATCAAACCGTGTCCTCGCTTAATGTCCTCCATTATTATTATTCGATAGCGCTATTTAGATTGCGTTTGTTTTTTTCGGATGATGAAGAGATGCCGAACGCAGATAAAATCGTCTGCCGTTCGAAAAATGTTTGCGAATTTTATTCGCCAAAATTAAATCTCGTTCGGGATTATTGGATGATGAAACCGATAGATGGGAGTAATATAGTACCCTTGTCGCTACAAATAGAGCAGAACGGTAGCAATCTGTCCCGCTTTTAATTAAAAGTGTCCTCGACCCGTCAAACCGCGTCATTTTTAACGCCGCCGATCAACAAAAAAGAATCCATTTTATTCGCGTCACGCGTCGCTATGGGAACGTTTAAAGCGATGGAAATATATATTAGGAATGTTGACCGATTCCGTGACCACTTCAATTAATGGCTTCCGTGACAATCGGTGGAAGACAAGTGCGCACTCTGTCGACGCTCGGGTAAACTAGCTTCGCTTCGCCGCGCTCCCCTCGCTTGTTTACTCGCGGGGGCCCCGGGGGCCCGCGAGTTTGGTTTACGACGCGTGCCGCCCTTTCTTGTGCGCGCCCCGTTCGTCAATTGTTATTCTTCCTTTCTCTGGCGGACGATGGCTTTCCCACGAGGTCCGCTTTTGTTTCGCTTCGTTTTTATTTCGGCGGGCCGTGCTCGTCTTTTGTTTGATCTTATTTTATTATCTCTTCGAACAATAGATATTCCCGTTCGGTAAATTGGCGGCCTCCGATGCAGCCTTTTCGCCTAATATCACTGCGTCATGGTGAATATGCTCTAATAACTTGACTGTCTCGGCTCGTACGAGCACAGTGACGTCAGAGATGCAACGCCTATAAAAAACGGGAACGTTTCATAAAACTACGACCTTATCGGGACCTCATTCGAGAAAACATGAACGAAGCCTGGGAAAACCACGTGGTCGCGAATTTTGTATATCACCACATATCCACAACAGACAATGCGATTTTAGTAATTGTCGATGTTCAGGGCTGATAATGGACATTCTATTCGTGGTCCAGCGTTCATCTGCTCCGATTCGCAATTTGACTTTTGCTAATTAAATGCGACATTATACCGCACAGATCGCAGAAACATTGGCAATACTCTTTCAACCGGTAGTTCGAGCTCATGCTTTAATTCCGTTCGACTCTGCATTACTTTCCAATTGCCACAATGAACTGCTGTACCTCAAAAAAACATTTTTAATACCCAATAATTTAGACAAACTAATGACTTAACTTCACAGTTTTTTTATTAGCATCCTTTGTTTCATTTTCGTAATGTAAGTAAATTAATGAATCAAACTGTACTAGATCAGGAAGAATAGTTAATGGATACACAGACTATGTAATATTTTCGAAGGAGCTTTATAGGACTATAGGAATACTATAATAGTACATGGATTATAGTATCAAACTGTATATATTTCAACGTCGCGAGCATCATTATCTTCCAAAAACCTTGGGCAGGGTCACACTAGACGAGGAACGAGGGAGTCTAGTTCTAGCCACGTGTTGTCCACTATGACATTAACATTTTGAAACCATTAAGCATCACTCATGTCTCTCGCGCTGTCGTTAAGGTAATCAGCCCAGTTGGAAAATCAACCCCATTAGTTCCTCTTAGAGAGAGGAATGAGGTTTACTGAGGAAGATGTGTTCTGTGCTTTCCTCACCAAGCAAGAGCGCGAAGAAAATACCAAAGTGGAACATCAGTAATCGACGAGTAACTCTTTTCTTAGCATTTATTAGGATTGTGTTAAATGAACGACATCATACATACTTCAGTAACTTTCTTATCATTGCAGTCATTGTAATTAGACAAACATATGGTAAAAATGCATAAACCTCTATTCTGTACCGAAATACCAATGAAAAATTAGCCGTACATCAATAATTATATGTGAATATATATTGTGTTTAGTACGGCCTTAGTATATCTGCATACAATTATGTTACCATATACATGAAAATTTTAGAGTAATTTGATTTGCTTTGACTTTGAGGTTTGTCGCCATCACTTATAGCGTCCTAATTTCCAAAATACTCGTGTGTAAGTAACGTAAGAGTGTGTGAGTCTTTTAGAACACGTTTTCATGTCAAGCGAAAGTGAAGTCTATGCGGAATGATGCCGTATGTCCAAAGACTGCATAAGGGAGTGATAAAATAGCAACCATTTTGCATTAAAACTAAGAGAACTCTTGGATTTATACATCCCGAGATTTGGATCGGAGGAACATAATTGTTTCCGTAATCCGGAGGCGTGTATGAAAACGAAACATTTTCCCCATAAGTATATCCCGCCATATTTTCCAAGTTGTAACTCAGCTGAATTGCGTGACGGTTCGGAGCAAATCTCTGCCTTTTCCAGTTATCCTTTCTGTTTCGTGTCCACAGTAGCGATTTCTTCGTCGATAAATTGCGTAATTTTTCCCAAAGATTGCTGCCGATTCCCAATTTCGAATGCCTTTCCTTTTCGGCAGAATTTTAACACTCGTTTGGAAACTGCGTCAATCTGGAGTTTGTTTTTAAATTCTGCTCCATTGACTTTATTGGGCGGAGATTGGCGGCGATAAAAAGCATTTCCACTTTCGGTCCCACAATAGCGAAAGGGAGCCATAAATATTTCGTCACGATATTGACCGAGTCGCCTAAAGCGTTCTCCAAATCATTATCTTGATTTTTAATGATTCCTTTGATGCGATCGATTTTTCGCAATTACCTAAAGTCACGTTATGATTTTCGTTTTGCGTGAATACAATTCATGGGTCTAGGAATTTGGAATCAAACTTATCATTTTCTTTTTTTTTGCATCTTAGATAAAATAAAATTGCGCTCAGGTTAACGAATGTTTCTGCTTGCATCTCATAAACTCGTGTTTTGAATTCATTATTTTTTTAAACTTTTTTTCATTAGTTGTATTATTTTCTGTGTTCTCGCGAGTTTCTTGCCCCCCTTCTCCTCGAGTGTTTTCCCGCAATGTGGGATTCATTTCCGTTGGTCTGAAGTTGAGAATAATTTTGTCGCACTTTTTCCTTTCTCGTTTATTTCTTTAAGCGTTGTAATGGCATACGATTTTATAAAGAATAGATGCCCATATTCACCTAATTTTGCGTTCTTTCGTTTATTTGCTTAAATTGGTTTTACTTGAGACAAACTCTCCGTCCGTTATGTACAGTTCCGCTATCCTTAGGAGTGCTTCATAGGCGATATTCGGAACCCGACCCAAACTGCCGTATTGATCGCTTGTAAAATATTTAACGAAAACAAACAACCTAAGCCCCAAGGAAATAGGGAAAACGCTCACAATGGTTTTGCGAAATAACAGAAGAGAGAGAAATATTTCTGATACGTATTTAACCTATTAGAATCGCTCAGATGGCATTTTTCCTTATGTGACTTGCAATGTGATAGCTTTTTCCTAAGTTGTGACAAAAGAGTTGCCTCTTGAATAGTCATTCTTTGGGACTGTCCTGCTTTACTCACTACAGTAATTACTTTGATGAAGATACTTTATGTCTATAGCACAAACAGCATAACGCATAGGTTGCGCTGTAATATATAATTATAAAACAAAGAAAAAATTAATCACTAAGCAATTAAACAAATTAACGCAGACATAAGGTTAAAAAGCCAAGTACAACATAGTGAAGTAAAATACAATAAAATACATTAGGATTTAAGGAAAAAACATTTCACAAGGGTTGTTAAAATCTATATAAGCTTAGAAAAATAAAACATGCACAATGACCTTATTAGCGAGGTAACACTTGCATTAAATAGGTCAATACCTGGAAGGGAACTACATACCGATGTATGTTTTTATTATCTAGAATATTTTCTTATGGCTTCTATATTTTATATTTTCTTATATCTGGAATGAAAAAAAGCTGTCCATATGTCTGTCCTGGCAGAACAGACAACTGAATATGCCATGGCGTAGATCGGAACTCTCTCCGAGAAATCCTTCTGCAACTTAGGATCTCTTTCAAAGGCATTTAAGATTCTCTCGAGGTTTTCTTACTCCACCATTAAATGACATCTTTCTATCAAATCGGAGATGATACTTAATGGGATTTCGTTCGCACTTAATTTCCCAACTCTACTGAATCTAAATCCTCCATCTCAGGAATTCTCTCGTCGAATTTCCTCTTCGTATCGAGATTTGCATCGAATTAACAACACTTTATTTCTAAATATGCAATTTACAACTTCGTGATCGCTTCGCAATTTCGAGAAATAATCCAGCGAAGAAGTATAGGGGTGAATATTGTACTTGATTATTTAATTACCATTTTCATCACCAGATAAATTTGCATCCATCTCCGGACTCCATTCAATAGTAGAAATTTAATTTTATGTATTTTTTCCTTTTATATTTCCCATCTTCCTAATGCAATTATTTCTCGATAGAGGCTCAAAGCTTACCGATCATGAATGGTTTAGTCAGATGGTCAGTCAATTTCGAAGTGTAAATAAGAACAATCACCATGTACGATTTCTCTCTGTATTCTCTTCCGTAAACGAGAGTCCATTACAGAGGTCCTTGTATTTCAGAATAATCTCACTAATTTAACTAATCTTTAGACAAAGCCATTTTTGATTCAACAAAGAGTCATTGAGGTGTTCTCCGTAAACCCGAGAAAAAAAAACAGAAATTAAAATTACTGCTGACAAATCACCCCATCAACGGAGTGGAGTTTGAGCCGGAATGATAGCGTATTGATTAGAATATTATCCTGGAAGACCTTGGTTTGATTCCTAGTCATGTGATAGTGTCTGGTATTTTTAATTTATGTGTCTCTTTGCATTTCCGATTTATAGAATCTCGCTGATAAGCAAGCGTATGCATATGTTGGCGTGTAAATGACAACTATCAAAATCCAAGCAATAGAGGTTTTAAAGATTTTAAACGGTACAAATCTTCAATTAATTGTCCGCTGATGTTTTTCTCCTTCTTCGCATCGTACGCCCATTATTTCGTACCAAAAAATTGAATTCCATGGATTATAATAACGGATTTATGGTACATTTTTGTGATTGCCTTTTCAAGAAACAAATGATCCAATCTGGGAGGACTTGTCAGTCTATATTTAGCCAATTTTGCCAAATATATCGGAACTTGAAATGCCGTTAAATTTCAATGCTTTGTTACTTTCAGCTCTATTTCTTAAAACAGGCACACATATATACTCGAATTGTATATCTCATGAATTAAAGGAAACAGTTATTCATTAAATCAGAGGTCGAGAGACGAAGGCATTTATTTTAAGTCCACGCATTTAAATAATTTGATCCCGTTGTTGTTGAAACAGTAAGGAATAGAAACTATTTTGGCTGTTGTTTTTAGAGTCGAAATTGTTTTTTCTCAGCAAAGCATTAAATCATTCGAAGATTGCAAGAGCACAGCTCCAGTGCGGTCGAAGAGCACATTCATGCGGCATAGAGGAAGAAGCATCCCCCACCCCTGTAATAATATCATATATAATTGGTTTGGTATTTCAGATGTATTTGGAATGACTCGAAAAGTAATCAATTAGGAGCATAGATCGGTGGAACGGCTTCCTTCGCTCACAATGCAGTGCATCTCTCCTTCGTAACAGACCCTCGAAATTGCACGGAATTCGCTTTTATTGCACCTTAAAAACCTCAATGGCAGTCATTGTTCGCAGCAGTTACGACTGTGCGAAATGTCCTCTTTTGGCCTTTTTTCGCCGCTCTCCCACAACAGCCGATGTTTCCTCGGACTCTGGCCATTCCTCATTAGGATACCACTCTCGTCTGTTTAATTCCATTTCCCAAATACGCTGTTTATGCAGTTCGCCTTGAGAATTATCCCACGCTCGCTTTACATTATGTTTACGTTTTCCAGTTATCATTTCACAATAAATGCAACGGTATTCATACGTATTTCAATGGATACCTCGTCTTTATTTACTTTAGTTTCAGTCTGTGTAACGGCTGCGGTAATACGAAAGCAATTGTATTGGTGCTTCTGTGGGTTTTTCATTGCTGTAGAAATTATCATTCCCGTCGTGGGCTTCCCAGTGCTCGGCGATGGGAAATTGCTCCTTTTTGTCATCCCATTGACGGAGTGATCCAACTAGTTTCGGTGAATTAGACACTCAGCATTATCTTAGTATCATTTAATTATTTCTAAAATGCATTTAGTTTAATTTAGGTTTATATGTGTACTTCTTTTATAATTTTTATCTTTCGGCAAGCATTTAAGCATTGGTTTCGCTATAACTGCTTTGAATTTGCAAATTCCATTTTGATATTTTTGCTATCGTCTGGTGTTCTCATATTTCTCACTTCCTTTCTTCGTGTTATTTAAGATCCAGAGCATCTAAAATTTCCCTTTTCTACTTTCATTTATTTTTATATCAATCACGTTACTATAAAATTCACTGATGGTATGAGAGATAAAAAACGCAGAATTGTCATTTTAAATTTCCTTTTTATTATATCGTTTCTTTTATAAAGTAAAAAAGTTATTTCAAATAAAAAATAACTTTCAGTCAAATTTTCGCTTGAATGAGTCTAGTCTAGAATCAGACGAATATATCATTGGTCTACGATGGTTGGAAGAATGAAATTTTGCCATCAATTTGTGAGAAAGAGGTTTTTAGCGCAAACAATGTTTTATCCACGTAATTTTAATTCTCTTTAGTTATTTCAATCTGATCAGTCAACTTTGTGTGAGTACAAGATTGAAGTTGAATAAAATACGACCTCTACCTGCCACATCTTCTCGATGCCATTAAAAGTTGGATTTTGTAATTTGCTTATAATTTGAGCATCTTTTCAATCAATAATGATTAGAGGTAGAGTAAGAAATAAACCCAATGGGCGGCTAAAGCAGATTCCACATGGGATTCTCTTGAGATGGTTTCCCCAGAGAGTTGTAAAATCTGCATCATAGTTTTTAAACGTTACGCTGTTTAATAACTATCGCTAATTTTAAAATGTCTGATGATGACTTTTCATGCAACTGCATAAATAAGTTTGCATAAGTTATCACTTTACAATTTTACTACATACTAACCTTCTTCAACATTAGAGTCAAGGCAGGCATTTACTTCTACTACTTCTACACAATAACAATATTCGGAGTTAACAATTCATAGTAAATCTATTTATGGTTTTGAAATAAATAGCACCCAAAATCTGCTGGGTTTCCTTTTAACTAAAACGGAATGAGAAGTTAAAAAACAAAAGTCAGTGGAAAAGCGCCCGCTGAGTGAATCCTTAAGCGTCCGTTGAGAAACAGCTGACACACGCGTCACGGCAGCTGACTGTTCCGCCACGCACATCCGGCCAACGGCTCTCCTCGTTTTACATAATACTGCGCAAACCCGTACGACGGCACTACGGTTTGGATTTCACAACTAATTGAGGTGAGGGCGATGAATAAATTGCGTGCCTTTTTCATGAGCAATGTCTCTCGGAAATTCCCGAAGCAGATGAAAACACGAGCGATGTCGTTTTAGCGATGGCGCCTTTCTTCACCTTCCAAATTACGGGAGGTCCAATTTAGGGTAAACAATGACTGTGTGGTGACAAAGCTTATGTGTGAGTCGCTAAATACGATAGCTGAAAAGAACCGGGATGATTGCTTTACAGATATCGTAATTTTAATATCGCATAAATCGATATCTCGCGCTTGCAATGTGGACTACCAGGTGTAGAAGTATGAAACCGGAATTTCGCTATAGATGGTGTTGGCTATCAGTTTAAAGACCGCTTCTGCAGCGCCATCTTCTCCCTCCAACGAAGTTTGTCATCACGCAATAACCTAAGTTTCATACACCGGTATACTTTTCTATAACCTCAAACATGTAGAGTTTTGTGCCTACGAACTGTGATTTGCATTGGTTCTCTGCTATCATTTGAAGAAAACTGCATCAGAATCGCATAGAATGCTTGTCGAAGCATATGGTGAACATGCTCTTTTCAAACCTCAGTGAATCGAGTGGTTTAAAAAATTAAAAGTGGTGATTTTGACGTGAGAAACGAGGACCGTGGGAAACCACCGAAAAAGTTTGAAGACAAGGACTTGCAAGCCTTATTGGATGAAGACGATAATTTACGATACTTATGATAATTTTCAAATAACAGAAGTGTAATCTCTGCAAAAAAATCCGGTTTCTTACTTCTAAACCTGGTACGGACAAAAATTAGCGATTTTATAAGATACAAAAGCGCATTGGGTTACAAACAACAATTACCTAGGATCAGACTAGATTATAAATGGAAAAAAGAAAACAATTTCGCACGTAACACTAAATGACCCATATATTACGATCTACTATTCGCTGTTGTTAATTCAAATGACACTTTTCTGTGTAGAGAAGAAATAAATCATCGTAGACATTAAATCCATGTAAAGAGTGGTATTAATCATTCTGATTTAGTGCATTTTATGGGGATTTTTATTTTCATTTTGCAGATCTAAAGTGATAACTGGGAACGTTTCCCAATAGTAGGATGAAAACCCACTATAAGAACGATATAACGGAGATAATGTTCTTCCACTATTTTGATATTTCTCACGCTAGTGACGCTCTGCCTATTCAAAGAAACATACGCTCTGATTAATTAATATCTTCTCCGGGAAAATGATTTATTTTGGAGCATTTTAATTTGAAAAGGATATTATTTCACCATTTCAGCAAATATGCCAAAGAATTTTTTGTTTGTTAAAATTTTGATCCTATTTATAAAATCATTTTGCTTTCATTTACACTATTATATCAATATCTCCTAATCAATAAAATATTTTAAGGTTAGAATCGCTTTATATCTACAAAATTCCTTGAAAATAATTATTCTTCGAGCCGATTTCCTTCCGATAAGATTGCCGATCATTGTTTGACTGTATCCATGGTGTATTTTCTTTATGTTATCCTCAAATTAAGTAAAAATGTGTTTCAATAACTTCGAATGATCGCCATTTGGTTACGTAAACCTTTCTATATTCTATATTAGCGTATTGCATTGCAATATACTCTGAAAGTGCACAAGACGACTCGAAAGGTCTGCCAATGTGGTAGTAAACCAGGTTAATGCAAGAATTGGCTAATGACCGGGTTTAACATCGTGCTTATTTCCTTCGTGTTTGAGACGCACTATGACTTTCTGATGTTTTGGAGTGGTTCCCCTTCAGATGAACTCCTTAACTTTATCCCCTCAACTGTAGCACTGTCATATATTTATCTTTCCTATGTGTATTTTGTGAGTTTTTTTTATTTTGACTATTCCATTACTCATGGTTACCATGTGAACAATCGGCCGAATTATTTCCTAAAGAAGATGGCTCCTAACGGATAAAATGGCTTTCGTAATTTTTTCCAACTGCTGAAGTGCCTGTTGAGGGAGCATTGCTGTATAATATACATTCTTTGCTGGGAATAGAATCTAGCAAATCGCATCTTTGATTAATACTATTGTAGGTCATCGATAACGAAAATTCTCCGTGAAATTCCCACCATGTTATCAAAGCTTCCCTAAACTGTTGCCGTAATCTACATTTAATCGAACTAATATGAATCTTTAGAGTACTTTTTCTATAAAACTTATCTTGACCTCATAATATTTATGAAATAATAATAATAAAGCTATTCTTTTTCACATAATTTTGCAGTTGAAATATAGACCACTAACTCCACATGCACAATGGGCATGCTTTAATTCCTCTGGGATCGTACCGGAGGCCAACTGGAATGTTGAGTTCTCGACCAATTGAGTCGTGCTCTCCAACATTTGAGAAACAGCGGTCGAGTTACTTGCAGTCGTGGAGCGGGTCGTGGATTCCTGTGAAAGTCTTTTGAGGGACGCAGTGAATAAACTCTCTTGCTAGTCGTATACGCAAGCCAATTATTCGGTCGTGCAATAGACCACTTGAATATCCAGCTCAAATCTTCAAGCAGGGCTATAATCCCCACTTATTGTTAAATACATAACCTCTGACGTAACCCGTATGTCAACAATTGCTTCGGTCGTCAAGGGACGCGTTTTGAAATTTTCCGTGTATTTCATTTTAATTTTTCAAATTTCGATTCGAAAACAATGCGCGTATTTCTGGACCGAAATAATAATCTATATTCAATTGCCATTCTTTTGGTGCTCGTCTCGACTGCGTCCTTTGAATCTTCAATAGAAATAAAGTCAGCAGCCGATAGAAGTGAATTTTACTTGTATTCTTTATGGAAATATCTCAGAGCAAGCGTGGTCCAGCGTCATTAGTCAGAAAAGGGGCCGTTTTGCCTTATCTCAGAGAATACATATGCAAAATATGACGCAAATCGAGGAAACGGTGTGGACTCCAATCTAATCGAAAAACACACAACAACACGCAGAATTACTGCCTTATTCGTATAATTAGATTGAGACTCTCCTTTCGTTTCTGATATCATCCCGGATTTGTATGAGGATCCTCTTCATTGGTATTCACAAATATATTGTAACACGATTCACAATTTATTTTTTATAACAGAGAGCCATTTATTTACAAATAATTCTTCCATTATCTATCGTATAGCAATAATATTCTGATTATTACTAAATCACGCTTCGACTGTGTTCTATATCAGTAATACGTACACCTATTTCTTTATTACAGATTAAAATTAGATCTAAGAATATAAATATTATCAAAAATATCCTTTTGCTCGTTGAAGTAGTAAATTAAATCTTATGTCTAATAAAGTGAATCATTGAAAGTGAAAGAACATCAGCGAATCGATTTCGGCGGAAAGAGTTGATCGCACCAGCACCAGAGCGCTCCAGCACCAGAGCGCACCAGCTGATTCAGCGAGCGGCAGCTGCTGCAGACCGTCGCGTGACCTCCGCCTTGTGGTGCCGGCTTCGATTGCACCTTTCTGTGACTCATACGCAACCCTCACGAATGATCAAGCGGTTAATTAATTCACGTTTAATTGACTCATTTTTGGAAGGGAATTTTCATTTCTTCGTTGGGTTTTTGGCGATGGCTGTTGGGCGGGTCATGAAAAATACAAGCGATGCGTTCCAATGAACAATACAAACCTATTAAGGATAATAAATGAGAGTCATTCGTCTTAAAAAAGAGATTGATTCTAGTTTATGAAAAAGGTGTGTCCTCTTTCAATACATATGAATAACTACTTCTGCTATCGCAAAGAATTCGAATAAAAATAATGAGTCCAATCACATGGCAATGCAAAGGAAATATTTATGCAATATTTACTGATTTAATTATGTATTTGTGTGACGAAACAAATTTGATATGATTATAGGATCAAATTTGCAGGACACCGAAGGCCTATGTCAAGAATAAGTGATGAAATTGAATTTACGGGATAATTGAATAAATTAGTTTTGTTACAAATTTTTAAACGAACCTTCATATAAAGCTATTATACGATATAAGCTTTTGTTCAAGTAGAAAGTACTATTTTATGTTTAATAATTTTTACGTGAAATATCGTCCATGTATCACATTCTACCATGGTGAAATAAAATCTTGCTATAGTTTTTATGGTGAAATTGGTACAGATGCAAAAATGGAAAAATTGCCGAAAGTCATAACACGGCAATCTGGAAACCCATCGAAAAAGAGCGAATTGTTGATCAAGAATCGTAAGTCACTTGTTTGTTCCCTTTGAAGGGTTTGCTAAATTCGGAGGTTATTGCATCGCCGTTTGATTCCATCGGTCGCAAAAACCGCGGATTCAATGGAAGCACTTCTTTTATTTATCGCAGTCGTCAAGAGGATCGGCTTGACGTGCGAATATCGGCGATACGTGCTGACAATCGCTTTAGAGCGTCATTCGCGAAATCTTTGTGCTCAAAGGAATATTGTGCTCTGAGGCTTTTAAATATCCCCTTTCACGTATATAAATGTCATTCGACTGTTTAATATGCTATCTATTTGTTTATCTGCCTAGTTTTAATTCTTTTATTAATTTTTTAAAGTTGTATGTCTTTTACGTGCAGTATTTTTTAAGTATTTCTATGTATACTGTGTTTTTTATGCTCTCCACGCCTATACATAAATAAATAAATATCTATATTTATATATGCAATAAATATAAATTAAATAAATAAATAATTATTAATTTCTAAATTATTGAATTATTTTATCTTGTATACGACGATTGACAGCAATTTTTTGTTTCTGAGATGTTTTAAATCCGTTACGATGCGAAAGACATAATTTTAACATGTTATACAGTTATCTTAGATTATAATCTTTTTTGGCGAAGTTAGGCCCCTATATGCCTCCTTCGCATGAACTCGTATTTCATTTCAGTGTTTTTTACGAAGTTAATGAAAAATAGAAAGAGTAACCCTGCCTTCTCTATATTTTACCCCAGCAAATATTCTTCGCAACTTGAAGTACCCTGAAGCTCGAATTTCGGGAGACGCGCACGGATAAGGGAAGATGAGGAAGCTCAGTGAATGTATTTAAAACCACGTTCGAAAAGTTTTACATAAAAATCAACAGAAATTTGAATCCGATGAATTCATTATTTGTGGGCGTTATTTTGTAGGAGGATTACGATTATAAATTAAGAAACTTGTTACACTTCCGGTGACTGATTTCTAAGTGAAGGAAGGAAGGGTTTTCAGATAATTAAAAACAAAATAGGTTATTTAATCCCGTAATCATTATCGATTACAGACAGATTGAGAACTATCGTGATCTTTAAAACCAACGAAAAATAACAGAAATTCTAAATAAAACTTTTGAGACAGACCCTCGCGCGTGTACAGGACTCCTCACTGTTACTATACCTACCAGTGTATTATAAGTGATACGAGCGTATCATACTCGTATATTAAGATGAGTAGAGAACCAACTTAGGCCCTTCTTAATGCAGCTTACCTATTCGACGGTATTTAACTAATATTTGTAATCTTCGAGTCCGAATCGTCGAGACTGTGCAGACTCTTCTTCTTTTGTTCTCTTTACATTTTCCCATAACTCTCTCTTTTATCTCTCGTTTTATCGCCGCCTTTGACATTATTTTTATAGCTTTATTCCGCTGTTTCTCTCTTTTTATTCTTTATTATCTTCCTTTTTATGCCCTTCCACGCCTTGCAGAATTCTTTCCTTCGGTCCAGAGCTTCCATAGGCCTCCGACAGAGGGCCGCTAAATTGCCCCCGCAATTTATGTCTCTCATTTTGAGTCTTATATTTTTCGCACTTGCATCCCCTGCTTTCATATCTGCCGCGGGAATACATTTAAGCTCCTTCTTCGCCATTAATCTTACGTGTTTTTATTTTCGGAGTATAATGGCGAACCAGGATTGCATGTTTCCCCGCTAATTTATTTCCTAACGTGGAACACTCCAATTGGATACGGGCGAATGATCGCGAATCGATTGCTTTCATAGCTCTGATTGCGTTTTGTTAGAGGATGTGATTTTAACACCTCATTTAAAGTGAGGATATAAGGAATTGTTTGTGAATAAAATAGCTCATTAGCTTACTATGAGTCTTCAGAAGGGCTAGGTTCCACATTATCATATCTGTATCTCTTCGTGTTCATACGTTACTCTTATGATAACTATTTTCCCGTTTTTTTTAAGGTTGCCATCATAGTCTTTCTGCTTTCATTCAACCTTTTCCAAATGAACTAATAACATCCCTTTTACTCTGGTCATCTATCCTTTCCTTTCATTCGCGAATTCCTCAAAATTAAAAATTGAAATGTCTTCATTCCATATTGCGATGGCCTCAAAACCGGATGAGTTCATTCGTTGCTTTTCCCCAAATGAAAATCCGTAGTGTTTCCCCACAGTGCGTAAGAGGCGCCACTAACGCGTTCTTCCGCTTAAATGGGCCCTTTTTTGCATTCCCCGCAGCCCTATATTAGAAAACATTCGCAGTTTCTCATCTAATAACGCCATAACTCTCTCCGCGCCTTATCCGATCTCAAAGAGGCGCCACAAATTATGCGCCGGGGAATTCGTTATCACACGTTCCCTGAGGAATGCACTTAATTTCTTATTTCTCCCGCAAGAATTCCCTTTTTCGCGTAATTCTTTAGAGTGAGTACTTCGTGCTTCCGCAGGTATTCGAATGTGGGAACAGCGAATGCAGTGCCAATTGGAAAATAGGGAATTGGATGTGTAATGAATGTTTTTTTTTTTTTAAAGGAGTTCGGGAAGTTGTAGGATATAAATTACGTTAACACGTGACTGTGAGATTAGTGGCTCGCGGTTCATCACCGTTTGTTACTTTGAAAAATGAATCTCAATAAGGCCAAATATTAAAGTTTTTAATCGGTTAAATATATCGATTAATAATAACAATAACTTCTCTAATGGAAATATGAAAAATCCAAATTACATCAATTTCAATAATTATTACTATTTAAAAAGACACAGAACCATTCCCTAGACGGAAAAATCCGGTTAGCCGGGATTCGAACTCGGGACCTTCCTGTTGGAGCGTTATCACGTAGGCATGCTAACCGGCCGTGGTGGCGGAGTGGTTATTCTAATTTATATATATTATAGGATTCTACATTTATAAATAGTCTCTAGGTGAGAAAACTATCAAAATATAATCGTTGCCTTTGGTATATACTCATAGCTTTGAGCTGAGTACTTGGTATTCTAGTCAACTTGTCTATGATGAGGCGGTCGCCTAGCTTGCCTGAACCTCTGGAATGAATAGAAGAAAAGGAAGTTGTTGTTGGACGAATCTCAATGAGCCTAATGAAAAGGAAAACTATGTAATACACGATGAGAGCTTTTTAATAGAAATGCGTTCACTAATCTTCTTCAGGAAGAAATATATGGGAGATTAACCCTCCAAGGCCGGAATTATTTTTTTTGTAATTATTTTAAATTTCTTACGTATTTTGCTTTGAGATTGTTTGAAAACAATACCCATAAAATATTATGCCAAACATATTTATAAAACCAGCCAAACAAATACGAAATTGCAACATTGTCATCGAGCTCTCCAATTCTCTGATACAAAATGAAATAAAAGTAGGTGTCGGATGATGCCACATGGCATCCGTAGTCCGTTGAGGGTTAGAAATTAACAATTGGGTTGGGTTGGGTTGTAAGTCTCAAACGCAATTAGTTTGCGAGAATAAAAGCCGTTAGATGTGGCAAACAACACTTTTAAATTAAAAGGGAATCGCATGATTTAATTTTATGTTAAACCTTTCAGGGATCTCGAATATGTCGTCTATGTTTGAGTGATTTGATGCTCTTGACTTATAATATTTAAGTTTAATTTAAACTTTATATTTAAAATGGTATTTTTTGGTGTCACCGAATTATTATCTCAAATACATCAGCGAAAGATCGTATTCCTCAAGCATCGAATCTTAAGTTCAATTTTATGCTCGGATCGAAGCGAATCGTCATTGAAGGACATCGACGTCTGACAATTCAAATCCTTTTGAATTGGTCTCAATGAGTGGTTTATCGTTTTGGTGAGAAATTACGCGAAATCTCATACGCAACTATAACTTTAGTTAAATATTTTCTTTTTCAACTCTTGTTGAAGAGTAAACGCGCAATTATGCAATATGTATAAAAATAGTCATGTTATATAAGTTAATGAGAGACAAAAGTTTATACTTCCAACAAGGGACCCAATTTGTAGGTATTTTTAGTAAAGAAGTTTAGCGAAAATAACTGAATAGTTACGGGCCATCGAAGTAATACGCGTTAACTCTGCTTAATCCGGCGAAGGTGAAAGAAATTTGGGATCGCATTTTCGTCTTATTCCAAAGAAAGCAGATTACCCGCGGAAGCGAATCTAACCAAGGAAGCTTTGGCACGTCCCAATAGCGGATATCGCTTCTCGCTTTTTTATCCCCGGCGGCCATCTTCGGACGTGACTCCTTCCTTTTTTAATCTTCTTTTGTTTTTCTTCCATTCTTGCGGATCCGAATTCAGTCGATCTCCTTTCTTAGCGATATTTATGATTCGACAGCTGATCTTCAAACGAATTGCATATCATCTGCTTTGCTTATTGGCGGTCCGTAATATTAGATGCTATGGATGATTGAGGAATTTATCAAAAAGAAGATAAATTGAATTTTATCTTTAAACATTATTAATTGCTATAATAACAATTGTCCATGCTAAAATGAAAGTGAATCCATTACCTAGTCTTGTTGAATTCGAATTAATATGCATCACTCACTAATTCATAATCATTTTAGTATATTAATTAATTGTACATACCTGCATGTATTTATAAATATATATATATATATACGAGTAAAATGTTGCTTGCATACTGCAAGCAGATCGAAACACTATTTTCATGTCGGCATCATATCGGGACGGCGATCAAAAGAAAAAAATGGATTGAAATTTTTCTTAAAATTCCCCGAAATTCCATCGTCTGGCATCGAACCCGGGTCTTTCTGGTGATACTCACTAAGCAGCACAATAGAAGATCACCATCTCTAACTATGTGTGAAAATTCAAGCAGAAATATGGGCTACAGCTGCCTCAAAAGACGTTCTAAGTTTCACGAATTTAAATGGCTCTCTGGATTCGAACCAAGGACGATCTTGGAAATCTAAAATATGTTTCAGAATTTAATTTATGATGTTTATCTATATGCCGAATTTCAAGTTTCTATATTTTTTGGAAAGGTTTCAAAATAATTCCTAAAAATCGGATCAACTTCTGATTGCAGAGACACCTGGTGTCGAACCCAGGACACAATGATAGCTGTGAATGCACTGTTTGATTTGTATGGACTTGATCTTTTTATATGCAAAGTTTGAGGTCGATATCGTGCCGGGAAGCACCTAAAATTTGTTTCCGTTATCTCCGTAAGAAATGCATTGAGGAATTTAAATGTCCCTCTGGGATCGAACCAAGGACCATCAGCGAATATGAAAAATTCGATTATGAAATACTTTAATGGTATCTATCCTCATACGGAATTTCAAGTTTCTACGCCATCGGAAAAAGGTCCTAAAAAAATCTTAAAAATCGCCACAATGCATTTTAAACGGCCGATTTTTGCCCCGACCTAGCATCGAACCAAGGATAATATTCGTGGATGTCTTTACGGTTTACTTTAGATATGCACGGCATCTTGCGGTCCCTTGAATTTCAACTCTCTCCTTTTCCGGGAAGTGCCTCAAAAAAATTGTCGAAAATCCCCGCCATGTATCCTTATGGGGAAAATCGCGAATTTGGGGCCTTCTGGAATCGAACCCATGACACCGAGGTTCAACGTCGGCTTTTTCCTGGAGGTTCCACGTCATGGCCAATATGTCGTAAAAATTTCAAGACGGTGGGACTTATGGAACATGGTTAGAATTTTGATCCCCTATGAATGAATGAATGAATGAGTGAGTGTGTATATAGGTATATCCGGAGAAGCGTCTATATATAATAGATATACTGATACGTTTTCTCTTTTTATAAAGCAATCTTGTTTCTGTGTTTATCTTTCAACACCAATGATTACAAATATTTTGTAATTTTCTTGCTCTTGTATATTTTATTTTGATACATTCAATCAATGCAGTTGAAGAAATATTTATTTAATGGAAACTCGAATATTTTGAAAATATTTGACAGTAATAATTTCAAATGATGTAAAATCAAATGTTATTTATTCGACGTAATGCATTGAGCCTGCTCTTCTATTCAACTGATATTAAACATCTAAGAGGCATTTCAAACTAAACCTTTTGCTGATTTATTCACTCATTTTATCAGACTGGAAATTTCTCGCTAGATTTTTTTGCACATAAGAATCGAAGGAGAGCTTTAATAAATTAAAAAGTCAAGACTTTGAGAAATTTAAATAAAGTGTGAAGTCAAGTATGAACGATTTGACGCGGGCTGAAACAGCTATATTGTGCTTTCGAAGGCGTTAAACCACGGATTAGGAGCTATTTTATTCGGAAAGCCGCAAACAAAATGTGAGGCTTACATTTGAATAGTTACATTCACAATCCCTCGAACGTAAAATCCTAAACAGAATTAAGATAACGATTTCAATTTTATTTTCACTTAAGTAACAGAGTATTCAGGGAAGAAAATCATTTGAGTCATGTGATTCAGGAAGTGTCCAAAAAGGCGATTGTGTTTGCAATCCTCAAAGTCTCTAAATTTAGTGGAAACGCCGTATCCAGTGAAAGTAAAGATTCTTTGCAAATGGTACCAAATGAAATACGGAATGCCCACTGCCCTCCATAAAGGACGTCTTTGAGCGTGTCCGTTGCCGTATCAATGGCACAATGGAATTCCGCCTTGCGTCGCCCCGGAAGGGCTCTTCCGATGGCCTTGCTTCCGCCCACGGCTTTCATCGCCCCCCCAAAAGGCCCTCGTCGTCCCCAAAAGGCCCTCGTCGCCCCCAAAAGGCCCTCATCAAGCTCTATTAGCGGCTAAACAACTTGTGACGACGGACGCATCATCTACTGCAGCCCTCTTTGTTTGATCTTTTGTTTATCGCGACACGAATGTCCCTTCCGCCACATTCATCTTAAGTGCTGCTCTGAAAGAACGTATCATTGCTTCGCTCGCTTACCTCTCATAGAATGGAATATAGATAAGGCCTCCTAAATATATATATACACTCGTATATACACACACTAGAGGTCTATGTGGGCCGAATATTTCAGCCCGAGCCCGGCCCGTTCGTCGTTCAGCCCGACCCGAACGTTGATACTGATTTTCGTTCTCAAGCCCGACCCGAACCCGAACTTTCCATAAATCGCCCTGTAATTAATCGTTGTGATTTGTGAACAAACACATTTTTTTAACCCTTCACGAAGACCGAGCATTTTTTTATGCAATACGTTACAACTTTAAGAAGCTTTTGCCGGTATGCAAGAAACCAACGCTCTTTAAGAAAGCATAATTCTCTCCTTCCCGAATTTTCCATGGCCCAAGCCCGGCCCGAACCCGGCTCGAGCCCGATAGACTACCTGCTTACCCGACCCAATCCCGGCCCATGCAGACCTCTAATACACACACACACACACACACACACACGCACACACTCCATATGCCACAATAGCTCATCCTAACTCCCTCTATATATATGAGATATCAAGTATGGCGCGCAGTACGCATGGTCAAAAATTTAAACAGTAATTAACTGATTCGATCTAAAGATTCCACTTTTTAAGTAACACTTCGCAGCTCACCCCGAGACTATGCGTCGCCGATGTGATCATTTGAAAATACTTAGAGGATGTTTTGTGCTCACAAATCTAGAATTATATTAGTACCTCTACAACATTTTGCAAAAACGATATGTAATGTATGATGTAGATAAGGTAGAAATATGTTACATAATTAAAATTAAATACAGAAAATCTTAATTCATGAATGCCCGAATTATATGAAGCTTGTAATAGGCGGAAATTTGTGAAAGTACTATACAACGGAGTACCTAAATTTGGGGAAATGTAAAATTCCTAAGTAGAAAGAAAATATGACTCGATAGAAAAACTGAGGCAGTTCAGCATACCCAGAGACCCTGGCTATATTTCGCTAAGTCGGTGTAATGAAAATATCTGATATCTCTAAAAAAAAGTACTTGTTTTAACTAGCTACTCGTACTTGCTTGGTAGAGGGGAGAAAGGTCAATGTAATTCTTCAATCTCAACATTTACAATGTATTTAATTCCCCTTCGAATTTTACAAAAGGTATGTATTATTCTTAGATTTACCATTTAGTTAATCGCTTTGACATAGAATCGATTTTCATATTCTCCATGAAAAACCTTCTTCTAACATTTTTAATCCCTACTAGACTGAAATTACTAGGCGAAGAAAAATCAGAAATCATATGAAAAAAGATAATGATGTTATGAAAAAAATTGTCAGGTTCCATCTCGCCAATGCTTACAGTAAATAAATAAAAGTAATCAAGAACAAGAAATGCGACGATACGTTGATATTTCAAAGCGAGCGTACTCTAGTGTGATTCGATTGAAGTGGAAAATATTTTGAGGGATTGATTAGAATTAATCAAATATTCCCGTCTCGGAAGTCCCCTTCATCAATCCATTCCTATCTTTCAATGGACACCGATTTATGAGATTCTTCCATATCTCCCTTTTCTGGATCGCATTACTTTGAAAAATGGCTGCTTTCATCCTGTCTCATTAATCGCTTTCGAATTTCATCGGAATCCATGTAAACAAAGACAACCAATCAGAGGAGGCATCCGGATCCGATTCCGTGGAAGTTTCTTTGAATTCATCGCCAACATTCCGTATTCTTAGTATTTTGATGGCTTCACGGGATTATCGCTTAATTTCGCGTCTTTCAGATCTTGAATTCCCGTGTTCCGTTTCATTCCTTACAGTTATAATACGTCGTCGTGCAAACGTGAGCAGAAAACAGGCGTAGCAAAATACTCTTACACTAATAGGGTTTTTAGGGAATGGTACGCTCTACCTGGTGAAATTCGCATGCCTATGTCTAAAAATGTGAAAAACTTCAAAAATAAGCTGTAAGTTAAACTGTAGATAATTTATTATAGTATAGTTCACGGCTATCTCCTCTTTATTAATAATCTTAAGTTGTATTTTTTAGATTTATTTAATCTATTCCTATGTATGTGACTATGTGTACATATAGATCTATTTAATCTATTCCTATGTATGTGACTAATTTAATTGTGCAGCCTACGAGAGGTTTTTGGAGGGGTTTCCCTCCCGTCATTGGGCGAAAGCCAGGCTTGAATTCATTTTAATGTTCCCCTTAACATTTTTTCCACGTGACCAGAAGGTCAACTTGCAATGTAAACTTAAATAAATAAATGAATAACTTTATTAAAAAAACAATAAAAATGCTACCATGAAAGAAAACAAGTGATAATCAATACTTTCTGTTCGATTTAAATATTCTTGAATCCATTTTCATTCATCTACAAATCCATTACTTCGTAATATTACAATAGAGACAGAGAAATGCAGAGAATAGTGGAGCAAAGTGTGGCCGAATGCCCAATCGATTGGCCCACTTAGTTATTTTCATTGCGCATTTTTGGCGAGAAAAAGGCTTTCTTAAAGTGCTTATAGTTTTCCCTCTAGTTCCTCACAATGTGTGTATAATTGAGAGAAACACTTTAAATTATATTTTTTAAGCCCACGGTCAATATAAGTATATTAATATTCCACGTTTCGTTTCTCTTAAAAGTTGGACATAATTTGGTCCCGTGTCATCGTTTAGAATACTTCTCGCGATGATCTTTTCTGATCTGCCGAAAATGTAAGCTCTGAGCCATAAGAATGATGTTTTCACATTATGAAGGATATCCTTTTATTTATCTAAGATAATCCGCATAAAAGTGAAGCTCGTTATTTACCAAAGGATCACATTTAACTGTAACATTTAAAATATACGCTCTTTGTAGGTCTCTTCAGTTCATCTAAAGTGCAACATATTCATATCTACTCAATAAATTATTTCGTATCGTCAAAAAATGCCACTTTTAAATCTACGTCGTGTATTATATTTTATATAAAATCGCATTTCTCTTCATTTTTATATCTCCCTTCTGCTACTCTTCCGCGAATGCGTCTTTCCTCCTCTCGCGGTATTTTTTTAGTTTTACTCCTTCTTCGATAAACACCACACGCACAATACTTAGAAATAATTTCATTCTGTTTTTATGTACTTGTAACGCACTGAATTCGGTTTATATTTTTTTAAACGTATTTATTACACGTTACCATTCAACGTTCATCCTATCGGGTTGAGTCTGAAACGGTACTATGTAGTGTAATTTTCATCGGGAATAAATAAGTGTGTTCATTATTCGCATCTGACAGCAGTTGCGTGTGTACTATTCATGACTTTGTGTGCCCCTCTTATGCCACTGCTCATACGCTGAGTAAAATCCGACCAATTTCGCTCTCCGGGTGCTCTTCCTCCTCTGGCAACGGACAGCTCTAAAAATGGGTCGACATGAGTTTTTTGCTCTTCCATTCCGTATTGTTCGACGGCCTATTTTCCCAGCAAATAAATTCCCGTTAATGATCTTTTTTTGCGCTTCCAAATCTATGTGTTTGGCCCTCATTGAATCCCCCCATGAATAGCTCTTTCTTTTTTTGCCGCCGTCGGCTTTTTTCTCATTTCGGAGACACAGAATGCGATTTCAATGGAAATCGAATCGCGGGGACGTATTAATTTTTCAATTCAACCGAGTTTCGTAGCGGACTGTTTCTTGACGCCAAAAAATGCTGCCATTACCTGTTGATAGCTCTTTTTAACGAAGGAGCACTTGCGAATGAGGGAACATTCGCGGAATGTTTTTTTTTTACTCCCACGAACGTTCTCCGTCCGTGGATAAGGTTCCTCCGGTCACATCTACTTTCATACTTACCAACTCCTTCTAATGCTGTTCATAGAACTCTTTTGTTTATCTCTTAGTTTCAGATCCATCGATGTGCTAGTTCCCATTTTAGCTTCACTAGTCTTACTTTTTCTGAATTTATTCGGCAGTTCTGCTGTCGGAGTTTTAATTGCATCTTCCTGGACTTAGGAAATATACTGCAGTTCTTGACCACTACACATAATAATGGAATTTCTGCTAATTGAGAATAAATTTATTTTTATAAATAGAGGTGATTTTCTTGTTGGTGCAGAGTGATGATTAAATAAAAAACCTATTTAATCGATCGAGTACGTAAAATTGGATATCGGTGGCTATTTTCAATCGTAATAGTTTGGCCAGTTTATGGGACAAGTTATATTTCCTTGAATGTTATTTTGATTTCAGGTTGCTTACATTTCGTTGTAATTTCAATGAACAATCATTCGTTTATTTAGCAAAAGTGCCCTGCTTTTCCAGAATATAATCACATGCGTAGATAACCTGCGACCCCTCTTTCAGCGTGAGACAGGGTGTGTGTGCATGCCTCTTCATCTCTAATCGATTCTTTTTTCTCTTGATGGGAAAATTATATTTTATGCGAATAGTTGTAGCATCCACTTCCATGATTTTCCATCAGAACGAACTATGCATCAGGGAGGAAGCATAACATCGGCTATTTCATAGAGTTCTATGACTATATCTTTAAGAACATGATGTCTATGAAAATAAGTACATTTGCGCATTTACTTATTTTTAAAGTAAAATTTTGCTGCTTTTCTCAATTATACTTCTCCAAGGTCAACATTTCTTTCGAATCCCTTTCTCTTCTTCTTTTTCCATGATTTAAAACCCTATTCTCCATTAACCATAGTATGTAAGGCATCGCTTTACTTTGCGAGCTGAATGGGTTGTCCTTTCAGATGACCTATTACGATAAGTATAAAAATAACGTATGTTGCATTAAAATTATCCCTGCGGCCCTAAATGAATGGAAATTGATTCATCTTCGAACGAGTGATATTGTCCTAAGTATGAAACTCAACGCGATGTATCTTATGCATTTATATAGTTTAGAAGTATAATTTGTCATCAAATTGGTTTGTAGTTTGGAATTCCCAAATGATGACTTTAAATAGTAATGATGAAATTTTGATGATGATACAATGAAAATGCTCATATTCTTATGAAAATCGTATCTTTAGATTGTTTGAGCGTGTTGCTTACTTGGAACGTGCTCGTCCATCTTGAGAGTTATAGCGCATTCGATGTCCCCCACCGTTTCCTCTCCTTAAATGCTTTCCTCAGTGGACGCGTCCACTGGACTTCATTTCCGAAAGGCGTTAGACACGCATCACTCGCTTTCCTCCATGTCTCACTCGGACACTCATTTTTCCTCTTATATCATTCGAGTGCATCTAAGGATCAGTAAAATATTGTCTAATCGCTAATTACGGTCTTAACCTTCTTACGTGAAATGTACATTGTCCCATTCTACATTAAAACACGTTCATACTTTACTGCTATCCTACGGGGAGAGTTCATTATGATGGTCAGTTCTTTTCGTAGGCCTCATTACGTATCAATACTTATTGATAGATATTGACAATTTAATTATTAATAATATAAATATCAAAAGTGGAATTTGAAGGTGTGTACAAAGCATTACGTGATTGTAATCCGATAGCTATATTGGTGAAAAAGTCACTATGGTAAATGAGGTAAACTGAAATAGGTTTTATTTATTGAATAAAGACCTAAATTTTTAAATATGAACTTTATGACCAGGTTACTAAATCATTACCGGTGGCACGTTACCCAATTGTATCGAAAATAATCGTCTGTGGTTTATTTCCTTATGATAGACATAATTCCTCCATCAATACTACCTGGGGAATTGACTTCCTAACTTTTTATCAAGTAAACATAAAATGACGTTATTCTCACTTTCTTATCATTAGGCAGAGAAGTATATTATCTGAGATTACAATTACTGCATTTTTTAATTACCCTCAGTTTGGAGTTTACGATCCATTCTTAAGTTCGCATATTTGTACTTGTAATTACGAGGCCCTGAAATAGAGCGAATCCCTCGGCGGTCGTCTCATTGTCCCTAAATCTAAGATGAAGTAAGATTGGGGAAAATATGTTAGTATTAGGTGAATGGCTGATGAAGGAAAGAACCCGTTTTGTTGCCGTTGTGCATTTACCCTGAGGCTTAGTCTCTTTCGCTTCTATGGCGATTGCTGGAGAAACGACCAAAAGCCGTTATATTAAAGAAGAAACGTCCTTACCAATATTTCCTTGTATCGCTTGTTATAGCGTTCTTGTGCTCAGTAGTTGTGACATTGTATATTTTAGTAATGTTGTTTACGGCATCTTCTCTTGAGTTAGTGTTTTTGGATTTGGAAACATCTTTGTATGAACTCGCTATTAATCACAGCGACGATCCAAAGGGCATTATCCGCCCTTTTTTTATTGGCGCCACATTGCGAAGAAGTCAAAATGGCGTAAATCGTCAGCTGGAATGCGCTAAACGAATAACGAGTCGAATTAAATGTTGATCACAGCGGTTTCCCATCAGTGGAACATGTTTACCGCTATCCATCATTGTCAGCAAAAGATATTACTTGCACCTTTGGCGCAAAAATTAAATGGTTTCGTAGACGGTCAATGATTAACGAGGCCGATGCGACAAAATCCCATTTCCTGAAGCCAAACACGCGTTCCCACGCTTTATTTAAATTCATCCGACACTCGTTCTCGTAAGAAATACCGCAAGTTACGTTTAAGGCACAGTTTATCAACCTTTTACTTCGGCTCTCTTACGTACTGCTGCAAATCACTCGCTCTAGAAAAAAGATTATCAGACTGAACGAAATAGAAAGTCGAATGAAGTGGACTGTGGCCTTAAAGAAAGCTACCATTTTCATTTATACTTTGTGTTATAGTACTCAGCCTTCGACTTTCAGTATTAAGTCAGTGTGTTATTCAGTCCATAGAGAGTGTTTGCATCAGAAACACCTGAGATTGCAAAATCGCGACTCCTTTTGAATGCGGTTTTCTTCAATCACAATTTTATTGTTAGTATAAGCTGTTCATTCAGCTTTACATTTTTTATTTCAAAAATTAATTTTTTTGTATAAATAACATAAATATCGTAAAATTACCAATATTTAGTTCCCCTTAAAAATTTTCACATTTCCGCTTTCAATAATTTTTCAAATCTATTTATCAATGAAAAGCAAGGATCCGAAATGGAGCAATTTTTCTTATAAGCTTGAGAAACAACTCAATTCTCTGTGTTTAAGGGCTAATTGTGTGCAAATACCATTTTTGCTCGTGAAATTCACCGTTCCTCAGGTCTCTCGATCGGACGTGAGTAACAATCTCTCGCGGTTTTATTTTTGGTTTTATTTTTGGTTTATTTTCACCAAAAACGTATAAAGTGTGAATTAATGCGTGTGATATTTTTAAGGAATATTTCTGAAGTGCTAAAATTCAATCTTGTGAACGAGATACCGCAGATTCCAATGCCTCAAGAGTGTTAGTACTACTGATAGGAAGCGTAATTAAGTTTGCCCAACCCTAGCATACAGCGTTTTATTTAATGTGTCAATTAGTTTAGTGTTTGAGAAATGAGTTTTATTCTTAAAGAGCAAAAAGGTAGGTTTTGCTCTCCTCGCCGAGCCGAAATTCTTTAAGTGGGAAAAATTACTCGCATGAAATAATACGAAATGTGCTATGAAATGACCCTCTGATTAGCACTTTACGCAGCATTCATAAAATCAGGAAAATACCCAGTGTAAAATAATTTTCAATATATTGCCCACACCGGAACTAGATTCGGAAAATGAAATAAAAATGGCGTACGCTTTCCAGTTGTGCCGAAAGAAAATGAAAGATGTCCCACAAAACATGATTAGTGAGTCATGTACTAGTAGCGCTATTGATTTGGGATTGTGATTACCTATTCTCTAATTTCGATCTCGAAGTACAGATTCTCATAAAAAGTCTGTCACTTTTTCAATTGAATGTAAAATGTATGTGTGTCTGATGCACCAGCTCCTTTATACTCTTCTGCCGAAGTCACCCGTGACTGGTACATACCTTTCGTGACTTCTTTTCTTATAAAAGATTCACTTGACATTGCTCTCCAAAGAAGTAGCATTGATACAGAGAATGTCAGATTGATAAGTATTCAAGGTTAGTTTGTATCTTACCCGATTCGATGCCGGGCATGCCAAGAGGGGAGTGAGGTAGGATCCACTGAGCAGGGATGTCATGGAAGTCCATATCGGTGCAGCGTGATGGCTCCGTGAATAACTCATTGCGGTACATGGTGCACCGGTGACGTACTTGAATTTTGCGTTCAACATTGGAAGCCTGCAAATTATCGCAGCCATGGACAAGTCTGATCATGACATAGACTGAAATTTATTTATTTCGCTCTTCTGTGATTGGCTGCATACGTGCACATCTTGCAATTTGGCTTGTTGCGGGAGATGCACCGTGACTTTTCTTCGATTACTTTCGCGTTATGCTCGCGGATGAATCCTTTATGCCACCAGCATCTGTTTATCTGATTTTTCTCGTAGAATCAGACGCACTATATCTGCGCCATCTTCTATGAGCAATTTCTCTGAATTCATCAAATTGTGCAAATCTTTTATCCCGCGTTCTGGAGCATCTAAGTAACTCTCACTGATTTGTCGTGGTAACTGCTGAAAAGACTCTTTTGATGTACCTTCATAATTGTCGGATACAAAACCATAATCTATTTGAATATGAAACGCGTATTGTATCAGAAAGGGCATGAGCTACTAATATCCTCCGAATCCAATTACTTATCTGAAAATGCTTTCTCTAATCTTTTCCCTTTCGAGTGCTGAGGGCATAGTTCTCTATAATAATCTATATACTTCCATACTTGCCTATGATTTTCATCCTATAACTTCTCAGACTAAGTGAAGTCCGGGCCCATTAACAGTTCCTTCGTAGGTAAGGCTCTCTGAGCTCAAATAGAGACGTGATTTATTTCTTTCCTGTGGTCTCGCAGTCATGCAAATAAGTCATTTCGGAGTCTCGCGTGTCTGCACTAAACATCAGTCCTCGATTAATACGACTTGTGAAAAGAATGCTTTGGAAGAACGAATCCGAACCAACTGTTCGAATTTCATCAGAGGACATTCAATTGACTGGCGAAAGGAACGCTTTACCGAAGCATTTGACATATTTCGACACTCAACTACAATCTTCTTTGCTTTGTAACTATTAAATTAGAATTTCTACGTCAATTTCAAATAACGGAATAAATATCTATTTCAAAGATTACTGAATACTAAAAGTTGAATACGAAGAAATGTTACTTATCATTAGTAGCAAAATATATAACCAAAAAGAAGATAAAATTTATACAAAAATGCTATTAAAGATAATATACAAGTACAAAATTAGGCATAGCATTTTCACAATAGCAAACTAATTAAAATGTATGTAGATTGATAATATTTCAGCTTATTATACTAATTTAATTAAATTTCAGATTAATTTTACTGAAAAATATTAAAGTCAGTTTTTGTAATGCATTCCTTGCATTTCAGTGTTTTCAATAAATAGAAAATTTTAGTAAATAAAAATGTATAATTTTACGGACATAATTTCCCTTAAACGGTTCTGCCAAGCATAAATTTAGGTAAATAATTTATACAAATCAATGTATGTATTGCAATTTAATTATATGTTACATTATTTGCTTAATGTATACATAAATAATTGGATATTAAGTTCGGAGAAAATAAATTACATAACGTATACATAAAAGTAGGTACATTCATACATACATTATAAAATGCTGGAATTGTAATCATTAGTTGTATAATGAGAAAACACCACCAATATTATTATTCTTAATAAGTTGTATGAATGGAGAGTTTCGGAAATGTAAGATAAGAGGAAACATATTTGCGTGCGGATTTAGTCATCTGCATAAAGCTTTCTACTGCTCTACCAGTAGCTTGGTGAGGAATGAGGCTATATGAGGAGTGAGATAGTTAAGATTCCACTCCTTATTCGCGAAGTTATATTAAATTTCACTATTAATTCTACTAAATCATTTTCTAATTATTGATGTACGGTTTCAGTTAATTAGTAAAAAAGTAAAAATATATAATCGAAAATATTTGCTTTAACACAGAACATTAATGTGTTGTGTACAATAGTTTAATGTAGCTCTGTAGCACAGAATACGAATAAAATTATGATTTATTAATATCGGGGAGAGTGGTGTTATAATTAGAATGGTCATTAATTGATAAAATTCGCAGCAGAATAATATTTAAATTTCCGTTTCATAACAATACTAATTTGGTGTTGGCGGACGTGCATGTTATCTGCGGGAGTTATTTAATGTAAACAGATTCGATACTCCGAATGACGTCATTTCCTCGTTCTCGGAGTCATTCCAACGTAATCACAATTTCTCATTGAAATGAGCCTCAAATTATTCACTTTTATCGCATCGATCATACTGTTAGGGCCAAAAAATGATGTCCAGTTTCATTTAATCTTCCAACGAAGGAATCAAATCAATACCTTACAATTAAATTTCTTTTCTTTAATATGTTCTTTGTCATTATTTAATTGTCAATCCTGATATTATCATTAATACGTTACTAATTATTGATAGATTCACAATATCTTTTAGCCAGGTTAAAATAATTCCATTTGAACATAGTATTATTACTCTTTTCATTGTAAATCAGCAAGATAAAACTTTATACATCTGCTTTTTCATTCTTATTATAAACAAACAAATTTATGTGTATTCAAACTTAAATATTCCTAAGAACTCTCATTTCCTTCGTTTTATAAGGCTATGCGTATCTCCTTAGTTTCTCATTCATTCCGTTCAAGTGGCTTCTCTGGGACTTCATTTTGATTAATTCAATATGTCCTTAAGCAATACCATTCGATCCATACATTGTCCAATCCACGTTTTAAAGTGTCACACTCGCTCTCTCCATCGCCAATTCATTATTTTCTCTCCAATTTTTACCAATCACGTTCCTCCCCCATTTAGTTCACTGCTGCTCGTAATAAAGTAGCATTTAACGCGAGTAGGTACTTCATATTGCCTCATCAATCTCTTCCTCTGTTTCACCAGCATTCTGCCTGAATTGCATCTCGGAGGGGCGTTATTGCCATTAGAGGCAAATATAAAAGCAACTGAATTCAGAATATGCACTTCTTCCCTACGGGTGGTCTGTGAGGTGCTTCGACTTTCATTAGATTAACCAGTCATTCCGTGAGTTTCCTTTTGTCATAATCACAAATTCACGTCGACGCACTTGGCCCACTCGTGCATAAATAAAGAGTCCATACTGTTATCTGCAGGATTCGATTGAGCGAATCCTTCAGTACTGCAACTTGGAGCATTGATTCCCCAGAACATTTGTTTTTTTGGGCTTCAAAAAAATCTGTTTCACCTTTCAAGAGTTCGAATTTGCAGCGGGGAAATATGTTTCCGAAAAGTTTGGATTGCCGAATTCGCCGCACGATATCCGTTGTTCGTGATTCTCGTGCACCGGAATTTGAATAACAGATCGTGAGCTCTTATGTCCGATTGCATTACAGCGACATCTGCATTCCTCGCGACGAATAAGACTGCTGAAAGGTAATTTATGGGCCTCGTCGTTGCTGCGAACTAAATCACACGGAGTCGACTCCTCTATTTGTGTTAAACATTGGTCGGGTGAGTAACCTCCTTCGAAATACACGAATGAGCGGCGAAAGAAAGACGGGGGAAGACTCTCTCAAATACATTTGCATCGCCGAATTAACCAAATGTATCCATTCATTAGTGCTGCTCGGATATCGTTCTTCGGGAATATTCTCCAGTGCTTTTACGTGCAGAGTTCCGCTAAGCCATCTTTGAAAAGAGTGTTCTATCCCTCATTTTGCCTGTTACTCAATAAGAGCATTGGCCGTGGACGATGCCGCTTAATCTTTCGAAGACAGCTGACCATTTTAGAAGGACAGCAAATGAAAGTGTTTGAATATCGTCTGTCAGACCTTTTTCATTTCCTTTTTTCCAGTAGTTCGCACTGGTGCTAACTATTGGATGCTCTTTCCTTTTCAATGGACCGACCAATTCCAAAGAGTCATCCGATTGTGGCCCCACAATCCATCTAGCCTCCATATTCATTTCATTTGTAACCTTTCAACCTTAAGCGCCTCTGCTTCTTAGCGTGTGTGCGTTCCTCATTGACCGAAAGCCGCGTTTGAATTCAGTCAGTTTTCAAATGATCTGAAAGCCGTCGCTGCGATATTTCTGCCAATTATAGGAACAAGAAATGATTTGGAATCCGCACTCGTGATTCGGCAACTGATTTGCCATCTTCGGGAGATGAACTCGGGCTGTGACGATGGGAAGGGAACTTTAATGCATATACCTTAATCGATGAATATATAAAGCATGGGGTTTATACACAACTTTTAGCTCACTAAGAATTATCTTCTCCCAACCCAACCTTACCAAATAATTAACTCTTTCAAATTCACGGTATCTTCTTCTAGATCGTGGTTATGGGACATGAAAAAACATGTTTGCAATTGAAAGAGTAATCTCAATTATTCAACCAACGGACTCGGACACACTACCTCACTCCTCATCCATCCTCCAAGCTTTGGATAGCTGTTGGCAGAAAGGTTGATGGACCACGAGAAATGTACGGAAAAACATATTTATTTATTACATGTAACTATAGAAAGGCTGCTAGCCTACTGGTGGCAGTTTCTTATACCTACATACATATTTACCAGTGATAAACATAATTAACATAAAATAAATACTTGATAACTTACAATTCCCACAGAATGATTCCATACATATGTTATATTTACATGACAACTTAATAATGAAATTATAACAAAATTTGTAACTGTTTTACTGTTTTTTCTCGGGGTTCATAACATGCCTTCCCGGCTACCGCAGTGGTCACGGGGTAGAACCCCTTCGTACATCACCCTGTCAAGCAATCCCTTACTTTTCCAGAAGTCCCTAAATTACTACTCCACATTACACAGCATTACAGAACAGTATATTCACAAATAGGATAAAGTCGCGCTTTTAAAACCAACATATTCTAGATTTGACATTATCTTAACCAAAACATTCGAAACCCCTTTCTTACAATTCATATTTATAATATTTTAAAACATCTCAGTTTAAAATCTTTAATTGATTTAGGTAAGGGATTGAAGGCCTCTTCAGGTAACCTGTTCCATTCCCTTACTATTTCTGACGCAATATATATTTAAAGTTGAAATTCTATAGGTAATAATTTGTCGTTTGGCATCACATCGCAAATTCTAAGCTAATACTTAAGTTCGATTCGACGAGTGGGTTGCCGTTTTATATCAAAATAATGATAGAGAACTCTAAAAGAAGTGTATAAGAAAGAATTGATGTGAATGCCGGAAGAACCTCTGTGTAGGCTGTTAGTTTGCTCACTTATAAATATGAGAGTTATGCCAATACGTGTGGAATTAAAGAGGATAAAATGAGGTCGTAAAATACTTCGCTGCAATGCCTAAAATATAGTTCTCATTGGACGATTCCGGAAATTGAATCCGATTCTGGAGAATTTAATGATCCCCGGATTAAAAAGAGACGTTCGTTTAAAAAGGACGCCGAATATTTGATTCGAAGCGTGTCCGTGGAAACTGTTTGGATAAAAAGGGGAAATACAATAACAAAAGCGAATCGCAGGGCGATTGGAATCCGCTGCACAATTAGGCGGAAATAAAAGCGGGACTTGGAGGAATTAATTCGAATCAAACGCCGTCTCATTATTCCTGCTCACGAAAACTAATTAACGGCTCAATTAACAGAGGCCGTTATAAACTCAACAGGAAATTTACTTTAATAACTCCGTAGTTTTTTAAAGGATTTCCCGGTCTCTTGTCCATTACTTTCAGTTGCCCTTTAATGATCGCCGCAACATCATCGCCTCGATCATGTTGAAACGCTGCTCTACACGGGTAGAACAATGAGCTGTGTGGTCTTTCTTTACGGATAAACCGATAATTTTCAAGTATTATTGTTTCTATAGCAATGTGCTGCAGGTTTAGAAGTGCTCGGAAGGCGGTCAGTATTGTTCAGATGCGATTAATGTTAATTATCGCGCGCATAATATTGTTGAGAGCACTTTATTTGCGTGTTCAGAAGTATCGCTACTTGTTATCGAAGCAGCCCACGTGTGGCGCGCCTTGAATCCAGGGGCCCCTCTCTCGAATTGTAATATAAATCATTTATACTACAATTGATACACTATATCGTACAATCCATTACTCATTGGTAACGAATGTTTTTCATTACAGGCAACTCTGACCAATTAGAGCTGAGTCTATAAGCCTTTTACCCAAATTTTCCTTTGAAATTTCGTCGAAGTCATTGTGCTTCACTTGCGTGGACATGTTCCCCTTTCTGGCTCAGCGAGGAAAGCAAACTACCTCACTCCTCATCCTGCCTGATGAACCTCATTCCTCTCTGCGACCGTTCAGTAGCCAGAGAGGGTTAAGTACCAACCGGACTGAATACTTTACAGACTCTGATAAAGAATTGGAGGTCCTCGCAAAATAATAAGTCAGTACTTGGAAATTGAATTTCTCCTTTTTCTCTCCAACAATTCCGAACTCGATATCGTGAAATACATAAGCAATAATAGTTTAAAAATACTGACACGAGTATAGAAAATGGACCAAATAGAAATGTGTGATAAATATTTAGGCGATGAGAGTAATCGTGAACTCAGGTTTGTTTCGAAAGAAAGAGATTCTGAGAATTTCTGTTTAGAAATATATTTCTTTGGAGAGTTACTGAAATCTTGGAAATCCTATTTCTGAAATATAATTAAGATATAGTTGACCACTTTTAGAAATGTAATATAAGTTCTGTACGTGAATGATAAGTATGTTATCAACTAAACGTAATGTTACCTTGAATCATTCATTTGCGAAAGATGTTATGCTAAAAAGAGAAGATTTTATGTAACGGAATATTTTGGTTGGCGGTTTAGATCAGTATGTTTACAAATCGGCAGAGGCTATTGCTCTAAATTTTCATTCTGCCTACGATCGTGTAAAATCTTCTTAAACAGATCTATTCATGGTGTATTACATGTAATATCCCAGCAAAGGAAACGATTCAATTTTTCATACCGTAGAGTACTACTGTAGATCATGTAGGTTGTATAGTTCTTGAAAATACATTAACTTTGCACAGAATTTAAATAACAAAATAGTTATGTTTTTTACGATTTATCGTTTAATAATTTTTATCAATTTAAGTAATCATTTACAATAATAAGTTTATATCTCTAGGTACAGAATTAAATACAGAATAAAAAGTTATGAAACGGCTTCAAATTTTCTGTACATTGACCGTAGTTTTGCATGGCAGAGGAACAATTTAGTAGTAATGCGTTTAACTCTAAACAAGTTTTCAGAAACATCCTAGAAATAGCGTTTGAAGGTGTGCAAGGTGAGAAAAATAGCGACACAACTGGGATTCGAAGCAAAGATCTCCCACTTTCCGGGTAGGTCTTCTTACTAACTAAGCTGTTGGCAGAAAAGTACGATTCTCAAAAGAGGGCGATAGCATAGGCAGTCCTTCCCAACGACAACTGATCTAGGGTCCTCCCCCTTCTGCCCAAGTGACGCATTCTGCTGAGAGGGGCCCCCCATCTTAGATTGGATATTGTGTCGGATTACAATCAAATGCATTTCGAATGGACGACGAAGGCGAGAAGTAATTGCGGATTCTTTCTCGTCGATCAGCCGCATTACTAAATACGTCTTATTATTTCGCTCAGATGTATCTCCGAATTGAGGGAAGGCTTTTCCATCTTTTGCTAAAAATCTTTAATGTTATTGAGTGCTCTTTTGAATCTTCAAAATTGTCTCTCTAAGGGTAGGTCGAAGAAACATTATTTCAACCAGGAAACAACTTTTCAACAATGGTTGTCGGTATGGCAACCGATTTGAAGGCCTCTTCATCCAGGAGATTGCTATTCGATCAAGTGGTCATCGCGCTACACGGACGTGGGCTTCCGCTCAGTGAGGAAAAACCTCACTCCTCATCTTGCGTTCTCCAAGGCTTTCCGTAGCAGATGCCGAGGACGACAGAGACGCACATTCGCCATTTTGGATTTCATTCATATTGCTAAGAGTTCGCTCCGCTCGACATCGCTTCGCTCCGTTACCTCCGTCGGAATGCATTTGCCTCCGAAATCAAGAGCGGCCGTGCACTCGCAGCATTCAAATTTCGAAACAGTTTACGCTTGAAAGTATGACGGGGAATTAAAAGGCGGTCCCTCGGCGTGAAATTGGTGACGAGGAGGGGGACTGTTGACTCACCCGACGGCAGCAAAACATTTCCGAGTCATGGGTGTCCAACGAGGGGCTGCACGCGGCGGGCAAACACGCTCTTGCTAGAGGCGCTTTGGGGGTCAAGATCAGAGAGAACTCCCGAGAGAAGTTTTCATTAAAAGTTTACAGATAAAACTATCTGATTGAGCAACTAATCGGTGGGAAAAGTCTTTCCTTCGATCCGAAGAAAAATGACGTCACAGAGCGATGAAACGATGAGCGTGAAGAACGTGGAATTACGAGGTGTTTTCATTTTTTAATAACATTCGTCGGAGATACGCGTTGAAGATAAGTGCCCTTTAAACTGCGCATAACACTTATCATTTTATGTTCTTTTTTAATTGGATTTGACAGTGAAAATGTGATCCTACGCACGAAGCCTGAAATCCGCATTTAGGCTTACGATGAATGCTCTGTTAATCTTCTGATCGATTCATTAGCACTTTTATTAAATTACATAGTTCGCATTAGAAATTAGAATATTTAGAATAGTATTTAGAATTTTCTTGATTTTTCTCTCACTTGTGCCGTAAGTCAATGCATATCATTTTCCGAATGCGTATTATAACTAAAATACACAGGAAACTTAATTAAAGCTCATTAGTTTCCTTTCCTAACTATTTACATCGTTTATCATATATTTCCATGGTTACTCTTACCGGATAAATATTATATTTCATAGGAAAATATGTTGTCTTTAGCTACACATGTATAAATATACAATTCGTGACCACAATATGCTGCACTAATGATCTTGTATGAACAATATAACGTTCACGGTTTATTGTTGATTGTACAATCATTTTACCGGCTACTCGATAACCTCATCCTCTGTATCGTCAAGATTTTGACTGCAACTGGCGATATTGTACTCTCCAAGGAATCCAATAGATCGGGAAGCATTGCCATTTTGTGGCTTACTTCATTCTAGGGGGGATACATTTTTTATATTAATTATACGCAATCCGCTCCTTTTCAGGCAGTAAATGTGATTCGTTGACATTTCTGCGCTTGAGACCAGGATGTGAAATGAACGTCGTGTTATCGGATAAATTCATAGAAACTGCAGTAAAATATAATTTAAAAATGCAGAAACGGAGTACTCCTCTCGCTTTGACGTTCGCTTACAGAAATCCGGCGCATTTGTCTCCCTTCGAATAAGCCACTGACACTTTGCAACGTAAAGTATTGCTTTTAGTACCCCGAATGGAGAAAATCGTCGAAGATGAAGCAAATGTGTGGACGCAAGGGCTGTGTCAACGCCGCGTCCTGCCGACGGCAACGCCGCCACACGGAAATAAAAAAGACTAACGGCCTGCATCTGTCACTGCAATTACACCCACGAAATAGTGTGTTGCCCTTCTACTTATAGACGGAAAGAACACTCCTTTTTATAGGTTAAGTAAAACAAGGATATTTTAAAATTGCAAAGTTATCGATTGGTGTGGAAGGAAATGGACTAAAAAAATAAGTTAAAACTGCAAACGCTAAATCATAATCTAGCGATAACTGTGAATGCTTAATTGATATAATAACAGCATTTACTGAATTCGTAAGTAGCAAGAGTTTGTCCTTTTTTTCTCAATAATATTTTTACTAATTGACTTAAACTAGGCAACCGAAAATTATATCAAGGGAATCAAACTTATGTCATGTCAAGCTCATGTCTGTTTGTATATTTATTTATTTACAATAACATACGGGCAGTCGCATAGATGCACATTTAGAGACGGATTCATGTATACGTCATGGATCAATCAAGTTCCTATAAGACGCTTATCGCGCTCACGGATCAATGCTATTTCAACATCCATCAAACCGATTGACAATAAAATCGTTTCATTAAAAATATAAACGCGCACAAACTAATTGAACTGTTTTGAAGAAATGCATTGACGAGTCGTTTGCCTTGGAGGAGCACTTACCCCCGCGTAACAATGTTCGCAGTGCCTCGGGCAATTCATGCCCGCGCTGTGCGCTCAATGCAAATGGAATCATTGTTTCGATCCCTTTACAGCTCATGTCGCCTCTCTGTACATCGCTTTTCGATCTAAGCTTCTCAGATTGATCATTTTTATAATACGAATTCGTTTCTGCTTCTCTGCAATTAAATGCTACGATGGTATTTATGTAAAGAAAAACTACAGGAGCGTGTTTGAATTGAAATTAATTACAGCACGTGTGCTTCAAAAGGATTCCGTCAAACGGTCGCTTCTTTCAATCAGCATTGGAAGTTTTTGGAATAATTTATTTGCTGAGCAATATAATAAAGCTAAAAACGTATAGCTTAAATACTTCATTCAGATCGTCTTTGACGTAAGCTTAAGTATTCCAATTAATTGCAATTTATTTTGTATGTTGCTCCTTTGATTGGTAAGAAAGCTTTCCCATTGAAGATTTTTCCGCTTTCTCCATATATCATCCTCTCTTTCTTTCACTCTCCTTTTGTGCAGCCGTTTATTCTCAACGATTTGCATTCATCCGAGCTATCGCAATTGAAAACACCCATTTTATACTTCCAGCCTTTCTTTTGGACCACATTCACTCGCACAATTATTTTGTTTTTTCATGCAGTACATATCCGGCGCAACGACTTAACATTCCTTCTGCTTATTCAAACCATTCACCCGGTTTTAGACATCATTTCGCTTAAATTATGTTTACTACATTACTTTAAACTTATGTTTTTTACGTTTATTGACCTGAGTTTTAAACATTCCATTATTAATATGCGGTTCTAATAAGTAATTTTACTGTCAAACGTGCTGCTAAAATGTTTACATTTTAATGTGCATTTCATGTCCTTGATTAAGTATCTTAGCGAATCGCACTCAAAATGTGAATTATTTAAATTTGCATCGGCGACCAAAGAGCGCAGAGCTCTTTCTGAGGAAGATAAGTCAGCGTGCACACACGCGTGGGACACGCTCCTCTCGATGCAGCCGTGCGATTCTTAACGCGCTAATTATGCTAAAATATTCGCGAAGGGACACGCAATGAAATGTGGGCAGATGGCGTGGGAATCACTCTGTGAATGCACCATTCTATCGAATCCACGAATTTTTCTTCGTCTCCTTGATTTTTGAACGCGTTTTCTTTTCGATATGCATTTTATCTTTTCCACTTCCTTTTCCTCTCATTTTTTATATCTTTCCTTCGTTCTACTTACATAGATCTCCATATTTCTTGCCGCACCTCTTACATATTCTTAAGATGGTAATTTCATTGTTTCTTTATTCTCCCGCCCTCTTTTGTTTTTCTCTCTCCTTGTTCTTTAGTTCATTCCTTCGTTTATGTCCTTTTCATCGGTTTGCGAATTTTGGATCTCATAGTCACGAATGATCCACTGGCAGATTGCGTTAATCTTAAGTTGTTTCTGAATTCATCACTCCACGTCGTTTCGCCAATATCTGCTTAAATGAAGCTCCTAAGTTCAAATCTTCTACTCTCTTTCTTTTTGACATTTTTTAAGGCACCAAATTGAATATCAGTACTCTACGTTTTATATTGCCGATTAAAACCTCTTAAAATTTTTTCAACATTTCGGAAGGACCGCGTAGTGAACTGAAAATGAACGAAAACTGCTTCCTTAGGAAGATAAGATTTTAGTCCAAATCACACCATCATTATACCAACGATAAAATTCCAGCTTTTGAAAATTTATTAAATATTTCTGTCTCTGGACTGTGCGTAATGTTGGCAAATTCCTGAAACTCCTCAAAGTTACAGAAAAAAAAACCTTTTTTTAATAATGTTGTGATAATGAACAGAATAACTGGTTCAGTACGTTGGATCGAGGATAACTGAAATGCATTTTTTTCTCAGTGTCGTAAATTGATTAGTTGAGCGATGTTGTGCAGGGAATGATGGATTGCTCGCAGCCATTACAGAATGCGGATTCATGAATAATAATGATCAAGATTACTATAGTTGACGTCAACGCCAGTAATGAGATTTCTCTAATAACCGCAATTTTGAGTGCCTGCTTAAGACCCATTGCCCATCACGCGGCAATTCAAATTTCACAACTATAATTGTTGCTGATCCAATGTACTGCGACGGTCAGCTTTTATTTTGGGCGACGTTTTTCCGAGGGCTTCAAGTCGTGACCTCTTCAATTTCCCTCAAGAGAGCGGCTTAAGTGACGGAAAGCGACCAGGATTGGCGGTGAAATGAAGAAGAGGCGAGAATTGGAAGTAATGGGGAGGCTAAAAGAGAGGAAATGGGACGTTTGGCTACTCACTCGGAAAGTGGTGCTCAAAGAAGGAGTTGCTGTTGATTTGAAGAATTCGATCGCAGGGAGATGCATTTAAACATGATGAAGCCAAGGACGACGAGGAATTTTGGAGATTACGTCAGGGAAAGATAATTTTATCCTTATTTGATCCTCTAAATATTGATAAAATCGTCCTGGAGACGGGAATAAGTTATTATAAGATACGCAAAATACACATTTTCGAGAAAATAAATCAAATTGAATAATCTTAATTATTCACAAATAAATTTATGAGCAAATATTTGACTATTATTCCTATTTTCTGAATTTTCCTCATTTATTCGCTTATTTTATTTTAAATTCAGCGGTGATTTAAACATTTTGGATCATTTGGGAATTTTTTTACCTCATTTTTTTACTTCTCACAAGAATCATTTGGTTCAATTTCCTTAACTCGACAATGTTCTTTCTTGGTGCAGAAGTCGAGAAAATGATTTTTGAAGAATATCAGGTGCCACGGAAGCCTTCACAAAGCAAAGGAAAATTCCCCTTTCGTAAGTAATCGAAAAAGACGAGCAAATCATAAGTCTGAAGTTCTTTGTTCTTTCGAAGTCTCTAAGCAAGATATCCGAGTATAAAGCGTGATTGTGGCATAGAACGGAAAAAGCAAGTTGGGTGATGTGAAATCATAAGAGAAATTGTTGAGAGAAGAAATCACTTCAATTGAAGATGGAAAAAGGAGATTTGGTAAATCGAATATTGAAGAGGGTGAAGAATTAGGTGGGAAAATGAGATGGTGATTAATCGAGAGTATTAAAAAATTGAAAAAACAAGTAATGCTGATAAAATAGTTGTATTGCATAAGTAAATGTTAGAGTGATTACTTAGCAGTATAGCAATTAATTTATGTTTTTTATTTTTCTTATAAATCGCTGTTTTACTCTTAACTGGCTTCTAACGATTTTTTTATTTGAATTTGTAATTTAATCAAGGGGCAAGAAAAAGCTTTTTTCTAACAGATATCCGTGGGTCTTTCAAAAATCTATACTACAATTCAGGGGTTATAGATAGCACTAGCCCTATGATGTTGCTTAAGCTAGTCAGTAATAATCAAACCATAAAGTAATTGTTTACATCAAACGCAACTACAGCAAGAGCCTATATCGATACATTGATAACAGAAGTCCATTTTGGTGGTGAGATTTATCTACGAATGCTGTGTCGATTAGCATTGCTTCAAATAGTTACAGTATTAATTTTAATCTCAACTCGGATGCGTCGTCTACTTCGGTACGACGAATGAGCCTTCGACGTCCTCTAGTCGAATCAAAAAGGCTCGATTACTCTCGTTTTACCACTCGGAGGTTATCCTTTCCATTTCTGCCAGCGCATGCGCAGTAGCATTTCCTCTTCGCGCAGATTCTTAAATCCGCAAACATCCTAAGACAATCATTCGTTTCAATTACGCGCAAACCCCACTTTAATCCAAAACAGTTTGTCCTTAAAAAAAGGGGCCCATTGACAAAACGATGGTGCCGTTGATAAAAAAGAACAATGGCCGTAAAAGCGGAAGCCGCTTTATCCGGAATCTCTCCCAAAGGGTTCTCTCGGAGTGACCTCATTGCCAGGCCCTCAATTATTACACTCCTATTCATCATAATCCGGGAGAGCGCCATTTGTCACTCCCCAATCTTCGGGACATCGCAAATATCTTCCATTTCTGCTCTCCTCTTTTAATCTTGATTCCCTTTTCGTGTTACATTCTTATCAAACTCTGTGGCATCCAGATTTTGCGATACTGCGTTGGTTGGACGTTTTCTCGGGTCAAACGTCTCTCTTGTGGAGTATGCTTCTTTGATATTCGCTATATCGAACGCAGAGAATGGACGCATGGAAAAGTAAGTAAATTATTTCTATACTCGAAGAATTTCACGTTCAAAAGTATACGATTAACTTGAATAATTTTGGGTTTATTACGTGCAATTTACTGTAATGAAATGTTCGTGTAATACAACTACCTTTTTTCATCTTCGGACGATTTTGTTTTCCAACATTATCAATTAAAGAAAGTCTTTAAAATTTTAAAATCTTTAAGATGACTACAATGAGCAGTATTGCGAATATTTAAATCGCATGCTCTCGATACGTTTCGCACAGTTCTTTACAATCGAAATTTTGAATTCATTTGATTCATTCGATATTTCGAATTCAACATATTTTCGTTTACTGAATCAGACTTTAATATGGATTCATGGCTGTTCATAAATATTAATAGATATCTTCCGAATTAAGTAAATATTGTCAAGCGTAACTTGGTGTTATTTCATATCAAAAACTTTTTAATGACAAAGTCGAAAGATAAAACTTGTGCAAGTTTTATCATTTGACAATAGATAAAATATATTTCCCGATTCAATACGAATAAACATAGCCGAACAACGTCTGGATATATCATTTCGACATTAGAAGCGACTGGCTATCCAACTATCAGCGTCTCCCAACTATTGTTATTTCAGAAGTATACACAGCTTAATGGAGTGAACATGTAGTGCACAGTAAACAGTCTGTTTGTTGATGTAAAAGTTATTTGCTTTTTCTGCATGAACATGCTTCAGGTGACGCAACAACAACTTGCTATTAATACTTATTATTCTTACTCTATTGTTTAGTTCATTTTCGACTCAATTAACAACAATCTCCAAGCTAATTGTTGCTAGATAGCACTAATTCGTTCTCACTGCTATTTATTTTTCGTCATTTCAATTTTATTGATCATTATCTGTAACGTAAGAGTGTAAAATAATATTTGCTTAGTAATTATTGTTTTCCTAAATAATGCGTTTATTTTTCACTAGCCGCTGGAAGACGCTCATGGCGATTTCCTATTTGCAATGTTTTACGTAACGAGAATAGTCATCAAAAGATATTTCGGATTATAATTCACGTCAAGGAATGACGATTTTATTCTGCGAAATATATTGGACGAAGCTAACGCAGTTTTTCACTTTTCATTAACGATTAGTATTATGCTTCGTAAATTAGTTTAATATCTTTTGTTAAAACCCAGTTCTCAGTTTCTCTGAAATCCATGAGCACTGATCGTTGAGATATGTTGGTCTTTGTCCTTGGTGTCATTAACTAATGCGTCGCCCACTTTCGGGAACACTTCCAAACACGAGATAACGCGGAAATAGACGAATTAATATTTCGCTTTCCTCCCACGTCCTCCGCTTCAATTCTTTTTAAGTGGCAGTTGGTGGTGACGGTCGAGCCATCTCGTGGGGACACACGGAACATCGGAGGGCATCCGGCGAGAGAAATCCTCTAATGCCAGAGGAACGCCGTTGTTTGTCCGAAGCCGTAAATTCGAGTTTTTCGGCGAGGACATGGAAGTGCGCTATTTTCGTTGTTTACGCCGGCAGACGGAGTGTTATTAATGCTAATGGTTTTCATCCTCTTTTACATCGCGAAGGAAATATTTCCGTTTTAAAAAAGGATAAACAAGAAAATATAAGTTACTTTTTAAAGGCGTCTGAATTATTACGCCAAGATAATGTCAGCCATGAATTTATGGAAGATAAGTCGCCATATTTGAATCTGCGAAACAGCCTTAAAGATGTCGGAACTGAATTACTCTAATTTATTATTTATTATTCGCATTTACTCAAATATAAAATTCAGTTTTGGACTTAAATGAGAGAGTATTTTAAAGTGCTTTGCGTTTCTCGATGATAGCCTTTATTTTTGTACAAATTTCATCGAAATATCCGCAGAAATGATCGCACGCGGTGTTATCACAATTAAATCATTTTTAATATAAAACTCGTTTCAAATGTCCATATGACTCTTCGTAACGTCTCTTAGGCTCACAGAAGTAAGTATATCTCAGTATTTAAAAAGAATCACCCTTCAAAGGCAATAGCAGTACTATACCCTCGATCAGCATTCATTAATCGTCACCGATCAATACGAGCTATTTACGTAAATGCAATCCTTAATTCAACACCTTGATGAATACAATATCGAAGAAGAGGCCTAACATTCTCTAACAATACACTTCAGTATTCTAGATTCAAATAGTCGCTGTATTTATCTTCTTCTCGAAGAACGTTTTAAATTTCTGGAAGAGGTTCATTGTTGATAGCTGCTAGTTATTGTTGCGTATCGCTGTCTTGAACTTTTCAAGGATTTTAACTTAATAGAAGTAACAATGCGGTGCGAAAGTTGCGCTATTATTGTTGGCAGTCGTGGAATTAACAATTAACATCAATCGCAGACAAAGCCTTGCACCGGAAGCAGCTTGACGGTCCTCGTCTGGTTTGCGATACAATCATGCAACGTGTAGCAACAAAAAGAGCAATCAATTGAAGTTCGAATATCGAAAGATGCTGAATTTGAAAGCTGGCGAAAATTAGAAGATGTCTTCATGAGGTATTTCAGAACACCCTAAACATGTATTTTATACCAATGAGGGATGAGGAGGCTAAAGTAACTGCATTTTTGTGTGTTAAATAAAGAAACTGTGCTACCAACCCTGAGATTATTTTAATACGGCTCTACACGTATCCTGAGAGGAGAATTAGAGAAGCGCTGGTGCCACATCGGCGACTTGCAGATATAGGTAATCCTCAAAATATATTGCTATTAAGTAATTAAAAAGAAAAATGGCTTGGCTTTAGTTGTAGAAGCATGGTATCAGCTCAGAAAATAGCAGTGTTTTCTTCCGGATTGAAGTGGTTTCTTCAGCCCCTTCTACATCAAGGTGTGCAATTACAATCAGCTTTACATAATACAACGAAGAGCACCCGATGAGCACCAATTGTTCAGACTCCGCCTGTGAGTTCGGATGCGTCCGCTGCTTCCAAAAGGCTTCAGAGGGCGTCACTCGTTAAACACGCTCCCCATTGTTCTTGGAGTGCGCACGCTAATCAAGGGGGTCTTCGACACGTGCCATCGCTAGCGATTCCATCAAAAATTGAAGCGGAATTTCTGCGGGAAAGCCGTCGTTGGCTGGAGAGCTTGCTTAGGGTTCTTCGGTACTAAAAGGAGAGCGTTCGAACTCCGGATACAGCACTAACCGAGCTATGATGTGAAGACTTGAAAGTTACGGTTAGAGATAAAGAATAGCAAGTTGAATATCTCTTTGGAACGGAAGATAAATACAATCTGGATTAATAATGTATTGTATGACGATTCATTTTACTTCCGATAGCAATTAATTCCCATGAAGAATTTCTGTTTTCAGCAATTAATCCGCCTCTTTTAATTTCCGCTCCCATTAGGGTTAGTCTATCAACGCTAAGGTCTTGGGTTCGAGTCCCAGGTAACCAGGTTTTTCTGATTAAGGAATGTAGTTGTTGTGTGCATCCTTCCTTGGCAAAGTTCGACTGCAACGGTCCTGAAAAAGTTTTTAATATCAATAAATTTGCTGAGAAATAAATATTTCTTTGATTTCATTAATATGAATAAAATGTCCGTCTATTTTTTTTTCTTTTTCGTTTCCCGCTTCATATTTATAAATACATCTAATTTTTCCCTATTTAATACCGAGAAAATGTTAAGTATAATTTCTACTGTTTGGGGAATAGTCTTCAGAAGATAAACCGGATGTCCTCTGGGTAACCCTTCTTTAACGGCGTTCGTCACTTGTTTACGCCTTTTTTAGTCACCAGGGAAGACTTTGTCGAAACTGCAATGAAATTTCGCTCCTTAAAATTGAGAGCTCGTAAAAGTGAGTAAAGGGACGGGCATTATGACGGCGTAAAATACACGCGTTTACTGCTCACGCGCGTGCGGCTTTAGTCGTGTCTCCTCTTCATTTTATCAGCCGAATCGCTTCGATATAAAATGCAACACGCCTTCGTTATTTATCGAAGGAACGCTCTTCAATTTCTGCGTCCACTCTTTTAATTCCTTTTCGTCCATATTAAAAATATCCCATTTCCCATTAGCGTGCATTACGGACGCCTCCATTTTAACCGATTTATCAGCGCATATTTATCTATTCCAAACACTCGACGTAATGTGTAATTCAGCTTTCATGTTTCAATTTTTTAGTGTTCTAGATTTACTCATATCTGTAACAGTTAATTACAAACATATTTAATGAGTTGAGGTTCGATCGAATTATATGGGGAAATGGAAAATATTTTTACATGGCGAACAATTAGCCACACAATTAATGTAATTGTTTTTGTATTTTAAATTGTGTAGAAACAAAAAATGTTTTCCGCTTGTTATTTACTGCTAATTTTAATAAATAATGCACCTCAGTTTTTATTAGAATATAATTTTTGCGGATTAATTGAACATGAGATGTTATTTGATGATTATGAAAGGGTAATTAATCTAAAAAACAATGTTTTAATTGATGAAAATCGCCGGTCCATGAATCTGTATCTTGCAGAATTACAAATCACGCATAATATTCAAATGAACGGAAAATATCATGATTAGCGTTTGTGCACAGAACTATTTTGATCCAAAACAAACTGGGAATTTCTCAAAGTTCAAGAAAGTCGAGCCTTATCCTTGCCAGGTTCATCTTGCGATATTATCTATGTCATTGGCTCGAGTAGCTAAGAATGAAGAGCTAAAATAGACTATAAGATATGAAAATGTGCGTCCTCCGAGAATCTCCGTGGCCATTGAATGAGAAATATATATCTTTACAGAGAGCCCAAGGATAAAATATTATTATGAAACTGTCATCCTTTATTTTACTATTTTGACGTTTATTTTGAGACTATATTTACATAAATGGTGGTCAGTTTGGATATATTTTCTGATTTTTTGTTAATTTCGAGAAAGTCCTTCTCTTTTCTTTCAAATGGTCGTAACGCAGATCCTAGAATGATAATCATTTTTAATAATCCATGAATATTATAAAAAAAATAATTTAGTATAAATATCTCATACTATTCATAGTAATAATAAATCTCACACTATTCACGGATTATTAAAAATGGAGAACGTTTGAGGCGAAGGATTTGGTTCCGACCAGAAGTCTGTAACAATCCAGAAATGATATTCATTAAGTGAAAATTACCGATTAAATATGCGTGAAATTTTATTTAGTCTTTTGCTTTCGAACCAAAGTTTTTTGAGCCAAAACCCGCCATCTGTAATCCGATCTGGGCCACTACTTTCTCTAAGGAAACGATTTCCATCGTCATTCATGAGATTGCTGTGCCCCCTTCGATATAAAGTGGTGTTAAGAGTGGTTAGACAATAAGCGAGTGTGTGTTCGGTTTGAAAAAATCATTCAGCCGTCTTTAAAAAGGAAGATATTTTCAAAAATGAATTAGAGTCAACATAATTTAACATTTCAAATTTCAAAATCCGTAATACGCGTGCATAGATATCCGAGAAACTCAGCTCCGTCGTGAGAATAGCAAAGAAGAATAAGTCCGCTGATGTTTTCCACATCGCACTGCCAATTCTAGATTATGCATGCAACTGCATTAATCCGTGCTCTTTGTTTAGGATTACCGCAAATCGATATGCGCTTGCAAGGTTATCCTTGACAAAGGATGCGAACCCTAACAAGAAACAATAGTTGGACTTGCTCTACAAATTCAGGGATAATACGTCATAGGATAACTAGGTAGACATTACGGGCCCATTCTGTTTCGTATGGCGTTTCATTTACTGCGAGAAGAGTAGAGCTTGGATAGTACATTTTGCTGCGGTGGCAGAAACAAAATAAAGGAAAAGACATCGCATGAGAGTAAATAAAAAGGTGGCATTTTGACGTAGTTGGCAATTTAGTGATCTTTTTCTAAATTTATTTCTCGAATTATTACTTGTTTTCTGTTCCAGTGCAATATCGCTTTCAGTACTGTCAACCTTATATTGCACGATCACAAGCACAACTGAAGAAAAAAAGGCTGATATCGCCAAATCAATTATATATAGATGCTTCTCCGGATTCATTCATGTACATAGATAGATAGATAGAGAGGATACAAATTCACAGGCTAAACCACAAGCGTCATTGACATGAAATTTTTACGACGTATTGGCCATAACGTGTAACCTCCAGAAAAAAGCCGACTTTGAACCTCAGTGTCATGGGTTCGATTCCAGAAGGCCCCAAAGTCGCGATTTTCTCCATAAGAATACATGGTGAGGATTTTCGAAAAATTTTTTGGTGCACTTCCCGGAAAAGTAAAGAGTTGAAATTCGAAGGATCGCTACAAGCCGTGTATATCCAACGAAAATCAAAAAGACATCTTCGAATATTGTCCATGGTTCGATGCTTGGTAAGGGCAAAAATCGGCCGTTTAAAATGCATTGTTACGATTTTTAAGATTTTTTTTGGACCCTTTCCCGATGGCATAGAAACTTGAAATTCGGCATGAGGTTAGATATCATAAATAAATTTCACAATCAAATTATACATATTCGCTGATGGTCCTTGGTTTGATCCCAGAGGGCAATTTACATTCCTTAATGCATTTCTTATGGAGATAACGGAAACAAATTTTAGGTACTTTCCGGCACGATATCGACTTCAAACTTTGCATAAAGAGAAATCAAGTCCATAAAAATCACACTGTGCATTAATAGCTATCAATGTGTCCTGGGTTCGACACCAGGCGTCTCTACAATCAATTACTGATCCGATTTTCAATAATTATTTTGAACCCTTTCCCAACAATATAGAAACTTGAAATTCGGCATGTAAAAAGAAATCATAAATTTATTTCAAAATCATGTTTTAGATTTTCAAGATCGTCCTTGGTTCGAATCCAGAGAGCTATTTACATTCGTGAAAATTAGAACGTCTTTTGAGGCAGCTGTAGCCAATATTTCTGCTTGAATTTTCACACATAGTTAGAGATGGTGATCTTCTATTTTTCTGCATAGTAAGTTCACCAGTAAGACCCGGGTTCGTTGCAAGACGATGAAATTTTAGCGAATTTTAAGAAAAATTTCAATCCTTTTTTTTACTTTCTCCATATACGAAGTATAGAGAAAGTATTGTTTCTTTTGAGGACCGTCCCGATATGATGCCGATCTGCTTGCAGTATGCAAGCTACATTTTACTCGTATTCTTTTATAAATAGAGGGGTCAAAGAATGGAATATGTTGCCTGAAGAGGTATTCAAACCTTTACCGAAAAATAGAAAGGAGTTTGCTAATGCTGTGATTTATGTAATTAAGTGTATCAAATATTGTTATGTTTTTTATTATTGGGATGTTTTCAAAAGTTGCGATGTGAAAACAATGAAGAGACATTACAAACTGTGAAGTTGTATTATTAACTGAGAAATGTAGTTTTTGTGAATAGAGGATATATGTTGAGTACATGTTTTGGAAGGGAACTGGGTATGCAAATTGGATCTTGTTGTAGTGTTGCGGTGTTCGGATATTGTCTGTGGGTAGTGATGATAATTTTGAAATATTTGCTTGTTAGTAACGTCTTGTGCGAGGGATTGGGGTTAGAATTAAGTTGTGCATTGAAATTGTTTGGAGCTGTCACCACAAGATATTCTAGTTGCAGTATATATAGTAATAAATACTCTGTTACTTCTAAGTTCTTATGGTTAAGTCACTTATGCATGAACTTGGCATTCCGATTTAGTGATCTAAGGCAAATTTAATATTAGGTAATCAAATTATGCCGTTTCTTAGCTTATATTATACAAAAAAAGATTTATTTATTTCGGTTTAAGACGCGCGCTTCTTCGTGCTAAGTTCAATTTTATTTCGAAGATATTTTTATATTATTTTGATCTAGCGTTTAACTATTTATTTTTCTCACTTTCGCGACTCTTTAGCTACTTTTCAGGGCTCATCTAGAGACCTTTAAAAGCTGAATTGGCATGGAATTCAAAGTATCAAATCAATTAGGAAACGACAGGAAACGGAACTATAAATAAGTAATAGTCATACAATCAGCTGCTTGGGCCGTGACATGGATCTATCAGGAACGAAAGTGAAAAGAAATTTTTACTATGCCACTGAATATTTTATTCGGAAACGACCATGGTTTCGTCTCGTGGAGTCATCCATCACCTGAAGAAATGAGTCGAAACCATTGTCGTTTCGAAATAAAATATTCTGTGGGATAGTAAAAATTTGTTTTCACTTTCGCTCCTTAAGTAATCGTCAAGTGATAACGAAAATGTACCACCAATTTCGATTTAAGATTGCCATTTATAATATTCCTCTTTATTCTCATTTCAGGTATGCTCCATCAGCGTATTGCTAGAGTTGCTTATGGATCGTCCCTTTTGGTGAGGCAGGAGAGTTCATGTCGGTAACTACTTTCCTGTTTATATTTTAATGTACGTAATTCAAATAATCTTTCTCTAAACTCATTATTTATAAGAAATTTTTCACTTGGATAATATTTAAAAATTACAGTAAAATTAGTAGCTTTATAATTACGTGAGAAAGGTAATTAAAAAAACAACTCGTATAGAATTCTTTAACTGAGATGTACAACTAGCGAAAACCAAGTCAATCTACCCTATTTTTGATGTAGTTCAATAAGAATTTACTAAATGAATGACTAGTAGTGTTTGAATTACCCAAGTGTTTTGAATTACCCAACGCCTCGTTGATTCTTAAGGCAGTTTCAATTCTAACAGAGAATCAGAAATTCCACAAACATCCAAAATTCCGATTTTTCCCTTTGGAACTTATTGCTCGATTTTTCTGAATTATATCTTTGTACATTTCCCGGAAATGGAGTTTTGTAAATTAAGGCATTGACGTTTCAACTACTTTAAGTGCCTAAACCATACCAAGTGCCAAAACGCCAAACCGGTGTAAAATTCCTCCTTAAGAAACGTATTGTGATGGTGTTCAGAGTGGTTTTTGAAGCGTTTCACTGAAGGATGCATAACTATGCAGACATATGAATAGCCATAGTATTTATATTTTTAAAACACTGCAGATCCCTTCCGAGTTGAGCCTGGGTTCGACCACAGGGCTTCTTAAAATACCTTTCACATAAAATGTACGGGGACTTCCAGAGTGTTGATTTTGAGCTGTATGCGTAAGGACTGTCGGTCCTTATGCCTAATGTGAATTAAGTGCGTAATTGTTTTCTTAGAAACAACCTCGACCTCTTCCAAATGAATCCTTAGCCCATTTATTCCATTTGTGAGGGCCCTTTTTGAAGGGGTGAGGCTCTATCCGGTGCCCCGAGAATGAAATATCGGTGCCACATAAGAATATTTCTTATTTAAAAACATTTATTTCGCTCAAACGTCTTCTTTGCAGCCTCCAACAGTAAGAGCCCTCTACTCTGTGGCTACTTTCCATTTTGTATTTTGTTTGTAATAAGGAAAGATTTTTTTAGTACATTAATGGAATCCATAAAATGTTAATTATTTCAATTATAAAAATTTCGATGTAATTTTTATCTGTAGCATTAAAGATTTATTGGAGAAGGAAGGAGATCCATTTCCTGGCCCCCTGTCGGATGAATTCTGAAAGTGAACGGCTCACTTGAGTAAAATAAGATGCATATTCATCTGAGGCGAGAAAGGTCAGGAAGTCCTCTCTTATCGAACATTTCGCTTCCATTTAATCCCATCGGAACAAGAGGAATGCCCCGTAAACACGTACTTCTTTATTACGTTCTCAGAATTGAATTTACGTGTATTCGGAGTTAGTCTTCGAGAGATGCAGGAAATATTGCGCGTCCGTCATGAGGTACTGTAAGAAGAATCTAAGAAGTAGATTCTCCCACTAGTTGCTCAAGAAAATTCATTTTCAACAAAGGATGGCAGTTGTGTACTTGGAGAACAGTGCGTAAAGTAATACCCTTTTCATGCACCGTATCAGAGTTAAAAGGAGTAACTTTGTCGGTTTAACTTTTAGTCTCCAACTTACCTTTTTTCTACCGGCCGTGTTGGCCGAGTGGTTAGCGTGCTTGCACGTCCAGCTTGCATCGCTCCAACTACACGGTACCGGGTTCGAATCTAGTCGATTTTTTCGATTAGGGAAGAGTCAAGTGGAATCATTCTTTGTTAATGTTGTCTGCCTACCACTGTAAAAGTCCAGAAAGTGGATTTTTGTGGGGTTTTTAAATAAATAAAAAATAAAATAAATAAAATAAATAATTAAAAAAATATGATGTGGCCAACACATGACTATCTCCATATTTATTGAAAACAGAAGCCTATGCCGGTAACATATAATAACTCCAAAACAATGAGTGTTACAGATAAATGTTTCAATCAATAGTTGAAGTAAAATACATTATCTATAACTTTACATAATTACATACATAATCCATAATTGTATATACCTATATTGCATTCTAACAGAGATATGTATGAAAAACTTCCATTTCTGGATAAATAACAACTTCCGGTTAACAATTATTGAAGAATAACTCCTAAACAATCAGTGTTACGAAAAAATGTTTCATACAAAAGTTGTAGTAAAGTACATTATCTATAACTTTTGCACATAATTGTATATACCTACATTGCATTCTGACAGAGATATGTATGAAACAAAATTTTGTTCCGGATAAACCGGAATTTCCGGTTGAGCGATGTCCACCAAAAACTAATCAACTGTTGGTATTGTTAGGAAAATACTAAATATGAGTTTTGAAAATGATCAGATAATTGCTTTTTAAGATAGAGCGCCCACAATATTTTTTACCACAGACAGACACACAGACAGACATGTTCGGGAAAATAGCGAAAACGAGCCCCCAAAACATCTATTTCCGTCGAAATCTGGAGGTCGAATTTTTCTGCCAACACAATACTTTCTCTATACTACGTATAGGGAGAAAGTAAAAATGAGGTGAATAAGCATGGATTCTCTCCTGAAGTCTGAATTCTCATAATCTCTATTTGTTAATTTAATCTCCCTCCAATTTGAAATTTTGCAGGCTTTGGATTGATTTAGATTTTTTAGATTTAGATATATACCCCTCGAGCTCGCCAGAGGCGTATGGCATGGGGTGTAATACTCCACCATTCAATCCCTATTAGCATCTCTAATAGCCTGGGGAACAAACGACCAAAAGTAATTATCCGTCCTTGCGATTACTTCCCTATAACGCTTCCTCGATGCCTCTCTCGTTCACTCCTTACTGGCACTAATATTTCACTTACTTCGTCTATAAATTCTGAACGAATGAACTTTTCAAGAAGTTTCCGACGATATTCAGATCTTCTCATCTGTAGTGAATTCCAACCGAGGGACTCTATCATTGCCGTAACGCTACTATCGAACTTGAAATCCCCACAAACTAATCGGGCTGCTCTACGCTGGACCTTCTCTGAATCTGAGACTAAACCTACTTCGTGTGGGTCCCAAACCGCACAGCAGTATTCTAGACTCGGACGAATAAGAGAAAAGTAAGCTATTTCTTTGATTCTCGATGAGCATCCTCTCAATGTTCTACCAGTTAATCTTTGCATTCTATTCGCTTTTCCTATCGTATCTCGAATATGTTCTTTAAAAGATAAGTTACTGCTAAACGTGACTCCAAGGTATTTGTTGTCGTGCACTAACTCTAATGGATGCCCTGAGATTTGGTAGTGCGCGGGAATTATTCTTGTGGAGCGCGTAAAACTCATGGCAACGCATTTATTACTTTCTCCATATACGAAGTATAGAGAAAGTATTGTTTTCATGAAAAAATTCGACTTCGAGATTTCAACGGAAATACATGTTTTGGGGTCCCTAGAACACGTTTTGACCATTTCCGGAATGATGTCTGTGTGTATGTGTGTGTGTGTGTGTGTGTGATAGTGGACGCTCTAACGTGAAAACTATTGGTCGTATCAACACCAAACTTCATATATAGTACTGTGGTGTGTGCTGTCAGAGTTGATTAGTTTTTGGAGTAAATCGGTCAACCGGAAGTCGAGCTTTATTCATTAAAGCTCATTTCCGGTTTTCAAAATATCTCCATAAATATGATATATTTGTATATTGTATTACTTATAAAAGTTTTAGATAATGTAATTTACTATAACTTTTGTATTTAACATATTTTTGTATCACCGGTTGATTAGGAGTTATTAGTGAAATACTGATAAACCGGAAGAAGATGATTATGTACTTTGTGGGCGCTCTAACATAAAAACTATTTGTCGGATTAACATTTAAATTCATATATAGTACTTTTATTACAGTCGTTAGAGTTGATTAGTTTTTGGAGTAAATCGGTCAACCGGAAGTTGAGCTTCATTCTTCAAAGCTCATTTCCGGTTTTCTAAATATCTCCATAAATATGATATTTAGGTAAATACTATTATTTATAAATGTTTTAGAAAATATAATTTACTATAACTTTTGTATGAAACATATTTTTATATCACTGATTGTTTAGGAGTTATTTATGAAATACTGATAAACCGAAAGTTGCTGATTATGTTCTTTGTGGGCGCTCTGGGCTCTATGGGCGAAGGGCCAAATTCATCGTTTTTTTATCGAGCATGTCCCGAAAAACATTATTTATAACGTTTGTGACGTAAAAGATAATAATATATAGATTAATCACTCATCTTTCAAGTTTAGATGGAATATAGAGTTCGACATTACTGTCGTAGATTAATATTTAAATCTTATATATGGAGAAAGTCATGTGCTGGCCACATCAGATTTTTTATATTTAAATCCAGCTGCCAATCTTTACACCATCCTGATATTACGTCCAGGTCATTTTGAAGTACATTACAGTTGTTTTCTGACAAAATATCTTTGTATATCATGGTATCATCGGCAAATAATCTAACCTTACTCTTTACGTTATCTACGAGGTCGTTAATGTAAATTAGAAATAAAATCGGACCAAGAACACTTCCCTGTGGAACTCCTGACGAGATGCTTATTTCGTCCGATAAAATTCAGCCTAACGCAACTCGCTGAGATCTGTTTTCTAGAAAAGATTTGGTCCATCTGATAACTTTTTCGTCGATCGCGTAGGCACTCAGCTTTTGGATAAGCTTTTCGTGAGAAACTGTGTCGAAAGCTTTCCTGAAATCTAGGAAAACTGCGTCTGATCTAACACCGCCGTCAGCTGCTTTAGATACGCCATTCATAAAAAGCGCTAACTGGGTCTCACAAGACCTACCTTTCCGGAATCCGTGCTGGCTCTGACTGATTGCTCCCTTTTCGGAAAGAAAGCGCATGATAGAGCTCGCTATAATATGCTCCATTATTTTGCAAAATATTGAAGTTAATGAAATAGGCCTATAATCATCTGGTTTTGACGCACGCCCTTTCTTAGGCACCAGAGTGACATTAGCTTTTTTCCACGACATTGGAACGGTCCGATCCAATGATTTCTGATAGAAAATCTGTAGAAACGGAGCAATTTCATCGGCTAAAGTTTTTATTACAACAGCGGGAATACCTTCGGGTCCTGGCGCCTTTTTTCTATCAATCTCTCGCAATAATTTTCCAATTCCATCAACCGATATCTCGATGGGACGCATCTCTGAATCAATGCGCGAGCTAATATCCTTAACTTGACCATTGTCTACAGTGAAGCATTTCTGGCAGTGCCCGTTAAGTAAGTTAGCTTCATCTTCTGATTTATTTACGATAATTCCCTCTGCGCTTATGAGGCTAGGCACAGAAAACTGACCTCCACGGTTCTCACGCACGTATGACCAAAATTCTTTCTGATCGCCATCTAATGATTCTAATAAGGTTCGAGATCTATATTCCTGGTATACTTTTCGCGCTTCTTCCTTAACTAACTTTCGCACATCTCTATATTTTTGTTCCTCGAGCTCATGCTTATTTCCGCAAGCTTTGAGTTTCCTCCATTGCTAGTGAATGACTCTCTGCTTCCTATGCAATGCCCGTAACTTAGGTTTCGTCCACCGTGGCTCTTTACGCTCACGCACGCTCTTAGTAGGCACGAATTTAATTAAACCTTCTTTGATTATCCGGAGAAACTCTATCCAACTATCATTTACTGTATTTGCACCCAAGAAGAGGAAAAAATCATCCTTGCACTCGTTACTATAAACCTTAAACTCTGAAAAATTAGCTTTGCGTATTACATATACTTGCCTCGGTGGCTTAAGAGATTTAACCGCTACTGCTTTCATCTCCGCCATTATGGCATCATGGTCTGAAATACCGTCAACTATATGGAGATTAGTTATCAATTGTGGGTGGGTGGTGGCTAGTAAATCTAGGATGTTACCTTCACACGCACGAGTCGTTCGAGTCTTCGTCATGTTTACCTGTTCTATCGCATGCAACGAGAAAGTATCGATTAATTTTTGAGAAAATTTTCTCTCTCTACTAGAATTGGGGCATGCTAAATTCCGCCAATTAATATGCGGTAGGTTAAAATCTCCTCCTACAACTATGATGGGTGTTCAGAGGGTTCGCAGAGAAGAGTGCTCTAAGAGGCCTCCGGAAGATGATACCGAGTGGGACCTCAATTTGTTAATCCATATTTTAGGTCGTATTACTATAAGTCATATGCAGAGATGATTGATGTATGAAAGGCGTTTGAAAAGGAATGTAAAAACGCATTTGGTGGTCGCGTTTGATTCTTATTTTTACATTTTTTAAATATCCTTTTAAGTAACTCATTTTCGAGATAGAAACAAAGTTCTTTTTCTTTAAAAGACATTTTGATTGACTTGGAATAACAGCTGTTTCTATCTGGAATCGTTTTTAAGTTGAACTTTTAACTCAAAATTTCCATGACCAAAACGAGAATATTACGAGTATAATAACACAGAAGATGTTCGTGTAGTTGATAAGTACTGATAATGTTTTAATGAAGTACCGAATGTGATTCACTACCTATGAACAGAAGTTCTCAACAAATATTGGCGTGCTTTTGCGTATTTCTTTATTAATGTAAAACTATATTTTAGGTAACTTTATAGAAAAATCTTCGACGATTATATCGAAAAATACCTCTTTTTAGCCTTTATTGCTTGGCAATCTTTATTTAGAAAATTTCGTAAATCGTATCCGATGTTAATGCGTCTTAATCACCTTTGCAGTTTGAAATAATTACGCAAACATCTTCGGCCCAATAAAGCTGAAAATGCGTGGGAAATGCGAGTACGGCGTTATCATGCTCTTAGTTTCAAAGAAAGAGTTCTTAGTTGTTTAATAAATAAAATAGGTGAGGCAGCAACGATTTGGAAGGATGACGTCACTTGGAGTTAAAATTCGAGTCAGATGAGGATATCTTCTCCGATTATTCGTCCCTCGATAAATCCTTCGGCCCTCCCGTTTAGCGTCCAATTAATCGCCTTCGAATACCCTTAAAGGGAATCCCGACATCGCACAAGACACTCTAAGGCTTTGATACGCAATCTCACAATGCACAAGTTCTGCCGGTCCAACCTCGTTCTGCAAAACTGGCTTAACTAAATTACTCCTCCAGAAAAACGGAAACCGACCTCTCCCTTAATCCTTCTTCCTCTAACCGCACCCTCTTCAGGACCTGCCGCAGCCATAACTCAAGCTCTCCCCCTGCCTTATTGACCTTCCACCGGAGCCCTCGGTTTGAGTCTCTTCGCTTCCAAAAATTAAAGATTCCCCGAAGAGAATGCGTAGAATGATACTTTATAACAATTTATCTGTGAAAATGCAACTTGTGCCCTAGTTTCTCTCTCCTGTTGGTGGTTTCACCTGAAGTATTACGTTTATATGTATATTACGAATTAATATACATATAAAATGTGCGTCCTTAAACCAAAAACTCGACTCCTGTTTTCAGTTCGCTCATCTCTAACAGTATCTATGTATAATAAGCGCGCATAGTGGTGACGGGTGTGTTATATTACTTCTTTCGTGTAGCGAGTTTAATTATAAAATCAAATCAAATCTACCGGAAAATGCTTACACGAATAAAAACGCTCTATGAGGATGAAATTCATTGTTTGATTAACGACCAATCAACTGAATGGAAAAATGTGGTATTTGTAGAGGAGCAGTGGGATTGAAGGCAATTCATTTGTGCTAAAGAGAAGCAATTAAGGCGATAGCAACAATTTAGAATTCCTTATCTGCACCGCACTTCCTGATCCTTCCAAATCTCCTTGGCGCTGTTTGACGAGGGTTAACTGCGACTCGCTCTTGTTTGTCGCTAATTATCTTCTTCCTCTTTTTTCACTCCGCCTTTCTCTTGTTTTCTCCGGAAAATGAAGTACGCCGAACTAAAAGTTCTCGTCAATTCCCGCGAGCGATTTAACGAACCGAACAGTGTCGACCACCAGGGGATCGAGGTACTGCGAATCTTTAATTTTCCGCTAATAAACGGAGTTTAAATATCATTTATTAACGACCTCGTCGTGTAGTTGTACAAGTAATCGATTTCGATTTGTTTGTTTATTAATCTCGATTCGCCCGTGGCATCGACATGAAACGGTGGGCCGGAGGGGAATAATAAATGTCAAAGATTTTATCGATAGGTCGGAATCGAAGCAGAACATAGAGTTTCAAATCAGAAGGATTTTTACATGAAGTACCCGCGACATCCCTATCTACGTTCATTTTCTACGAAGAATCAGTTCCATTAATTCAAAATGGTATATGCTAACTCATCTCGGACAATTGTCATGCTTTAATCACCGTTTCCTGATTTTTTTCGTATTTTCATCCTCATTGGACTACTTCGTGAGTTCACGGCATGCACTCCCTCACTCCCTCAGCAGCACTCTTTGATCACTAATCACTCCGTCCACTTTGTCTTCAGTTCCTCTCTTTTCCTACAATCGCTTTCTTTCCTTTGCACTTTATTCTCCTCGGCTTAAATCCTTCCCAACTTCTAAATCATACATCTCCCTGTACATTTTATGCTGAGCCTTCCCCTTCCTTAGAAATGTCTCGATGATCTTTAAATGTCCTCCTTTCTTTGGGTCCACATTTCACACCCATGCTGCGACACGCCAGTTATCTCTTTTTTTTATTTAACCTTTTCCTTAAATAAGGAACCTGCATCAATTTCGTCGAAGCTTTAATAAAGACACGCATTTTAAATTTCGTTTCCCAAATATAGTAAGTAAAATTATGGGAATGTAGAAATAATTAATAAAATGTTCTATCTAGAAGTGATAGCAGTATCCATGTTTAACTGATTGAATTTACTCAAGTTCTATCTGATGATTTCTTATATTCTTCTTTAGGACTTCTTTCTGCAGGACTAAGGTTTATTAGAGAAAAAGAGCACCAGTGACTTATATTTCAAACCATAGAGATTTGAATCCCCTTGAATTTTCTTTCTCTTTCTTTTTATTTGATGTTGTTAACTTACAACTACTGTTTACATTATGGTATTTTTTCTCTTAATTATTCATCCCATATAAAATATATTATACAAGTAATAGTAATAACTCGTGTACAATGTCGTCTTATAAATATCGTTTGAAATATTTTTACGTATGTTAGCGTCAGATGGATTATAATCCTATGCAGAGGCGATGAAAGGTGTCACTTTTGGTGATTTTTTTCTGTTCTGAGTCTTTCAAACATTAATTCTATGCTTGGGGGATATCTTCGAGCATAAATAGGAAAAGAGACAAAATCTCATTCAAATGCATGCGGACATAATTGGAAAGGCTGCTTCATAAACTTTTAGTATTTCTGGAGCCCATAAACGCGGAGCAATTAGACTATTGCGCCGTCGATTCGTGGATTTAATCGTACGAGAACAAACACTCTCCAATGACGACTTTTTTACGACGGATGCTTTTTCTGCACTTTTCTCCCAAAGGACTTCCAAAGGACGAATTTTCGATTTATGAAGAGGTAGAAAAAGTGATGTCTATCGAAATCTAGGAGGGAAATATATTATACTCTATAGTTATTGACCATCGAGTACGTGTAATTATATTGTGTTTCCCTTGATTTTAGGATACGCTGAGTATGAGAAATGATTCTATGTTTTGAGACCGAAGTCATATAGTTTGTTTTTTAAAATTCATTAAATTGTTCATTTACTAGAGGTGTTGAAACAGGTGTAGGCTAGACATTTAAAACGGAGAAATGAATTTCAAATCGGTATCCTTAAATCTTTAGATGGCCACGAAAAACAAATATCATAACAACTATACGTAGGATCACGACCCTAATCGTTATCGTATAAATGTAATCAAGACATAATTTATCTCATTTTCTTTCAAATTTGCTGCTGATTTATATTTTTTATCCAATTAGTACCAATTCAACTTATCCGAACAGCAATGGAAATCTTCATACTGTTTCATTTTCTTACGATCAGCTATAATATCTAACGTAATCACTTCACTCTCAACTGATGTACACTTACTTATTCCAGTATAGACCTCTTATTTGGAAGCAGTTTGTAATTAGCTCCACAAAAAACATACTCTTTCATTAAGTGCAGCAATGTAATATCCTTTCATTGCGACCTCGTCTGCTATTCGACGTACGAACTTTAATTAACCAGATCAATTAATCTGTGCTTCCTTGAGGGAAATTTAGTAACTTAAGCCATGGCGTGATTGATGCCTTATGCAGTACTTAGTTAGAAGAGCATTCTAGTATTAATCTTCCAGTTCTTGTATTACATTTCGATAATCTTCTTCATATGGTAAATTCTTTCAAGTATTTAATTAAATATTAGAGTTTGACATTCTCATAACTCTATGCATCCTAAAGATGTGAGTAAGTCAAAGAAATAAATTCGCATATTTTGAATTTGCAAACAGTATTCTACTTGGCGACTGCGTTAGTTAGTGCAGGTGTGCGAAATGGCGGTTCTCAGAATAAGACCGAAGTTTGTATTTATTTAGGATGGCTATCTCGTTAACTCTGTTATATATGCTTTGGTCCATTCAGATGGACAACCGCCTAGCTCGCTCCACCGCCTAGAGGAAATCTTCTGCACCACCAAAAGATGCTCAGTGCGGAGAGCGCTCTTCTTTTTTTCGCCCTGACCTACTTCCGGCGCCATATGCGGATGGTCGGCTCGATGTAGCTCGGAATGTCTTATTTTGCGGATAAATAAGATGGAACTGCCCTCGTTGCACACATCTTAACTGATACTTCAATAAAATAATTTAATCTCGAAGCAGCATAATTTATTAGTGGCTCACCCTATATTTTGCCTTAAATTTTATTTGAGCATGATTCTAAAAATTTCTGAATGCTCCTCGTGGATAGGTTAAGTGGACATCATTAGAACAGATGCGCAAATTAAGCAGTAAATAACTATTAATTTTATGTATTAATTCTTCCTTAAAAAGCAATTTCACCGTAGTACCTCTAAACTATATTTTTATAGTCTTTTGGAATCGAGAGTGCATGTTTCTACACCCTTCTTTGAAGCACCATTCTCTAGTAAGTGAATTACTTTTGATGTTTCAGTGGTTTTTTAGCACTAGTAATGTTCGCTTTATCTACTTTACATATAGAAGTACCTGTTTTGCTATGTTTATCAATCCATGCGTTTGATTTTGCATCCCATATTGTCTAACTTTGATAATCTACCAGTCTTTTTTACAAATGTCAAATGATGTAAAGGGAGAGTTGTGCCTTTCACCACAATGGCCATTTCTCATCTATTCAAGTTTTCTAGCTACTTATGCAGGTATTTAATGTCCGAATATTTTTAAATGATGCTTCTTAGAAATTTGGTGATCTTCGTTTTGGTGTCTACGAAATCCGGCGCCAAAGAGGTGCAGATCGCCGACAAAGACGACTATTGAAGATCTTTTGAAATTCATGAATGCGGTCACAAAAATAGCGTCATATTTTATAAGAATAGTCTAGTACCTTCTACCAAACCTTATTTTATTTTCCATATTCATATATTCAAAGCCTTTCCTTTCAATAGCTCTCGGAAACAGCAATCGATACCGATTGGCCCCATGGAACGCCATAAAAATTAAAAGAGAAACTTTCTTGTTCTAAAAATAAAATCCATCTTCAGAACGTTTGGTTCATCCTCAGGTGGCTCTTCCGGAAAAACTGAAAACATAATTAAAGATCTCGGTGCTTCCGGAAATTTCCGTTGATACCGTTCGGAAAATATTTTTAAAATATGCCAAAATTTCTAACTTTCTCTTTTGATGACTTCCGTTGAGATCTTTCCTTTTTCCTCATCAAATTCTGCTCATCAAACAGCGCTCGTCAACGCCCTTCCAAACATCATCCTCCACGTATCCTAATACGACCTGTAATTGCTTATATCTATAATAAAAGTGCTTTCAAACAATTTCTCCCTTTTTATAGTTTTTTCATAGAATCTCTTCTTCTTCATCGTTGCTATTCTCTGTTACGTTCATATTTATCCGCAATACTATTTCTTACGAGATATAAATGGAAAGGGCTCTAAATGGAAACGAGTTTAATTCTCACATCAAAGAAAAATGGATTTCAAATCGTCCTGCTTTTATCGTCGAGAAAGCACTGTTAAAAATAAATTAAAATTAATGAGAATTATGTAAACCATATGGAAATTTAAGCTATGTAAGACAAGGTAACTCAAAGAATAAAAATGTAACTAGGATTACTGTATGAACTAGTATTCGATTTAAAAACAATTAAACTGTGTATGATGTATCACTGTTTAATTGTTTACCAGTTTTAACAGTGTAATCATATATAGCGCAAAACAACATAGACAATACAATAATGTAACAAATAAATAAGTGAAGAATAAAAAATCATCATCAAAAATACAACATTGAATGGTGACGATATTTTAAGGGGTACAGCAATATAACCAATAAATTAAAATTATTCAACTACCCTTCTGAAGCACTATTTTTGTTCCGTTTGCTGTACATACGATCTTGCATCAGCTCCGTTGCAGTATCCTCTCATCACGCGATGGGCTCGAGATTCCGCCTTTGGACTGCTTCCCCATGATCTCAATGAAGTGTTTGAGATTTGGCTTCTCCGCCGCTACGGACGACTTCGCAGGAAGTTGTAAACGTGCTGCCGACGACCAACTTTTTGACCTTAAATTACTTCCCCCAGGGCGTCTGTTTCTTCGTTAGCTCTAATCGTTCGGCCATCTCCCGTCATATCCATCGCCTCTTCATATACGTCATCCCATCGAATCTTGATGATTGGTTGTTAAAACTGCTGTAATTTAGGAGTTAGGCGATGAAAAATTGCTGCTGTGTAGTGTAATTATGATCAAATGGCTGGAATATTCTGTGCGAATAATTGAATTTATTACTAAAATAGAACAATTATTTGCAGACAGTGTATTTTATATAACGAGTAGTGTCTGTCCGATGAAATTAATATTTTAAGCAAACGCAAGTTTCGCATATTTACCTACAAAATCTTAAGCGTCGGAAATAATATGAAATTTCAGTATTTCAATATTCTGCTATGTCTATTCAGTCAGATCTAACCAATTTATTGAAATTTTTTCGTATATCAAAAATACCAATTTTCTTAAGCTGTTATTACCGCGTGATGAAAAAACGGACTTATGTTGAAAAGAGAGACATATACTTTTTATGAAATATCGGTTCTGAATATAAAGATTAACACGATTTTATCCGTGAATAATGCCGATAAAGAATATGATATCCGAACAGTTATATAACGACTCTACTTCAGACATCTAGCGCACTGTTTCGATTTATTCTTATAAAAGTTATGACTCGCGATAAAAACAAACTTTCCTTTCACTCCTTAAGATTTCCTTTCAAGAACCGCGCGTTGAACACACTAATGATTCAAAGGTATTACGTGGACAATCAACTGAACAGTTTCAGTTCAAGAGATTAAAATCAGTGTCAGTCAAATCGTTACCATCAAACAGCACATTTATAAAATAATGCTTTGCTGAGAGGGTTCCAGCCGGGGGCTGTATACGTTACAGACATTCCGGAAGATGTTATTTGCCATGCAACTTAAGAACACCTCGCCCAAGATGCACTGTATCTTAGGTCAGCAGTTCTATTCGGAGATGGAATACTCATGGGTCCATTAGCGGTAACATCCAGTACTGCAGAAAGTTGCGAAATGCATTGCTCAGGGAATTCCAAATTTTCAGGCTCAAAGAAACTTTGTCAGTGTTTCTTAGAGGGAATATTTCCCGGAAAGAGGAGGAATCGAGTTTGATAAATCTACTTGGAACATAGGTGGTGCCGTCTGCCGCTCGGAATAAAAACTAGGCAATAGACACATTCTCCTAGTGCTGAGGTTTGCGCTGAATTTATAAGACAAGAGGAAGTTGTTTCAGACGTAAGTGCAACACGCCTGGGTTCGTTCCTCGGAGGTTCCTTTTGTGGAATCCGATTTCTCCAGTGACCGCGAACTTCCGCCACTTTTGATTCATCGAATCGATGGAAAAGTTTTGGTAATAATCGAGTCGAAACATTTCAGTTGAATCGGCGCCTTTTACTTTATTTTGATAGTGGCGCCATCTCTACCTTACTATCTCATCTTATCTACCTTTATGCAGTTACTGGGGAATGTTAAATAACAATCAAATACAGCCGATTTGTAATTCATAAGGAAGATTTCCGCATTTTTCATAAATTAAAAATCGTTAAGGATAAACGTAAATAATTCGTTGATAGAAACGAGAGAACTGATTTTAAATTTGTTACTGAAATATGTAATTCAGAATCGTAATCGTTATGTAGATTGAAACGTTTTTATTGCAAACCACGGACGGCCAAATTTCTTTATCGATCGCATAAGTTTAAATTGTTACTGACATCATAATTTTCCTACAGGTGTTTTGATAAATTGAATTAGTGCTTTTAAATAACTTATCATAAATCTGAAGAGCATATTAATAATGTCTTTAATGTATATTGATTCAAAAAATTTACACACAGATGGACAGACTTGTGTGTGTTAGTGTCTTTGTCTTGTAAAATATAGAATACGAATGAAATTTTTAGTAATACGATCTAATAAGAAAACAAAAGTACCTACCACATATTAGGGAGAACATAGAAGAATGTAATAAACCTTATTTATTAATTATTTAGCACCATTATTCCTTGAAAAATCATAAACCATGTAATGACTTTTTCGTCGTCGTCCTTTCGCAGTTCATTTTAATGCTCATTCATATTCAACCCAAAGACAAATTCCTCTGACATAAGCAACTTGTAACTAGGTTAACTTGGCGGGATGAGGAGTGAGGTAGTTTGCCCTTGCTTTCATTTATAAGCCAGAATGCTACAAAAGAAACATGTCCACGCAAGTAAAGCGCAATGACTCTACGAGTAGCACTTTTCTTGTCAGTCTAAAAGGAGAGACCAAAATCAGTGCAATTATTCACTCAAACCTCAGCAGCTTTCATTTCATCACATCCATGTTCAAGACTATAACAAGAGTAGATAAAACGGTTTTCTCTATAATGTAACAAATGGCTAATGCAAGTATTCCATTCATCAGAATATGGAAGTAGGACCAAATTTTCATGTTATCATTTGGGAAATACACCGAACCTGAAAACAGATACAACTGCATTGTCAATTACTGATAGGAAAGGAAGATGGTCTAAAATGTTTATAGTTGGCATTACGATAGGCAACGAGAGGACTTTGACGCTGGATTATTCGAATCAGAGCAATGAAAGGCTTCTTCATTAGAATCAAATCTGAAAACTACGTAATCTCTGGAATGAGTTGGGCTCGATTCACATTCACTTCTAACAATCAATCATAGTCTTTCATGATTCCATGGACCATTTACCTACGCAATTAATAATTTTCTTGTTATAATTTAGATGATTTTCTATCTCATAGAATTCTAACGATTGGTCTATTAACTCTTTGGGGCCGATGGATCACCCCCCTTTGTTTAAGCCTCTTCCATGAGCCTTCTTTAACACTTTGTTGGTATCTCTGATGCTTACTCATCTCTGTTTACTAAAATCGTAGTGGGAATGCAGTAATTGCTATTATTCCATTTGGTTCAAATAACATCGGCCGTTTTCTCTGCAGCAATCGATCTTGCGCTTCGGAGGAATGGCCATAACTGTAACGTTCTCTGACGTCCAATAGCCTTTGATTTCGCTGTCTCCTTGAGTATTTTAGCCTTCCTAAACACGATTAGACACGAACAGGCAACAAAAGTCAACCATGTGCTACTTGTGGGTCTGACTAAGAATTTGCAGCCGATGTGCTGCCGAAAACCTAAAAAAATTATAATAGATGCTAAAATTCTCTCGTTAAGTTATATTAGAATAAATGCTTGCTTAAAAGGGAAATAATTCTTGGATTTTAAGAAGATTAAATTATATATTATAAAGTCAACAGTAAAAATATGGAAGAAAATAATTTCACAAGTTGAAAATCTGGATATCTATATGGTATGCTCATGTATGACGTAGTTGCCCAAATCCGATTTTAAGTTGCTATTTTTTCATAAACAGAGTTGAACAGTCAGACCCTTATTTTTCAGCAAGTACTATGCCCTAAAAGTTTCGAGCGAATCCCACAAATTTCCACAAACCTGGCATTTCAGTTGTAAGATGAATTAGTGAGAGAAAATAAGGAGTCATCAAAAATATCACCAGTTGTAAATAATGACTGTTGTGTGCATAATAAAAAATGTAAAGCTAGGAAAGGGAAGCATAAAAGGACCGTAAAATATGTTCCAAGTGAGAGAAGAGCCTTCACGGTGCCCGGAACATCAGTGCTCGTAAATATATGACTGAACAATGAGTGCTGTTTTAGGATCTAAGCAATCATCTCGATTAATTTCCGCCATTTTCGATTAAAAAGTATTTAATTAATCCTGTTGTCACCTGGTTTATTAGGTATGTATATTCTGAACATACGTTCAGAGGGACATAATGAATTTGGTACAAATGCAGGAAAAGAGTTACCTCTGCATCCATTATGTTTATCCCGAGTTCCATCTGATGTCGTTCTTTAATTCTGGAAGTTAAATCGTCTCCTTTGGTTGCGAAAAGTGCTGTATAACAGTGTATCTCCTGGAATATGTTAACTCTTTTCTAGATTTTTCAACTCTTCTTTCACAAACTCTGTAATCTAGTCTCCTAGTCTAACTCCCTCACATGTCCTGAATATATCAGAATATCTGCTTTAGTGAAGCTTTGGCAAATGTTCTGTGGAAGTGCATTCTACTGCTGTGTTCCCTGAAGATTCTTGTTTGGAAGAAAGACTTGCCAAGTCGAATGCTTGCGCATGATCCACTAAAAAAGTATTAATTTGCATACATTATTAATTTGCACTGGAGATTATTTTCTACGTTGCGTGTTTTTGGCATGGAATAATGCAGCTAGTTCTCCACTCTAAACGTTATAGAGCTCTTATATATGTTTTGTACACAACAGAATGTCGTGGCGAAAATTATATACATATTTGCATAACTTTATAATGGCTTATGAAATGCTGCATTAACGCCATAGTTTCGACTTTAAAAACATATCTTTAATTTATTCTAATCCATATCCTGTAAGATTCCATTCGCCTTATGGTAAATTTGAAGCAATTGGTAACTATTGAAAAAATGTGATGTGGCCAGCACATGACTTTCTCCATATATAAGATGTAAATATTTATCTACGACAGTAATTTCGAACTCTATATTCCATCTAAACTTGGAAGATGAGTGATAAATTTATATATTATTATCTTTGACGTCACAAATATTATAAATAATGTTTTTCGGGACATGTACGATGAAAAACGATGAAATTGGCCTTTCGCCCACAGCGCCCAGTGCGCTCACAAAGTGCATAATCAGCAACTTCCGGTTTATCAGTATTTCATGAATAACTCCTAAATAATCAGTGATACAAAAATATGTTTCAAACCAAAGTTATAGTAAAAAATATTTTCAAAAACGTTTATAAATAATAGTATATACCGAAATATCATATTGATGGAGATATTTTGAAAAAAGGAAATGAGCTTTGAAGAATGAAGCTCGACTTCCGGTTAGTCGATTTACTCTAAAAACTAATCAACTCTAACGACACCAATCAAAGTACTATATATGAAATTTGGTGTTGATACAAGGAATGGTTTCCATGTTAGAGCGCCCACAAAGTACATAACAGCTACTTCCGGTTTATCGGTTTTCCACGAATAACTCCTAATCAACCCGTGATACAAAAATATGTTAAATACAATAGTTATAGTAAATTACAATATCTAAAACTTTTATAAGTAATACAATGTACGTATATATCATATTTATGAAGATATTTTGAAAACCGGAAATGAGCTAAGATGAATGAAGCTCGACTTCCGGTTACCCGATTTACTACAGAAACTAATCAACTCTGACAGCACACACCACAGTACTATATATGAAGTTTGGTATTGATACGACTAATAGTTCTTACGTTAGAGCGCCCACTGTCACACACACACACACACATACACACAGACATCATTCCGAAAATGGTCAAAACGTGTTCTAGGGACCCCAAAACATGTATTTCCGTTGAAATCTCGAAGTCGAATTTTTTCATGAAAACAATACTTTCTCTATACTTCGTATATGGAGAAAGTAAAAAAGGGATAAGACATTAAAATGTGCTTAGCCCAATGGTAAAGAGATCAACTTGTTTAATATGTTTAATTTTACATTATCTTTCGTGTAAAGGGCTAAATTGCCGTATCTCGCTATCAAAGGTAAAAGGGCGACGGTTAAACTTGCGCTAAATCTGGGGCGAACTGCGTTAAAACGGCAACAACGTGGTGCAGCATCTAGATGTCTCACCCAATTTCGGAGGAGGAACATTTCCCGAAAGATGGCAGCAGTATATCCCGCAGCATGCCTCCGCTACATTAATTTTTCTCCTCTTGAGGTGTGTCACGTGCTTATCGGCGCCATTGCGCGATTTATTGAGGCGCTCTTATCAATTTCCGAGGGAAGCCATTTCACACGTGGGAAAATCACCTCATGACTCTCTTTGACCTTTAAATCACAGCCACAATTCAAAGAGGAGCGCTTCACAGGATTTCTGGGGCTTCGATTTCCTTTTATTGAGTCGGTCATTCTGATTGCTTCGCTCTGCTAACTTTTGAGAGGATCGATTTGAGGCCAATAATAATTTCAGGATGTGTTTTTTTCAGCTTTTCACTCGCAAAGTAATGAGCAATACGATTTTATTATGATTTTTACTTTCTCCCTATACGTAGTATAGAGAAAGTATTATATTCGCAAAAAAATTCGACCTCCAGATTTCGACGGAAATTGATGCTTTGGAGTCAATGGAGCACGTTTTCGCTATTTTCCAGAACATGTCCGTCTGTCTGTCTGTGGTTAGAAAGTTTGTGGGCGCTCTATCTTAAAAAGTAATTATTCGATCATTCTCAAAATTCATATTTAGAATTTTCCTAACAATACCAAAAGTTGATTAGTTTTTGGTGAATATCGCTTAAACGGAAGTTGCGGTTTATCCGGAACAACATTTCGTTTCTTAAATATCTCTGTAAAAATGCAACATAGGTATATACATTACAGATATTACATATACATTTACACACAAAAGTTGTAGATTATGTACTTTACTACAACTTTTGTGTGAAACATTTTTTCGTAACACTGATTGTTTATGAGTTATTCTTGAATAATGGTTAACCAGAAGTTGTTGTTTATCCAGAAATTGAAGTTTTTCATACTTATCTCTGTCAGAATGCAATGTAGGTATGTAAAATTCTGTACCAAAGTTATAGAGAATGTTTTTTACTAAAAATGTTGTATGAAACATATTCCTGTAACACTCATTGTTTTGGAGTTATTTATATATTACCGGCATAGGCTTCTGTTTTCAATAAATATGGAGGAAGTCATGTCTTCCCCAAATCAGATTTTTTATTTACTATGTTGCGCCACTGTTTAGTCAGTGCATTCTTTTCCTCACATTGGTAGTGTTGTACGCGTTCTTTTATTGTTTACATCGTCACTGGTGTTGAACACAGTTGACGATGCTTTTTATTCGTATAGCTGTGTCCTCTATATTTTTGCGTTCGATTCAACGAAGACTTTGATGAATTGTCTCTGCGATCAATTTTCTCATCCGTTAATTCGGTCCAAGTCAATTTTAATCAAACTCGTCGAAAAAGCATTGCCAAAGTTCTCTTTTGAAAAGTTTCTCGTCGATATTACGGCTCCGCTCAAAATTTTCTTAACGGTGTATCTTTCGAGGGGAAGAGTGTGTGAGGGCCAGAAGACTTTAACTTTGGCAATTTTCCTCAGCCGTTCTTGATGGAAGGATCTCAAAGTTCTCGTATTTAGCAACCTATCAAAGAATGCAAATACTTGGAGGGCCGTGTTTGACTTGGATGGAATATTGACTTTGGAAGTGGCCATCGGCTCTCTGGGGCGGAAGAAGCCGCGTCACCACGGAAATACCGCTTATGGAGCTGCTGGAGGTCGCGTCGATGCATCTCGATCTCGTCCATCGGTACATCGATGTCCTCATTCTAAATGTCATGCATTAACACGTATCGAATTCATTCGGAATGATTTAGAGACAAATTCCTTTGAAGCTGACTTACATATTATACCAAGAAAATTGAGCGATCTCTTAATCGAGGTAATAGTGAATGTTTACTAAAAGCAAGAGAGTTAAAATAAGCGTCCGAAATGTAATGCTACAGGAACAAAAATAAAGAACGGTGAATGTTGGTGTTTAATGTTTTGGTTAGAAAACGAGAAAATGTGTAACATTTTCCGAATTTGGGAATAGTTGTCTCTGTGATAATTATTTTAATTCGACGCGACATTATCATAATTATTAATTAGTTAGGAGGCTCTTTCATCAAGAGCACTTTGATTCCCTCACTCCCCGCTGCCCTAATTGGTCCTAATTTATAATTTAGGAAAAGGTTTTCCTTTGGTTCGTTTACCACATCGGTGGGTTAAATCATGAATCACGCTCGGCGCAGCTGCGCTAATGTTAACCTGATTTTTCGCAAGTGATGCGAGTGAGTGGATCGCGATAAATCAGGTTTCGTGCGCAAACAAACTTATTCGCATTCTGCATAAGCAAATAGTGCGCGTCGCTGTACAGCGGGAAATAGATTTAATTCGCTGACAAAATTTGCAACGGCAGATTAGCTTATTAGAATATCGAATCGGAGTCATAAGTGGAATTTATTAACAAGGTCGATTAGGCTAAATGCATCGCGGTTTATTTTAGGAATGTAAACAAGGGGATTTAATATCGCCAATTTTAATGCACGCTAATGTTCGAGACGGAAGAAGATTAGCCGTGAATTATAAAGCAGCTTTTTTCGCGATTCGGCTCAAACGTGATTTATTGCTCTCTGTATCGCATTTGTTTCGCTCTGACGCAATTATAAACAATAACCGTGTTTGTTTTCCGTGGGAAAACAACATCCGCCATGAACTTTGTTATTTTTATCAATTCCGCTTGCGGATTTTGGCGCGTTTTCCCGGCTATTTAATAAAAAGCGATAATCCCCTTGTCTTATATTATTGCATCGGAACGGAAATTGCATTTGCGCATCGTCTGACTGAAATCGGATGAGATAAATCGATCAAAATGTTGGAATCTTAAAGAGATGGTGTAATTATCGAATTCAGTGATAGGATCGGAATGTACTTTAGAGTTGGAAGGTATAAGGGAAGGTCCTGTAGTACGGGACAGCATGTTGTTAGGAACAGGCGGTGTTTTGGCCAACCGTTGCTAGGGACAGCCTCTACTGCAGCATTGGCATTAGCACATTGATGACAAAGACCAGTTCTAGCCATATTGGATTTGTGTTGCTACGCATTCTCTTGTAACGAGTGTTTAAGTGGTTTTGCACCATATTTTCCCGAACGGAGATAACTTTAGACCATCCCACCTTCATTGTAATTTAGTACAAAATGTTTTTAATTGTCTTGGTAGCAACTAAAGGTTATTGTTTTTTTATCTACTGTTGCCCTTCTCCGGTGAAGTCCTCCTAAGCTCTGATGAACTTATCAGAAGGAGCTACACCAATAGTAGCATGGTTAGTAATTTATAAGCGATTCTTTCCAATCGGATTGGTAAGTCGGAAGTTGCGCTGCATGACAGTCCGGTTGTATGGGACGGGTGCATTGAGGGTTACATGGGAAAGAGTAAACCTAACCACAAAAGAACGTACCCTTCTCATACTGGACGGTAATGTAAGCCATAAGGAGCAGGAAGTAATAACATTTGTAAAAGATTACCACATCCATTTGCTGAGCCTTTCACCGCACACTTCTCACAGGTATACCAAAGTGTACCAAATAAAGAAACATTTGTGATGACAGATTGTTTTCATAACTCATTTAAATTTTTTCTAAGAGGCCAAAAATTAAAACGTTTAAAAATTTTGAAGTAATTTATTTAAGAATAATAATAATTATAATAATGGTTTAAAACATGTATTATTGGATTTTGTTTGGTAGAAGGTTGGATTACGAGCGGGACTGGATTATTCTGTAACATATCCCATACAACCCTCCAACTTTTCAAATGAGCAAAAGGTAAGGGTTTTTTCAAATTAAAATAATATTGAATCGATCCGATTTGACGTAATTTCTTCAAAGGGACTTTTTAAAACACTTTGAAGTTAGTTTTAGTATAAATTTAAATATGATTGAGCCCTTAACTGCAATTCGCAAAAACGCTTAGCTGTCCCATACTAGAGGGCCTCACAATTCTCAAGTAGAAGCTCAGATTCAGTTACAGAAATTTCGATGTTGGTTCACCTACCAACCTATAAATTGTAATAATTGGCGTTTCATTCATATTAGCGTATTTAAATATTCATAATTATTCAAGATATGTAAAAAAATGTCTCGAGCACTTATTTTATATTTCCTCGCTAATCTTCTTTTGTAAAATGTTATTAGAGATAGAATAATATTATTAGACAAACTCCGTTTACAATTTTGGCGTTATTTTTTTTTAAGTTGTATTTTTAATTATACCTGCTAGATAATCAAAGCACAAAAGAGAATCGAATTCTTCAGTTAAACTATAAAATAAGTAATGAAATCCTCCCAAATGTTTCTTTCTGCTTTGAAGCTGATCTATAATATTTGATCGCCGCAAAGCAGCATATCAGAGTAACCATTGGGCTGATTGAGAAACCTTTCTTCTTGGTTTGCGATTCGTTTATTATGTTTTAAAGAGCTTAAGAATCGTTTCCTTTTCCGAGCATCTCATTTTTTCTTTAAAATGAGCAGAAATTCCCAACTTATTCTTATGAGAAGAAGCATGAGATCGGATTAAACAATCACTTCATAGTTAATGGCACAAGTTGTTTAAAGTAGTGAAATTTTACTAAGTTTTCGTTTAATTTATCAATGTACTTACCATATCAAACCAAAAATAGCATTCCATGATATACTTAAAAATCCTTGTTTAGTTACATTCCTTCTAGAATGTGTCTCGAATTCCTAGGACCGACATCAATTTAATTTTTTTAAATAAATGACGTCTAAAGTCCGGCGAATTCCGTACAGATTGTATTTTTATATTCCCCTCAACCGTTGCCACCTGGTATTAATACCAACTTGCAGCGTTTAAATTAGTAAATAAATAAAGGAGTCGAAAACGAGCTTTTACGAGCATTCCTTTAGGAAACCATTTCGAGCGTTCTGGATTCGAATCCAGTTCTGTGACGTGCATGAAACCTTCGCAGAAACAATCCAAAACTTTGATTTCATGCCCGATACTCGGGAAAGAGAATTTTTCATATTCTATTTGCTATTTCTATCGAAGGGAATTCCTCAATTTGATTCGGTTAACGGGGCATTTTACCTCGAAATCGGGTCTGGCAAACCGCCAAAAGTCCAGAGAGTAAAAACGCAATTCTTCCAGTGATCGAATTGTACATAGCCCAAGAATAAAAGGGAATGTGTGAGAAGAAGAAGAGAAAGGTGTGCGCAAGGTTAATAAAGTATGTCGTGAATAAACGAGGCAAAGTCCTTGCTTACTCCGAATGGCGTGATTAATACTGAGATATGTATTGATGCAGTCATGGGTCGCAACGGGACGTCCAATTATAAAGAAACGAATGTTTAAATGGAGAAATTGGGAAAGGTAAAGATTGCTGTGGGGAAAGATGAAATAGTAATGCAAAGAAAAGGGAAATGAATGGGAGTAATGTTTGATCGCGTTAAACGGAAGCAAAATCCCTTCCCGGCATGCACCGTTTGTTTGAGTCCCTCTTTAATGAGACCACTTTCCCTTTCAATGAACATATCCTCGCTAATGAATCATTTAGTCGATATACTTTCCGTAATTAGCCCTTATTTCTTCATTATGCCTTCACAGGAAATAAAAATAGTAGCGGAGGCATTTCATTTTTCAAAAAGAGAAATTTTGGATACGCAAAGGACCCTTAAGTGTATCAGTTAATGAGGGAGAAGGGCTATCATGTATCTTACTTTGCATCGTAGTGGTCTTAATAAAGACTTCTCCATTTCCTTAATTCTTAATAGTCTCTTGGGAATAATTAAACGAATCAGTAAACATATTGAGGATTCAATGAAATACAGCTGGAAAGGATAACTATGAACTATCACATAGAAAATGTAAAACAGTATGTAAATATTAAACAGAAATGTAAGAGTTTAAATGAGGTATAGGCAAATATATGACGGTATATCATCATATGAAAGAGAATAATCTGAAAATTGAAGTAAACATGAAATAAACAGCATACAAGAATGTAAGCGTACGGATTCCAGTGATAAAAGCATACTTAAAATGAAATAGTAGAGGGGGAGTATCGTTCTGAAAATTTTAAACCAAAAAATATCAAAGTTGAATTATAATTGGTACATAGAATAGCGAGACCTACTATTGGCTGAAATCTTTACAAGATTGTTTGAAATTCGAAGTCGTGTGACAGTTTGATTTGGTAAACAATTCATCTTAACTCGGCAGTATTGACGTCATATAACTATTAATTATGAAATAATAATGACTATTAATTAAAATTATATGTTTAAATGACAAATCTATCCAGTCAACGAACTCATGCATAATTTTCTGTAATCTGGGTAAACATGCTTATTACGGTTATCCTATTTGAATCTTTTACAAATTGATGACCTCCAGTCGGCGTATGTTCATGGAGAATTTCTATATTCTTAGAATAAAAAAATTAAAAAGAATATTTGTAATCTATGCATAGCAAAAAATGCAGCATAAGTGAGTTCCTTTTCGTCATCGCAAATTGCTTTGAGGAGAGGATTCCAAAGATAGAACACTATAATAGTTCCAGCGAACGTCGAGAGATTTGATCGATGGAATAAAGCGATTGCAGTGACATCTGGTGGAAGCGGTGGGTGCTCTACAAAAATGTCTCTGAGGAAGCTGTGTGCCTTTAATACAAATTAAATAGACAATGCGACGGAGGTGTATGGCAGGGTAAGCATGGGGTTAAGAGCGCGTAAAATGAAACTCGGAAGTCCGATGGCTTTATTTTACACTTGCTTTGCTTTCAATTGCCGGTTCTCCGCTTTTCCCTACAAACATTCATTTTCCTTTTTCCGCTCTGCGGACATTCGGAGCTCTTTTTCTCCATTGCCTTCCACTTCTGCGTTTTGGACAATCGTTCTCATTTCTGCTGAACTCGAGGGACAGATCTTTTCCCTCATTCGCAATATTCGTAATCTTTTTACCGATCTAGTTTCATTTGTGTTTCCGTTCATCCTCTAGGCGTCGTTGTTACTCTCGCGCCACTCATAGCCAAATTAGTTTATCGTCTTGTAAATGCGTTTATTTAGTAAACAATCATCAACGTACGGCACGAGGATAATTACAGCTAACGATAAATAATAGAAAAAATTTAAAAAATTATTTTACGATGTAAAATATAAAGTTATATAACAGGTATACAGAAACAATTGCGTGGATTAATTATGCGGATTGCGTGGATCAGTCTTCTGCAACCATATTCAGGATTGATTTAAGAGGGAGATAAAATGAAACAAAGTATTTATTGGGAGATGAAGAGTTGATGATTGAAAGTATTCTAAAAAAGAGTTGTACCTTGTACTATGGATAGACGTGGATTGAGCGCCAAATTAACCGTGGAAGACGCTAAACTCTGTTATTCGTTATATTTTATAAGTCAATATCCAATAGTAGTTAATGCTACATCGCTGGTTCATGAAGTCGATTGATATTTCCTTTATCTTTCGCAACTGATAACTTTCATAGCTTTTAAATACAATGATTCAATAGTAACGATTTTCCTACCCCATCAACGGTGTTATTTTTATCAACCTGTTTCAATTTTTCTGTTCTATATTCTCAAATCTCAATGCAGTATTTAGATGAAGTCCTTCCCTATGGTTCCACTTACATATCCACTAGAAGTCTCAATGATTTAAACAATCTCTCCAATTTTTGTATGGATTTCTTTCTTCTTCCCTCTTCCAACGCCTCATATGAATCCTCATTGTATCAAAGTAAATAATATAAATAGAGTAATGATTTTCCCAATTCTGCTCCCAACCACGGTTGTTAATCCTTATTTCTTTTGATATTAACTATCAATGGTTAGATGTAAGAAAAGTCTAATTTTTCCCAATCCCACTAAAATAAAATTCCCTTATTATTATATTCTCATTATTGTCATTTTCTATTTATATTTTAAGAAATAGGAAGTATTAGGTAAACTGAAACTATGAAAAAATAAGGGAAATACAGTAAACATACTGCAGCATATATAGAAAGACGCTAAACTAAAGAATGGAGGTAAGAAGGTTAAGTACAAACTTGAAATGCGCTAAATCTAGTGCGGAAAGAACTAAATCGGCAGCGCTGATCGTGAGATCTTTCTGTGGAGTGGTGTTATCAGACGGAGCTTTTGAATCCGTATTTACTGTGACACCGGAGAAAGAGCCTCGCATAATGCATCTTCTATCGAATTCCATCCACTCGAAGCCCTCCCGGACCGCTCTTATCTGCCGTCCAGCCTCCGTGACGGAGCAAATCTCGGATGCGTGAGATACGACGCTTTCCTGGGCACGAATTAGGAGCCGCGAGTCTCTTCTTTTATTTGCAAACAAACCCTCGAATTGAAGATGTCCACGTGGAAAATATTTCGCGGTTCTTCCATGGAAGGGGTCTTTCATCGCCACTCGAATGAAACCTCTTGAGTGATTTATCGCCTCTAATGCTTAAGGAGGAAATCGTAGGGAAAGGAAATAAACGCTAAATAGAGGTAGGTAGAATATAAAAAGATAAAGTTTCACTTGACGAGGCAAACGTGATTGCGTAACAGAATGGTTGAAATACATGCGTCTGTATGGTGAAGGAAATACCGTATTGAGTTTGAGGATGATGAAATTGTCAAGACCTATAAATGCATTTACGTGCCCAACCGCCGAGATGACTTGTCATTTTTACTTTCTCCATATACGAAGTATAGAGAAAGTATTGTTTTCATGAAAAAATTCGACTTCGAGATTTCAACGGAAATACATGTTTTGGGGTCCCTAGAACACGTTTTGACCATTTTCGGAATGATGTCTGTGTGTATGTGTGTGTGTGTGTGTGTGTGTGTGTGTGTGTGTGTGTGTATGTGTGTGTGTGATAGTGGACGCTCTAACATAAAAACTATTGGTCGTATCAACACCAAACTTCATATATAGTACTATGGTGTGTGCTGTCAGAGTTGATTAGTTTTTGGAGTAAATCGGTCAACCGGAAGTCGAGCTTTATTCATTAAAGCTCATTTTCGGTTTTCAAAATATCTCCATAAATATGATATATACGTATATTGTATTACTTATAAAAGTTTTAGATAACGTAATTTACTATAACTTTTGTATTTAACATATTTTTGTATCACCGGTTGATTAGGAGTTATTCATGAAATACTGATAAACCGGAAGTTGCTGATTTTGTACTTTGTGGGCGCTCTGGGCTCTATGGGCGAAAGGCCAGATTCATCGTTTTTCATCCAGCATGTCCCGAACAACATTATTTATAATGTTTAGAGTTCGAAATTACTGTCGTAGATAAGTATTTACATCTTATATATGGAGAAAGTCATGTGCTGGCCACATCAGATTTTTGGGTTTACTAATGCTAATGCTATCTGATGCATATTAACGAGTGACCGTGATTCAAGTAGAGGAGATTCGTAAGTTTATTGCAAGAATAAGTAACTCTAAAGTGTCTATTTCCAGAGACTTATATGTACCGTGATGTTCATCAAGTTCATAAAATTTCATTAAGGCGATAAGTGAATGCCAAGATCTATCCTATGACTCCAATATTTGTTAATTAAGGTTGGCGAATCAGCATCCCAAAACGACGAACGAACAGCCTGATAAAATATGAAACATGCCCCAAATTTAAAATATTTATCGATATAATCGTTAATGTGTGGTATTCTGGCACTGGTTGCATTAAAAGTGAAAATTGCCTCGTGTGGTCTGTTTGCCGCACTTTGAACCATAATGTGGTTAAATATACTCTTTTGTAAGCTGACCAGCTCCTTTCGAGCATTCTTGTTATACTTGAATCACATTCAAATAGTTTTTGAAATGAGTAATGAAAAAACGGGAAATTTTCCACATTCTATCCACGCCGAAGTTTTGATCTTTGCGTCACGAAAATCACGCGATTAAGCGTGATTAAGTCAATGGAGTATGCGCAGTTTTCTCTGCTTAGAGGCAATGAAACGAATCCCGTGGATTACGAACGAGATGGCTCGAGAACAGTAATTTCCGTCTCGTCATTGCGTTTCCTCTTGAATTTGGAGGCCGAGTAAATGAAGGAAAATTATTTATAGGGTAAGGGCGATGCATGCACGCGTTTAACAGAAAAGCAATGGTTTGGACGTGTGGAAGTCCATCATCCTTGAGCATCACTCCAAAGGGAGAAGTCGTTCTGAGGAAAAGGCTCTATAAAGAGTATCTCAATGAATTGAGCCCAGGATGAGTGTTTGTCTAAGTTACACAATTAACAGTCATCTCAAATAGAAACAATAAGAAACTGTAACAAAGTGCAACTGCTCGTGGCAAATTATTCTAACTGATTTCTTATAATGCATTTCCGTCTTCAGTATATATTAAAACTCGTTCGATCTTAATCGAGAGTGCGTTATTTTGAAGTGATTCTATTATAAAGTTAAAAATATTCCCATTTATGAGTATAATATTCGCGCCAAAAAATACAACAAATTTAACTAACAAAACATTTCTACTGGGTGGTGAGTTTTATTGCAAATAAAGTCTAATATAATAGAATTAAAAATTATAGATGCGATCGTAGAATATAACCTTTATCAAACATATTTCAATGATTTAGTTTAAATACCGCAACTCCTTTATGATTTTAAAATTAGTCATCGACGATACAATTGCATAATCGAACGTCCGCAGCCATTCTCGTCAATGAGCGATTTCTGTGGAATGAGTTCATCCGCTGTGGGATTCCTCCGTCGCATTTGCCTATTTCTCTCCTCCAATCCCCATCGTCCTCTTCGACATCTTGCAGCCTTCTTTTGCATGGTCTTCCTTTTCCCTTCCATCTTGCTGTATATTCACAATTTGGTCATTCTCCACTCTTCTATTCTCTCAAAACGAGCCAGCCACGACAGACATAGAGAACCTAACTTTATCCTTCTCTTCCAGTATTTCATTTATTTCCTAGAAATATCCTAGAAAGTCGAATCAAACACCAAAAGAAGGAAAATAAAATAAAATAAAGATTCTTATTTTGGTTGTGAAATATAGTTTCAGACTGGAAAGTGCAATCAGTCTGATAAAATACGTGAATATTTTATCCAAATTTTTAGGTTGTAAACAACCCATTCCCTTGACGATCTAGGTGATTGTTTATTCTAGCTCATGAGTTTAAATGTAGGAAGACATTGAGATTTAATGAAATATTTTAAAAGGCTTTTCGAATTTTGTTTAAGCTTCTGTAGCAACCATATTTTATTTATATCAACATACGAGTTAATTGTTTACCGTAAAATTATAAGTTTAATCGTAGTATCCGTTTCGACTTTCATATCCGTGATAGTGTTCGTGTTAATGAAATTGTTCAGTGCTTATGTGGTGCTTTAGTTACTTTCCATAAAAATATTTGTTGTTTTCACAGTAATATTTATTTCTATTATTTGCTTATGCGTTTCCGTATTACCTTTGTGCATTTCTGAAAATCAATCCTTAAAGGTGGTGATGTTTATCCTAATTTTATCTTTGAATATGTTTTTATAATCTTTGAACGAATGCTGTCTTTATCGAAGAAATTGTTCATTTGAAAGATATGAGATTGAATATTTAGTCAAGGTGTCTTTGTAAACTTAAGTACAATTTTCATTTCTTGGTTTATTGGTTTGGAAATATAAATCGAAATATCGTTCGCAGGCTCTATTTCAATTGCAAAATCAAATTAAGATGAATCATCGTTGTCAACCTGAGATAGGTTTGGGAGAAATATTATATGAAAATGAATATTCAGATGACCAAACTAATAGATTTCAGCAACAAATTATGAGAGCGTGAGATACTGGGATTTTCACGGAAAAGTTTCAATTACGGTAATCCAACGGTAATCTGTCCCATCGAACGAAGCTAAAATGATACATGTTAGAATATCTTCTTTTTTATAAAAGGATGACTGTATTTAATTCTACTTCTATTCTCCCCGTTGAGAATCAACGGGCGCTACAACTAGTAATAAATAAAATGAAATTCCCGCCATACGTTTCAAACAGTAGTGAAGACTGGTATCGAACCTAGGACTTTTTGGAAAATTTGAATACATATAACGTCCTGGTAGAAATAAAACTTCTTTTATTCAAATTTTGAAGTCGATATCTTAACGGGAAGGTCCTAAAATAAGACTCTGTTATCCCCATCTGAAATGCATAGTATAATGTAAATGGCTCTCTGGGATCGAACCAAGGACCATCAGGGAAACCTATAAGAGCGTATATGAAATTTATTTATGATCTTTATTCATATGCCAAGTTTTCATTGTTATCGGGAAAGGTTTAAAAAAAATCTTAAAAATCGTAGCAATTTCTAATTTTAGAGACGCCTGTTGTCGAACCCAGGTTCTGTTGGAAGATGTGAATAGACATTATAACTTGTTAGAACTTGATCTTATTTAATGCAAATTTTGAAGTCCATATCATACCGAGAAGGATCTACAATAGAATTCCGTTTTCCCCATAAGAAATGCATTGAGGAATGTAAATAACTCGCTGGGATCGACCCAAGGACCATGAACGGAACATGAAAATTGTACTTGTATTTGGGGGGGTTAGGACAATAATTCACCAGGCTGTTCTACTGCCTGATGGTGAATGCCACTTTATTTGCCAGAGATATTAGTGAAGCCTTCTTAGCATGGTTGAAAAGTTCCTCTCCTTTTAAAGCTTTACTTCGCAGTCCTCTTTTCGTTCGCTCCATGGTAACACATCTCTATGGCTACTGCAGTCGTTTAAGCTCATGTTTTACGCCCATGCACTGCTTTTCTGACCCGTATCCTCAATTTAGTATTGTTTTCTGCCAGAAATTAAGTTGTTTTCTGCTAAAATACGTTTTCGCTTGAACTATTCCGATTACATCTCGTCCCTTCATTCTTTCATATTTTCTTGCTCTCTAAATAACATAATCATCCGACTTCCTCTTCTTTATCCATTCTTATTCACGACTGTGAATTCTCCTCTGACAGTAACCCATCAATATGAATTTATTAAGGAATGGCATATGTGTTTAACGCAATATTCAGCTTCCCTTATTGGTGGTTTGCATCTTTCATTGATCCGGTCGAGCATTATAATAATTCGTTTTGTTTCGCAAATGGTGCACCGACAATATTTGCTCCGGTGTTATGCAAAGAGTGAACGGACGACCCCATTTCGAATCAACAGATAAATATCGGCAGAAAACAATCCGACGAACAACCGCGCAAAAATAGTTACTCAGGTAAATATTTACCTCGCATGAGCTTCGCACAGAATCCTTCCAATCTATTAAATCCGTTCGCGTGTCTATATTTGGCTGTGTGTCCAACTGCATTAACATATGGGTGCAAAGGAGCGATCGCCAAACAACTTTATTCCCTCGTGTTTACCATTGGAGTGGAAAGAGAAGCATTTGTCGGAGAACTTTTCTAGCGGGTCACCGAAAAGCCATTGCAAACACAATAAACAACGACAAATAAACAGCGTGCGCGGCTAAATAAAAATAGGGCATCCGCTGTCAAGGATTAAAAGCGTCTGCTTAGCTGAATACGCAACGACGGACACATTCGGCTCTTTTCAATATTCATGGCGATGCACCGCTAACGGACGAGCCTGTTTCCTTTCGATTGAATTCTCAAAAGATGGATTCATACCCGCTTTTCACATTTCCCTCCGGTAAACCCACATTGAATGGAATTCGCAGCTATTGTCAGCGCGTAAGAGGAAAAACCCTACTGAATATCGACACATGCAGCAGAATTGCAATTTAGAGTGATAATGTACCAGGCGAAACTACAAAAAATACGCAGAAAAAAATAATTACGCTAGTGAAGGCAGCATCACAACCTTGAGTTTAATCTATTTTTAGTAATATCTCTGTATGTTGGTATGCCTTATTAATAAATTTGTTTTATATTTATAAATGGCTATTTTTATAGGTTTCTCTTTAGGGATCCATAGTAGGAGTAAGAAAATACAGTAAATAAAGAAAGCGAAAGGAAAGGGAAAGTTTTGCAAGTGAAAGTCTAGGTTTATATAAATGAAAAATACATTGTGCCAATCGGGTCTCTTAGGAACGAGAAAACTTTAAAAATATAAAAGGGCAGTCGGGAGGGAAATGTAACGAATGCAGAAGTGAGGCTCTCACGTCTACTGCAAGGATTCATAGCAAAAGTCCTGCAATTAATAGGTCATGATAATATATAAGTATTTTCTACATATCTAAAGTTTGTTAAAGAAGTGGAGATAACACCAAAATTTTCCTCCGATCGAATTCCACAAAGAGTATTAATGGGAATGTTCAAGGTTTTACTGAAGACATTTACTTCGTTTAGAATGAATTGCTTACGTGGAATTCACACAAAAAAGGTCACGAACTTGCAATATGTTGTATGTATGTATGTTGCATTTTTATAGGAAATGAAATTTTTTAAAATATAATTAAAAATCAACTCCATACGTTCAGAATTTTCAGATAAACAGCGATTTGAAAATTATGAAACACCTTACTATGAAGCATTGCTCTGTGCCTCTTTAGTGCACTCGAAAATCCACTGATGTATTTTTCTCATTTCCTTTAATTCTCGTTCATGATCACACGTCATTACATCCCTCCTCCATCTTTAATATTATTTCGCCTCGATATCCTTCGAATTCCCTTCCTCGATCATTTTCGCCTTTCTTTTTTTCTTCCCATAAGACCCGATTCCGCTTCCGTTCGAGGCGGAAATATCTGCCCAACGTCCCTCCACCGGAAGGAAAAAATGGCCTCCTCTATAAAATAAATCCATCCCCTGCCAAAAGAAACCCCGTGTTTTTGAACGATCGTTGTTTTTATTCCGTACATTACTACGTGTCTTGCCAACCCTTTCGCTCAACCCACGCTTAAGTGCGCTGGTTTTATCACCAGAGGCGCTCGCATCGCAGGTGAAAGAGGGACGAAAGCATTTGGTGGTGACCACAAACGATTGGATTTGTAGAAATAAATTCTCGATGCCGAAAATCCAATTTATGAGCTAATGTTATGTTGATTGCTCCGCTGAGTGCAGAATGTTTACGTAAATTTTGATTAATTCATTATTTTGATGGTTATCAACGTTTTATTAAATATTACCTTATATATTGCGCAAAAGTGAAATGTTTCATTGTGTTTCCAATTACATGGCATTTGTCTCGAATTAATTAAAATTTTCCGGTCCAAATCTAAAAAAAACAAGCTAAGATATTATTTTCTACTGAAAGGACTTTTCTACTGAAGGTGAAAAATTGTGCAGGAAATCTTTACTTCTTTCAAAGGTAATTAGAACCAAAATTCTTGAAATTATTCCAAATGGAATAAAGTGACATTTAGCGGAAAATATCAGGAAACATTGTTCATGGTAACTGCTTAAATTACACATACAATTTTTAATTCTATAGAAAGAGTTTTTAAGTTTTATACTTGATAGTTTTCCACTTCAGTTTTTTAATAGGGCAAGTATGTACCACCACCGATACACCCTGACTCGCGAGCATCAGTTGAGCAATCTTCAACTACAGCTGAAGATCATAATTGAACGGCGAGTCATGAATCCTGTTGCTGGAATTTTATACTCTATGAGTCGAAATGAAGTTCAGCAGACGATATGAACGGATGCAAGAACAAAAAAAGCGGCGTGATTCCATTTGGACTCACTGGACCGGAGAGGGTTGAATGAAAATTTTGGAACTGAAGATATTAATAATAAATGATTTTTACTCGAAAGATCGATCGATTTATTTCTCAATGTAAAAAAAAGAATTTATTTAGTTTAACAAATTTGCGATTTCAACAAATTCTGATGAATTTACCAAATTTACTTTTAATTTTCTCGCCAGTTCACAGAAATTCGTAAGTTAAGAGAAATTAGTGTTTACTAACGGTTCATTAAGTAATGGTTAAATACTACTCAATTCGATTTCTTATGTGGTACTAACAGCTGATTTCAGATAAAGTAATATTCAATGTAAATTTTTGTTTTTTATCCTCATTCATGTATGTACTACCGTAATATATAATTCTTGTTACGTATGAATAATGCTTAAATAACTCAAGGAAAACCGCTTGACGGAATTGTGCTCCGATGAAATTTCTAGAAAATGCCTCTTTAGCCTGAAGTGCAATCACATTCTTAGCAGCAATGTTATATTTTTAGTACTGTTAATATTTTATTGATCATTTTTGCCTCTGCTGCATTTCGAGTCCAGAGTTGTCTTTTTGTTAACTTCGTCGGCAACTCATTTTCGTTTTACTTTACATTAATTTATTTATTTTGGCTAATCGGTTGAGTTTTATTTAATCCATTTTGATTAAAAATCCATATTAGTGCTTTAATTGCATTGTTTTTTAATGTTTTACACGAAAAAGAGATTTGCTAATGCTGAAGAATCTTTATCCGTTGCATTTCGTAATCTCCTCTTCTTTGCTCTGCACTGCTGTTGAAAAGCAATCAAACAATTGCTGCCAACGGCACGCAATAGAATGTGAGTTGTTGACAATCTCTAATGGAGTCTCCTATTTTACTATATACTAACTGGTTACCTTTGAGATATTTGTTTCAATTTTATTTCATTCGTCTAAGTAGGAAGCATGTGATGATATATATCACATTTATTCTTGATAAATCATATGCTGTTAGATTTAGCTCAACGATAGCATAATGTATAGCGTATAAATTTATTAAGGGAACTACAGTCGGTTAAATTTTCAAAACTTCGTGTACCCCTACAGTAAAATACGCAATGTGATATTAAGATACTACGCAGTGTCTACCTTTGTAACATATTTTATTGAATGCATGCAATAAATTGCAACTGCGTGTGGTATCTGCTTTAATCCTGTGAGGCCATGAACTACTAATCAACTCGAATCAAAACAGAGCGTAAATTGTGGTTTTCGCCATAAAAATCGCTGTTTCGGATTCTCTCTGAGCTCAATTCTTTTTTTAGTGGAGTTCGCACTTCAGTGCACACCAAAGAGGAAGCTGTGCCGTTAATATTTCTTTTATTTATTCGCACAAAAGTCGTGGAGGATGGTTAGTTTACCTATTGCAATCCATTGGTAATCATCGAACGATTAGCACATTTATCTGGAGCCTGCGTAGAATTATTTTGATCATCATTTCTGCAATTCTCTTTCAAAACGTTCCGGTTTTAATGTCTCAGATCCTTTTCAAAATCAATTTTTACAAAATCTCTCGAATATTTTATGTTGCGGATGATGATCTCGCAGTTTCCGAAAAAGAGATACATTTATTCCAGCGATGTTTCCTTTCGGATTTCTCCAACTCGGGTCGAAATCCCAATTTTTTCGTAATTCATTTCTCATTTGAAGCAAATCAAAAGGACAGCAAGGGCGCCAGAAAACAACCTTAAAATTTAAAAACAGTTATTAATAGTCCTTTCTAGATTCGTAGTGAGCATGAGATGGCGGCGACAACTTGCTGACAGTGCGGGAAATGTATTAGGACTGTTTATGCGTTTTCCGATTGAAATCCTTTCGTCTGCGAATTGTTCGAAATGGGCAGCGGATGAATTATAGATGGCCACCTGTTTGCCAATCCGTGACGTCGTGAGTTGTGAAATGAGTGATTGGCGACCGATGTGTGCCGCCTTTTTTGCGCATTCGCCCAATTAAAGAGCAGACGCTGTTTATTTTGAATGACGATGCTTAGTTCGGCCGTATCTTTAGTCGATAACTCTTTATCGCTTGATCCGCTGTTTCCTACAGAAAATAAACACGATTCGTTGTATTTGTATGTTCACCTCCTAATACCGGAAAGTGTATAATGTTCAACCGAGCGTATTCCCTGATATAAGTCCCTGTTCCTATTGAGATGTTACGATTCGGATATGATAAATATAATATAGGTGAAAATCAGTTTTTTCTCGTGTATTAATGTCCTCTTTTACAAGTCTGTTTTGGTATTTATCAACCTACAAGCTACATAAATGAGCGTTCTTTCCGCACTAAATATCTATATCATCCTATTATGCAGTTTTCAGACCGCGTCTTGAAAAATGTCTTTAATAAACTGATTTAAAAAAAAGATTTTCGCCTGCACTTTAATGTCCCCTTGAGAACCGCATTTTTCTCGGAAGAATGTGATGGATCCATTACGCGTGCGTTTGCAATGGAATGGCGTAATATCAATAGAACTGCAATTCGTAAAATTGATGTTTTTCTTTTTGGATAGATGCAATCATCAATTTTTTAATTTAAAATATTTAAGTAATATTATCAGCGGGACTATGCGAGGACTGTAGCACATTAAAAATGTACCCTCGATAAAAGGGGCAATGTGCTATTGTAGAGATAAAAACCGTTGGAGGGAAGGGCGCACAAAAAACTGGGTTAACGCGTGAAATGTCGAAATCTCCATAAACATAGTCTCTCCGTCCTTTTCCCAATTTTCAAATTCCCAGCTGAAATCAACAGGAACTTCATCTAGCCCGATACATTTGTTTCCAATGCTGTGCATTTATTTTTTTTATGTTGATGTTTGCATGTTTGCCTAAAACTATTTCTGTTTAGACTGAAGGGACAGTAGAGAAGCTGTTTCAGAAACGAATTGAAACACTCGGAATATATAAATTTTCCTAAAATAAATTTTAAACATATCATTTTAGAGACATGTTATTTCTAAAGCAGTCTAAAACAATAAAGGGAATATATATATTTATATAATATATAAATTTGATTCAATTGAATTCACCTCATGCTATGTTATCAGTTTCTTAGCCTTCAATTCAAATGTTATTTTGAGTTTCATTTCGCGGCGTGATTGGTCGATTGCAGTAAATAGGATGACACTTTAAAAACAAACGGGAATATGTGAAATGAAGTATGGGCATAGGAAAAAGGATTGTGAAGTAAATGGAAGAATGAGTTTAGAGAAAAGCGATATACCGCATGCACTTGGAACAGCGTGGAGAATTTAAGTTTTCCTCTCTTTGCGATTGGCTTTAGCTGCAGGAAATCCTTATAGAAACATTCATAGCGAAATATATTGTATTCAATTGGTATAGATACATAATTCATTACCTGAATAGATATCTAAATGTGTTTTCATATACTATTGCGATGAGGTTGCTAAAGGGTTTCGACGGAGAAAGTAAATTTAATATATTTTGTGCAGAGATAATCTCGTATCCTCACCATGTTCAACGCAGTTTCCTTGGCGATGTGTGATTGCAATGTGCTGTTCGTCTGGGTTGTTTATAATTAAGGGCGGTGACCTCAGCTGACCTAGGATCCGCACGTTGAACAACCGGAAATGATGGATGACACGAGTATGGGATCATCGCCGGAATCACCGTTCGCATAACAGCGGTTTCTTCTGAATTTATTTCCGCAGTTATCGGAAACTAATTTATGCCGCCACCAAATCATTTTTCGAAAGCACCTGCGCTGTTTCCCCGAAGAAATCTAGTCTCCCGGTTTTTTGTCCGTGGTTTTTAAAACTGCTTCTAAATATCGATTTGTCGCCACCATTTTGGAGCCTCCGACATCAAATGGGCGGACATGCATGCGGAATCATTATTTCGGATTTCTAATAATTCGAGTAAAATTCAGGCGATTCACCCGAAGATTTTCAAGCAAGCGACGTTTCATCCACAGACGACGTTTCATCCACAGACGTCGTTTCATCCACAGACGACAAGAGAATTGAATTCCTCGAGGATGGCTCATCATTTTCACCTCCAGCCATTGCACCCAACGAATGTCTCTCGCTATGGAAATTTCTCATTCGCGTTCGTGGGCGTGAAAGGATTTGGTGAAACTTCTAGGAAATTTAATGTTTGGAAGTATTTCCCTATTATTGTGTCTCAATTTACTTAGTATACTTTATCAAACCTCGGACTTCTGTAATGGTTTCTTTTCATCTGTATCTGAATAAAAGTTTTTTTGTTATAAAAACTTTTAATATATATTATTTTTGCTTTTTTTTTCAATGAAGCAACACATTATTGGTGGAACCATTTATCTTACTTTCATGATTCAATGTTTTTGTTCATCATTGAAATAATAAAGTCATTTTATACGAATAAAACTTATTCTTTAATTATTGGAATAGTCTATTATTCTTTAATTATTGGAATAGTCTATTATGCATCCTTTCATTCAGAAATTTTTAGAAGATTCAAACGTAGAAGATCTGATCGCAGATGAATATGGGCTTAGCACATAGTTGAACTTCGGAGTAAATACCGCGAATGAGTTAGCACAATTCGTGGTCGTAGAAAACGAACTACGCTATGAAATATGTTTTCGCCGCGTAATTCAACGTTTTTATCCAATCTCCGTGGAGACTCTTGCGAGCAAAGTGGTGCATTTGAGTTCTTAAGGGAGGTATTCCAAGTAAATAAAACATGATAAAACGTTAGAGTAGTTGAGTCTTGGTGCGTATCGGGGGCATTCGATTGGGAAGAGAGCTTTTCTTCGCTGGTCAGAGGCCCTTATTTTCCCACGGAAAGCGTCTCCGATGCACGGAATCCTGTTTTGGATGCTGCGGTCCCTGAATGGGATGCTGCACAGACGATGGAAGGTTTTCTGCAAATTTAGGAGAAAGATCGTTGAGTACGTGAATTATCCGTATTTCGTTCAAATAGAGATTGTACTTCCAGGAAACTCACCTGGCATCGACACCAAGCGACTGTGGATTTGAGTCAAAGGATTTGGAAATATAAAAGAGAATTAAGACTGCAACTCCAAGTGCAACTTCACGCATTTAACTTTTCAAAGTTGCCTTGAAACTACGATCGCAAGGTTCCTGAAAGATCTGGTGTGGAAATCTATAAGGAATTGTAGATAAGACGGATTAAATTGTCACAATTACGATTAAAAACTTTATATCAGAGCTAATCATAATTAATTATATTTTTTAAACATTGAATTAAGCCGGTGAAATCAAAACAATTTCTGATATTACTTCAGAAAAATAAAGTTAATTATTTCGTAAATCATCTTTAATAAAATTTGAAAAATCATTGTTCATACTTGAATATTGATCGCAATTTTCCATACTATTCTTACGGAATTTAAAATATAAATAACTGAGTGTTTAAAAATATTGCCTTTATAGTGTTTAGAGAAATAGTTTAGTTCTATCATACTGTAGTGCTGAATGTTCTGTTACGCACAGCATTAGAGTTTTGAAATGTGTGACATTTAAAAGAATACATATTTATTGAATAAATTGGGACTTTTTATAATGTTTATAAGTATATTTAATATTTTTTCATCCAAACTGTTTTAATTTTTACACATAATCATATGAGTAGTTATATTTAAATATATAAATAGGTTCAGCATTACGTTAGTTTTGTGATTCCTTAAAATATCACGTTATACCTGATATACTAATAAAGGAATCGTATAATTATCATAACCTTTTGTTTTGAGCTGCAAGTAGCATTTCATCCGTGTTTCTTGTGTGGTGGAATCGGATAAACAGCATGACATGAACAAGTCTTCGATATCTCGGTCAGAGCAAAGGGTAGATTTTGAAATTCGAATTTATTTGCCATCAAGTGTTTAAATAATCCGTAGTTTTAAGAAGATGAAATTGAAGTAACTAACGCTTGGAAAATGGAATAGATGGAAGTGTCAGTTTTAAATGAGCCCATTAAACCAATTGAAATTGTTAAATAAGAGTAAAATGCTAAAGAAACATCTCGTTGATGTATTGGGGCGCCGTTGGTATAAACGTGTGCGAATGTCAGAGAGCGATTTTCACTCGATTTGATTAAGAGGCGCCAATTTAAAAAGTTCCTCCAATCGCCGCTCCGAACCGGAAAATTTTTCATCTTTCGAGAGCTTTATTCGCTCGACGGCACTAATGGGGTTTTCCTTCCTTTCCGAAGTTCTCATCGAAACAGAAAACAAAAAAGAAACGAAATGCGGCGGAAGCGATTCCTAAATAGTGCGCGAGAGTAAATTTATGACCTCCAATGAATCGCGTGGGGTCTCTAAGACCCCAGGGAATGCAATTCTTAGTATCTGAGGAGCTCAAAAATCCCCAGATTTTCAGTGGCCATCACGGAAAGGATAAACAACTTCGCCTATCAAATAACAGCAGCACTAAAATGCATCCTTAACATTTGCAACAACCCAGGGTTGCAAAAACGCTCCTTCCATTTTAAAGTACAATTTAACCTGAGGAACTTCAGTTTATTAAAATAGATTTTCTATTCTCGTTTTCACTAAATCTGCCTGGTCATTATAAGTAACAACCCGCGCGTTAAAAACTACTGCAAAATTTCCTATGCCAGTAACTTTTCTTAATTTCATTAGATTTTTATGTGGTAAAAATGGCGCATTAGAGTTGCTTCCATCTTAAGGAAGATGCGGGTTCTAAAATTAATATTACGCAATCGTAAAATAAAACACGATATTTTTTTAAGCCTAAAGCTCTATTCTTTCATTCAATGAAATAAGTAAACGGAAAATAAGTTCTATAGCTTCATCTGTCGGCTGGAACCACGGCGGATATTTCGTTTCCGCGATCAAAACCGCCATTCCTTTGTCATTTAGTTCTAAATGTATTGAATAATTCTCACTGCTCTCGATGACAACCGAGGCGAACGTCGTCGTTGTTGATTCAGCAGCCGACGTCAATAAACTTTGACACAGCTTACCTCAACCGTTGTAGCAACCAAAGTGTTATTGTTGCCAACATAAACATTGTGCTTCGCAGATGTTATAAAATATCAATTTATTCATTAAAAGTTTCTGCGATTTCTGACCGTAAACAATATCCAATAACAAAAATAATAATATGTATTTAATTTTCATTCACATTACTCTTCTTTATATTCCATAACACCATTACTTCTAATTAAATTTAACCGAAAGCAAACGTCTACATACGAATGAAACCTGTATTTATTACGGAAATGTCTATAATCGGATGAATAAATACATACTCGAGGGTGATTAATTGAAACCGGTCAGTCACAACTTCAACCCATACAGATAAATAATGAAGATAATCGTTAGGACACATTCAAACATCATCCTAAATGGTTCTGGCACCACAATATCTTTGGAATTTTAGAACGTAGAATGTCCAATAAACCACTTATAGGCAATTTACATCCTACTTCGGGGAGCTACGTTAATCTTCATGATAAAATTGTAAAAATAGATTGGAATGATATAGCTCGTTTAAATTAAAAGACATTTAATGGAAACCTTGTTTGTACCGGTGGTATTATGGGAATCGAGTTCATGCCGTTGTATCTGATAGCTATATGGTTTGGTAAGGTCTCTGATTGGTATTCGCCCGTAGAAGAGGCTCTATTTATTTATTGTTCTGACTTCACAACTACTCCTTATCTTTGGGAATTATTTTAAGTTGCATTACATACAATTTTTATGCCATTCCTTCCTTTACGCGTTTAGACTATGCAAAATGTCCGTCATTAGGCGTTCATCTCTCTAGTCAGGGCGTAATCCCACATAATGCTGTTGATTGAGCAAATGACTCCACGCAGCCGAACCCGCGTGTGCTTCGGTGGAAGCTTTTTCGGAAAGATAACGCCGTCCATTTTTCCAATGGCATTCCGTTTGAGCGACGCGAGCGCCTCTTTGTCATCGTCACAAAACAAAAGCGAATCGAAGGGCGATCTTTGCGCGGGAGAAAGGCCCGTGACTTACGACGCATCACGTGGTACATTCACCGTGATCGACGTCCGAAGCCCGCAATAAAATTTTGATTGCGACTAACAATTAGCTGCCGTTGTTTTTATGGTTGTAAATCAGCGCCACATGTGGAACGAAAGGAAAACATCGGTCCTCTGGGATCCTCCTCGATGTATGCAGCTGCTTATTTGGCTTATTCGGACTCTGAATATTCCAGCGCATATTCCATCAGAAAGCGTGTACGACCATCCATTTCGTTCTTTCAACTTTACCAGTACTAACCAGAATCCCCATTTTCAGAATGAAAACGATGTTTGATAAAAAAGATCTATGCAATACCGAAAAAAAATAAAATTTTAAATAGCATCCTGTCATTCATTTTTATTTCCTAGCAGCACAACGTCTACGTCAGCACATTTTCATATGGATTAATTGAAACAGGAAAATACTTATCTAATGGAACTTGGTTTCGTATCGTCTGACGGACATAATTCTGTAGTTTTGTAACAAAATTAAGTCATTAACCCTTAAGTAGTCGCGTGACGTGTGGTTACGTGACTAGTGGCGTCTAGTCGTATTGACCCGAAATTTTTAATCGCTTTTTAGACGTGTCTATCGTAATGAGAGTCATGAAAATTTGATGCTTAACTTAATGTTGCTAAAAAACGATGACTTTTACAGAAAAAATCCATTGGAAACCGTGTGCTTAGGATTAGAATTAGTTTTTATGCAGTATCATCGATGAAACGATACAATTGACTTTCAAGGAATGAATTAGTGCTTTATTGTGCTTAAAACGCTCTGTATGAGTGAGGAATGGAACAAAATATTGAGGGGAATCAAGAACATTTATTTAACGAATCATATGAATATGGCCTCAGATTTTTAATGAACCCAACCACTCATAAGTTCAAAACTCACGCTTGCATCAGTTGCTTGCTATCTCAAAAATTCTGAATACGAAATAGTCGATGGGAATATATTACAAAAGATAAAATCAATATTTTACAAATTTATCAAATTTTACTTTCGCACTGGAACTCCAAATCTAAAATTTGGACTCATAAACTTTATTCGGATCATGTAGACACGATAAGACGACTTAAGCATTATGGAATATATGGGTTTTGAAAGTGTGTTATTTTGTATTGAAAGAATAGATGTGGAAAGAGGAGAGAATACAGGTAAAGGAAATACGATAAATGCAGTAAAACTTGAGGGAATTAGGAAAAATAGGTTATGCAGCTGTGGATCAAAGTGTTTACATTCACTTTGCTGTAAGGTATCAAAAGTTTGGTCAATATAAAGAAGAATGTGAGTGAACTGAATGCTGTGGAAATGGATTTCAGGAGGAATATGGGCAATCGAGATAAATGGTCTCCAATTGGCGGGTAATGATTGGAGAAAGGAAGGACCGATATATGAAATGGATGCTATAGAAAAGATAGGTAACGTAGGAAAATGGAAGAGTGAAATGAATGTGTACACTACCCAACAGAAGGAATAGAATACCTGAAAGGAATTTGAGTGAATGCATTGAATAAGATACTGAAGAGTAAAAAATTGTACACAATAAAAGAGAATTTATGGATGAATCAGAAGCTATTTTTTTGCAAGCAGTAATAAGTGGTGGAATAATATCATGAATAAACGAGGAAATAACAAGTACTCCCGAAAGAGCAGGCAGGCAGATATATACAGAAATGTACGAGACAGTAATTCGGTTAGATAAAGTATATTTGCATAATTAGATGCCTAGGATTTATGAAGGTAATGGCTGGAAATTTTGTGATAGAAGTAATTTTAGTAATAATTTTACCATCGAAAATGCAATATTAGTATCTGTTGGTTTATAAAATGACGAATGTAACCCCTTCAGTAATGGAAATAGTCACCTAATAATTTAACGTGAAAACTGATTACATGAAATATTTTTACTTTCTCCCTATACGTAGTATAGAGAAAGTATTGTACTCGCAAAAAAATTCGATCTCCAGATTTCGACGGAAATAGATGTTTTGGGGCCCATAGAGCATTTTTTAGCTATTTTCCCGAACACGTCTGTCTGTGGTAAAAACGTTTGTGGGCGCTCTATCTTAAAAAGTAATCATCCGATCATTTTCAAAATTCAGATTCAGTATTTACCTAACAATGCCAAGAGTTGATTAGTTTTTGGTGAATATTGCTTAACAGGAAGTTGCGGTTTATTCGGAATAAAATTTCGTTACTTAAATATCTCTGTAAGAATGCAATGTAGGTATATACAATTATGCACATACGTTGTAGATAATGTACCTTATAACAACTTTTTTATGAAACATTTTTTCGTAACACTGATTGTTTAGGAGTTATTGTTCAATAATGGTTAATCGGAAGTTGTTGTTTATCCAGAAATGGAAGTTTTTCATACATATCTCTGTCAGAATGCAATGTAGGTACATACAATTATGTACAAACGTTATAGATAATGTATTTTACTACAGATGTTGTATGAAACATTTTCCTGTAACAGTCATTGTTTTGGAGTTATTTAAACATTACCGGCATAGGCTTCTGTTTTCAATAAATACGGAGAAAGTCATGTGTTGGCCACATCAGATTTTTTAAATTGATCCGTTTAAAATGTGAATAATGGTTTCAAATAACAAGGCTATGAGGCGGATATATGTGAAGTGTTACATTTGTGAGATAACTAAGAAAATTAGTGGTTGGTCCATACAATTGAATTGGTGAACATAAACCAAAAATAAATAAATCTGAGTGTGAGTCGTTTAAATATAGGGCACTTGTGTGCGAAATCAGAGTTGTTACAAATGAGTTTCAGCGAATTGCGAGTGTTTACTGTAATCCAGGATCGCACTTGATAATCCAAAACATTTTCCGCTTCCCTCCCACACCAAAATCTGGAAAATTAAAACGGACAGCTCTTCGTTAAGAGATTAATTGATTACACCAACGCCAACTTTCGGGAAGTAGAGCAACTCTTGTTGAAAGACGTCAGGCGAAAGAATCTCTTCTAACTTTTGGCAGAGAAAAAGCGCTCCGTTCCACTCCCTTGCACTGCTCACGGAAAACACCGGATGTAGCCGTGCGTGGAGTGGCCTTAGGATTCCGGCGGATTTCAATGTAACCCTTTTTACTGCTCATTTCAAGTGACGTAACAGAGATTTAGTTTATCATGACATTCAGGGATACATGTCAGAAATATCGTAAAAATGTGAGTGCTATATTATAAAAAAACAGCAGACTGTATGCCCTCTTAATCTTTGGGTGATATTGAATATCCAGCCCCTTGGCTTCTAATTCAACTTTTTCAATTTCTGTATCTTACTTAATGAAAAAGTGCTTTCGCACATTGGCTCCCACCGGGAATTGAACCCGGGACCGCTTTCACCAAAGGAAACGCGCTGTCCACATGACTATCCGGGAGCTGCTATATTATAATTATGCCATGTCGTCGATGCTGGTATTAAGTCGTTCTTTAGATTAATCATCAGTTATCTATTTTCACCTCTGAGCTTTTGAGTGAGGAATGCACGAATGTCCGCGTGCCGATTCTATTTCGCACCACATAAGGTGCTGTCGTGCGTACAAGATAACTGCTTGCGCTTCTAGTAATCGCACTGGCCGCTTGGGATGCCTATGTCGTCATCAGGGAGAATTGCATGTGGAAAGGGCTTATGCTGCAATTTATACTTACTTACGACGTTATGTAGTGTGTATGGCCTAAACTATGCTGTGCGGTAGTGTCGTTGAGACTTATATAAAGGACGTATGCTCGGGGAATTGGCATTTCGAATGCGAGATGAGTGCCAGGTAAAGCTAATGAATGAAACGAATGTAATTGTACATGCATGTAATTGTAAATGGGAATGGGCACTGTGGTTAGGGGCCGACGATTTGGGGTCGGTCGACTGTAAGATGCGAGGGAGTCGGATTGTTTATGGATCAGATGAGAGAAACCGCGGATCTTAGTGGTGCTCCTGTGGATCCTGCGGAAAATTGAACACAGCCGTTATTAAAATAGAGGTTTGAAATGGTCCATAAGCCCATGAGGTTACTCTGTGGGCACTTAACTCTGGAAAAGGTTGCAATTCTGAGGAAAACATGAGACGTAACTATAATCTTCAGCGGCGTGGGAGTGAACCTGTTGAAAATGAATTTTTGGGTGTTTTTAGAGACATAAATGGATAAAAGGGGGTGAGAGAGAGAAGTTGTAGGCATTATTTTAGTGTTTTCTTGTTTGTGAGTGTCAAAAAGAAAAAATCTGATGTGGCCAGCACATGACTTTCTCCATATATAAGATGTAAATATTTATCTACGACAGTAATTTCGAACTCTATATTCCATCTAAACTTCGAATATGAGTGATTAATTTATATATATTATTATCTTTGACGTCAAAAACATTATAAATAGTGTTTTTCAGGACATGTTCGATGAAAAACGATGAAGTGGCGTTTCGCCCCAGCGCCCAGAGCGCCCACAACGTACATAATCAGCAACTTCCGGTTTATCAGTATTTCATGAATAACTCCTACACAATCAGTGATACAAAAATATGTTTCATACGAAAGTCATAGTAAATTACATTTTCTAAAACTTTTATTTCTAATACTATATACCTAAATATCATATTAATGGAGATATTTTGAAAACCGGAAATGAGCTTTGAAGAATAAAGCTCGGTTAACCGATTTACTCCAAAATCTAATCAACTCTAAACACACAAACCAAAATACTATATATAAAATTTGGTGTTGATCCAACGAACAATTTTCATGTTAGAGCGCCCACAAAGTACATAATCAGATACTTCCGGTTTATCGGTATTTCACGAATAACTCCTAATCAAGCGGTGATACAAAAATATATTAAATACAAAAGTTATAGTATATTACATTATCTAAAACTTTTATAAATAATACAATATACGTATATATCATATTTATGGAGATATTTTGAAAACCGGAAATGAGCTTTAATGAATAAAGCTCGACTTCCGGTTGACCGATTTACTCCAAAAACTAATCAACTCTGACAGCACACACACCACTACTATATATGAAGTTTGGTATTGATACGACTAATAGTTTTCACGTTAGAGCGCCCATTATCACACACACACATACACACACACACACACACACACACACACACATACACACATACACACAGACATCATTCCGAAAATGGTCAAAACGTGTTCTAGGGACCCTAAAACATGTATTTCCGTTGAAATCTCGAAGTCGAATTTTTTCATGAAAACAATACTTTCTCTATACTTCGTATATGGAGAAAGTAAAAATGGAGAACTGAGAAAACTCGAATGAATCTTAAAGGAGAAGTAGATCGATAAAAATCTGGTCCAAGATTAAAAATGGGTTGCTGAAAATATGAACACAGCTTCAAGAAAAATATTTGGAATGATTATACATGAAGTTAATGAAGTTACTAAGAATACTTAAGCGTGAGTAGAGTATCGCGAGTGAATTAATTGAATAGTGTTCTTACTGAGAAATGAGAAAGAGCGGGTGATTTATAAATATGTAAGATAAATTATTAAATAATACATAAAATCAGTCAAATATGCGATTGTCATATGATTGATATATAGCAAAACGTCGATGGTTGCAAATACAGTTTGCATCCCATGAGCATCTGTAGAACCCATAAAGGAATAGTATAAAAGGCGTGAAAGAAACACAGCGACCGCTAGAGCCGGGAATGAAATTGATTGAGACTCACCTTCTATTTCTTATCTCATTACCATTTCCTTTTAGCTCGACCCATTCTACTTCATTGTAATTTCACTCCTATAACTTAACCCAAACACGAATGTATACGGCGAAGGGAAATCCATCCAATAAGGGTAGAAAGTTAAACATATCTGATTAAAACATCCTTATGATTTAATGTGTACGACTTTCCAACATATGTTCCCAAGTAAACCGTAAAGGAAAGCTGTGATCGCTCGACTTCTGATTTCCGATGGAAAATCAATGGCAAAGGCCATCGGAATGCATTACCAATATGCGCATCAATTGGGAAGCACAATCTTCCGTTTCAGTCCGGATGGGCATCAGGAGGGAATGGTTCCTGACTAAATTTGAGATTCTCAATCCATACTACGATAATAAATCAATTCGTCCAAAATTTGTACAAACGGATTAAATTTGAATCTGTCACTGTAAGGCCAGGAAGTCATATTAATTTTTATTAAACCAATTGGAGAGGGAATGAGGCAGGAACGGATCTAGAGAAAAATTTCGGGGGGGGTCCGATCAAAAAATTTAAAAATAAAAAACATTTCGGCTTTCACAAAACGTGACGTTAGAATTCTGTTAGACAAATTCGAATATTTTCGCTAGTGATTGCTTATTAAATTGTTTGTTTATTTGCGTTATTTGAGTTTCATTTTCGAAAAATAGGCAGAAGTGATATTTCTGGGGGTCCGGACCCCCAGGACCACCCCCCTGGATCCGTCCCTGGAACGAGGTGTTCTAGATGAGGAGCGATGTAGTTGGCCTATTATCAGTTAGCTTGAATGCAATTGAGGCAATAAATCATTTCAGTGCAGCGCAATACGAATCCTGATTGCATTCAAAATGAGCTTCCAGGATGAGTCAAATATAATTCGCGGTGGCTTTCCTCTTCAAAATATCAGATGATTTTAGACTTTTATCGATCTAATTTCAAAATATGAAAGACTTTAAATTGGTCCAGATGTTTCAGGACCTTTTATTCCCAGAAGCTATAATTTCACTCTCGCGAATAGAGAATGTTTCTCTACATCTTCTATATAATTGCTCAACTGTGTAATGTTATCGGTAGAGAATTAAATAATCGTCGTCATATACAAAATCTGATCAATTCTTTTTGTTTTATCCACCGCTGGGATTAAAAACGTTACAGGTATTTTCCAATTTCCCTCAACTTTTTCTCTAAATAATTTTCTCCGATTTAATTACCCCAAATGGCGTTTTCGAGACGCATCGCGGAAAAATGATCTTCATTTGTTCTCTTATTCCGTTTTTTCTCTTCCCATTTCTTTTCCTTCGAAACTTTGAAAGCATTAAACTGCTTTCAGATTTATGGGCTGAAATTCACTCAGAGCTTCATCTCCAGACAACTGTCCTCAACTTCTTCTCCGGAACTTTTATTTCGGGTGACAATCGTTCCATTTCACTCCTGCTGTTTCTTTACTTCGCGGAACTGCATTGCGAAAACTCAGGAAATTGGTCGGCGACGTTTCCTCCCTCGTATCTGTTTGCGGTCATCGATGCTTCTCTCGGCTCAATCTTAAATCCAATCATAATACATGTATACTTTTCCACACTCATTCTAGAGGGCAGCATGTTTATGCATGAATGAGTGAAAAAGGCCGAAATATATATTTTTCGAACCTTTTTGCGCAGACATCGTCAGTGAAAGATCGCGTGCTTTATTTATAATGACGCGAATTGCTTAAGTCCTTGTTTAAAATGAAAATTATTTCGTTTTATGAATATAAATATAGAATTAGATCTAAAGCAAGAACTAACCTAAAGGTAAAATAGATTTTGGAAATTAAAAGGATGTGTATTAATGTTTCTTTAAAAATGTCTACACTCAATCCTTTTATAGTAGTTATTACATTCCGACAGTACTGACAATTTATTTGGCTTGAATCTGGGAAATTTAGCCAAAAACGTGTTTAAGACTAAATTTATATTCATTTATCGTTTTACCCGCGGATCATTAAACTGCCAACTCGTTTTAAAATGTTTCAAGTTATTGTTATTTTCTCACCCATACTTATATATGTCATGCTGATATCGCCTGGTTATAACTTCTGCAGAGTTTACAAATATCAGAATTTACTAGTCTTCGTTTTTTAGATCTTCGTGCTTTTGTTTCTTTTCTCTCTTTCTTTAGAGCACGCACCAATCAAAGAGTTTTCTTTCGTGTTTTTATATATTTATCTTTTTTCGGCAAACTACAGTTTCCTAAGTCATTAGTTTCATCATTTTCTGAAAATTCTCAAATACTCAAATTTGAATTTAATTTTTCCGTAAATTCTCCTAAGATCTTATGAAATATAAATTAAGATGGAGACAATTTCGTCTTGGGTAACTTAGATGCCAATAGTCTTTCTTCGAAGTTTTTGAGAATACACGCAGCAGTATAATCCTGAAAGAAAACGTATTTCTTAGTAGTGATAAAGAAACCTTAGATATGACAGGAGTATCGTGTACTTATGAACGTAATGTATATGGGTGTAGCAAGTGAAAACTTTCCTTGCTCTAAATCTGAGCCATATTGTAAGTTATCAGCTAAACTGAATGGACTTTCTTGAGTCATTCGCTTACCATTCCGCATATCCAGAAAATATGTCGCTCATTTAATTTCAATCGAATTTTTAAAATATAATACGAAGGGTCCTCGACATCGAGCCATTACCTGTATTGAACGGAAGCGAAGGAACTCACTCCACATCTTTCCGATTATACCTCATTTCCTTTACGAAGTCTTCTAATGAAAGATGCGTTGAGAATCCAACCAGAATTATGGCTGAGGACTTCATATTTAATCCCGTAGCCATTTTCCGTGGTCAATCGCTACGTTTAAATTCAGTTTTATTTACTCCCGCAACCTTTTGGCAATTTCGTGTCAGATTCGTCAGTGTCTGAAGTTTGGTGGTCTGAAGAAGGTGAATCGGATCTTGTATTTCGTCTGTCTTCTGTTGTCGCCTCAGGTCGATCCACGACTGCCAAACAAAAGAGAATCGGGTCCGATCGCAGATTCCTCTATGTCGTGGAATCGAAGTTCTTCAAATCACCTGTCTCGTTTATGCCCTCGGATGCGTGTTTTTAAGATTCGCGTTTTCTGTTGCGTGCTCTGGAGTTCGTGCGCCTAAACGCGCCTCGTTTGTTTTTCTCATGCGATGACACGAGAGCCATCTACCAGTCAATCGCCGAAAAAAAAATGAATTTCGTGATATTTGTAAGAGTCACGCGGCGATGATTTGACCTCACGGAATGGTGTGCTCAATCCTTCGGAAAGTGATTTCGAGAGAAAATCACCACGATATTACAGAAACAGTATTTATAGTATTGGTAACATTACCTTGTATTTTTATGAATAAACTGTTACTGTAATTGTAAACCTAATATCATCTGTATAATTTAGAGATATTACTGGTACCACGATTGTAGCTGCAATAATTTGAAATTGATTACATTAAAGCAATCAGAGAGCCTTTCAATACCAATAAAAATTACAACTTACTTCAAATATTAGATTAAAATATGGTTAAAAATTTGAAGTAAGCTGGTATTAGCATTAAGTACAAAGGCAACGATAATACCTATACATTTATGTTCAATTAAAACGAACTGAAGAAAATTCAAAAGAGACCTTCCGTGGTTATCGCTGCAGTCAGAATGACTTGACAAGTTTTGCCTAAGCTAAAAAAGATGTAAGAAAACATTAATTGATCTCTGAGAATTAGAAGATATTTGCAAAACCTCCCTTTTCCGAAAAATTGTAGGAAAACTTAGAAAATGATAAACATATATATATATTTTCAATCGTAACTTCTCGACTCCTTCTTTTCTTTTTAGTAAATTATAAATGTTTCTTTATGTCTTTATTTGTTCTTTATCTTTATTTCTTTTTGTTTATGTTGAATCTTATCACCGTGTATATTTTGATTTTTTTATATTATACTTTCTACCATTAGGTTTTGCTCCTATCTAAGGTTTGTTTTGAATATTCATAATTATTTCTGATGAAGTCTCAATAACTCTACAAATGCCATTGTAGATATATTTCAGCCCTCTTGAAAAGGAGACCTATCAGGAATTGCCACATCCTTATTGAAAATGGATTTGGGTTTTGTCACGTTTTTATTATGCCATTTTGCTATTCTTCACGTTTTGATATCAGTTATATAATTTGACTGCTTTTGAAATAGTATTGGTGCTGCGACATCTATATTTTGCATCCCGTTTATTTAGTTAGTACAGTAAAACTTCTCGGGAGCGACCACCCTCCGTTCTGAGGAAAATCGGTCGTTGAGGGGGGTTGGTCTCTTTGAGAAGTATTAACATTGAGCTGCTTAAAACGTTTTTATCCATTTAGAAACAATTATTCAGTAGTAAAAATTAAGAAAAATATACAATCTAATTTTATTATTTTTATTTTAATTATATACAAAAAACGAAGTCGTACTATTTTTTTACAATACGTATTTATTTTCTTTCTCGAAATTTCTATTTGTTTCATTTTTTTTGATTTTTCAGAAGGTACCTCTTTTTCCCATCTATTTTTCAGTTCTGAAGATAGACTACTTATTGAATTGTCTTTCGTTTGCAAATTTAAAATCATATAGTCTATTTGTTTTAACGCTTGCTGCGCTGTCATCGTAGGTTCGACCGCCTGTTGAATGATGTCAGCAGGGGAACTTTCATCTTCAGATTCGGAATTTGCGCCTATAAAAGTCATAAAATATAAGTCTTAGTATTTTTTTAAATATTTTAAGCATAACGATTTTAAAAAATAATATGCACTCTTACCTTGGGCAATAGCATCCTGTATTAAGCGGTCTTCCCAATTTTCGCTGAGATTATCAAAGCATTCTAAGTTCTCCTCGCACTCCAGAGACTCCGGATCATAATCAATCCCCGCCAGTTGCGAAAGCTCCTCTATTTCACCAATAGCATCAGAGTCATCGAAAAAAAAAAAATTAATTTTTCCAATTCGGAATTAGTGAGTCCACAACTGGCGAAACACTTAGTGATTAAGTCCGCATCTAAGTCCTTCCAGGCGTGTTTGGTCCATCCCAGGGCGTCGGCAACTGTTATTTTTTTGGCCAGGTCGGTCGCATTTTCACATTTATCCATTCTTGCAATAATGGATCTCAAAACGTATCTCCTGTATTCTAACTTGAACCATTTGATAACGCCATGGTCTAGGGGTTGAAGCTTGGAGGTCGCACTTGGCGGCAAAAACAACAGTTTCACATTCTTTAACACAGCTTGATGTTTGTGACAAGTCGCATTATCTAAATTAAGGAGCACGTTTCTACCTTCTTTCTCAATTTCCTTATCGAACTCTAATAACCACTCCTCAAATATTGAAGATGTCATCCAAGCTTTGCGGTTCGATTTCCAATGAATTCCAAGCTGAGTGATGTATTTACGCTTAAAACATCGTGGATTCTTTGATTTCCAAATCATCAAAGGTTTCATTTTCTCTCCTGCTGCGCTAACACAAAATGCTGTAGTCATTCTTTCTTTAGCTTGTTTCCCCCCTTTGGAGTCTGCCGACTTGAGCATCATGCTCTTATTTGGGAGAGCACGGAAAAAGAGACCAGTTTCATCAATATTTAAAATGACGGTCATCATATCCTGCTAAGAGAAATGGAAGTCTTGTTTGCCAATCATCACAGACATTTTCATCTACATCGGCAGCTTCTCCACACAATGCACGGAACACAATGTTGTTTCTTGTTCTAAACTTGTCGAGCCATCCGTTGAAGTCTTTTATTCCAAGGGCCTCTGCGATCTCTAGGGCTTTTTCTGTCATCAGAGCTCCGCTTATTGGGATATTCTTGGACCGTGCTGTTTTAAACCATTCCAATAATGCTTCATATACGTCTGGACATTTTTCTTTCCTCATTCTCTTCACTCCTCTGAACTTAAAATCTTCCCATTCATTGCGGAGATCAACTTTTTCTTTAATGATTTTGTTTATTTGAGTTTTTCCACAGTTAAACAAATCCGCCAACTTTCTCTCCGATTTTCCTTTTTCATGCAACTCGATAACTACAAATGTACAGTAGCCTTCACGACGACTTCAAATCCGGTCGTAACCAGAGGGATGTTCTGGTCTGTTCGAAAGGTATTTTTAACATTAAGCGTATAGGGAAAAAAATCGGTCCCTTGAAAACTTGGCCGTTTGCGGAGGTGGTCGTTTAATAGAGGTGGTCTGTTGTAGAAGTTTTACTGTAGTATGAGATTCGCTCTCTTTTCAAACATTTTGTAGAGGATGTGCGGAATGAATCGGTCCTTGCGTTAGACCATCAGTGCTTAGGGTTTATTATTCCACTGTGCATTGATGTGTTTCTATTACGAATAAAATACGATCCTTGGATACAACTACAACTCATGATATATTTGGTTACTTAAGGATGCATGTATAATCTTCTACGTGAACTTTACCATTGGTAGGCACACAAACAAGGAGAAAACCCAATTCTACCACCTCCCAAAAGACTCAGTGGCCTTTTGTAGTGTTTTAGACAATATTTAGGATAGCAATGAGGTTACAACGAAGAGTCCCACACTTTACTATAGGAAAATATACAGAAATGTCTATAAATCTTAGTGACTCATATATGCTAAAATTCTCAAAAAGTAATAAACGCAATAATCGTAGAACGAATTTATGTGAATACAAATCCAGAAACAACACGACGCTAATTCAAATTCAAACAAGCAGCTTAGGATAAATTAAGGAATAATACCACCCTCAGAATAAGTAATGAGTAGAAAGTGATAAATAATGTTAAAATAATGAAAAAATATGTTTTAGAGCAAACGGAAAGAAATTTTTATGAACTCGATATTTTCTGCTACCAAAAAGAATGCAAAAAATAAATAAATTCAATACTACACTAAGTAAATACAGAAAATACAGTTAAAAATTGAATTAGAATGTAAAAACTAACAAATTTACAACTAAGAATACACAATATCGGTTCATCGCTCAACTGCACACTGAAAACCGGAGGAAGAAATTCCACTATGGCGTCGAAATCATCCGCTAGTTACATTTTAAACAAGGGGTCACTAGCGATAACTATTTTATTTAGTTACATTGTATGCCAATAGAGCCTTAGTAGAGCCAAGTCAAAATCTATGAATACGGAATTTGGAAAAAGTCACACGTTAGCTGTAGCTAAGGGTTGCTAAACAATCTATGAATACGGCCGTTAGAGATTAACGCCTGCATCATTTTATGCTGTCTAAATTGTACTTCTCGTCTTTCTGTAGTAGGCGTTATCAAATCAGAACTAGTATCCTAATTATACCTTTATTTAGAAAAATATGATAAAATCAGTGCATGCATCCTAAATTTGTGATACGTCTTACTGCATGATGCTTCTCAAAATATGTATTCGCGTACCCCCATCCAACAAGCCTTCGGAATATTGCAAATTTTGATTATTTAGATTATGGCAAAAAGCGGATCTCCGCTTTGTATTATTTTCCTTTTCTTTCGTATACCCATTTATCCCGTCCAACGCCGATTCTTGTTCATTCACTAAACCTTCAATTATTATATCATGTCTGACTGACTTCCAAATAAGTTGGACTTTATTTGTTACCTTATTCTTAGTCTTCCTGTCCATCGTTCTCCCTTCCTGTACCTTCGTCCTATAAAATATTATTAATTCCTTTTTCCTTATGCTTCTTTCGGTCTTTCTTCACATTTGCTGCCTTTGCTTAGTCATTTCTATCCGTAACCTTGTTTATGTTTATCTCCATGGTACTCGTGTTGTATTTAAAGCATTTAATTGATAAAAGCCTTTAAAAATGGATTATCATGAATTTAAACTTCTTTACAGGTGATAAGGAAAATAACTAGACTGCTACAAGAATCAATTTCCTTCCTGTCTATAATGTCTGTTGATGTGTCTTGCACGTATTTCTTGCCATTTTCTACAACGTTAAGCATCTCTGATGATTTTCTTTTTCCTTTCTATTTTCTTAGATACTCGGGGTCTATCCTTAGTCCCTTTTCAACACTTCCTTTAAAAAAAATCGCTAGAATAATACTGCACAGTTTCTAGTTCCTTAAATTTACGTTTATTGTGTGCTATTTCCCAAATTTACTCCGAGATTCAATGAGCTGTTTTTGGGAAACTAATGCTTTAATTCCTTTAAAGTTTTCCGACTGCACGCGGTAATAATATGGAGAAATCGCTCCAAATTTAATCCGACCGAAAGGTATCCATTTAATATTGAATTTCTTATGAATTGGCCCCGCCAAACTGCAGTCCGATTTAATTCCACTTTATTAAATTCACCGAAAATATTATTAGTCGCCGCTCATTCCATTTGGTTTAGAAAAGGCGAAAGTATCGTTAATTAATTTGGGAATCACATTACGCCAAATCATTCCATAAATAATGGACTCGTATGCTTTATGAAGAAGTTGATTGATTATTAATTCAATTTATCGGATTGGATGATTCTGAATATTTTATTTGCAAATGAATAATAGGTTATTCTCGCAGCTAACAGCGATCGGCCAATGAAATGAGCCTATTTATAAAAAAACAATTCGTCCGTAAGGCAGAAATTAATGTGATTTCCAAATACATCATTTGAATCGATGTAAACTATATTACGTTCTAATCCTTGCTATTCTAGTCAAATTAGTTTTAATGTATTAGAGATGTATTATTAAAATTCACCGGAAGACGAAAAATTGAAATCAAATATGCATTTCCTTATAAATTAGTCAACTCTTCGTTAAAAAGTAAAAAGAGCAAAACTACCCTTCAACATTTTTCAGGTAAAGTTAGAATTGTGTTTCTTTAACGTTTAATTTGATAATTGTTTCAAAAGTTGAAATTAAGAGCGCTTTTATGAAATGTGGCTTTTTAACCCTCATCTGCTGGGGTTTCTCCCGTACTCTGCAAAGAAAATCCTTTATAATTTGACGCGCTTTTCCTTGTTTTGTGGCGAAATTCCTCACTATTTACGCAAAACTCTGTTTTAATGCTGAACGTGTGATACTTCTGAATTTAGGCTCTTTGCATCCTGTCAACGAACACACGTAATGTTTATTGAGTATTTGGATTTTTCAGACATTTTCAGTATTTTTCTGGTTGGATTCATAATTTGCACAAAGTTAGTAATTCCAAGTAATAATTTCATCAATACTAGTAGATAAACCAAGAAGCATGCGAATGTGATTCAAAAACAGCTTTTTATGAAAACATCGAGCATTTACGAAGCGTGATTGCTTATGCGAGGAATAATTTATTCAATGGAATACATCAAAACGATAATCATTGCTTCGGTTACAAGTGAATTTCTAATTGACTGAGACGCATAACTCTACTCTGGAGTATTTAATTATTATGAATAATTTTATCAGCGAAAACTATTATTGAAAGCAATGGCTCTTAGAAATCTTGATGACAAACTTGCGAATTACCACATGTGAATGGCAATCCATTCTTTGGCAATTTGTGATGAACATGACGATTAAATATTAACCGTAGATCCAAATTGATTTTTCCTTTTCGGCCGAATATATATGGTCTCGATGTGTTTTACCCTACATCTGTTGTTACAGAATTTCTTTCAATGTTTTCTGTAAGGCCCAGATAAATCAAAAGTTGGCACTTGGTCGATTCCAAGGCATTCATTCGTAATATCTAAAATGTAATTTTTATTTTTTTTAGGTAAGCGATTCTGGCGTCTGTGAACTTCACTCTCTACGCAGATAATGGTAATGTGTAAAGATAAATTCCAGGAATTGTAATTTACGGAGCTGAAACCTTACGAATGGGATTTAATCATTGAGATAATAGAAATAAATAAGACAATTAGATCCATTTAGGTTATAGTTTTCAATAACACGCTCAACCTGTAACAATTGTATCGATCGATATTTATTATGTAATTTAAAGTCCATTTTATGCTCCCTATTGAACGTCTTTTAGAACGAAATCCTGCAATCGTTATTAGGGAACCCCGCCATAGAACAGTTTCACCATAGAATTGAGCTTCAACTTAGCTCGAGGACAATGATGGCACATCAGTGTCAACCTGGAGTCGAACCCAGCGCTATTAGACGTTGAGTCGTGAGTCGTGTCTTTCCACTGTTGCAAAGTTTACACTAAATCTGAGTGAAATCTTTGAAATGGTCAAGGGGAAATCATCTATTTATATATAAATATGCGAACACTCAGACACACGCGCAGATAAATTTTGAAAACAGTTTTAATAATTGCTAAGGACATTAGAAGATAATCAAAATGAAGGCTGGGGAGGAAAGACGCAGCAAATGTAGCGTAAGGATAAACTCCATTAAGCAGCCTTTGTGCGCCCTCTATCGGGAGAAAGAGAAAACAATTGCTTCGGAAGAGGCAAAACTAATAAAGCTAAGGATCCCTGGTGGCCTTTTATGAAATTCCTCAAAGAATTTGAGGAGGAGATGGTCTGCAAGATGCATTTCGAAGGATTTGTTTCTTTTATCTGCTACGGAAGCGCCTCCCAGCGGAGCGATGACGAACTAAAGATAGACAAAGAAGCGTCGAAACAAGGATAAATGCAGAAATGGAATCGCAACGAAATATTCCTTTTCTTTTGTCCGTTATCTCGGGAGTGATCCTTCATCCAGAGAAGGCGGTGATGTCTCACACGGCTCTTATCTCTTTGATTAATGGATTTTATTTTCACTCTGGGCTTTTTGTTCTGTCCCACTGAAAGAATCGACTCAATTATATCACAAAGAAACTCTCTCTAATGATAAATTGAACGCTTTTGCGGCGGATTCTTATGTATTCGAGATCATTACGTCTTGCTCTTTTAGCGAAACATCAAAAGACATCTCCTTTTATATTGAATTCCGCGATTGATGGACGATTCCCAAACACTAAACTTACTCTGGATGTCTCGATGAACTGTAGTCCATCGAGTGCTTGTGCTACGCCAGAGATACCTAAACATATGTGAGCTCAACTTTCCAAAACATGTATTTATATAGAGTATGATAAACGCAATATCAAAAGAGCTAATAGACACCAGTGTTAGTTTTCTTAATCTAGGCATCTAAAATAAGGTCAACGTCTACGCATTCATAAATAAACCTATATTTATAATCTCATGACTATAAGTAAATACTTTCAAGAAACCTGGCTAAATGCAGTCATCGTGAGAGAAAGAGCAAAGGAAATATCTCAGCACGCAAATCTGTGCGGATTTAAAACCCTGGAGAAAGAGAAGCGAAATATATGAAGATGATCGTGGCCCCATTTTCCCGTTTCTCAGGATGGCCTCATAACCATTCCGCATCAAGTGTTCCTTTTACAAAATTGAGATGGCTGTTCGAATACCTGCAGAAAAAATGGGAGACTATTGAAACTAATGCAATTTATATTTCATTTTCGTTACAAGTTTATCGTTAATTTTGTAAAAGGGAAATTGGAAAGAGAAAATGGAAGATAGGAATTTTTTGTCCAAATCTCACCTAATAAGACGTATGTATATGTATATATATCATCATCAGCCATTTTCAATCCGACGTCGGATTTACGCTGGTGGCGGATGTAACTGAAAATAGGTCAGAAAATGTATCGTAAGCACGCCCCTGAAGCTCCCCTACGCTGACTGTACAATCGGCTGACACCCTTAATGTCCGCAGCCGCGAGATGGCAGCACTGAAGCTCGCCCTTTGAAACAATTATCTCGTATGGAGTAAATGGAAAAAACAGCACGATTATGATACTTTTTCCCTCTTTTTCTTTGCGGGAGTGGTATATACCAAAGATGGAATTCAGAGTTAGTGATTTATCCATTTATAAGTACTTAAAACAATTGAATAAAATGGGAAAATTAGTAAATCCGAAGAATAAGTTCAGGTTGCCTTCAGGGCACAGCACAAGTAACTTCGTCGCTGTGAAAACATTATTCGTAGATCAGCGAAATGTATTCTGCTTGGATACACAGAAAATAATTGATCCTTAATAAATTACCAACGTTACATCTACTTTCAACTAGGCCTTTTAAAACTAGAATCGCAGGATGTACATGGGTGGTCTGAGAAGTTTCCGACATTTCAACATTTCTTGACATGTTTTCTGAAAATTTTCTGAAGATGTCTGAAAAATCTGGGGTCGGAAATTTTTCAGACCACCCTCGTATATACATTTCCTGAAAAAAATCGAAGTTCCCAGAAATAGTCTCCAGGAAATTAGTAAACGGTCAAAAATTGTTGAAACATACATAAATCCAAAAGTATCAAATTTTAATGACTGGCGTGGACTGCATTTTATCTTGAGGAGGCTGAAATGTGAAGTTAGGTTATACAAGAGTGGTATAAAAAATTTATTGACCAAACATTAAGTTTTAGACAGTTTCGCAATTTTCCTTTTCGATGCACTTTCTTTAAATTTATAAACTTTGCATGCTGTCTAATCCTCATAGTAACATTTTATTTTATTATATATGCTATGATTTCACTTCCGTGCATGGGAAAGTTATCTCTTCATCACCTTCAAGTAACTCTGTAATTATGCACTCAAGCACATCATTTGACTCACAGTGCTTTACAAATTGTTCCTCCTCTTTGAGGATGAAAGTATGAAGGTTTACCTTAGGATGAACTAAACCCCCCATACTTTTCATATTTATTAACTTTGCTACTGGATGGCAAGATAATGCCCCCGGATGAATTAATGCTGCCCGGCAAAGAGCACACTTGCTGTGTTTCTTTATCTAATGCAATACAACGATGACCAGGCATTTTTAAGATTAAGGATACCTTGAGAATATCTTAAAATATATCAAAAGTCTTCAAGCGCAGTAACGACAATGAAGATCTCCAACTCACACAACGTGGTCGCATTTTCCAACTTACATCAACGTTACCGTAGAAAGGGGTGACTTCGGCCACGCGTGCACTGCTCCACAAATTGTAAATTTGTAGTATAATATCTAAAATTTCACAAAGTTGCTATATTTTCCTGCCCTTTAGAATTTAGATTGTCTTGACATATCGCCAGCATATCCGTCTTGCTCCTTGCAACATTGACAGTACAATTGTCATTGGGAACTAAATTGAAAATCGTGCATTCTCGAGACAAGTCTACGAAAGCTCAGGCTGGTAACTTCTCTCAGTAACACTCAGCAAGTTGGGAAACATTTGAAGACAATTGGATGCCAAACAGTGCTTCTTCGTGAAAAAGAGATTAAATTAGTGGAAGTGCTGTTAAATTTTTTATGAGTATTAGTGATATCCAGATTTTAGTACAAACGTATTTGAATAGTAAAAAGTAAATGTTCAGTGCTTTGACAAAAATTCCAGAAATTGTTTGTTTTCGGAGATTCATTAGTAGAAACAAAACACTCACTCTAAAAATTAAAAGGGTTCGAGTGACAGTGAGTAGAAGTTTAGTACAAAATTTTTTCATTCTTTTTGTTTTTGGAGGAAAACAATTAAAAAATGTAAAAAAATTATTTTTCTTTTGAAAATTTATAAATAAAAAGGAAAAAGTTGTTATAAGTCAATAACTTCTTATCTCAGTACCTATTAAACAAAGATTAAATATAATAATAATAATTTAAAGATTTTAAAATATATTAATGTTCGTAATATTAGTCATATAGTTCATTTTATAGGCGATATTTAGGAAACATATTTAGTTTTAGTGACATTAAGTCACCCCATCGGTTGGGGTGCCTAAGGCCTCTATTCTTTATTTTTTAAACAAATTCCGTTGCTTAAGAAAATTTTTTAGATACTATTTGCATGAATAAGAATTACCTTCATGTAATTTAAATTTTCTGAGCATAGATAATGTAATTGAATACAGAAATTTAAAAAAAATCTAAAAAACGGCCAAAGTCACCCCATTCTACCGTACGGTTCGTCGCATTTCAGTGATTAACGAAGAATGTTTTTACTGCGATTAAGTTACCTGTGTTTTGCACATAAGGCAAGCACCTTTTCTTCGGATTTGCTAATTTGTCCGTCTTATTCAAAGGTTTTGTATTCAATTTAAAAGTGCCTATTGATGGATAAAACAATTACTCTTAATTCCATCTTTGGTAAATATTACTCTTTATTACATTTGTATCATAATCGTGCTTTTTCACCGTTTACTCCATATAAGATTATGGTTTCGAAGGGCGAACTTCAGTGCTGCCATCTCGCGGCTACCATTTCGTGGTTGCGGACATTAAGGGAGCCAAAAAATTTCAGCAGCTTCCAGTCCTATACTTTCTAAGATCGTGATCGTAAGTAACTTGAATTCCCGCTATGCGTTTCAGATATTAGGGCGGCCGGGTGTCGAACCCAGGATCTTTTAAGAGATTTGAATACATATAACGCCCTGGGAGATATAAAACTTATTTGATTCAAATTTTGAATTCGTTATCATACCGGGAAGGTCCAAAATTAAGACTCCGTTATCCCCATCTGAAATGCATCGGAATATCGAACCAAGGACCTTCAGGGAATCGTTCATCAGCATACATGAAATGTATTTATGATCTCTATTCACATGCCGAGTTTTAAGTTTCTATGTTATCGGGAAGGGGTTCATAAAAGACTTGTAAATAGTAGCAATATCCAATTTTAGTGACGCCTAGTTTCAAAACCAGGACATATTGGCAGATCTAAATACACATTATGACTTGATAAGGCTTGATCTCAGCTAATTCAAAGTTTGAAGTTGATATCTTACCGGGAATGTCCTAAAATAAGACTTCAGTATCCCCATAAAAATGCATAAGGTAATGTAAACAGCTCTCTGGGATCGAACCAAGAACCATCAGGGAAACCTTAAACAGCGTATGTGAAATTTATTCATGATTTCTATTCATATAGAAATCATGAGCATATACTTATATACCTATGCCTTTTCACCTCTCACACTTGTTTTAAAGATGATATTAATGGGTCAAGAATCTTGTGAAATTGAGATCTAAATGTTGGAGTTGTGTCGAAAATGCATCGTTGCGAACGATTAATGAACATTTTAATTGGTAAATTGCAAAGAGACGAAAACTTGTAGGATTAGGAAAATGCCTTGGTTTCCTTTAGCCTTAAAACTCGCACCTCGCCAGGGGATATTGTCTCCGCAGTTTAAACGTCGGAAATAATTGTAAATGGAATCTTTTACTCAGCAGACATTCAGCTTAAACGAGGATGCTGTTTAAGCTTACACCGAAAACATTTTGAATCTTAAAGGACTCTCGCTGTCTGCTTGCGTATACACGGGTTTGAAACGCGCTTTGCGTGTACGATTTTTTGCAAAGGAGAGGAAACTGTATTGAATTACCCTGGCGTGTAATGGGGGGTAAACTCGATAAGGAATCCCTTATTACCCTTTATACTCAAGTGAACTCCTTTTTTCCCATGAAAATGTATCCCGTTTTTCATTTTGACTTCGTCCTCTCCGATAGTGCCTTCCGGAATGGTAAAATTAACGCTCACCTTTGTTAAGATTCGCCTCTCATTCTTCCCAGGGTTTAGATCCTCTGTAAGGTTTAGGTCGTTGCAAAGTATTAGGGATATTAGATTATGAATAGCTTTTGGAATAATTTATCGAGATTCTGAAGTATTCGTAGTTAAAACTCAGGGTATCCATGTTTACATTTTAAGGAATGCATTTTTAGTCTTGTCGCACTACAGTTTATTTGAATAAAAATCAATACAGTATTTAAATTCTTTAAAAGTGCATTAGGTGCATCTTGCATTACGTCATAAAAGATTAACCTTCGGCCAGTTTAATTCTGTGTTTTTAGAAAAGCTTAATGATTTGCAATTTTTCCTGACTAATTTATCACTCTTTAGAAAATAATAAGTTCTTATTAATTTACTATAAATTAGAATTGATAGTTATAATAAAATTTATACAAAACATCCAGTGTTCAAAATATCAAAATGAAGTATTTTCCAGAATGTTTTTCATAATGGTAACTCAAAAAATTAATTCAACAGAAAATGTTTTCTTTCTTGAGATGGGGGACGTCTATCTAACATCCTAACCTCCAATATTACTCGAATTTAGTTATTTCATAAACATATTAAAAACTGATGCTACTCTGTGCCCAACACCTCTGAAAAATAAAGCCACACACCGCTGCCGTTATCATATGAAGTAATCTGAAATTCCCTCCTCGTATGAAGGTGTATAGAGGAACGTGAGTGGGGCAGAACAAGGTACAGTGGTAAAACGGGATACCTCATTTTTTAGCCCAATTAATTCTATTATCTTTGGGGAAACGACTCATATACGTTGGAATAATACACCAAACTAGTGTGCAAGCCATTTCCGTTATTCCGTGCTCCTTTGGGCTACAAAATGCATCGTCGAGCTTTCAGAGATCTTTTTTGTAACTTTGGATATCTATTTCTGATGTATATAAGTAGTTATTCGTTGGAATATTTGGGCAGTAATTCTAGCATTCTTTTAAATTAATCGTAAACTACGTTTCTGAATGGTTAATGTTCATTAGGATAGAGTATTGTCGTGATGGAATTGGTTTACCTAAAAATGAGGTCATGGGGAAAAACAGGAGGGGCAAAACAGAGTACTACCAGAGTAACCCTGGAGTAACTAAACCTCCATCTTCTGGTGATATCAAAGAAGACAACGACTGCCTTTACTGTCCTGACTATTCAGCTGAGGGCAGGATCTGCTAGTCTCCTCAAGTGGGCACAATATTTCTGTCGGAATAGATAGTGAAGACGATGAGGCCACCCGCATATGAGTATTACTTTAATTATTTGCGCATTTGATACTCTACATAAGTTACCTTTTAATTTTTTACGGTTTTCAGGTAAATTTTTCAATTACGTAATATTTATCATCATTGTAACATAGCACCCTATTTTGCCCTAGGAGTGGGGCAAAACGGGGAAGGTTACACTGATTTGAAAAAGCATTAATAATATAAAATACTAAATGTATAGTTACAATTTTTTGACTTTGTACAAATTTGACGTTGTAATAATGCTTTTCTCACCGTAATATTTTAACTTTTTGCTTTCCTTAAACCAAAAAAAGGTGAGAAAATTGAATATTCCGTACTGCCCCACCTGTGTATGTGTGCGTTTTTCTAAATTTTTCCGAGAAACAGTTGGTAGAACTATCAATAAATGATTGTGCTTCCGAAGAATGAAATCAAAGGATTAATTATACATTTTGTTTGTCCTGGTTCTTACTTTTGCTCTTACTACGTATTTTCTGTAAAATGGTAGATTACACTGGGGAACAAAAAATTTGTTGACAAAGATCCGATACTTATTTTTGGCTAACTTTTAGCTTCTGAATTAAAAAATGACCCTAGTTTTTTCTATCACGTCAGATTTTTAAGTTACAAGATATCCTCTAACTGTCCCAAATATCGTACAATATGTGCACACAAAGGAAAAAATTACGAAACACACTGTTTACAGAGGATAATTTTTACCATGCAAATGCTATATATAGTTATTAGATGTCAAATTTTATTAATAAAATTATAATATACTACGAATTATATTATTAAAATATAATATATTATTAATTATTAATAATTTATATAATATTAGTAATAAAGTTCTTTTGCCAGACAGCAAACTTACAAATTAAGATAAAAACTTTCGCTTGTAGCTTTTCCTGGAGTGTTCAATCTGTGGACAACCTCGCTTGATGCTCCAGCAACAGTCAGCCATCACATGTACATATTATCCGACTGCGCCCAATGCTTTCCACGAGCTCGGCTTCCTACATACATAAACAAAAAGGGATATTTGGAAATCCACGTTTCTGACCAAGATGGAAGGAGACTATTTTAAGGTCAACACAGATGATCCATTTGTGCAAGCTATATTGCAGCAAATCAATGACTATCTTCATGTCATCATAATCTTCACGCAAACAAACTGAATGGCCTATTGGGACTGGACAAAAGAAATTGCACCACACACTTCAAGCTCCGCCTTGAGCTATCGACGAGCAATCGCTATTCAGTTGCGTCATAGGTTGGTATTCCCAACTCCTCAATTAAACCATTTACACTATGGCAATACACAAATCCACTGTCACTTTGAAAGTATTGGAGAAATGCACTTTCTCTTGATCGAAAGTAAGATACCTTGGCTTCTTTTTCAAGCAAGTTTAGTCTGGTGTGATGCTAGAAGTTGTGAAGCTTTTTTGGATAGTCCCAAATCTCAAATCATTTAACTCATTTTGATCAAATCACTTACGAAAGGAGTCCTCTTCAATTTCAAGATCTTTATCGTTGGTGTTACTTCGATCTTCACCATGCTCATATTCCTGTATTTCGAATGAAGGCAATTCTTTGAAAACTGGCACTGGGATTTCAGCTGAATGAGGCACTGGACGTATAGCCGATGGTAAAATATGTTTTTCTTGTTACATCCTGAAGTTTTTACCATACAAAAGTAACAGTCACGTGAATGATATCTGGGTTCTCACCAAATCATAGGTATACGAAATTGCACTTTATCACGTGTCTCCTTTGTCCAAATCGGTAAACTCTCGACACACTGCTCGCACACCTTGTGAGGGGCCCAAGATTTTTCTTGATCGCCAATTTTCACTTTACAATATGCAAAATAGACATGCCTGACAAAATTACTGACGTTAGCTCTTTGACAGGGAATGGTAAAATTACCACTTATAGAATCGGGGCTGTTTAAGCACTTACGGCGCAAAATAGAAGACATGATATAATGAAATCTGAACTCTGCTAACTCCTTGAATAGAGAAAAGAACTCGGTTTCTACTTCGGAATGTGCTTCACTATAATGAGTGGCACATAACATCTCACAATGTAACTAAATACGTAAAGCTAAGTAGCCAAAATAAGTATGAACCTGTCACTAGTCTACTAAGGCGTCACTCCTCTCCAATTTGGCTGTGATCCAGGGCAGAGTGGTCACATTAAGATATGCTGTAGAAAAAAAAAACATGACATGATATAAGAAAACTAACTACAGTTTTTAAATCACCATAACCAGCTACCTTTATGACAGCTAATAAATCAAACTCAACAGAATTTAAAAAAATGTTCCCCAGTGTTATTTCTATCATTTTGCTTGATGAAATATTATGCTTTTATTTTTCTTCTCATTAAAAAGAAGTATTGACTTCCGGAAATTACCTTTTTCATTTTCCAATATTCAATTTTGTCGCAACTCTAATTTGTAATTAATTTCCGTTTAATCTTCTATTTTGAATTTAATTGGGACGAGATTATATTTGCTACACAGCCCATATTAAAACACAATGGATGTAATCCATCCTCCAACTTCTAATTGATTAATTTATAATTAAAATTTAATCGAAGGTTATTGGATGAATGAAGTCACCATGCTGTGATTAGGCAAAGAAAGGTCGTTCAATTCCTTTTAGAATTAATTACGATAATTCGAAACATTTTCGACTTATGACTTCCTTCGTCTTTTATTTTTACAAGGGTACGTATACTCCTGGCCAAAATTAACGGCCGTTAGAATCGCTAGGGAGGTGCTGCGTTAATTTTGGCCAGGAGTGTACATCCTTGAAGTAATAGCTGTAAAATATTCCGAATGACTTTTCTGAACTGAACGTTTAACGGGTTTTAAATAGAGGTCGGAGATGTATAAAAAGCGATCTTCTGAGGTGACTAAATATGTTTACAAAGATATGGAAGCGAAGAATTCAAACCGGCATAATAACGTCGAAAGGTATGTGTAAGTGATATACTATGTAGTTTTATATTTTCCAATTTGTGTGAATTCATCCCTCCGTAGAAATTAGTTTTATATCAAACTGAATCATTAAATTGCAATTGGCTGTCAGATGCAAATAGGAACCGACCTTCGGTGAGAATTATTTGAAATTTGAAGTAAAAAACGTACGCAACTGCCAGATTCAGATACTCCAATTTAGGAGTATTTGCATAGATAATGGGAAGATAGTTGCGAATTAATAATATATAGCACGTGACTGTTTAATAATAATTGATTTTTAAGCTCTAATCTCAATAAGTGCCTTTAAAGCCATGGCATGACCTCCTTTAAACTCTTGAAATTCACCATCTTTTCAGACATATGTCGCCATTATCTTTCCGTACGTTCCCCTTTGTTTTTTAACACAACTCCTGAGCAATTTCCAACATACAATGTTCAAAATTGTAAAACAATATTACGTAGGATGTCGACGATATCGGAATCGACTTGAAGGGCAAATTAAAAATTGGTTATTGGCGATGAGGCGCCCGAACACAAAAGTAAACCGAAAATTATAGCACCCCTACCAAAGAATCTTATTATTACTCATCTTTTTTGAATTATTTATGTTTAAAATTATTTTATGTTAGAAGCGGCGCACGCTGGCTGATCCATTAGCCGATATTTTCTGAGTGATGTTTTGTTCTCTAAGCTAACGGTCGTCAAAACGTAGTTTATCTCCATTTGCTGTCTTTACTTCTCAACGTTATCTCTAGTTGCGCACAGTCCTTCTGTTTGCTATTGCTGCCTACACATTAATTAGACATCATTATTTATACGGACATAGGGTTTAAAATTATATACCCAACTCCGGATTAAATGAATTTACCGGAAGTAAATAGCGTACGCCACACAATAGTGGGTGATACATCTAATTGAGGATAGTTCCGTATTTACGTTTGGTCATTGTGGATAACAATACCAATGAACTGCTGTAATGCCATAATTAATATTCGATTCACCTCACTACTATGAGAAAGCTTAAATTCTCCTCTACTCTATGTTGCGCTATTTCTTGCAGTTTTTTTTATACATCACGGAAAAATCCACGGATAGTGAAATTCTATCTTTCGGTGGCTTTGTGTATTCCATCATTTAACTCTCAGGAAATCACCAAAATTGTTTTTATTAGATACCATTATAATAATGATAGGCTTTAATAAAATACACGATATCTTGCAGAGTTGAAATTTCCATCTGGTGCTTAGTTAGAAACGAAGTGAATTATTATCTTAAGTATACCAAGAATCTCAATATTTACTTCGGAAAGAAGTACGGCAGCTTTGGAAGGTTAAAAGAGAAAATTAAGTAGAAATTCATGGATTAATTAGAGAGTAAAATTAACGAAATCTACTGATTTTTGTATCTTAAGTGATACCTAAATGAACTACAATCATCAATGACCTCGATTGTATTCAATCTACCCTCCTCAGCGACTCTGCCCTCTATATTTCGTTCTTATAGTGCACACGTAATATATCTGCTTCTTCTTATAAGAACGAATGTCATCATAATACATTGAGGAGACTTAATTTTTCTCTCTTGCAAGAGTTTCCTTTGCACATCATGACGTGGCGTACAATTGGAATTAGTAGTATCGCTCACCGTACTTATCCTTTGTTCTTTTGTGCCTTCCGACGCCCGTCACTTGGTTCCCTTGAGATGGGGTCGAGTCGGTGCAAATTCACAGCGCTCGAGAATTTTTTATTCCACCGAGGAGTCGTTAGACGGATGTGTACGTATGTTTCCGATTTGTGCGCACAATTATTCGAGCGTATAACTTTTTCCACGAGATTTTTCCCCGAGTTCACACTTGGTATTGGGTTTCTTCGAAGAATGCGCAGATATCAATCTGCCTTTTTCGGAGTGCATCAACTTACAATAAACGTAATAACAGTATTTGATAATTCTACTTAAATCTTTGGATAATATCAATCTGTTCTTTTTTAATTTTATGATTATGTAAATGAGATTTCGCAGTCCTATTTCCTGCCGATTTCATTGACGCACACTATGAACTTATCCGGATCACATGGTGAGTTTCCAAGATATCTTGCGTAGGAATTAATGTCATCTTTTGATTGGTGCCGTTCTCTAGTGGTAAGAAAGCTTCGCTTGTTACAAAACGTGATTGATCTGAAGCCCGGAAATGAGACTCGCTAACCCGGAACTTCCGGAGGAATCAAGGTGTTGCCTTAGCTACTTAACGCACATCCGTCCTCTGTTAATCGAATGGCTAACATTCCTTTTCAATTTATTCTAATATATTCAAACTAAATATCATATATTCATTGCTAAATGTTTGTCGCTGTGATCAGGATGTCATATGACATTTTAGTTTGAACGAATATCTCTCGAGCTTTTTAACTCTTTACATTTAATTGCATTCTCGTGTACACGGGATGAAAGTCCTTGTGAATGAGAAATGAAGCGCATCGCATTGCTTGTTTTTTTTCCTTTCTTTCCTTGTGCACACTAAATAATTTTCAAAAGGAAGCGGCAAAATGGAAGTTCGGTGTAAACGAGAACAGTTGCGAAACGGAATTCGCTCCTCAATTTAACATTTTCTACCGAAATGGGAATGAAACAGCCACAGTTTCGCATACTGCAAAATTTTTACTTTGGATGGTACAGCTAATTTTATGTAACTTTATCACACTCAAATATAACCTGAGTTTAGATCTTTGGCGATTTGGGTTTGGAAATCCTGACTAAGCATTTAAGACTAAATTATTTAAGCATTTATTTTTTTTAAGTTAGTATAGAGTAAATGAATCCTAAATGTTTCTTGATTGTTAATCATAATTTGTAATATTGAATTTTTATTATTTAGTGATTTCGTATATTAGTTGATCATAATTTTTTATATGATCTTGTTCTTCATCTTAAAACTTATCCGTTAATAATCATTCTTAATTAGTTTCACTAAAGTTCTATGAACAAAGTGTATTCATTATTTATGACATATCTGTCTTAATATCTGTCTAAATTATTCGTTCCTCAGTTAAATCGATAGGAAATGTGAACCTTCCGATGATAAGGTTATCGCTTAAATGTTTTCGATTCTCGGAATATTCGTCGGAGGCGAAATGTGCCCAAAATGTAAATCATCTCGGATCCGGAAACACCGTAAAAATAAACGGGAGCAGATTAAGTAGGAAACAATCCCTGGTTTTCGTAAACTAGTCCGCGGGCCGAACATTTAAATGCAAATCCAAATTACGAGGCTCTTCCGACGCTGTGCATGCAGCTCGATTTTTTCGCTAAGCCTTTAAGGCAAAAGGGAAAAAAGGTCTTAGTTTCCTTTGATGGCCTTTTGCCGAAAATTGGCCGTCTTTTCTCATTAGAACGCCTCTAATGTGAAGCGGAGGAAATGGTAACTGCAATGCAGGTCATACAGTGTGTGTATTCGCTCGGATTTTAGGCGATCTGTAGAATTAAACGGACAAGCGAGTTGATGCAAATGTTGTCATAAAGAAGGATTTGCAGCATAAAGTACGGAAGATTATCGAAAACTGAAAATCATGAGTAAAAAAGGAAGCGACCGAAGATATTGCCATTGCCGTGCGCATGCTATGTTTCACTTAATTTTCACGACGAAGGCGCGAGACAGGATAAAGGAGTTAGAGGTTCTGCATATTTTTTGCCGGGAGTTTTAGCAATACCTTCATCATGCAGTGGTTGCAGTGTATTTTTTCTTCCTCGAGTAGCCATTCATTTTACTTTCATCGCAATCTTATTAAACACCGCTTCAACTATTATCGCTTATTTACGTAGTAAATATCCCATCTCCTCAAAATGTATTTATATATGTTTTAGTTTATTAAGATGGGTTATAGTATACTGGTTAGTGTGATTGCTCTATCTTTAGGAATGGTGATTATATAATCGGCGAACTTCTTAGTACTATGAATTGACTCACTCAATTGTATGAAACCAACAAATCATTGCATCATAAGAATAATTGCCTACGATCATAGTATAGGTTCTTATGACTTCGTTGGGCAAATTTAACGATGGCCTTTTATCGCCAAATCATGCCATCCTGATCATCATGTGAATGTCATTAACCGGCTCTTGATATAACATTCAATTGATAAATTTCAAACGAATATTGACCTTATATGGTCTTTCAATCCGTAGAAAGCTATGAAGTATGTGCTGTTTATTATCGAAAGCCCTTCTAGCCACAATGAAATCACTATAAAAATTATTACTGACTCACTATATGTAATAGGAGTAAAAATGCTTAAAAAGCATATTGATAATAAAAAATTAAAGTCGACATCATATCGAGAAGGTCCTGAAAATAAGAGGGATTCAAAATATTCTTAAAAATAAAAGCCATTTATTTGAAATAGGAGAATTTTTCACCCACCTTGCGACAAACTCACGTACATTAGCTTTCAGTTTCATAGATATAATGAAAGAAGAGCGCGTTTCCCGTGACCCCTATGATCTTCTATTCCCTATCCTACCGTGATGTAGCCTAAAATATTTTCGAAGCCGAATCATAAATAGTTTAAAATTCCCGCCATTCGTTTCAAATAGTAGAGACGCCTGGTGTCGAACCCGGGATCTTTTGGAAGCTGTGAATACATATTATGCTCTGATGGAAATAAAACTTTTTTTTTCAAATTTTGAAGTCGATATCATACTATGGTGGTCCAAAATTGAGACTCCGTTATCCCCATCTGATATGCATAGGGTAATCTTAACGGCTCTCTGGGATCGAACCCAGGACGATAAGAGAAACCTAAAACACCGTATATTAAATATATATATATGATCTTTATTCACATGCCAAGTTTTAATTTTCTATGTTATCGTGAAGGGGTCCAAGAAAATCTTAAAAAAACGTATCAGTTACTAATTTTAGAGACGCCTGGTGTCGAACCCAGGGTTTATTGGCAGATGTGAATACGGATCATCACTTTTATGGACATGATCTTAATTACTGCAAAGTTTGAAGTCGATATCATGCCGGAAAATACCTAAAATTGGTTTCCGTTATTTCCATAAGAAAAGCATTGAGGAATGTAAATGACTCACCGGGATCGAACCAAGGACCATCAGCGAAACGGTAAAAAGCGTGCATAGAATATATTTATGATATCTATCCACGTGCCGAGTTTCAAGTTTCCATTTTATCGGAAAAGTGTTAAAAAAATCTTTAAAATCGCCACAATACATTTTAAATGGAAGATATTTGCCCTGACCTAGCGTCGAACCAAGGATAATCCTCGACAATGACTTAATAGTTTTCGTCGGATATTTATGGCTTTTAGTGATCCCTCGAATTTCAACTCTCTATCTTTCCGGATATCACCTCAAAAATATTTTTGAAAATTCCCGTAATGTATCTTTATGGAGAAAATCGTGAATTTGGGGCCTTCTGGCATCGAACCCATGACACTGAGGTTCAAAATCGCCTTTTTTCTAGCGTTTATACGTCATGGCCAGTACGTTGTAAGAATTTCAATTCATTGACACTTCTAGAACATGTTTAGAATTTTGATTCCCTATGAATGAGTGAGTGAGTGTAGGTATATCCGGAGAAACGTCTATGTATAATAGATGTGGTCTTTTTTTCAATTTATCAGTATGAAAACTATTCTCCGTGGATAAGAAATGTGGAAACTCATCACCGATTGAGGAATATTTCAACTCTAAATGAGAAATCAGAAGACATCTGTCGCATGATTGTACTTGACCTAGCACCATCGTTGAAAATGAGAATCCAAAAATAAATGTTTTAAGGAATAAATATGTAAAAGCTCTTATTGAATAAAATAACTGATAATTAATTACAATAAAACTATCATATTAATAAGAGTTTAAAAATAAAATGGAGGCTTTAGAAATCTGAAGTTGGAATGTACAGCGGAATCCAGACATTGGCGATGTTACGAGGAATGGAAAATATGTGGAAAACGTAAAATGATTCCTAAGGCCGATGGAGATATCCAATCCAATACATTCAATAAGGGTTTGAAAATCGAACAAAGGATCCAAAACCCGTCCTAAAACGGATGCCGACAGTAATTATAATTAGTACTTACAAAGCGTCAGCTCAAGTTTGAGAAACTTAAAGATACAGATATCAGTTCAATGAAATTAGTCAGCACTACCCGAAATGGGCTAGCGAAGCACTTAGTGAATGCCTGCAGATAGTTACACCTCTATGATCACCTCTAATTGTGGGAATCACTTCTTAAAGACAATTATATGAAATTAAGTCCTAGAGTAACAGTTAGAAGTATAAGCGATTACACTATGAGATCTTTAGCAATCAATGAATGCGAACTTCAGCATAACATATACGACTGTTTTTTCCAGGATTCGTTGAAAATGTTTTGTAGGCTTAAATCCCTTATCGGCATCCGAAAAACGCTGCAATTCCTCCGATCGACGGTATGGGCAAATAAAAAACTATGGAAAAGCAGTCCATAATGATGGCGAAACAAGAGCCTTAATCATTTCTAAATAATATACTTTCCGGATGTATAAATGAAAACAATTTGGCCGAGGTAATCAGCGCTTGATTTTTTTCTTTTCCTTCGTAACTTCATCGAGCAACTTTTATTCGTGGACTGCAACTCTGAAAGTACATCTCCGCGATAACGCAAAATCCCTTCGCCGTTGGAAAAAGCCCTCCCTAATCCCAGATCAGTCCTTCATCCATTTTTAATTTTTACTCCCGCCATTCCCCACTTTTCGGTCTAATCGGATAACAGCGAGTGACCTTGCGCTAAAAGGCTTTTGCTGGCCTCCATTTCCAAGAGCAGCACCTATTTTGAGGTATCAGACGGCACCAGTCGATCTAACCGAAGATGGGCCTCATATGTCTCGATGTGTCCTGAGGTATTAGATGAGGTGAAAAAGTCTGACGAGACCACGTCTCAAACCCGGATCTTCAAAATTCCCGACCAAGGGACGACTTTTCATTCGTTCGTTATGAATGTTGTTTAATTATTCATGCCTTCCTCAGCAAGTGACACCAAGAGAAAGTGAAACGGAGAAGTACTCTTATTTAGTGAATAAAATATTTTTTCTCCGTTTTAGCACAATTTAGAAACTATTAGAATGTTAGCCAATTGCAATTTTTAATTTCAAATGTATCTTTTTTTATTCCTCCTTAAAATTTCAATAATGATTATATTCCTTCGCTTCAATTATCAACCTATGCAAAGAAAAATTAACGTTATAAGGGGTTCACAGTAGACTTACCCCATTATTATCCAAGGATACTTAAAAGATTAATCTAAAATGAGAAATATAGATATGGCTGTAACTCGAACCTCCACGTTCCAGGCAGGTGTAACTGTCGCAGCATGGAAGGCAGAATTTTAGTACCAGTTATGTAGATATTTTTCACTTCTGTTTCTCCTTGCGTTGTAAGACAAATTTTAACACCTTTTCCTCTTCTCGGAAACTTAAGTTGGGTTTGGGTGAACGGTAGTCGTGAAAAACGCTGGTTAGAGAATGAGGAACATAATTGTAGTGAGGTACGTACTTACAGTTTAGATCTTACAACCATATCAAGGTTAGAAATGTATAGATATATTTACTGTGTTAAACATGCGTCACATTTCCGACTCTCTTCCGAAAGAAAGAGTAAATTATGAAATTTGTGTTCAAACAAACTTTTTTTATTCTTAAATTTAATCCCCTTTGTAATCAAAAGAAAAATATATGTAAATAGCGAAATATTATGTCACGAATAATTAAATTTGTAATTAATCTCACACGCTGTAAGTAGGTTAATGTCGCTTGCGATGAGTTTGTGAATTGAATGGAGTACTCTATTCGAGAGGATTTATTCACCCCTGTCCGGCAGGGTTTCATTTCAAATGCGATTACTACTTCGTCTATATTTGGTTCTTTATAGGAAAAGAAAAGGGAACAATAGTATTTGACCGATGTAATTCTGCAGAGTGAATTGGCTAATCAAACGACATTCGAGTCCTCGTTTTGACACTTTCGTCGCGCCTTTTAATGGGAAAAAATGCGAAACTTCAGAAGATCAATTCAAAATATGTTTCAAATCCATCTGCGCAGTCTCGTCAATGTCTCTCACCCGCTTTTGCTTTAATCTCAATTTTTCTCGCTTTTCCCGAGTAAAACTCCGTTTCCCTGGGAATCAGTGGAAACGTCTTTTTCTCCCGCGCTCGTTTCCATGGCAGCAAAGCAGAGCTAAGCGCCGCCGCTATAAACAATTCATCCCTGAGCAACCGACGCCCAAATAATTTAGCGCCGTTCGAACACAAGAGAGAGACAAGTCCTAATAGCTTCATTAGCGTAATAGATTCGCACCACTGGGAAAGACATTCTCTTTCGCATAAAATTTCGTCCGCCATTTCACCTCTTTCTCTCTCTTCCATTCATCCCCGCATTTTTCTCCGAAAACCTGCAACTGCATAACCTCATCGATTTCTCTCCCCTATTCTTTCGGTTCATCTGCACTTACGCTACATTTCAGCCGTGACGCAAATGAAGGAATGGATCATTTGCGATCTTCAGAAAGCGTGTGCCACGTAAAAGCGTTGTTCCTTTGTTTCTTTGGTGATTCTTCTTCAATCCAGCACCAGAGTGCATTGCATAAGTCGAAGCATGTGAAGGGAAGCAGTGTACGAGTTAGATAGCGAAGCAAGTAGTGGCTAAGGATTGTGAGGTATTAGCTCTGTTCCAACGGCAACCAACTCACAGTTTATAAACTAATAATCAAGGTTAGAACTCCCTAATTATTTGCTAATCTCTCTCGGAAATCTGAGGATCAAGTCAAAAATTGCAGATATCTATTCTTTCGATTTTAGTCGCGGTGTCTACTGTATTCCAGATATTGAAGAATTTGTCGTTTTTACAGATATCCTTTAAATTTTGTAAATAACATAAATAAGTACGATAAAATTTGTAACTATAGCATCACTGCAAATTTCAGCTAATACTTTCACCAACATTAACGAGGTTAATATTTTGGAACTGAAGACATGGCTGATCACCAGATACTCTATGGCTGTGAAATATCTTCATTAGCATTTGTCATATTGAGTTTTAAATATCAAGAGTTTACAGCCTAGATTGCCGTAAAAGGACAAAGTCTAAATTTATGCACAATTACACCATGAATGACAGTTTGTAGAGAACTCGAAAGAAGAGTGAAAAAAATTCCATTACTCAACATCATTCTTATTTCAGTTTTTCAGACAAAACTGGGGCAAAATTAACTAAATAAAAGTACAAACTCTCCTGTAACTTCAGAAAAAAAATGAAAAATTCCACAAGAGAGGAAACTTAAGCAATGTAATCATGCCAATTAAAATGTACATCATAAATTAAATACTATTGTTTAATTCCGAAGAAAAAACGGAATTGAAAAAAGTCTGACAGGGCCGGGACTGTTGCCGGCCCTGTCAGACTTATTTCAAGTCCGTTTTTCCTTGGGATTTTTCCTGGGTGCACGCCCCTTATGTGCAAAGTCACCTCAACCCTTTACTTATAACTATTGATTAACATTGCGAGATAGCTCCTTTGCGTAGATGTGAACTTTAGAGTGTATATGCTCGACTATTAATTTTCCGTTGTTCCAAGTTACGTTTCACACTACACTTTAACTACCTCAGATACTTGTGACGCCTTTTATCCAGTTTAGATTAAAACACGTTTGAGGAAGGATCGAATTAGATTACAGCAGTTTCGCCTTAATTAGCCTTAGCATCTGACATCCTGAACTCAAAAAGCAGATTTCATATTTTCATTTGATTAATCATCCGACGCGAAAACAGGTATCTTTATATTTTTTAATCTCTCGGGGTTGCAAAATAAATTCTGGAATGAGGGATTTTTTCCTTTGAAATTTGCCAATGCATGCGATGTTATCCTTTGTGCCTGGAGGCTGTTTTCACGAAACTTTGCCTTATTACTGGTAATCATTCATCTCCGGGGATCAATCACTCGTAGGGTTTCGTCATCGACCTTAGAGAGGATTAAAGCGAGCCCTGCAGATTACAAGGGGAAGCTCGGTGACAATGCTCTTCCTTCCATCGAATGAAAACATTATGAGATAAAAATATCGCCTGAGGAAGAGCCATTGTCTTTTTCTCTCGAGGAAATCGTGGCCAGAGCGTTGGCTTCATTTCGTGGTATTGTTCTCGCTAATTTCCGTCCAAAACCAACTTTTGCTGCACTTTAATAGAAGCATAATGGAGCAGCGGTGGGCGTTGACTTTAAGCGTAACTAGGATTCGCAACTAGAGACCACTTCCTGTCTCATTCATACCGCATAACAAGCGATAAATCATTCACGATTCCAGCGAGAGCAGGAATATTAAGTTCGATACAAACAGTAAACCATTTGGCACCAATATCCCGTTGACTCATTCGAATGACAAAGCATCGCCCTCAAGTGAAAGAATCCGAGTATCTTGTTAAACCAAAAGGGTTAACCAAATAAAATTGGTTGACCGCTAAAACCGCTGTTCAAAGTTTGGATGATTACAACGAGATAAGAAATGCAATTGATGCTCACTTTGGAAATCAACGAAAGGTTTCATTGGCTAAAGTGAGTGATCATTTACTGGGTGCACCCGCAGTGTAACTCCGTCCAATTAGTCTAGAAATTGACTTTTTCTTATAGGAACTCGATGGATTGGTAAAGTTTTATTGAAAAGTTTCTCTTTAAATCATCCTGCCTCTCTGTAAAATATCCTTCTTTGAGACTCATTTAATAAATGACATTATTTAGTTATAAGAATTCGTCCAATTTACGCTCCATTCCCTATCAGTGAAGCTGTATCAAACTGAAATGCAAAGCGTTGGAATATTTCATTATGAAACCGAAAAAATGTATCGCATACTCTTGAATACTAGTCCTATCCGACTCTTCGACTCAATTTTATTCAGTGTATGTTATGCATGTAATGAAGGGATATTTTTATTAGGGAGCATTTAGCGAAATCAAAAATATAAATCAGCTTACATGTTCTCAACCAACATCCTCGAGTAAAAACAAACGACGCTGAAGTTGTGGCTTCGTTGTCCAGAGGGGGACACAATCGCGAGTTTAATCTCAATTAGCAGAGTGACGAGCTGTTTCGTGACTTATAATCGGATGAGATCAGCAAATTGAACCTACTATTCAATTAGATGTGCGAGTTTTGGGCATATATGACGATTCGATGCTAATGGAAACTTTTTCAAAGCCGTAAGAATTGGCGTTAAATAATTACTTATATCTATCTAGCTTACGCTTTAAATTAGTATTATGTAAAGTAAATTTAGTATTAACATTTAAGAGGAGAGTACCATTTGTTTTCATGGACGACTTTGGCTATTGTAGCCATTGCTTTGCCGTTGATATAAGTAATTACTTTCATGTCTAATGCTCGAATTATCTATATTTCGAAATGTATGCTTAAAAATATCTTTCAGGTTGATTAAATCTAAAGAAATATAAATTTAAATTTTTATATGAATGTGGCCTTACGCCTAATGACATATAAATATATTGTTTAATATCTTATTTTAGTTTGAATAATTTAAACATAGAGTACCGCTAACTCGTGTTCCTCTACTCATATTGCCCTCCTCCATCAAATTTGAGCTTTACAGTACACCAAGAAGTGCCATAGGCCATTGTTTTAATACCCTAAAATACTATTAGCGGGACGAAAAGCAATTTACATTTCCCATTGACATCCTTTTAGGCCGTCCTCGGTGGCAGAGTAGTTAGTCGAATTAAAGAGAGAAAAGAGATACATTGCCCATTGTATTCATAAGAGGGGAAATCCAAGCAGTGCATTTAATTTTCAAAGTCACCGTTTATGGGAAACTCGCAATTTATATTACAGCGAATTTTAATCGAGAAGGACAAATTATGATAATTTACACGACTATTATTTAAGTCTAGTCTATACATTCACTTATAAACGCGCAAAATTTGATGGCATTCTGTTTAGCCCCTCCTCTATGTCTCATATGGATGCTTATGTGCATGCGTTTATTTACATAGGCTAATTCACGCTATTTCGAAAATGGCCGAGACAAATTATTTCAACATGGCCTTTGGAAAGGGCATATTTGGAACATAAATTCGGAAGGTGGCGAAAAAAAATCAATCGTTGTAGACTGATTGATATCCTAAGGCGAAGAATCGCCATCCAAAGCATGTGTTTTCCTCTGCATGAAAAATTGGACGGCGTCGGGTGAGGATAAAATGAAAAAAGTTCGGTTGGAGTGATAGGAGTCATGATTCGGCGACTGCACACTTTGGAATGTTACGCTGCAATGCTATGCAAATATTGGTGCTCGATTCAAAAGGAAAAATTAAAGATATTTTAAAATCTGGTAGCATCAAAGCCAACTTTTCTGATATAAATTTTGTAATTATATTTTTATAAGCGTGTTGAACTGTTTATCTCTCTTCTCCCCTTTCACTACTTCAAATACTCTCCTATCCTTGCTAACAATTTTCCTACATACACTCTAATCATAAATTTCCATTATATTTGAACAATCATCCAACTACTCATTCTTATCGTCCTCTCCATTTATTGACCCACACCTTCCCAATGATAGACTTAGTAAATATACTTTCATTCATCGTTTTTGTACGCCATTCATTTTCACAACATTATTTATTACTCTCACAGCCTTTTTTTGGGGTACAAATTCTTCATTTACCACTTTAGTGATGACTTGATGACCAACTCATATTTTATTGACGACGATACATTTTAAGGAATTTAATTTACTTTATATATATTAATACTTTTTGTTTATAAAATTCTGTACGGAGAAAAGAAACATCCCACGGACTTCAACCGTAATTCTAATATTGCCACAAAGATTGTGTTACAAAGTGCTTGAGTTAAATGGATAGAGTTTGGGTAAATTTACACAAAAAGGCGTGGTTTTGGGTACTTAAAGTTTCCGCGCTGATAACAGATTGTCAATTACAATCAACAGTCTACATACTGTCCAATTATAACCACCCTGCTCTCTCAGATAGTCTTAATGTCCGGTCGGATAACATAATTTAATGTGGAATTTTGCGCTGTGTATTTCCCCTTATCCTCTTAGTAAATTACCAAAAAGTCTCCAATAGAATTTGTGTCGGTGGATAAATCTCGAAGAAGACATATAAGGTATGATGAAGTGTGTGTAATTAGCGATCTAAGACTCCTCTTTTCTGGGAACTTTTCTCTGTGCCCTTTTTCCGAACGAAGGAAAATATTGGGGACACTTGGGGGCTTATCGGTGACCGGCGAAACCTTTTCTTTCGACCGCAGAGATAGGAGTGCGGACATTGATAGATGGAGCCAAATCTTTTCTTCGAATCCTTCCATTTGTTGTCTCTTTCATTGCTTCCTCGGAGAAGATAACTCGCTAATATTTATTTACCGCTGCCTGAGTCTCCTGTTTCTTCCTTCAATACAGTCTCACCTCTTCCTGCGGATTTTATTCTGCTCAGAGGATGTCTTAAGAGCCACATTTATTACCCAAGATTCACTAAAAGTATTGAAATATCTTTAATTTATTTTTACAATATCTATTTAATGCTCTACACCAACATTACACGCACTTTATTGCTAAAAACATTATAATTAGAACAGATTTTCGTCTTCAGAAAACTTTCTTCTTTACGTTAATGGACTGCATAATAAACATTAAAGTTTAAAAGGAATTATAACGCCGATTAATAAGGAAGTTTGAGGAACTTAATTTGGACAAAATTAGTGTACCATTCATATGGCTCTTGGTTCAGTACAGCTTCGGGCTAAGTTAAGTTTATCTTTCGGGAAAATCTCAAGTGTGGTTTTTGGCAATTCTATATGTATGCTGTAGCGACTTCTAATAGTTTAAATATCATAATCCGATAAACTCACGTTTCTAATCCCCTAGATATCTAATGCGAATTAGATATACAGAAGGTGGTGGGGTCCCGGATAGTCATGTGGACAACGCGTTTGCCTTTGGTGAAAGCGGTTCCGGGTTCGATTCCCGGTGGAAACCAATGTGCGAAATGTGCAATTGGGAAAATTCCTCAAGGAAGAACGGACTCCGCAATTGCAACATTGGGCCCTTAATCAAAGGAAATAGGTTAACCCAGAATGGCTATTCCCTCGTAAAAATGTCGAATTCAAAACTTTAATGCTTATTTGTTTTCAAATTTCAAAGGTTTGGTCACTCTATTGTTCTATTTCGATGTTTCCGAATTCATTGTTATCCTAACAGATCAACTACGTTTCACTCTCGAGAATTATTTAGCTTTGTATCGAATTATTTCTTCTTTAAAACCCACAGCATTTCCTCTACAAAGATAATTTCCGCGTTTCAGTTTTTGTATGATCCACCAAAGGAATAAATTGTGCTGGGAAATATTTTCGCAGCATTGGCTGTGATAAGCGTAGAAGAGCATTAAACCCGACGTCGGACAAAAACGAAAAAATCCTGTCATCTAATCCTGTGAGATACCCTTGAATATGAAAAAATGAATTCCGGAGGAGCGCCATGGCGGGCCATATAACTTAGGAGTCGTAAAAGTCAATTTTATTTATGACTACGAGTGTTTCTTACTCCTCCCCCTGACACCTTTTATCCACTTTATCCTTTTCTTATCACTTGCCTTCGAACGGAAAGAATGCTGCAGAATGCGGTGTGTACATAATACGTATTATACGATTCCCATATAAATATTGCGACTCAGAGGATACGCATATCCAAGTAGCTTTGCTTTGAATTGCAGCTTTGTGTCATACTTCTCAATCAAGTATTACGGCTTAGTGGCCTTGTAAACACTTCTAGAAACTTAGATTCAAGTTATCAATATCAATTCAATAGTAAGATCTTTAAAAGACTGAACGTGTTATTGACTTAATTTTACATCTTCTGATTTTATTTACATTCCTGTTTGCTTAAACATGCCTCCTTGCTTTATTTATTATTGGTATGGTTTTCAAAGATTTTCCGATGAAATTGAAGTTTTCAACCGAAAGAAAGCCAAAACCACTGACAACAACTTCCTATCCCTCCCAAGAAGCTCACACATGAAAATATTTGCCATGAACCTTTAACCCTTTCCTTCCACGTGAAAATAATTCATCTTATTTGTTCTAAACATTCTTGTTGAATAGATTTTTATATTTGCTTTGTTTTATGTATGAATATTAGAGGTAGTTTTTCTTTAATTTTACTGATTTATAATCCTCCTCGTATGTTGGTGTTCTCTCCTATAGATGTTTGTTTTCCTCAACTCGCCAAAAGTATAGTAAATGAAGATTTTTCCCACTCTCAGTCTACTTATCTATATTTTCAGTTCAATTTGGTTCATTTAATACTTAAGTATACAAATGCGCTTCAAATAGTAAATAGAATCTATGGAAACGCATGAAAATTTTCGAGGCGAAACATGTGCGCAAGAATGGAAGAAGGAAGAGTGATGAGAATAAAAAGTCAAATAACTTGCTGAAGCCGAACGACCTGAGTGATCTAATCGTATACATTTGTGCTCATCATTTGTTTTTAGATGAACTGTTTTTTTGCGTATTGTTATTTGACTATACCTCATTTTTATCTGCAGCTTTATTATGTTGAACAAGAAGTAAAACTCCTTGTACAAGTTCTCCCTTTATAATGACAAATGTAGCAAATGCGACTTCTCTGCGAGCCGAATCCATTCAAGCAGATACAAGATTGTGTTCATAACTTTGTGTAGTTGCTCTAGTTTGGCAGTGGAGGGTCTGGTGGTGCCCAGCAAACAGTGTTCGCCCAATGAACAGCAGTAGATCATCAAACGGATGTGATTGGTCCATCGTCTTGGCATCAAAGATCACGTGACCTACTGATCCTGCGACCAGCTTAAAAAGAGACATATTGACTAACGACGAATATCTATTGAAACGCCATTTTCCTCGCCTTAAGAACGCCAAGTACTTTCGCACTCGACCCGAATATGCTTGAATCTTCTTTGAAACTCATGAGGATTGCTATTTTATAAAATTACACCCATTTTCTCTTTGTCACTACATGTTTCTAGAGGTCAAATGTTTTTAGTGACATTTCATGTATCAGCATAATTCATTTTATATATTCTTTTTTTAATTTGGGCAGTTAAATATATACTGTGCATTCTTACGGAGTTTAGTAACGTAACCTCAGACTTACTAGTAAAATGGAATATGTAAGTTACAATTATCCATTTTTTAATATTATTGTTTGTTAGAGATTTACGTCTCTGTGTTGCTCCAGTCAAGGTAACGAAATTGACGTATACATTATAATTAATTTAGATCATCAGTGGATTATATTATTAGTGACTAAGTATTTTATAAATAATAAAACGCGACTGATATTGTCATATAATGATAAAAAATGGTAAATTGGGATAATTTTGTGTTGAAAATTAGTTAGTCCGCCAATACCATTGAAATTTGAATCATCCTCATCAATAGGTATCATAAAAGTAATCTCAGTTGCTCTTCAATGCTTCAGTAACTATTCCTTGGTTCACGAAGTCATCAATCATTCCATTGCATTTAGTTACCATGGTCCACATTGTCCAATGTATTTATTCTAATTGTAGATTTAATAAAACCCTCCCGAAAAAATTACTAAAAACCTCAGAAAGTAATCTATTCGCCGTTAGCTCTCCTTACTCTACTTAATACTCTTCTTACTCTACTTAATATTCTTCTTACTCTACTTAATGCTCCTCCTTACTAGTACTCTAAACGAGTATTCGTTGGGATTTTATGTATTTGAATATCTCACTTAGAAGATTTGGCAACCCATTTTCACATTACCTTATTCCATAGCTCTATCGCTCTTAGTTGCCGTTTCATCTAAACTTATAATTTACGTGTGCAATATAACTGTAAATACAAATGTGTGATTATAAATGTTTTTATTCTTTCAGGTATTTGATTCTGCGCGCCCTTTTCTTCCATCCCAGTCGGTAATGGTAACGTACTAAAATAAAATTTACGCATTCGTACTTCCATTTTAAAAAGGAAAAGCATTAGAAGGATTCGCTAAAGCTGCCAAAGACGTGGACTTAATTTAGATTTAATTTTAAAAATTAGTTGTCCACTCTTAAATACGGACGAGTTCCTTATTCGAAGTGACCTTTTATCACCATGCAATCTGCCTTCTTCTGTGTCAAAGCAGTATAGGACTGACCTTCTTTGGACTTCTAGTTGAATAGAAAACACTTTGGGATGATGTTAAGTTATTCGATGCTAGCAAACTTTTTATTTGTCTTCTTTAGTCAATGAAACGCGCAGCTTACTCCTTTCGCTTATTTGATTGTGCTTGTATCAACTTATGCTCACCGTTTGACTCGTGGCTCTATTTTTATATTCACATTTGTTATGATTCCGATGATTCTCACTGGAATACGTATTTTTATCGTATTTTGTGTCACATTTGAAATTATGCATTGAAAAGATCTATTTCGAAGTAGATCTTCATTGTAGCCAAATTATTATGTCAGGCTATTAAGTCACCGCAATTGCTGCTTTTGAGAGGATGGTGTAGTTGTGAAATTCATACTTATATGTTTTATCTACTAACAGTTAATCGATGCAAATTTAAAGCATTAATTCGTACCGAATTGAAAGAAGTTCCAATTAAGATAATTCGTCATTGCCTATCTCTGATTCTTTGGGCATATTTCAAAAATTCAGAAGCAATAAATTATGGAATAATAAAAAACACGAATATTAATTATGTTTAGTAACGAAATTTGTGTTAATACGAAAATGAGTTCAACGATCTTTTTACATATTCGATCGTCTATTGGGGAATATACTCATGCATAAGAAGACATGAAATACAAACTGTTAAGAGGAAAATACAACTCAGCATGAGAGGGTTTTAGGTAGCCACTCAATTAAAATGTTTTGTTCTGATTAAAACATCATGCAATATCGTTCACAGAGGGCAGCAGTTTGCATAACGTAATAATGGACATCACTGGAAAACATCCAGGTAAATACCATAATTTGAGAGCTTTACCATCGAATTAAAAGAATTTTATTTGGAAAAATAAAGAAATTAAATCGAATTTTTTAGTCGACGTGGGCCCAGGATTGAATGCATTCGATAAACGTTAATTAATATGGAACGATAGTATAAATAAGTACGTCATGCTATCGTGATCGCCTCTCACCATACGAAACTATCAAAGTATATTTTCTCATGAATAGTAAATAAATAAAGAATATTTTTGTCTCGCTGAGATATAATGAATAACAACGCGCACTAAACAACGCTAATATAAAACTTTTATAAACAAATATGTAAATATTAAGTATACCTGATGAAATTATGATTAAAATCAGAATTTATACTAACGTACTTGATTGAAGATGATTTATTAATGTACTCGTACATTCCCCCTTTGCTTTTATCAATCAAGAATATTCCTTATAAGTCTATTGGTACAGTCGGTGTCGAATTATCGAAATTTGATGTTTACAATCGACTTTAATTTGATCTACGAATGGCTTCTTTCCTGGATATGTAAAAGACGGATATTTTTGTAAGAACTTGGGTGTTGTCCTACGAACGATTTAAACACGAGTATGAACGGAATTCCGCCTTCCACCGCAGATAAATTCAAATATAAAAGAAAGAAGTCGGCGGAAGAGGAGTGCTTGAGAAATGTGCCGATTCAAAGGAGTGAAAACGAGCCAATCAGATGGAGGGGAAAACAGAAAAGTGCTGAATTGTGGGGAAAATGTTTCGGTGGACACGTGTGAAGAGGCTCTTCGGACCAAGTAGCCCATTGGGGTCGTCACGTCGCTTAGCAGCGCTTTAAGATTAACAGCGACCTCATTCGATGGGACAGTCCGCATGCATACCCATCACTCCCTTATCAACCTCTTTAAAGCGATCCTCAATGGTCTTGTATTTGTATTCTATCCTTTTGGTTATTTAAAAACACCGTATAGAACTTCTCTCAAAGGTCAGTTCCTTCTGTTCGCATTGATTCAAACATCCAGACAATTTTCACATATTTCCTTATCTTCGCTTAAAAAAACAATGCCAGTTACAGTTCGCTGTTCGTACGATCATTCTAAATATCAGATTACCATATGATTGGCTCAAGCTCTCCTATATTTAACAAATACATTTATTTATAAACCACCCAAATTAAATGGAAATTCTTTAGAGTTGAAGTTAAGATTATTACAAAGATATCCTTCTTTCCATATCATTATTTCGAATATTATTAATTTCTACAGTCTCTGGTAAATAAAATTGTTCCATATATTTGAACTATTCCTGGTATACCTTAAAGTGATGATCTCATTGAGTTATTTATACATCTAGTTTCAAAATTTTTAATAAGATATATGTTGGTAGAATCTGCTAATTCGGCCTTGAATCTGCGGTAGTTCTCCATAATAAAACTTGAGAAAAAGAAGAAAAATATTTATACCTTATAAGACACACTTGTAAGTATAGTGAATACGTTTTTTTCTTCCTTTTCTCAAGTTTAAATATATGTTATGGAAAGTTGCATAGAAAATAATAAAATATATATATAATAATAAAATATAGAAAAACTTTATTAGGCGAAATTCAAAGAGGAGGAGTTGATTTCTATTGTTGAAATTCTGTCTAGTAGGCGAATATATCTATAGTGGGTCATTTTGAAGGGCCTTATAGTAGGCTACTAGTACACTTCATTTATAGTAGGCTACTACTGCACCTCATTCCTTGATAGTACTGAGATTGAAATACTTATTTACAACCTTAATTTTAATGTTAAAAATTTGTCATAATATTCCGAACTTCATGCTTTAGCGGAATATTCTTCTAGAACCATTTTATGAGAGAGAGCGTTAAATTTTGCTGTGTTTTGCTTGTTGCGATGTTTCACGGTAATCGAGTATTGAGGAGGTGAACAAATTTAGCAATGCAAATACTTATTGTGAATCATGGAAGAGTGTATTCTTTTCTTTGGTTAAATTTCCTTCGCAGAATATGAGAATGTAGAGGAAAAGGTCTTCGGATGAAGACATAAACAAGAATGTCGAAGGAGGGGAAAATGGAAGGAAAATAAAGAGGGGATTGTATCGGAGAGGAATTCTGGGAATCGTCCCGCGGAGAGCTGTCCGATAAGGCCTCTCCTTAAGATAAATGGGGAGGAAACTCTTTGGAAGAGCAGTCGTTTTGCTGCCTCCCAAATTTACTCCATCCACTTCCTCTCTCTTTAATTCTCTCTCTTCGTCTTATTCGCTTTTAATCCAATACTCTCTTTGTTGGGTCTTCCGCGGACTCGATTCAAGTTTTCTCGAGGACACAGAGTAACAAAATGGCGAATTCTAAGCAGTACTCATTATCCCGAGGAAATTCTTGGGTGAACGTCCTTATTTGCAAAGTACCTTTAACCTATTCCTTGTTATCTTCATTATGTTTGTAATTCATTGGGAATCTCGGTTACTCTCGTAACGTACCAATCGGTTCTCGAACGAATTTTCCAAATAAAAACTTTCTAGGATGACAAACAATGCATAGCTACGCAAGTTAGAAACAAAGGGTAGATTTCCCATTAATTGGTTGAAATAATAGCACACTTTCCCAAAGAATGTGTATCCTTGAATACCTATACAAGGTACTTATCATTACACGTATCTACGCTTAAATACCTTGCGTGCCGGCAAGATTCTTTTGATTTGTTGCTGAAGTCATACCTACAGCTGATTACGGAGGAAAAATATTGAGATCCGAGACTCACCCAAACGTAGACGGGGCCTTACCTATGACGTCACCATGGTAAACAAATAATAAACATTGTATATCATATCGTGTAATTCGTTAAGTATTCGTTGATGAATTTTACTTTATCAATTTAAAGTATTGCATTTTACGGGCCCCCTCTGTTTCCTTTGTAATTCTCTGAGACATACCTACTTTTTTAAGTGTTCATATTGAATGAATGTGTTGATTTACTCTAAATATTACTTAAAAAAGTAATACAATATATAAGTATTACAATTAATTAACACAATATTTTCATATATTAGATCTTTAGGTTCCCACTAAGGTTATATTGTATTATTGGCACCGATAATCCACAATACGTTTTGTCTTCTCAATGCATAGAATATATAAAAGTACTCATTAATATTAGAATAGTGACGTGTGTATTAATATTACGAAAGCATAATACAAATATAAAAAATTAAGTGACATATCATTACAAAGGAGAGGCTATGCAACAAAAATTAGGAAAAATTATAAGAAGGAAGCGAAAATATAAAAAGTACGTTAATTAACAAAGAATCTTTCAAAAATTTAAAGGAAATACATACAAATTTCTTCATGATCTAACAGCCAATTTTTAGTCCTTTTTATAAATAAGTTAAATTTAGAAACTCTTTTAATTTCATTTGGAAACATACAGTAAAATTTGGGTCATAAACACAAAATAATTTTTTTAAATATAAAGGTTAATAAACCTAATACAATTTTCGTTTCTCATTCCATATACACTTTTTGCGTATTCCATTTTAAACAATGGAGGTTTGTCACTACATCTTAGAAAGTAGATTCTTAATGTTCAGTATAAGTACATATACCTTGACGACAATAAATATAATTAAGCGAAAAGAAGTGCTCATAACGAGTTTTCCGAGTAACAACTCTGATGATCTTTTTGTAAAATAACTACAGTATTGATTGTATTTTTGTATGCACTACGCCAACAGATCCGTCCGTACATTAAATTGGATTTCACTAGGGAACGATAAATTACTTTACGCAATCATAGAGATGACGATCGCCTTATTCTCATTCAGCTGTTTCCTTGGATGGAACTGCGTCCAAAATATCGGAAACATTGTCGGATTTGCTTTTCGCTTTCCATCGGTTTCTTCGGCGCCGCATTCTTTGATATCACGAGGTGCATATCTACAGTACGGGTTGCATATCCTAAGGATTGGCCTCCATCTTGGGATCCATAGTTGTTTGCCCTTGGAATATCTGGATTCTACGATCCTCTTATTCTAAGAATGGCTGTTAACTCCAAATTGCGAGTGAGAAGGTTGATTTACGTATTAAATAGTTAAGTATCTTGCCGAACCTTTGAAACTTGGCAAGTGGCGGCGCGTGACTTAAAAAACAGGGGGTTCACGTCTAAAGCCGTATATTTTCAAGTGGCTGCGAATATGGTTGAACATTGTGGCTCATACTGGAATATTGCCTGTTTACATGGACGCGGGATAATATACAACAACTGCGGATAAAAGCAATAGAAATATGAAAATAAATATTTCGAGTTGAATCAATGTATGACTTTGTTGTACAAAATCCTCACATTCACGAAAATTGAGCTTTTTAAAATCTCGCTTCATTTTGTTTCGTTTGTATTTTTAAAGACCAATATACCTTTTAAATAAGTTTCATCTATTTTTTGAAATATCAAATATAATCATCAGAAAATAAATCAATTACCTTATATTGTTTTATTCAGGGTTGAAGTATTTCTGATCACCGTTTTACCCAAAACTGAAATATCTAAACTGACATTCTTTTGCCCAATAGATTCCTCATGCTTTATAATTTTTTGAGATAAATGCCCTAATTCGAACACACCTATTTCTGTCTCATAGGTTGCGTCCTTGTCTTTCGCAAATAGCAAACAAGGGAAACAGTATAGCCTATTGGATCCACAAATCAAACACTTTCTCTCATATATCTGTGGCTTAAACACTCGGCAGTATTGCCTACTTCTGTCACTCTGAGATTGGTTCAGCAAAGGAATAGGCCTTCCTACTTCTTTTATTGCACATTTTTCTTCAGCCGAAAGAGAGGAAAAATCAACACAATTCAGAAATTGGACACTAGTCATCGTGATAAGCAAAAAAACTCAACAAACAAGTAACGCAGTAGGTTTGCCAACTTGAATACGCCACTAGTAACCATAACACCGGTAACTGAATATTTAGACTGGTCACGAACGAACTCCGTAAATTCATAATATCGCACCGTATTATTAGTACCATTACGTAGATGCAGACACCAGTGTATAAAATAACAAATAACAGAAGAAAGCAGGTGACACGAATGTCGTCTAGTGCCAAGATTTTTTCACCCAGTGACAGTATTTGGTGCCGGCAAAAAAGAAAAAACTCAAGTTCTACGCGTGATAAACTGAAGTCAGGAAGCGTTAAACGTCAGAGTTTGGATAAAATTATTTTCAGGAATAGAGTTCGGGAAGGTGGTGGGCCCTATGTTCCTCCTCCTCCAGACATGACTTCGTCAACAGCTAGGCTTTACCATTACTTGAAGGTATCACAACATCCATCAATTTTCAACAAATTTGTGCTGGTAGATCTTACTTTAACTCCTCACAGTACTGGCACAGATAGAGCTGTGTCAATCCATACCACTCTTAAATCCAACGAACAGTCAAGCCTTTCTAGAGAAGCTATAAATTCTAGGATGTACATTACAATTAACAGAGTTGGGACCTGCTGTTGCCCTTTCTTTAGAGATTAAAGAAATAAAAAGAAAGCTTCCAGATGCAGAAACTTATGAAATGCATCAATTTCTTAAAAATCATGTTGTCAAAGATGATACGTTGACTACGTAATGATTCTTTAAAGAAACAATTACAAATGAAAAATGTTTGATGATACAAATTTCAAGTCGATATCATATCGAGAAGGTCTTCAAACTTAATTTTGCATTCCACCTTTGAAATATAAGGTGAAATACAAATAGTGCCACAGCGTCGAGCCAATGATCATGAGGTAAAAGATAAATTGTAAATATGAAAGGCTCATTTCTTCTGTTTACATGACTGGCCATATTATTTTCAATTTCTCGGTAAATGAATCATAAAGAAAATTGAAATTCCCACCATACATTTCAAATGGTAGAGCCGCTTGGTCTCGAGCACAAGACAGTTCGGGAGTTATGAATACATATAACGACCTGGTAAATATAAAACTTATTTAATCCAAAGTTTTATGTCGATATCATACCGGGATGATCATAATATAATATTCTATTTTCCCCTTTTGCAATGCATGGAGGAATGTAGATGGAATGTAAATGGTGCTCTGGAATCGAACCAAGGATTATCAGAGATATCTTAAACAGCGCATATTAAATATCTGTATGATCTCTATTCACATGCAGGGTTTTAAGTTTCCATGTTATCGGGAAGGCATAAAAAAACTGAAAAATCGCCACAATGCATTTTAAATAGGAAAATATTTGCCCTGACCTAGCGTCGAGCCAAGTATAATCTTTGAGGGCGTCTTTGTAGTTTTCGTTGGCTATGCATCCAGTATCATCCAGCGATCCCTCAAATTACAACTCTCTAATTTACCGGGAAGTGCCTAAAAAAATTCCTAAAATCATACGAAGCCAATCTTTTTGGCTGACGCTGCACCGTAAAGCAGCGATGTTTAAAAGCCGCATGCCCCTCTTTCCCCTCACCGCTCTTCACCAATAACGCGTCCTCTGAAGGTGTTCACTTCTTGAAGTACCCTCGCGCGAAGTCAAGCTAGTTGGAACCAAAAGCGGCAGGAATCGCGACTCAACGAAGGAAAAGTTAGGCCAAATGATTGATGTCAAAGATATTTAGGTTATGGAAAGAACATAAGTATAAGGAAGAATAGTGTAGTAGTTTTGTTACTGGGTTCAGTGAACCAGTGAACCCAATGGACCCGCTGCCACTGTACTTGACATTTACTATTCAAATCGCTTTATCAATCATTTCCTAATGAGTAAGTAAATGAGACACTTCAAGCTTGGATTTTTGTTTCCAGTACATTATTTGGAAGAGAGAAGGAGTTTTAAGTGAGAATCACTCTGGTTGCAGTGGTGGTAATGGATTGCAGTTGTTAACGAATTTAATTATATCCTACTGGAATAAATACTTACTGTGTATGTAAAATGATTATTCTTCCCGAAATACCACTATTCCTCGGTTTCTCTCAATATCTGTTTCATATCTTTTTTATGATAAATTACTTAATCTACACATTTTAAGTTTTGAGTTTGTAATATCCCTGCATATTTCATCCTTTACTATCAATAATTTTGGTATTTTTGATTTCAATGGCAAATCAAATCAATTATTTTTATACATTACGATGAAATTAAATTATTTATTTTCTTTTTACTTCACTTATTCCTGTTAAAATCATAATGTTTTGAAATCGTTGCATATTAGTCGTATGATATAAATATATTAATATTATAATAGAAATAACAGCCGAAACACCTTCTTGGTCTATATTTATCTCGCGATGTGTGTCATCCATGTTTAGGAAAAGCAAACCAGGACAGAATGCTGCTAAATCAGAGGATGTAACTCCGCTGAAATTACTCCGGATTATCAAAGTCTTTACTAAGCGGGTGCAGAATTAATCTCAGATAGCATTCTTCATAATTAGCGAGACCACTTTCGCTATCCATCCGTCTCACTGGCGAGGAGACTGTGAATTCTACTGAGCTGAATACATTTGGTGGCAATGCTTGTGCGTACATACACGCACATATTTGGTAATTTGAAGTAAAAAATGATAATGTTTTGTAAACTACCATAGTCGATCTACTTAAATTTACACATTTGAATTTACTTCGTTTATAAGAAAAGTAGAAAAAAAATCCGTCTTAACTTGGTAATATTGATAAACAGTTCCCTTCGTCGCATTTTCACGAATGGACTGCTTTCCTCCAGTCTTTTAAATACAGATTAGAGAAAAATGTATTTCACTTATACTTTTCTATTTCTCAAAACTGAGGCAGTATGGACGCTACTGAGGTATGAGTGCTCATTTTTCACTGATCATTGGATCATCATTTTCCATTGAACATGGGATCATCATTATCCATTGATTATTGTATCATAATTTTCCACTGATCTTTGGATCATAATTTTCCATTGATTATTGGATCATAATTTTCCATTGATTATTGTATCACCATTTTCAATCGAAAATTGGATCATTGCACCATATTTGTGATATTTCCCTCTCATTGAATTGTATGAATAAAGTGAAAACAGATACGTCACCACTCTTCTTTTCCTATCCATAGCCAATTATTTGTGGATATGCAGCCCAAATCGGCCTTCAGCCTGAGCCCTTTATCAGATATATGGTGCAACAACTCTCTTTTAACTTTAATGTAACATTTACAATATAATAATGCGCAAACCAAATTTCTTTATATTAAAATCACTTTTCAACGTTTTCGCCAGATGACGTAACATATCTAGAAAACCACTCATGATTTGTGTATTATTGAATGATGAAATTCGTTCCAAACATATGCATCGCAATATGCATTGGAAATTTTCCTATTTTTCTTTTATTTAATGCATGTCACTGCGTGAGATGTAAATTTATGGCTGTGTTTGTAAAAATGTCCTCCTACTCTCGCATAAATAGTCGTTATGTTCTTAGTTTTGCATCGAATATGCATTTAATGTAACATTTAGTTAAATATATTTATTTATGTTATCGATCGTGAGAGCAATTTCTTTCGGCTGAGTACGAATAGAATTTATACTCCTAATGATCCATTTTTGTTTTCTTACACATTACAATTTCCGAGTACCTTATGTATTGCTTTATAGCTCATTAGTTCCCAACGAAAGTAGGCATGAGCTAATTTCAATTTAGTTTTCAGGTTTATTTGACTTTCGAACAAAAATATGGCACTTTTGAAAGAGCAATCTTGTCGAAACAACTCGTACTGTTATTGTAGAAGGCCTGTCGCCTATTGCAGGGGACCCATGATATTTCTGCAACCCAATCGATGATAATTTTATGCGGCTTCGTCGATGTTATTGTTTTGAGTTTTAAATGGATCTATCTAAGATAATTTCTTTTCTCCGATAAACCATCCAAGCAGACGCTGCTCGTTACGCTATTTCAGGCTCCAACTGATAATATTCCACTTTGGAATTCCTCTGTCAACTTTTATTGATAGACTGCCACAAACCGTGTTTGTATGTCATTACTGCTCACCAGAACTCCATTGTACTCTTTTCTTTTTATTTCTGTTATGTGTATTTATCCCATCCATTGGTTGACGGTATCATTTGGGAATTAATTGAATAATTAACTTAGAGCCCTTCTTTCCTCGTTTATTCCCTTCGTTGATTTACTTTTAGCGGTCGTTTGTCGACGTCGATTTATTTGCCAAAGAGTGCCTTCATTTCGGAATGTTGGCTTTTATGATTGTTAATTAAATGGGAAAATAATAATGAACCGTGCATTATTTACGCTATCGAAAATTGATGTCTGACCTTCATTCATAAATAAGAGATGCCTATTGGCAGTGCATGGATGGCGAATTAATGTCTTCGTTGTTATTCTGGATCTACGCAATGCCTTCATAATTGGTGCTCCATGATTAATCACCCGATGAAAGCCACATTGGAATTCTTTAAATATTTAATCAGCTAGAATATTCGCGTCTATGTCCACTTCTCAAAATCTTTTGAATTAAAGTCAAACTCGCAGACCAAGCACAGCCCCTACAGTGATCAAGTAAGATTATTGGTCGTAATGTATCAATTTTCATTATAAACTGTCCTCTTTTTTTCACTAATCACTTAATTTTACTCGGCTGACCCAAAAATTAAAAAAAATAGATTCAGAATTTACTGTCGTAATGTCTGCACAATTAATGTATGCTCGAAGATAAAATGTCTTTCACAATTCGAAGCAAACGGAAATTTAAAACGCTAGATTATATTTGTTGGAAACCCTTTCTTTTATTATACAAAGAAATATCACTTGAATCAATTTTGATAATTATTCTTAAAATATGCCGAATAATGCCCTTTGCTTAATTCTATATATGATTCTAAAGTTAGCATATCTGACAACTCTATTAAAATTCAAGTTAATATTCGTTATTAGTTAAAGAAATCTCCGACAGACTTATTTCAACCAATCGCTCCTCACCTTCACAATGCCTATCGTAGACACCAGCCAATTATCATTATTACATTTACGACTCTCAACACTATATACTTTGACACATTTCCCCTAGAGCCTAAATTAATTTCATGGCTCTATGTGTAATTCTTCTATAAATGTATTTTATTACTCTGTTATCTTTACCACATAAATCCAAGTGGTAGACATCCTTAGTATTAGGAAGTAATCCAAATGCAATGTAGCAATATGCACATCTTGCGAATGTACGTGGAATGAATTCCGCTATGTAAACTCCAAGATTCGTTGGGTCCATCCGTTGGATTCCTCTGACAATCCATCTTTGTTCCCTCAACGCCCCATTTGAGCATTCCACCAAATAAACTTTTGATTTATTGTTCCGTTAATTACAGTTTCGAAAGACTCCACTCGCTCCTTGTTTTATATCACTAACTCAAAAAAAATCTCCTTACAGTACTTTTTAATTTGCTACACACACACGGCTTTTTTCAATCACCGTTCCCCTCTCTTGGGGTTTCCTCTCAGCCAACCGAATTCACACGTCCTCTGCGCTTTGCTTCCCAATAAATATGCCAATCACACTGTTGTGATGGTTGGAAATTCTTACAGATCAAAGTAATTTTCAAGTTTTCTAATTGATTTTAATCAAATAATTAATTTAATGGTCTATCGGTAGTAGATCAGTTTACGAATACAATCCGTTCAAAGCCAATCCTTTTTACCAAAATTGTTTAATGTCCGTAAATTCGTTTGGCATATACTACTGCTTAAAATCTATTAAATCGGTCGGTATACCCAAAAACTAATTAAATGTTGTAAAATGTTACTTAAAGATTTTGTATAATATAAGATAATATTTACTCTCATTTACAAATCTCTATATTTTCTTTAATATTGTGTTTTTACTTTTGTTAGACGTTATTAATCGTTATCGTTTTTTTGTTCCCAATATTTGTAGTCCGATAATTATTCATTTGTTGTTAGGTAGGCCGGTTTCTTTGTCTGAACTGTGCATTACCCTGTCACCTGCTTCTTATTAAACGATGTTTGAATATATCCATTTTTAGCTACTAAAAATACTCCCTCACTACGTTTTATATCTCATACTCATAATTACTAACCTATTTTTTCGCTGGGTACTTCGAAATGCACGGTCGTGATAAATGATATCAATCTTACTTACAGTTCTGTCTAAACTTTAGAAATGTCTCGAGGCTTCAATTGTATTAAGAGGGAAATAAACTATGCAACTTTTATTCCGTCTTTCATTTTGGAGAATCATCTCAAAGTTAAGGTGGAAACTGTGGCTTTTATCTTAGTTTTATTTCTAGCTGGTCATTTCCAATAATTCGACATGAGATGAGTAATTAATGATGTAGTTTAAAGGAATGTCTTAACAACGCTCTGTGCAATGAGAGTGCACGCTGCAATTCAATGTTTGGGAGGCGGATCGAAATCCGAAGCGAAATGTTTCGTTTTCGTTGAAAGGGAAGCAGAGCGGGAAGAATGAAGGTTCGATGGCGAAGATGCACGTTCTATTGATCAAGATAATTGCGGAGCTCACTTGCTTCCCTTCTCGTTCATTTCTTCTCCTTCGACCCTTTATCGAAACTCTAGCGCGGTCGCCACTGCCATCGCTCACATTACCTGAGTGCAGCTGCGATTGCCAATATACTCCCATTTTTGTTAGTCTTTCAAGTGTTCACATGTAATACAAAAGTCAAAGAATTTACTTTACTTTATTTTCGCATTTTACTCTACATTTGCTTTGAGAAACTAGCATTTAAGAGAGTATATCTATTCTCTATCTTTGGAATTGGTCGATGTCTTCATTTTATCTTCTCTTCCAAACAATACGCTTTTCTTCGTGTGCATTGCCGTCATTGGACGTGTACTGCCGTCAATGGACGTGTACTGCCGTCATTGGACGTGTACTGCCGTCAATGGACGTGCACTAGATTCATTCAAACGAAGGCCCTCAGAACCGCACACCTAAATGATATTGGGAAACGGGCGATGAAAATTCAAGGGATAAAGAGAGCCCGAATTCTTCGATAGGAGACGCAACTTAAGGAAAACTGAAAGAATAGAACTTATCCGAAATTAGACGGAATATCAGTTTCTCCGTGAAATAGTAAAAAAAAGCATCGGATGACCTAAACGGCGGTCAATGTATTCCTATTACCTTACTTTATACGAAGAGGATCAGATTAAGAACTCGATGGAATGAGTTATTGGGAAATTCTGCCTCCAAATATGTAATTTAAAAACAAATGAACCATCCGTGTCGCGTTTGTAAAAAAACTCCGATTCTCAATTTATGGATAAGGAATTAAATTTCGAGTGAAGCATTGTAGATTATGTAATATACAGTACGAGGAAATGCATATTAATGTATTTCCATATCCCAAGATGATTTTGAAGTTTGAGTGCAAAGAGAAATATATATATATATATATATGTAACAGTTTATAGCAATCCATGTAATGCATACATTATATAGTACATGTGAATCGCTGACTTCGTACTCTTTGGAGGTTAATAACGGCAATCATGTTGGCTATACCTTGTTAATTTCCCTTTATCACGTGGATTTGATTCAGTGATTACCCCTTTAGCCGGTAGCCAGTCGGATATCAGCTGATTACGGAAGTGGAGACTTAGTGGTCTCGCCCATAATGAGGCGTTATTTATTCATTTATATTTCGCCGCATGGCGTTCAATACCAGCGCTGTCCACCCACTCACCACCCCTTTATTCTATAATCCTGCCTTAGTTCCCATTCACTTCAACATGTCATCGGGTCAAAAGGAATCATCGCAAACGAGACGTCTTATTCTTTAGAGTCGCTTCCTGGAAAGGCGATGCTGTTGACTGTAATGCTACCATTAGGGGTGATGAGAATGTGTTCAGAAGGAAAACATGCAGCTGCAACTTGATACAATAACCAAGCTATCATATTCAGGGTTAGAGGCATGCTCAATAATAATGCTAACTATGCTCTGTCCTAAAAATAAGTATGCTGAACATGATATCTTGGCTGTTGAAATACATTTCAGGCTCTACTCAGAATGGCAGTATTTCCCAGAGTTCTCTAAAGTGGCCGCAACGTGATTCCTCGTGTACTTGCATATTCGATTGATGAGTATTTCTCATTATTATACATTGCTTTGTCTTTAAAGCTGTTTTCGAAGTTCCGTTGGGCCCTTAATCCTTCTAGACTTGAGGTACCATTTTTATCGCCAATGCTGAGATTCACGAATATGTATTCTTCTGGGCTTGGAGTTCACTTCTTTCAAAAAATGAATTTCTATCTAGAAATTGGAATTTTTAATATTATAAATGAAAACGAGTTTTTTTATTTCGATACAATTGGTAAAATAAATCCATTTACATGGGGTTCATTTTATTATACCTCGTAATCAAAGTCGACTCCAAGGATAAATGCAGCTGCGATTAAAAATAAAAATATACTCTGGTGATTTATAATATCTTGCAATGACTAAGAAAAGTGGTTTTGATAATCATTTGAACATGTACTCAAACAATTATGGTTCATGTTGACTGCTGATTAACTAGAGTATAAGGACATGAATAAAGTGGAATTTTTTTTTGATATTCGCAATATCCAAAGTAAATTCAAAGAGGAAAAAATCGAGTTGAGATTTAATATTCATATATAACTAATTAATGTTTTATTAAGAAGAAATAGCTCTCGTAAAAACATTGCTGTCATTCTTTTTGACCTGAATTCAGCACGTGCCTGATCGATTGATAATAAACTCGATCCCACTTTGTTCTATTATCAAAATTCCTAATTTATTCGTTTCTATAGAAGGTCGAACACTTCCCTTTTGGATCTGTATTTCAGAGTGTGGAAGTTGTTTCTTCATCCCAATATCAAGTTTCGCTGGAGATTGGATTTTTATTGGCAAGAGGCGCAGCCTTTCAATTTGCTCCTTATTACTGAGCGGCCATATTTGCGCCATAAGACGCTCATCAAAAACTCAACATCCGACAAATTAGGAGAGGATTAACCCAGCCGAAGCAACACAGATTGCGTCTGTCCGAAAAACCAGGGCAAGCCTCAGGGCGTGCATTTCAATGGGGTGTTTCGAAGGAAGCATTAAACCTCTTTTTAATTTTATCTCAAAACTTTTCTGATATCTATAGAAAATCAAACTGTAAGGAAAAAACTAAGGCAGAAAAGATTGAAACCTTTTCTCTTGGGTAATGTCTGTGCTAGTATTTCTAAAAACACTGCATGAAACTGTTTATTCTTTGATTGCCCATTACTTTAATATTTAACGTTCTCCAAATAAAAACATTTTAATTGACATTTGTTATTTTTCCGGATTTTATTAAATTTATCAATATAATAGTTTTTATGGAGATTTGTAAAACGTAGAAAATAAAAGGTTGTAATAGCGTGAAGCTTAAATCCCCCAAGGATCACAGAATCCAGGACCCAGTTTCCGGGCCAGCATTTTTATTTCTGTTAATCGTTTTTTACACCACTTTGTGCAATATTCTACACATTATCTCATCCTATTTATAATTCTCTGGGGATTAAACGTAGAAAATATTTTCTTTGTTCTAAAGTTTTTATGAAACGCATTTAATCCAATCGTCATAAAATGGATTGGCATATTCATCCTGTAGACCTTTGAGGCATAATAAATAGTCCAAATAATTTGTTTCTCTTGTGGCAACAAACAGGAAGAAAGGGTAATGCAACTTCACTAAATAAAATTACTGTAAGTGATTATGATTAAATTGTAGGATGTAAATTATATGCCACCAAAAGGGCACAAATCATACATAATTTGAATATCGGTGTGGTGGTCGTATTTCACAAAAATAGACATTTATAAATACATGCGTTCATAAATACATAAATTAAACATTCCATTGCTACTACTTCGTATAATATCTGAGCTCTCAAAATAATTTTCACTAGTTCGATTAATATCCTTTGAACATATAAAAAACAAGGAAACCGATGCCTTAAAAATATTAAAATATATTGTTTATTTGGAGACATTAACAGACAAAATTCTCAGATGGTTAAAAATGTTATAACATATTCAGATGGTTAAATAAGTTTAAATTCATTCTATAGGTGTATTATGGGTTCATGTTTGATTAAATATAGAGAAATGTCATTCAATGGTTTATACCGTTACGAAAGTGGGTATTTTGTAGACGGTAGACGGCGTATAATGGAATAGATGGAGAATGAATCTATGAATCAATATTTTCAGCATCTTAATTAATTATTATTAATTAATAATTATTAATCCTAAATTATAGCAAGACCATTACAGTGCAACTATTGCGTAAACGTTTCTTTGGTGTGATTTTTTTCGTAAGCCACACAACTTACTTATGCTCTACGGTTTCAAATTTTAAATCCGAGGAAAGAATCTTCAAATGGATGCTCATCAGATGGTCCATGAGTTAAGAAGCGATTCCATCCTTCGCTAAACTTCATTATCCTTCGCCGATCCTACTTTGCACTGCATTTGTTCCTCGGATGTTTTTCTTTAATTATCTCATCTTGTTAATTTTGGGCCTCTTTCTTTCCTTCCCCAATTAACGCCCATTCATCGCCACTTCTCCACTTTCATCACTTTCCCCTTTTCCTCGCAATTCCGCATCATCGCCATTTCCCCATTCATTGCGCACATCCTTTACTCATTTGTTTACCCATTCATCTCTACCATGCGCCTCGCCCACCGTCGTTTGTTTCCATTACGCCCTTTAATTCCTCTCCCTTCCGCTGCTCCTCAGTGCCTCTGTATTCATCCGTATTCTTCATTTCGAAATCCCGCTTCCATCTTTATTTCGGCCATGTTCTTTCCTTCTTTTATTCGATTTCCTTTTGTCTTTTACAAAAACCACTCCCTCTATCTTTACTGCGCTTGTCTTCCCGCAACCCGCATTGCTACACATCCCCGGAAAAGAGCGTCCTATTAAAAAAAAGAAATTCCTACAACACCCTTATTCCTCTGGCCAATTCCCTCGGCCACTCCGCAGCACATCTCTCCCATAATCCCCTGCCCTCGCAGCGATCCTTTCGCTGGGGTTAAATACGATACCACAAGCAGCTTTCTCCCCCAACCTGTCCAAACCGGGATTAGTGCGAGCCCCATCCACGCACGGCGCGCACTTCGTCCGACGCACTTTTCGGGTTTCGCGAACAGCCCATAACGACGCTACTTGCGCCGTCTCCGACGATTTTCGGACGTTGTTATCGGCGAAAATATGGCGTAGGAGCAAGCTCTTCCGAAAAAAGATATTCCTGGAACTTTTGACCGTTTCTATGAGACGGTGTTCTACTTGTTTCCCCGAGCTAATGGGCCGTTTTCTTCCTGAAATTTCTCTCCCTCTCGAGAGAAAATAACAAAAGACGCGAGCTTCGGGAACAAGAGATCCGTTCGATTACATTTTATGCTTTCTTAGCGCCTGCTGCGGCGATGGCTGGGGTTCGATCCTCATCAGCTGGCATTTCTCTAAGATTTGAGGTCGACTGTGAAAGCGAGTGAAATTAGAGGCGAAGAAATGGAGCTGAGTCGTCATCTTCGTTATGTTAAATCCCACTGTGAATTGGATTAATCGCAACGTATAATTTGTTTTCGGTTTCGTTTCAACTTTTGTGTGGTGAAACGCTGTCCTCTTATATTCAACTCATTGCGTAAACATCTTTCTCTTTTGCAACGTCAACATCGACGCTCAGTGTTATCCCAGTTTTAATTATTATTTATAAAATCAAATTATGAAGTTTAGTCGAATTCTGAATCTCCTTCCTTATTCTGGGTTCCCGGATAGCAAAATGAACAGCGCATTCGAGTTTGATGAGAGTGGTTCCGGGTTCAATTCCCGGTGGGGCCTACATTCGAAATGATCTGTGCTGTCGAAGCACTTTTAACTAATATAACAATAGTTATTTTGTTTATATTTTATAATCACATCCACCACAGTTCCCGAATTCGTAAATATTCCTCTTTAAAAGCCTTTCATCTTTACATAGTTTGTAATTACGATTTCTCACTTTAAAGTCGCTTCCAAGCCGTCATTTGCAATGAATATCATCCCCATTAGCTATTTAAAAGAGGCAAAGGGGCTTACTTGGCAATATGAGGAGTGAGGCACTGTTCATCGCCTGCCCAAAATTAAGTCAACGTATTTGTGTCTCATAGACACCATGGAAAACCCTTTGAATTCAATTAGAAGTAATCAGCAATATTGTTATTATTAAACATCATTAGTACCTCACTAACGTCATAACTTTTCAATTCACAACCATGGACAAGACGTAGTTCATCAAAGGATTTGATAAATATGTTTCTCTTAAAAAAATTAGTGAAATATATTCCTTTCGTAATAATATGACAACAGTAAGTTATCGTAGTCGTTTATCAAAATTTACAGTTATAAATGATGGTAATATTGATATCCTCAAGTTGCGTTTTACGTTACGTTACATACGTTTGTTACGTATGACATCTAAGATTTCTACTCAAGAGGAAACAAAGCACACAGAAGCAAACGTATAAGGTGCAAATTAGATAATTGGTAAAATTTACTAATTCCTAGGCCCAAGAAAGAAATTTATGGACAGTGTTATAATTATTTGTGACCAGAAATAAGATTATATCGTATTTAGCGCATTACCACCATTTTTGACTCAAGCAGCCACGAAAAGGAAATTCAGTAAAGAGTTTTGGGTTTGGATGATCCATCGGTCTTTACTTACTATGGGAAAATAAGACTTTAAGTCTTTGCATGAATTATATATTTTCCTCTTTTGTTTTGTATCTTTGTTCCATCTCATCACTCATGAGTCCATCACTTCCATTTTTGTTGTAGCTCATTTCTGTTTGTTTGTTTTTTTGTATTTTATGCACCGTCGGAAATGTGTATATATTTGTATATAATATGTAGATTTAGTGTGTGAGTCGGTCCCTGTAACGAGAGCTATACCAAATATTCTTTATTCGGTTATATCAGATTGTATATTTTTTATCTTTTTTTTGTTTTATGTATAAGGAATAAATATAATTCTAATTCTAATTAAATTATTCGATTATAAAACTGTGAATAAGATTTTCAAATTGAATACTTCTATCGTCGTGTCGTTTTCATCTATTTTCAGGCGATTAATTCATCAAATTACTAACTAGGAGACGCCATTGAAAATTACGAATTGGCTCACTCGGGATTTGTTCTAATTATTTCAATTAGGTAAAGTAAACTAATGATTCTATGGGAGTGGTTCATCCTGTAAAGAGAAAGCGGAAGGAGTAAAAGAAAATAAGTTCGCGACTGGGTCTCGAACTCATTCCCTCTCCGGGTGGATGCTTTAAAATATTTAAGCTTTCCCTTATAATGGCCTCACATGGTTATGTGCTTATTGATTTACAATCTCAAAACAAACAAAAATTGTAAGGTTTAGCTTCAAACTGATTTTGGTGTAAACCTATGTAAGTATAGATGGAAAAAATATATTCTTAACCGAAATGCTTTAAACGATGAGATAATTTATCTACTTGGCGATGTGATTTCCGATTACCTGTTTCCGGGTTACCCAAGTTATCATTCCGTCGGATATCTGCTCATATTTCAAGGTAGCCTTTTGCGATTTGGATACTAAAAATAACTGTTCGGTTTAGCGTAATGTAACCCCGTTGATACTTTCTTACTCTTGTTAAAAGATCGATTTAAGGAATGCATTCATTTTGGCCGATCAAATTGGTGGCGCGTTTGTAGGTCGCGACATATTTTAGAGAATAAGGGGGGAGGGCGAGAGGGGGAAGGGCGAAGTGGAGGGGGGAGAAAGGGGAGGGGGCGAGAGGGGGGAGGGCGAAAGGGGACTTATTAAAGGAGTGTGAGAGCACCATAATGCACCGCTGATTGCAGTCGATCGGCTCCTTAACATTCGCGTGTGCATTATGAATGTTTCAATTTGCCGTCTACTTTGATTTGTTACCTTGTTTCATACAACTCTGGTAATGAACGTTTCCAATGTTTATTTTATCGCGTAATGACTAAGCGTTAGAATGAGTGCCTGATTCGAATGCTCATAGTGAGGTAATTGACTCTAGCAAAGCTATTGAGCCCTAAGGTTTGGGTTCACCTAAATTAAGATGAAGAATGACAAAATGAGAGAGACCGATGAATCTGCTTGGATGCGGCAAATTTCCTGGGCAAAGGGAATATTTGGAGAATGAAATTGAAAGTGCAAATATTAGTTGGCGAAGCGATTTCCTCAAAGGAAGAAGGTGAGCAGTGAATATCTCTTTGAACCCTCATGTTCTTTTGGTTCTTTCGTTTCGACCTACAAACTAATTAGAGAATCTATTTGTCATCCAGTTTGGAATTCCTCCAATCGAGTAGCAGCTGGAGTACACTCCGTAATGTAGACGCCGATTTGCAAGGAGAATAGCATTTTTTCACTTGCAGTGGGAATCGCATGCATGCGCCCCATCGTCGGATAACTGGGCTAACAACTCAATAGTGAACCTCTGCTGCATGTTCCCCTCGTCCGGTAAACACCCCTTCGCCCTTTTTTCTCTTCTCTTTCGTGTGCGCGTCTTTTCATTCGAAGGGCGTTATTCTCTGCCGAATTCCTCTTTTGGTTGAAGATGTATGAGGGAGTTTGAGATGCGATTTACTCTTGGAATGAACGAAATATGAATCACTGAGGAAAGTTTCCGAAAGACATCGTCTCAGTAATTATGTCAAATGATATCTGGAACGGTTACTCTAAAAACAAATTCAAAAGATGTGCTATGGAAAGGGATATTAACTGAACTTCGTTTGCACCTTCTGCGCAACCCAAAATGCAGTCAACAGCAGTGTACATGTAGATTTCAATTAATTGAGAATAGAGAATACTGTAGCCGTTTCTGAGCGATAAAGCATATCATCGTGTAATTTCAGTTTGACAATGTTGCTAAGTCTCTAATGTGTACGATGGGATTATGCCTTTTGCAGGAAACAACGTTCCAAGTCACCGGTTTTGGTGGAATGAGAGGAGATTTGGATTTTGTTGTATCTATTCTATCCTTTTTTTTCAAAGGTAGTATATAATTAGTAGAGGATAACAAATTTTACTCCTGAAAATGTTGCCGTTGAGCTTAAATGGCTTACTTACAACGAAGATCTGCTCGAAAAATAGGAATTTGACGAAGTTCACTCCGACTTTAATTTGCAATACCTCCGAAATTCGATTCCTGAAAGTTCTTTTAAGTATGACATGGCAGACTTAAGTTTTTGGGTGACAATTCAGTAAAATATAATAATTTGGACATTTATAAAATTATGAATAATTTCATTATTTTCAACTGACTCCATCGTAAGCTCGTGATTTCCTAAAGAGAGGTATCGCTCTTCAATCGTTCCATCATCAATTTTGTACGCATCCGATGCACGGCAAACATTGAGTATTATTTTAGCTATTTTTAGTGAAATATTTTGCAATTTTAATTAACAAATTCCGTGAATTATTCGCTCGAGGATAAAATTTGTTCAAAATGATATTCGCTGGCTAAATTTTTCGATAACCGATCATCTATATATCAAAGGGTTTTATTTAATCGTTCCAGAAGCCTAAATATTAATTAATTATTGCATTAAATCTCCCATAGATAATTATTATACGCAGTAATAATGGAAAGTATACACACTGTGTTATATTTTCATCAATCTTGTCTTTTTACTCTAGTGGGTCATCCTCCCAACATCTTAACTCACTCCTTCAGCTCCTTTCGGTAGTGATTGATAGTCGCTCTGTGGCTTTGGGGTGAATACAACTCCATTATTCTCACATCCTACCTCTTCTCCGACCGATTTTTAATAGCAGATGCCGCCATTGGTCCTCCTTTTGTATTGTAAAATCGCCGATTGTGATATTTCGTGTTTTTTTCGTGAGTTGTCTAATACCCAAATGCGTTTACTTGGACAGAATTCTTTAGCAAAGGTCTGATTTGTGCCGCACTATGAAAATTCGTTTCCTTTTCCATTTCCTCCGTTGCATTTTCTTCTTCTATTGCCGCCATTCGTATGCAGCAACTTTATAGCCAGTTTCGATGTTGGGGCAGAGATACATTCACCGTTCGATCTTTAGGGAGAGATTTCGTACGATCAAGCAAGCGATGGAAGGAAGGGCAACCCTCGGCGGAATCGACCAAATGGCCTGGACCGTAATCGATGATGATTTCCCGTAGAATAAACTGAATTTTTTATCAACTAATCCTGTTCTATGTTTCCCTGGAATTCTCTTGGTTTCTGATCTATATTAGCAAAATATCGGACATGATGACTCCCGGTAATGTACTAATCGATACCAATTGGTGATTCTCCTTTAAGTTATATTCGAATTCGTGATAGTGATTTTATTCCTTACTCATATCATTTGAAAATTCTGCTCTAAATAGTTTTGCTAAGTTAAGAAGGTAAATGAATAAATAAATAAACTCCGTATGACTGCAACGAGCTACTACGCTCGTTTCTCCGTTAATGAGGCTGCATTTATAAACTTCCTCTTCGATCTTATTAATGTTTGCTTTAAATGGAATCGCCTCGTCTTTGGTCTGTGTGTCGTGTACTCGCTACCAAGAAAATCTCCGCTAGACTCTTACTTGCGTGTTAAATGCTAATTAACGTTAAGTAAACACATTGCACCGCCGTCTTCGATTAAATTCCAAGTTCCATTTGCGGGCACCCATCGAGGAGAAATGGTTTGCAATAAGGAAAATGCTATTTGCAGTCGACAGGCATTCTTTCGTACTTAAACTGTGTTTTGGTAAATATTTAACTAAGAAATTTACATTTTTATCAACATTCAGACACTGATATTTGCCTTGTCAGAGGATATGAACTCTCAGTGATCTGTTAATTAATTTCATTCACTTCCTTTTGCATCATTATTGGAGAACAATAGTAAACTATGATCTCTCTTGCATTATGCTTATTGTTGCGTCTCTTCTGTTACAGGGAGATCGAATGTTATTGCTCCTAGTCAATATGTTCTATAAGATCTGTCTTCTAATCTCCAAGGATTATGAACGAGTAAATAAAGTTACTCTATTCCTATACAGTGAAACCTTCTAATCGTATTTTATTCTATCGCTCTTTCTCAAGTTAACTTAAACAGTTTTTGGTCCTCTTCCAGATTCCTTTCTCATGATGAATTGTATTTTTCTAATATGTCTTTCAATAGAAGTTAGGGAAAAATTAATCATCCAAATTTCTCTGCCTTAAGCGTGGCAATTTTATTGCGTATGATGCTGAGAATATTGATATGTTTGAGTCCTTCTCATTGATCGCTATTGATGGTAGGGTAGCCGTGCTGCACTCGTGTGGATCAACCAATATGATTTCGGCTAAGGAAACTAAAGGATTATTTCCCAATCTTTCCCAGGAAGCCTCTTTTTCCTAAACTAATGGATTGAGAACTAACAAGGATGGCTCTATCGATAGAAATAAATGTTATTTTTGCGGATGATTAGCATCTATTGGAGGCGATTTTCCTTATACGAGAATCTAATCATCAAAACGCCTCTTTATTTGGAAATTATCGTGATATGTGACTCATCGACTTTTGTACTCGTCCATTTTGTTTACCAAATGATACATGATTAAAGAAACTCGGCACCGTTGCGATTGCTTGCGATCATAACGTGCGCTCCGAAAATCTCCGCAGTACTTTTCTCCGCATTCCTTATTTCTAACGAGATCCGGAGCCATTTGCAGAGCTCGTGTTTGAGTGCATCGACGAGGCCTACTTAAGTACGAATTCGTTGTGGCGCAAAAACATGGCGATTAAAAGAGCTCTCTCGGAGCGCCAAAATGGAGAGATGACTCCCAGAGGCCTTTTTTTACCTTCTTGTGGTCATTCCAATGGCGAGTGGCTTTTTATTCGGATGGACCACCAGACTTTGAGTGATCTCATTTTATTCTTCGTGGCTCGCGCTTCAGCCGAAGATACGTAGTTAACAATCTCACCGTTCCCTGGTCGTATAAATTCTGAGATTCGCTCTCCTAAGTGCAAAATTAAAACTTTTGCTTTCTTTCAGTTTACTGAAGGATTTAGTTCTCCTTCGGTGTAAATAATATGATTAATATTAAATAGCGGTCAGTTCAATGTATTTAAGTAATTTAATTGAGTGTGTCACTTATAATATTAGTCCTGCTTTAAAGAGAACTACAAACACGGCATCAATTTAAACAATCGTTTCACCCCAATTCATCACAATTTAAATCATCGATAATTTTTGGCCACTTCAATTCTTTTAGTTCAAATATTAAATGACTACGAAATATTTGTGTACGTAGGTATAGAGTTCTTGTTCGTATTTCACAATTTAATCTGGACGAATTTCAGAAGCGCACTATGTGGATGTGGCTGTGGATTTAAATTAAAATTGACTGTACGTAGTGTCAATTGAAAAGACCAACTCGGTGAGAATTCAATGAGAAGCAAGAATCACTGGACCGAAAAGACGAATGCTCGCTTACTAAATTGGGATTTGATATACCGTAACGAAATGGAAGCGTATTTAACGACTCCAATTAATCAGAATCAGAACCTGTATTATTTCCACATTTTCTAAACTAAGACTGGAAAACTCAGCAAAACCATTTGCAGGCTATAAAATCCATCAGTATTGGAGCCTATCTTGGATGATACACTTGAAGTTGCAGTAGTAATTGCAACGCAATTCTATTCATTTCAGTCTGTAAATAAAACTAAAAAAGAAAGAGGTGTATGTTTGTCAAGGTTACATTTCGTTGACAGTTGACAGTGCATAGAATTATTTCTTCGCCATATACTCGTCAAATTGCTTTGACTAAATCGTACAGGAAGATCTCTTACTTCTGCCAGTGTCACGATATCACTTTACAAGCACCATTGGCTGAGCGAGTTGAAATTTTTCATGCGCTGAGCTCAAAACCAGGTTTTACTCCTACGACTCTCTAATTTAAATAAGGTATTTTTGATGTTCTAATGTCTTCGATCGAGTTTATTTCCCAGCAAAATCATAAGCGTATAAAAGACGGAACAGTAAATGATTACTGTTATAAATCCTCGAAAGGCCATCCAATGCGGAATTAAGACCATTAGAGCGTATATTAGGTGCATTTTGAGTGCCGTGGAGAAACACCCGGACAGTCATTAAAACCGCCGAAAGTATCTCTTTTGTTACTTAGAAACAAAGAATAATAAAAAGCCTTTAAAGCACGAGGCAGATGAACTCCATAAGCGAAAAAAGCAGAGTAACAGCGATTTACAAGTCTATTTGAGTGTGTGTCTCCCTTTGTTATTTCCGGACGCGTGTCTCTGATGCGCAGAAATAGAAGTGTGAAGAAAAAGGAATTTGGAGAGCAATGCGGAGGATCTGCTTCTATGCTAAACATCGTCACTATCGGAAAAAGTCGGAAATTTCCATCTTAGGAGTAAATCGATAATGCAAAGTCTCACATTCTAATAAATATTTAATTAATTTAAATTAAATTATGACGGATGATTCATCAACTAAACCATCACCCAAGTGATTATAATCATTTTCGATTAAATTATCGATCGTATCCTATTTGTTTATTCATTAGGTATTTCAGAAACGCAAGAGTAGATGACGTTGAAAACATAAATTAGTAACCTTTTCAAATGTACATGAATGATGACCATATGGAAAATAATGCTATGGATATTCCTATCAATCTATTCAATGAATTTTGCCATCACAGAAGCACACTTTCCTCATTTGGTAGTTTTTTATAACTAAAATAGGAAAATGTTTTGTTTTTATTCGTTTAGTAAAGTAAGGATATGCTGAAAAATTTAGACACGTTGAAATAAAAATAATATTACAATATTTTATGTATCGGCCCTTAGCTCCTCAAAAATGTTGGAATGTATATTTTTGTTTTGCTCAATTGGCTACACTAAGGATTAGCAATATACTTTATTTTTAAACAAGGGAATATCAAAACAATATTTATATCTGACAGTTAAGTCTCTTAAATGAAAATTTTCATGAAAGGACTTTATTACCTTCTGAAGAGAACAGTATTTGGGAATCGAGAAGGTGTGCTTCCAGTTTATTCTAAATTAGTCTGTTTTAAAGGGCATATTCGCCCTTCAAACAATCTTTCACTTGAAAAATTTCGTCTACTTGAATTCCTGTTCAAATAAACGTAAACATAGATACATGTAGTTCGCCGATTTTCTTGTCAACTTTCTTCCAAATGTATTGCTCGTTCGACTAAGTATCTCTAGATTTAGAACATTCACAAAAGCGTTTTCTGCCTCACTGATTTTGATGCCTAGAAACGCTATTGGTGGTTACTAAGGAAACGGAGACTGCCTTGGTTTTCCCTACTTTGAAACTCAGTAGGGGTCTAGTCTGCATGCAAACCCCACCTTTTCGTATTGGTCTTCATATATTCTAGGGCATTCAAAACGCTTGCTGCTGCATTCATCAGCCCTCTCGGTCCCTCTTATTGACAAAAGGTGAGGGAATGAGGGAAAAGAAGGAAAAAGGTCGTTTTCTCCCACTTTCCTGTCTGAATGCCGGAATACAATATGTGAGGAGTAGCGCAATTCCTCTATGAATTTCGATTTTCATAGACCCAGTAATTAGTGACCAAATGTCACTGTAATAAGTCAAAAAATGTTAAAATATATGTGAACTTTTCATTCTCCTCTATTCTGTACCAAAAGGAAATCTAAAGTTCTTTATAAATCGAGATTTGTGAGCAGTAGAAAACTATATCGAACTCTATCACAAAAATATGATTCATAATATGACATATTTACTTTATGTTTGTGGATTTGTGAAATACCGTTTATATTTTATATTTTCACAGTAAGTGTTCTATTTGTTGGCTCATGATTGAGGATTAATTATTAACATGAGGAAGAGTGTATTTCAGATTGAAATTTTTGAGTCTATTTGCCACCCATGCTCAAATTCTACGACTACACATCTCCGACTTCTTGCGTTGTTCTTAGAGTATCTCAATTGTTTAAGACCCCTTCAAGCGCTGTTCCGGGCGACGAAATTATCTCCCAGAATTCCCTTTTTCTTCATCCACTGAAAAATTGTGCCGAGACAACTCCGCTGCGAAAAAAAATGCATCTCATTTTTCTCGGCGAAAAAAAAATAGTGGTATCCTTCCCCGTGATGGGGCCATTAGTCGCGGTCAAATGGGCTCTCTCGCAGTGGGAAGCACACGCCATTGATGCATTCACCAGAAGCGTCACGCTGCATCACGACAGTGCAGCTTAAATTCCCTTTCCGTCCGCGGAAAATTTCTCCAGAAATAAAAAGGTAAGCGCATAACAAGCCTCAGCGCACTGGGCAAAAATGTCGTTGGAATGTTTTTTGTACGGATTCGAGATTTTATAGACGCAATATCCGGAAACGGCAAGAGGGAGTTTTGCATCCGAACCTGTGCTTTAGTTGGTTCCGTGCTACTCTGCGTTGATTATTCCAAATGTAAAATAAGAGGTTTCTGAAAGGGTTCAGATGCTATTTACGTGATAGGAAAGTCCAGGTTAAAATTAAAATTGAGAGCAGCAGTTGTTTGAATATGAGAAATGGGTTCCCTCAGGGATCGCTATTTGGTCCGATTCTCTTTTAGAATGGCTTTCATCATATTTGTTTGAATATATTACTTTAATAACGATACCAACTTACACCTTAAATACTTTTTCAGTTTAGTGTTCATTCTCTTTCCAGGCCTTTTTGATCTAGAATAAACTTTAATGAGAAACAATTGTCCTGCAAAATTCGGAAGGAGGTCACAAAACAGTTTAAAAGATATATCCTGTTTTATCTTTGTCTGTTGTTGTCGATTCGAAACCGCGGAAAATGTGGCGTAGCATATAGATTTTTAGTTCTATTTCTTATAAATTGTCTCACATTCCTTTATTTTAAATCATAATTTTTCATAAGGGTCTCTCTGCCAAATGCGAAATTATAAATTGTTTATATCCAGTATATGTGGTCAATTGTGTAAAGTATAAACTAATTGAAGTCGATAGAATCAGTAGCTATACGTAAAGCAATAATGAAATTGAAAATGAAAACATCGATGCATTCGATTAAAACAAGGTGAACCACATATAAATGCGGAATGACCTGATATTCTTTAGAGTGGACTCCTCCTCCTCTTTAGGTATAAAATGGTAAGGACGAGAAACTCTATGAATACAGAATTGCATAACCGTAAATTGCATTATTTTGGTTAAAATAATATAATCTCAGATTCATCAAGAGTGCTGATTACACCCGTCTCTCAATTCAATGCTGTACGCAATTCATCATCATCTCAATCATTTGCAGGCCACGTGATGGAAATGATAATGCCGATTATCTCTTATACGAATCATTAAGACATCTTATCATCCTCGATGAACCCTATTGGATCTTTCTAAATTTACATATCTCAATATGTGAATATTAAGTGCAGTGTCTCTTAATTTCCTTAAGTTTTTCCGTTTTCTTTTCCTCCGTATTTGTTCGTGATTGTAGGGACCCTCAAAATTCTTCACCAACTCTAATCCTTTAATAAATGCAATGAAATTTGTCTCTTTTAGTTAGGCATTCGAATCTCCTCGGAACTGTCCTATCCGATTTCTAATCTCTCTCTCGATTGAGTTTCTCAAATAGATAACGGAGGTTTGTAAGATGAATCATTCAAATATCAAACTCATGTGAGGCCTAGTACTGTAGCAAGTGGCGAACAAACTCATAAGAATTGCCATAATTACTTTTTCCTAAACTTTTGTGTCTCTTGTATTCGCCGTGATACACTGGTATGCCCAATTAAGAAATATTCGTGATATTTAGCTGCATCGAATGGTTTAGCTGATGTTGCACATAATGGGAGCTGCGTCAGAGAATAGAAACCGACGAATGTACTCGCTCCATCCGTTTCTTGGAATGGCATCTTTCTGCAGAAAACAAGGGAAGTGCTTTCCGCATATGAGAATATCTTCTAATACGCGAAACCAATTTCGGGGCAGTGTGTTCCCACATTGAATCGGCTTACGGCGTTTAGAGGAACTGCTCCCGCGACCTACTTACATACATCGATGCTCTCTTACTATTTTTTATCTGAACGGTCAAAACCATTTTCTCCTATTTCGGCGTAGCTGAAGAAATTTGAAAATTACACAAAGAGTTGCTCTTATTTTCTTCTTATTTTAAAAAAAGGAGGACGTAAGGAGAATTGGAAGGGTTGGTGAAATTGGAAGGTGACTCGGTGAGTGTAATTCCTTCGATATTAAATTAAATAAAGACATAATTAACCTGGCCATAGCTTGGTCGTCCCTTCTGTATTTGTACATGTATATATACGTATCTGTATTTTTATGTACGTATATGTCGTGAAAATATTTCCGTTCTTTTTAGCAACTTATCAAAGTTGTATAATGGTAATGACAGATCGAGCCAATGGACCTCCAGGTTGGTTTGTTTAAATAATGGTAATCATGTGACCAATCTGTTGATCTCTGCATGAGCTCATCTTTGAGACTCAACTGGAGTTAAATGTCGTCATCGGTGGAAACCGAATAATGCAGATATTGATTGAATCTGATCAATAATTATAATCATCTTTATTTGGGACTAAAATTCTCATCTTCCATCCAACCCATCCTCATTGATTATAGAATAATTAAATTAAAGAGAATATTATTAGAAAAAATGGTGGATGTAGAAAACCTAAGAGATTATTATCAATGCATGAAAACACCCACCAAAAAGGAGGATCGTGAGAGAGCTGCGCAAACACATGTCAAAGTTTGATTCCCCGATCTCGATTTGGCCTTCAAAAGTCATTTTTAGTTCAGCGATAGAGGCAAATGCGTGTTCAACCCTTGAGTAATGGAATTCTTTTGTTTCTTCAAATCATACGTGAATCTTCTGCTGTAGTGAAGTGTCGATCTAACGATTTTTTACCGGACAGTCTACTCCGTATGCGGAAGAACGTAAGTTGCGAGAAACAGAGGGTTTACTTGCTATAGTCAGGACCTCAAAATTTCAACCGGGAGCCGGGAAAGAAATAGAAGCGAAAACGTTAAATAGGGATTTTACTGTACCCCTATACTGTAGTAAGTCTGACTTGGAGAATGACATCAACACTCCAAAATGCAGATTTTCAAAATTCCCGTAAATCTTAACGATAAATATATGTATATGGTTTTGATAATAATTTTTCCTGCCCCCACATCTCAATGGATGGAATATTTGAATTTGTCTTTTTGGTTCGAGAAGTAGGTATGTGAACTTACCATTTACTTAGCAATAGTATCGTTCGTAACACTGATTATATGAGTTCTGGTGGAATTTGAATTATTTAGTTGTAATCACTTAATTTCACACTCATTGAATGCTACGAAAAGCTTCTATCACAGCGCAATTAAATACTGTTCCCATACGGAGTCCTTCCACCCGTACGATACTGTTTCAACAAGAAAAACAAATACAGAGTATCACAGTCCTCATCTTACCGAGTGGGACTATGATGGTAACGCAATGTATAATGGTAACGTAACATAATTAGTAATGTACATGTGTAGTCGTATATATTCTCTCACAGGGCCATGCATACAGCCATTTCTCCTGGTTCGTAAAGTGCTATCGAAATCTTTCATTACTTTGATTGCCGTTTTATGCTCATTTAGTGGAAGTTACGCAAAGAAGATGAAAGAAAATTTTAGATAATCGCACAGTTTAACGTAAACTTATAAATGTAAAATGTAATGCTTCAATTCCATTGTAGTTTTAATGCCGTTTTGCGTTCATTATAAAATGAAATCGCGGAGATTTTCACCGTTCCTCCATTTCCTACGCCGGGCACGTATATTTGATATATTCCGTTCATGCATATGCTAAAAAGATCCCAAATCTTTCAGTTAAAAAGAAAAAGACGGCTCAAAACGTGGAAAGGGGAGAAGAAACAGTGCTAAGCACGTCGTGCAACATGGGTGTTCGGGTTATTGAAAATGGTAAATTAGGCGCCGCTGCAAAATAATGCAGAGAGAAGATTTGGAAAAGAGGATTTCATAAGGACGAAATAGGGGAATTCCCGAGGAAAAAGTCAATTTTCATAGCGACGTGCCATTATACGTGGCATCCTTTTGCAGACTCCGGGAGCGAAAATAAGCCCGGGAAAAGAGTAGCAGCGAAGAAGAAAGGCGCACGAAGAATGCGAAATAAAAGACTGTCTACGGGCGTATATTCAGAGAATGCAGGGCGCAGAAATACCTCGGAGCAAAAAAGGAGTATGAATGCGCCCGGATCCGTACCGATGTGGATAAATTCGCGCGAGGCTATCGCAGCAGCGTCTTTTGTAACCACTCACAAAGACGACAATACTCGGGGAGAGCGTACGGAGAGCGATAAATACTGCCGATTGCGGGATCGTTCTTGTAATGAGATCGTGAATTAAGATGGACGGCGTATTGCGAGAAAGTACCGGCAGACATTTTTAATGAGACGTTACTTTACTCAGAGAAGATTCTCCGCTAAACCTTATCAAGATGTCAGCGCTTTGAGATGACATTTAGGAGGAAGAACTATTGGTTACTTGGCATTCTTTAAATTTGATAAAAAATATAAGTAAGATAAATAATTTGGATTGCTTTTCATTTTCCTTTTAAACCATGGATTTTTCCAATTACATTTTTCATTGTATACTTTTGTTGGAAGTGGGAAGTGTGTGAGAGAAACTCTTTCAGCTGACAAATCGTGTGTGGCATTGCGTATACAAGGGAAATTGAATTAGAAATGCCTAAACGACATTTAATCATAATTTCTATTAGTGTATTTGCTCTGCATCACACAAAGTTAGATAATAAGCTGGCTCCGTGATTACATAATTTGCCAACTGTGTTCATTGTTTATTCTATTCGTATGAAAGTCTTTCTTGATGATCGCTATCGTTAAGAAAACTATTCATTATATTTTATGTAAATAGAGAAGAAAATTACGTATTTAGGAACAAAAATACATCACTTTAAATAAAATATTGGTGTTGAGAATCGTATCTGAATAATTAATCTCGGCTAGAGAGGGAGTACGACCTAAATACAAATGCATCTCTGGATACATGATTTTTACACAAGTTTATTTCCTCCGTTTTTGCTTATATTTTTTTTTTAAATCCACATTTAACTCACTTTATTCTTGATAATTAGTATCGCTCACATTCGTTTCTTTTCATGCATTCTCCTTTCTAATTTTTTATCACAATGCCAGACCCTCTCAAGATTTGACCATCGATGTCATTTTATCGTTTTATTTGAGAATCTTTTTCTGTATTCGAAATTTTCTTATTTTTCTATCATAAGAATTCTCCATTTATCTTCACCTCCACGCTTCAGTTATAACTTCCAATTTCCATTGCATCCACGTTTCTAACTCAAAAGTTCTCTCGAATATACTTCAAGTCACAGTTACTTGAAAGATATGATTCAGGAATGCGTTTTACTTTTATCTCTGAACTTATGCATCTGTCTCGCTATTTCTTCTTAGCGTTGCCCTAGCGACCACTTTTGGATGAAAAAAATTGTGATTATTGGTGCATTAAAGAGGTTATTTGTGGAACGAATTCTTTTTTCTTAGATGACTACTTCCTTAAAATATTTCACCCCATAACATGCATTCCTTTGTAAACATTTATAAAACATAAAATCTACCGAGGCCGTGATGTTGTGGAAATTCATAGAAGAAAATGATGTACACTTTTCCACCTATTAATTATTAATTTTTGATAAAGTATACATCATCTTTATATTTATAAAGCATTCTCTTGAGCATTGTATTTTTTCAGGGCTAGCGGACACTATCCAAGCGGACGTATTTATGCTCTAATCTGCATGATCGTCTTCCGACATTTGCCATTTCTCGAAGTAGAACGAACTAAAGAAAAAATGTCCGAATCGGTGTTGATGGCTTAGAAAAATGAGCTTTAGGGATTTTATCAACCTTATCCGATGTACATCTCTTATTTTTATTTATGAATACCATGCCTTTAATTGTTTTTGTACAATTATTTTAAGCAATGAACCAAATCATTCTATAATAAGCGTTTATATTAAAAACTATAATAGTTATATTTAGTCTAAAAAGCAATTTTAAATTAAGAAGGGATTCCTTTAGGAGTGTTACGTTAATCAAAACCGCATTTCGGAGCAGTATTTGGCGAAGCGCCTCTGTAACAGAGCAAACACGTGCTGAGAAATGATGTCCACCAACATAGAGCGCACACAATTAAAGCCCGAGATAATGCAATACGCAAACATTGTGCCACCGATGTCCGAGAGCTGTCCTTCCGTCTTAAAAATACTCGAGTGTGCAGTCAGTGGCCCTCATTTAAGGTTTCTCTCATTTAGTGCACAATACTTGCTGCGCCCAAGTGCCTCCCATAAGCGAAAATTGCTGTCCTTTTTTGCGCTGTAAAAGTCCCGTCCTCCCGTGGATCCGCCTTCCCACGGTCTCCCTCTTTCGGGAGAGGCTTCGTATTATTCAACTCTCGAATTAGCAAACTGCCTCATCTCCGATGCATTTGGGACAACGATCCAATTGATTCTCTTGAGGAATATGCACTCTATTTAGAGATTGTCTTTTTTACGTTATCCGAGGAAATATGATTTTTGCTAAGAAAAACCACAGTGAGCTATTGAATGGCGCATAAACAGGAAAAATGACAACTTTCGAAAGAGCTGATAACTTCCTTGCAGCTTTGAGTGTGCTTACGTCATAAAATGTGACAGGAAACCCTAAATGTTTATGTGCAAGTTTTTAATGAACAAATTTAAAAAATATTTGATTCACTTTTCTCATTCCTGTTGCTGTAAAAACGGATAACATACTGACGTATGTGAATCCTGACATCATTTTAGTCTCTCGTTCAATGAAAAGAGGGTCATTGCGCTGCACTTACCTGGACGTTGTCCTCTCTAAAGCGTTCAGCGAGGGTCTCACTGAATAGGAGATACACATCGTGAGATGCACACGTATTGGGCATACATAGTGTTCATCCACTCTCTTAAGACCTTACTTCGACCGTTGTCGATTTGTACGTATTTGTACGTATTTATGTATGCATTATATGTATTTATGCACTTATTCAGAGGTTTATATATTTGCATATTTCGGTCCTGTTTTGTGTGCTGAAATTGAAGCCCTGACTTTGCATTTCTTAAATCAATTGAACTGGATCGATGGACCTGAGCTATTGCGTGCTTCCCAAGAAAATTATCCTCTTTTATGAGGGACGAACGAGACGATGAATGGCCTCCCGCATCGTTCTCTCTCCGAGTCCATATGTAATTTTTCCTATTTTGAAAGAATCGTTGAGTTTATTCTGCCTTAAGAAAAGCATTCGCTCGGATGCGTCCACCTCTTCGTTTTTCTCTTCTTTTGACCTTTGTGAATATGCACCCTCTGAGAGATCAAGAGAACGACATTTATATGTACTCTCTCCCTTCCAACTAAAAAGAAGTCATTTTGAAAAAGGGCTTACAAGTATTGACTATGAATTACACTGTAGTATATTCTGTAGAACTGTAGCAAATGCAGTCTCTTCTTTATTTACAATTGGGTGAAGTAATTCCGTAGATTATAATTGCATTTTTGTTTAGCGTATTCTTTGCGAACTATCTTTTATTTATCAGAGCAATTCGTAGAATTTGATATTTGCGATACATTTCTTTTTTATTTCACCACTTACGTGTTTTTAAGTTTTATGGCATTTTTTGTAGAAAATAAGGCTGTTTCATGGATGGAATTTTCTAACAATTATGTTGTATTTTTAATGCTTTAAATTTTTTATTTTTCTTATTTGCAACGGTTATTTTAGCAAATATTGTTATAGGTTTATGTGTGACGTGATTCACTATATTCACCCTGTCCATGTTCTTATTTGCAGTTTATAATTCATTAATTGGTATATCAACATTGAACTAATCATTTCCATCACTGAAAGCCTGACTTAAGGACTTAAAGGTAATTCTGTGCTTAAGGATGTATTTGAAGAAATTGATTGAGTTAATTCGGCATCTTATACTTGTTTTCTTATCGTTCAAAGTTGCTTATAATAAGAGTTTTCTGTTTATAGACTATTTCAATTAAGTAATACATCTTATTTTAGAAGCAGCCTCTTATCTTCGAATGAATCGTTATTTCCTCGTCTATAAGGTCAGGTCCGAGTGGACTTCTTTGCTATCTCAAGTTCTTTTTCTCTTTTTTTAAAGCTCACAAAGGGACAGTAAGAAATTGGCTTCTGGGGAGAGTATATTTGCAAATTAAGGCAACATTCTCAGTGAATGGGAATAAAGATACGCAAAAACACTCTGTAAAACCCAAAACTAAGAGTAAAAGAAACAGGGAATTTAAAAAACAACGCAATAACTCAAACTTTTAACATAAAAACAGCATGTAGTTGCATTATCTTTCGATAAAAATCAATTTCGATTATTAAAACAAAGTAACATATTGTTTTATATCATAAATACTCGAGAGAGATACGTTTGTAAATACTACATCTTGAAGAGGGAATGAGGTAAAATGAGGTTTGATGTAGCTTAAGATAGGCCGAAGGTAGGTTTACACAATTTTTCAAATATTCTTTTTCTTATTTTAGTTGTTGCATTTATTTACTCTTTGTTACATTCATTCTTTAGTTGAACTTTAATTTTTATTGCAATGCCTTTTATGTGTCTTAAATTATCATGTTTTGTTGTTGAATTGATAGTTTTACGGTAATACAGGGTAATGTTTTAACTTTCTTAAAAACTATGAAATTGAAGTTTAATGTAATAATGTTGTTTAAAATTCTCATAGTATTTAGCAAGCATTTAGAATTTCAAAAAATGTTTTAGGGAGCAATGTACAAAAGCGTTGGGCATATTTTCGAAGCGTGTAAATCTGCCACAGATGCGTCTCGTGTCCCTTCGCTATGTTTTCCTTACAATTCGTCATCAAAACTTTATTCATGAGGTAAGCAATCAACTGGATAGCTTATAATACTCGCAAAAATCAATCTATCTAGATAGAGCACAATGATTTATGATAACCTAATGATACAGGTACCATTAACGCCACTACATTGGTGTATAGATTTATTCCCTCAGAGAAAAAAATTGGAAAAAGTTGTCTAATTCCCCGGTAGCACGAGTATTTGACTCCAAATTATCGTGAGTGGAAATGATTGCCTCTCCTGACAACTGGCGTGATTCGATATGAGAGTGATGAGCATTGTGTAAACATGACCCTGTATCAAACTTGCAACGAGAGATACGTGGAAATGTTCACCTAGGTGTATTTCAATGACTTTACTATTTTGTATTGTAAGAATTATAAATTGAAAGGTCATAAATTGAGCATCTTTCACATCATATTGCTGTCATATTATCACAGGTGTGAAAATAAATTATATATATGCACCGAAAGGCTAATGAAAACTGTCAATATATAAATAATCACTGTTCACTTTCTGTAGAAGCAATGCAGTATAGAGTTAGAAGTTGAGTAGATAAAGTAATTGTATGAGAGAAACGAGGAATGGTTAGTTATAATGAGAGATAGAAAGAGCGTGCAGAGGACGAGCGACTTTGGGAAGTGAAAGGGGAGAAAAACTTGTTAATTTCTGTAAATCTCTGGTTTTGCGGATCGCCAAAACACGTGGTGCGAAATCCATGAAAGAAGATTATGTTCGTGAAAAAGCCCACGAGATGGATTAAAAAACTAAAGTTTTGAAAACAAAATATGAATTGAAAAACTCCCTGGAGCCAAAGTCTACACATACTACACCTACTCTTCGTCGACCAAAGAGCTGCATTGATACAGATACGGATTATTAGAGAAAAAAGAAGAATAAAGGTTTATTTGCTCTTGATATTGTGAAATGAAGAATTCAAATGAAAATACCTAAAGATATTCTAAAATATTTTCTGTGAAAAAAGTTCAGTCCTTCGAGTTTGAGAAGCTATAGCTTCCAGTAGAGTCCACCGATATTAATGAATTAAAAATTAACTTATAGTATGTTCATTTCTATATTTAATAATATGCGTTTAGATTTTTTACTTGCCGTAGCTCTACTTTTATATTACTTTGTTTGAAAAAAGGACTGTTTTTTAGCCTGAAAACCGATGGTTCAAATTTCTCCAATTGTCAATCAGTTAATATTTACAGTACCTTGTAATTTGTATATGTGTTAGCGAAGAATTTTTTCAACGTTTTGGTTTAAAAACATGGTCGAAATATTTACATTTAGACTAGCAATGGAAAATGTTGTCAACCTCCGCTAATTTCGAAACAAAACATTCGACTGGAGTTACACCGTTGTGACCGCAAGAATAACAGAAATAAGAATTTTTTTGGAAATATTACTTAAACATGCCAATATCTACATAATCAATTTTTATTTATCTTCGTTTTACGCTCGCAAAACAGCGTATTAAGCGGAAGGGAAGAGCACGGGCAGGCAAAGGAAGTGTGTTGCCGAACGCTGTCCTGGATTGTTATGCCCTTTCTTTGGAATTGGATTTTAAATATCACTAAAAAGCCGAAACTCTCAAAATGAAATTTTGGAAAGAAAACGATGGAAACTTAAATTTGATAAAATTATTTAAACCAAGATACTGAGTACCGTAACTAGCACTTATGTAACTTTTGTGTAGTAAACAATCAATACGTATATTGAATTCTCTTCTGTACAAATGAAACTTCTATATTTAATCCTACTAGTACTTTACCCATTGAGAATCAATGGGCGCTTCAGTTAGCATCTTATAAAATCGATTTTTCTTTCGTCTGCAACTAACTTGAAATCCAAGGACTAGAGAATGTAATCTTTCGGATGTCTTGGTAGCCTATTAAATGAAAACGGCAACTCTAATCTGGAGACTAAAAGCAGAATTTCTGCGGAGGGCCTTTGAAAGGGTCTAAGCACTGATAACTTCCCAAAAATACCTGTTATCTGAAGGAAAGGATTTCCCGAATTATTAACGTGTCTTTTATTAATCATTAACTTGGACGTTGTGGAAAAAAGAAGAAACCCGTTTTGAGAACTTTGAGGTATGGTTATGTAGGAAAATGGAGCGAGATAGATTGGCAGAATGAAGAATAATCAGGTAATGAACTGATTACCTGTAGAGATCAAAGACAATTTCATACGGAGAAAGTGATACATGTTGGAAAGGCAAAAGAAAGTTTGGTATCCTCACGAATCTGAGGATAAATCGAACCTACGAAGAAATCTCGAAGCGAAAAGAAATGCTGAAACCTGTCCAGAGTCAGATTCGCGTTTATGAGACGTAATACTTATTTAATGATATTATCTCAACTCATTCCATTTCTACAACTTTGCAGTGTGTTTGTTATTTCTTCAGCGTGCTTTCTCGGAGTGTGCTTCCTTGGGGCGTCCTTTCTTGGAGCCTTCTTTTATCGAATCGCCCGCATGTCCCTTTTTCCCCTCTATTCAGCGATTTGGCGGATTTTTCTTCCGTTCACCCCTGACATTGATTATCGATGGATTCGTTCCATATTACGCAACTGAATCTTCTTTTTTATCTCCTAAGTATCTGTCTCGCCTAATCATTTGCAGCGAAATCCGGCCTAAAAGTTTCGCTTTCATTTTCCACAAAGAAATCGTTTTGCGTTCTTATTTTTGTGCTTGTATTTCTAGAACTCCTACTTCTGTTCTCTTTTCACAGATCTGGATTCTTACTGGCGATTAATATAAATAGCACAATCCACACAAGTATGAATATTGCCCTTTATTTTTTGTGATTACGTCAAAAGATTTTTTTGTCAATATCTCTCGAATAAGTAGCTTTACAGTGTGTTGCAGTCATGCCTTAGCTTCTCGTCCAGCATCTGTTCGATGGCCTTTCTTAGATGTACTCAAGAAATAGGAAAGCATTTACATTAGCTCTGTATACACCCCAATTTCTGTATCTTGCGTTTTGCAAATCTTAAGTCAAATTTTTGTGGTCTCTAAATGCTCACTGTATGAGGATTTATTTCTTCTTTTACCAGATCAGTTATTTTAATCTTTCTCCTTCTTTTTATATTTATCCTAAAGATTGTTGCCATGTTCTTGGATTCGCAGCTTTCATCCAGACGAGGCTGGAATAAGGAGCAGTATTTCATAGATATAATTGATGATCTCTCAGAATTTTACAAATGTAATCACATTAGATTTACCCGAAGTACGAATTGTTCCGCTTATTAGCCAAAATAAGTTTTCCAAGCTTTTATGCACAACATTTCTCTCAAAAGAAACTTTTTAAGGACCCTTCGGAAATATCTCCAGAGTAATTGCTCCCACATTATTTTCTGATTTCCACAACTTCCCCGGAGGCCTATTTCATGCTCTTCGTGACTTCTCGAGGAACAATGGCGTCTTTGCAAGTGATTTACGAAAGACCGACTGTGATCGTACGTCTCCGACGTAAGAGAGGTTTCACGCAAACCACGTGAATGCTTTTACGTGGGCACATCGCCGGTAAAAATCACAATTGGCAATGATGAGCAAAAAACCTCTCAAATTATTTAGCCCAAATATATGTTTGCATCTAACTGCCCTGACTCACGCGCTATCGCCAAGAGTTTCTTTTGTATCTTGAAATGATTTTCTCATACATGTCGTAAAATCTTCTAAAAGTTATTTATGCTCCTCTCACAGCACTGAGTCATGGCTTCGTTATTAGCAATAACACTACAAATAACATCTTTCCAACACGTAAAATTAAATGTGATGTTTATTATTTGCGACAGTATTCACTTGCCTTCCAAGGCAATTAAGAGAAACTATCAGAAATGACCACCCTAATGTACCAAAGACGTCTATGCCATACTATGTTACAGACATAGAGATCCAATGTCTATTGACTTACACTTGTCACCCTTCAGCCACTGAAGTTCTGCAGGCCATGGGAATAGCAAGCTAAAGGAAGCGCAAATAGAAAGTGCAGAAAAAGATTCCTGATTGAGTGGCACATTTCAGAAATAAAATCTCCATTTTCTTTCCTTTGGTCCAAGTTTCACGATAGATTTTGTAGATAGCTAGATCGTGCACCAAAGAAGCACTGCCTTTCTATCGAATTATTTGATAAAATGACACTGCCGAAAGGTTTTTGGGTATTGAAATGAGGAGAGAGAAATGTGGAGATTTGATTTAATTCGAATGAACCAGTGATAGAAAAGTGAGATTAACATGGTCGGGCGAAGTAAAGTAGATAATTTAGCAATTCACGTAAATAACAGTACTGCTAGCCAAATATCAGGAAAAGTAAGTATTAGCTATTTAGTGATTTGATGAAGGTAAATGCAGATTTATTATTTGATTAAACAACTAATTTGGCCTTCAGTACATTTCCTCTCTGAAGAAGTACACTTATATTCGGTCCAACCCGTTGCGAATTCCGAACAGACCCTGCGAGAAGAATCTGGGAAATAGATGCTCTTCTTCATGTCGTGGTTAGTTAAAATCAATGCGGATATTTTCTTTCTCTTCGTTATCCATACATTTCAACGTCATTTTTACGAATTCTCCCCTTCCTTCTTCTGGCGTTGCCATATTTGCTACTTTAGAAGAAAAAGTGGTGAAAAACCAGAGAAAGCATCTTAAGTGGATACATGCCATTATGTTATTGAATAGGATAAATTTCTCTGGAAAACTACATGTATTCGGTGATTTGTAGTCGTAATCTCATTCAACGGCGTATGCACCGCATAAAGACGACTGACTGAGCCCAGAAATACATGAATACAGCGAACGCTATCTCTAAATCCATCCTTGATTGTGAACTTTGGTTTATCTTAAATTAATTTTAATATTTTTCCGCCATACTTACTGTTTCAACCTTTAAATTCTGTGATTTAATGGATATCCGAGTAAACCTTGCGAACCCGATGCTCATTTTCATATCCTCTCTTAAGGCATCTTAAGGGAATGGCAATCTCCTTGAACAAATGTAGGCAAATATGACGTCATTTTTTTATTCGATTCGACGTGAATTTAACAGCGTAATAATCGTGCGTCCCTTATTCCCTTTGGCCTCTGAAACATGAGCAGAGTTGCGTGCTTCCCGCGCATTAGGACCGCTCGCCCCAAAGAAAGACGTTTGCCACTTTGTGGTTGCCTCCGGAGCAAAACGCCTAAATTAAACATATGCTGCCTTTTGGTGCACCTCTTATCCGAGTCCGTTTCTATGGCGTATCGCTCGAACAAAATCTAATCGGAATTTATTTATGCTTCGCTTCAATCGAGGTCATTGAATAGGAGCGCACATTTAAGGGAACACGTATAATTTTCGTTTTACTTTCAGTAGAATGTCCTTCTTAGGTCAGAGCCAACAGTTTTTAATTCCGTTTATTGGTGTCGTTTACTTTTATCTGGACCACTTACAAGAATTATCAATCTGTTTATAACAGACGTAGGATTCGATTACTTCATTACAATCTCAGATGTAGTATACATAATGTAAATTGTAGAAGTATTGCCCATCCGTGAAATGTTTTCCTCAATTCAACTGATTTTAACGACTAAACGCCTCGTTACTATAAGTGGAATTCATATTTTTTCATCGAAAGTTATTCTTAAAGTTCTACTTTTACCTGTTGGGTATTTCTGAAGTCAAAAACGCAACCATGAAACTATGTATATATGTACTATGAAAAATCGGTTTCATTTTAAGGACGTTGTTCTATGGTAAAAACCCGCACTGCATAGTGTTTCTTAGAGCACTGCCGATTTTGCACGACCATTATCTCGAATAAAATGTCATTTACATGCATTTCTCACAGATCCAGTGAAAATCGTGTAAACATATAAATACATATGCGACGGTGGTCATAACTATGGATAATAAATCAAGTAAATTAATTAATGAATGTGGATTCAAAAAGTTCGCATTTCCATTGTGTGTTGGATGTTTTCACGATGTGTTTTTAGTGAATAGAATGTGTGAGATGACGAACGGGGGAATGAAGGACAACTTTTTTGACCGTGGGCCAAATTAATCATTCTCCAAGTCCTCGCGGGCCAAATTCGAAATTGATTAAGGAGATAATAAAAATCACTTTGCCCCTGAAATTTAATTTTATTCGTAATAAGCACTCGATGGTATTTATTTTTTACAACATTTATGAACATATGCATCCTGAAAGTCTGCTTTTGGTATAGTGCAGTGAGTGCATGAGTGTACACTAAATGATTGGGCGATGTAAAGACTCCAAAGATCAAAGGCTAGCAGTTAAAGTTTGATAATAATTGTCACATATTATTCATCCACCATGATTTCATGTACAGGGTGGTCGGGATGGACTTATAATATTACAAAATGTAATAACTTGCGAAGTAACTGAAATATTTATTGGCGGTTTATTTCTACAAGTGTGATAACTCAAAATGTTTTTACTCAGTTAATACCCCTCGATATGCACACCTTTAGTGGCTAAAATACATCTAATCAGTATTCCACTTCTCTCCTAGTGTTTTGCAGGCGTAACATTTGCGATACTGGAATAAACGCGATGGCAGAGCTCTGATAATCACTAACTGGTGTCTGGTACACTTAAGTTTTGAAAAACCCCCACAGACAAAATCAACTGGCATCATGTCTAGACTCCTAGGGGGCCAAGCAATACATGGACTACCTCTCGCAAATCCAGCGATCTCGGAACCCGAAATCCTTCTCATAATGGCATGGTGCGCCATCATCAAGCAAACATGGAAAACTTTTTGAGTTACCATACTTGTAGAAGCAAACTGCCAATAAATATTTCAATTAATTCGCAAGTTATTACTTTTTGTATTATTATAAGTTTAACCCGGACACCCTATGTTATGAAAAGTGATCTTGCATCATATTATGAGTTGGGTTGCTTTGGCGAGCTGAAATGTAAACAATTATTTAAGTAAACAAGTCAACAAAGGAAAGTTGAATCAGAAACAATGCAATAAGGCATTTCTCTAGTTATCCACACGAATATTGTGGAAAGTGCATACATAAATCGTGGACTGGAATTAAAAATATGAAGATAGTATATTCGAAGAGTTCCGTACTTTCGTTATTTGTCAAGTATCATTTAGATTTACAAAATAAATATTAGTTGTTTATTATTATATTTATATTATTACAGCATTGTATTGTTCGAACATTTTTATATTGCAATGTTTTCTGAATTGTCAAATCTATTTGATTGAATGGTAAATTTTAAGTTTTCAGTGAAACTTTTCAATAAATTATAATGTTATCGTTTGTTCCCTTTTTCAGGTACGTATTTCTGAAACCATCTTGGGAAAGCCAATTGCGCAAAACGTGAGTGATATGTTTTTATAAGGAGAGGAGAATCCTTCCTAAAGCAGGATATAGTATATATATCAAACTCATTGGAACTAATGGTTGGGTAATGTAGTTAGGGAAAAATATGTATTTGCGTTTTAGTACCTTACTGTTGATATTCTCTTTAAAAAATTATTATTGGCCGCTTTCATTTATGCAATGTAATGAAAATTTGTTTAATTATAATTTTAAAATACGATAAACTTCTTCGTCGCATTTTTGCTGTTAATATGCCAATGTTTATTGACAATTTATCATTAAATTCTCGTCTGTCCAGTTCTCTTTCAAGTATTGTCAGCTACTAAGTTAAACCCTTTGGTTTGACATTAATTTTAAGACAGCGGTGTGTGAAATTCAAATTAGAGTGGCGATTGTATGAATTTCCCTTTTGCGCGTTTCCCTTGCTTGTCTATTTAATTTATAACTAAAAATCTAAATATGGATGATTTGGAGCTGAGGAATATAGGGTCGAAAATTAAATTATCACGCATTCTCAGTTAGTTGAAGCGTCCGTAAATATATTTAATATTGCTATTTTAGTAAGTATTATTTCATAATTTCTAAATATTTCTGTGTGTACTTTTTTCACATTTTCCATAACTGTTACCATGTTAAGGAGTACGTAAGTTATTTATGTAGCTAAAACATAGCTTATGAGTATATTATACGAAGTTAAGCTGTCAGTCTAAGTATTCATGTTAATTTTTTTCATCCATTTATATAAAAGAGTTCATTGATCGTCGTCCTGAAAATGAATTCCAGGGTTTCTAAAGTAATGTGAGAGTATCTGTAACATATTTCGATCCCAATGGAATTTGCATCTTTGCTTGCTCCCAATCCCTCTTGGCTACATTTCCGATGGGCGTATGGATTGAAAATACCGAAGTATTATAACCTTATAACATTTTTAATTTTATTAAACACATTTCAGTACAGAAAATTAAAGAACATTTAAAAGGAAGTCACATAAATAACACGAATGTTCCTGACAAAGTTTCGGTTAAATCAATTCGGCCAATCGTAGGCATCACTTTAATGCCGTCACTGATTCTTATATTTCGTGTCTTCTTTATTATTTCGTTTGTGAGTCGATGAGTGTCCAATCCAATTCTTCCTCCAATCTTTTACCTCAGACTTATCAGCACATTCTTCTCAACTCTTCCTTTTTCCTTTCCTTGCCTTTCATCATCGCTTTCTCGGTTATTTTCTTAATCACATCTCCACGTTCTCATTTTTTCTCATCTTTCCTTTTGGTTCCTTGGCAAAACAAAGATGAAGTAATTCGGAAATACCGTTTAATAATCGATGCAATAAATTAAATCAAAGGCGCTGTAAATAGCGTGAGGGCTCTTGCAAATCTACGATTCCCAAAGGAATATGTAATGACCAGATAAAAACGTCATTTACGTGATCTACGTGTGTGTATTTTGAGCAATAATCGGTGTATAGAAGTGTGATCGAAAGCGGAAGGAGACAGCGGGTGATTGCTGCGGTGGATCCGAAGAAGATGGCGTTTCGAGCTGCGTTAGCACAACTGTTGTGAGGAAAACGTCAGCCGTCCCTTTGTTCGCTCTTCTGCGATCCTCAAGAATCTGTCCTTTCAATGCACTAAATTAAGCGAACGACAGCAGTCGGCGGAACACATTCCTTGGGTTGCGCTGCTATTTGCTTTGTGGAGGCAGTTGGTGCGTGTGTGCGTTAACTAGAATTCACGTGAATGATTCTCTTCTCTTGGTCATGTGGTGTCTCGTCTTTATCAGCAACTTTATTGATCAGCAGAAGCATCTTTTCATGAACGACAGGAAATTTAGACACATGGACCGATTTATTTTATTTTCACCATCGCGGTATCTGATATAACTGATATTAATATCAGTTACAGCTTCTCATTTACAAAACGGCCGAAAGCTGTATCATAACTTCTCTCTCTTCTTTTGTTGACGTACTTTCTTCATATTTATTCAGCAATTGCAACCTCTTGCTTTGTTGATTTTAGCACGCATCCGAGGTATAGTAAAGCAGCATGTAACCTAATTCCCATTGCGTCATATTTTGGCTTACTCATGGCGTTATTGCTTCCTTTGGAAATGTCATTTAAGCTTGGTGAACGAAAACAAAAAATGAAACACTCAACCTCATTAATCGCTGCTCACTGCGTGTTTTGTAGACAAAAATGCCTTAAGTTGCCTCAGTTTTAACTCAGTGAAATTCCTTTCCCGTTTTCTCTTCTCAGTTTTGCGAACCAAATTTATTTGCAATGATTACAAGGTTCGTAAAATACTATTACAGGGAGAAGAGTGATAGAAAAATGAGAAAATCTGATCAATATTTCTATAACAAAATAGGGCATGTGAGATAGGGATTAATAATATATATTTCTATAATAAAATGTGAGATGGGGCTTTCAATAATGCAGAGCGTCGGTCGATCTTTTCTTTTATGCGTCCCAGAATCGGTAGATTCCACGAACTTTTACAAGACCCCTCTTGCGGAACATATTTCGGAACTCTATTTAAAGAGGGCGGTGTATTTATTTGAAAAAAGAACCTTGGAGAGCATTATTTGAGAGGCTAAGGAAAGCTCGCCTGTCATGGTGTTGTGCTGTCACTCCTTCGATGTATTTAAAGTAAGAGGATGATTTAGGAGATTTGCTTGTCAACACGTCGCAGAATATTGACTCTGTGGGGAATAAAAGTGCGAAAGAGAATTGGCTAATAATGCAGCACCTTGTTTGCTAGCAAATTGAAAATTGCTGTGATCGGAATGATTTCAAAGAAGAGATTGCTTTTCCTTTGGAGATGTTTCACTTCTCTCGATGGTCTTCACACACGTGAATGGGGAACTCAGAACGTCTTCGGAAGACTCCTTCACAAAGAATCGTTCACAAAAACCTCGTCTTACGTCCACTGCGCCACAACTCAATTGTATTCAAGTTTTAATTACCGTGGTCTAAGATCGATTTCGTGAAATATTTAAAAACCGTTCTTACTTGTATTTCTGTATTCAAGTCGTCAGCAACTGCAGTTTTCAATCTGACGATTTGATGTGGGCCGTTCGGTGCAAATCACGTATTTTCGTGATGTGTACTGTATCATATCCCTAATGTTGTAAATTAAAAATTATTGTCTCCTATTCTTTACGGAGTATAAAGTTCAACAGAGGCGCCCTTGATGACGTTCTACGGAAATATTTTCGGTGGAAGAAGCATCTGTTTCATTTGTTGTTTTACTTTATTCTCATAATCAAGACATAAAATAAGAGATCGGATGTGGAGAATCCCCTTTGATGTGAAGATAGTTGTTCTTGATATTTTTCTAGATCAAATTGCCTGTGACATAAATATTAAATTAGTGGATACGTGCTTAAACAATCTAATTGCACATGCAATCGGTAATAATCCTCCAATTAAGAACCTTTTTGATAAATGCTCGTGGAACTAAATTTGTGAAAATCTATTCACTAAAAATCGCGGAAACTTGCTGTCATCGAGACAGAAGGCTGTAAATTTAAAATATCTTCTTTTTGACAGGGTATAGATTTATGCATGCACCCTTTACTAAACATGGATTAAGTGGGGAAAATCACAAAAACTTTTCCCAGTCGCGCATTTTGCGTAAAAAAAAGTTTCGGGAAACTGGATTTCAGTTGTGAATACATTTATAAATATAACTTCAGTTTAAAAATACTTCAAGGCCGTCTTTGTTAGGGATCCGGACGCGTTGCAATCAGCGGTGGAAACAACGCTAAGTCTCGGTTTACTGACAACATTATGCGATCGCCACTCCGTTGTTACTGACTGCTACCACAACACTTATTACTGACTGCTACCACAACACTTATTACTGACTGATACCACAACACTTATTACTGACTGCTACCACAACACTTGTTACTGACTGCTACCACAACACTTATTACTGACTGCTACTACAACACTTATTACTGACTGCTACCATAACACTTGTTACTGACTGCTACCATAACACTTATTACTGACTGCTACCACAACACTTGTTACTGACTGCTACCACAAAACTTGTTACTGACTGCTACCACAACACTTGCTACTGACTGCTGCCACAATATTTGTTACTGACTGCTACACTGACAAAAACGACTTCGAAACGTTTTTAAACCTCAATTTCTTTATAGCCGCGTTCCATATTTTTCATACAATTAAATCTCTATGTAAAAGAAGCGAAATTCGTGTACATATGATTTCTGTCCACCTGGAAACGCTAAACTTTTATTCTAATAGATTTAAGATGAATTCTCCTCCACCATTAATGACCAAATTCAATGTTGAGAGATGATGTTCCGTAGGAATGGGGTTGTTTTTTCCTTGCCTCCCTCACTGAGCCTCTTACACTGGGAAAACTCTTCATAATTGAAGTATAATGAATAAGACTTTTAAACCAGAGTTCGGTGAAAAGAGGTCAAAATGAATGCTTGAAATCACTCAGTATATTTTACATTACCACTGTCATGAACGAAACTTGCCGAAAGTAAATTAACTAAGGATAATATTTTCGACGATATTTTCAGTTGTATTTTATCAATGGCTAAAAGTAAAATTTTCATTTAAGCAAGAAATCCTAGTAAGAAAGATTTGATAAGGTTACGTGACTATACATTTTCCCAAAATCCTGCTGGTAATTTCGAAATAAAATGTTGGAGGAATGGGAGGTGCTTCATAATCCAAAGAGAGAGTCTTAAAGATGGTTAGACGAAGCATTTTGCGACCTCAAACTTACTACGGTTTGAATAATTCTGCTGGATCAAATTCAGCCTGGATAAAAATAGAGCCATTTCCTAGTCTATTGAACTCATGAATGACGGAAAACACTATTTGGCTCAAATCGTTAAACAGAAGGTGAAATTTGACCCCCAATATAAGCATACGAGAAAATCTTTTTAATTTCGTATTTGAAGACTATTTTCATATTCCATCGCTATATTTCATCGTCATTTCCAATAAATCATTTTTGTGTAAAACATTTTAAGGCTCTCAACTACGAGCATAACTGAAACATGCGTTTTCTCACTTAGATGTTACGAACTTTTTTGCTATCGTCCTTCTAAATATCGTAGTTTTGTGCCATCGGTCAACACTCTATCAACGTATTCCTTCGAATACTGCTTCAAATTAAAAATGTCATCGGAGTTTACTCAACATTTTTATAAATTATTGGTTTCGACCTTTGTATATTTGACGGGATTACCTCGGAAATAAATATTCATGTATTTATTTAGGAGTAGTTAGGATATGCCAAAAGGGGTTAAGGGGCTGAAGAAGATGAAGTAATAATTTCTCTGTCTGTGTATTTTAAATAAAAAAATTATGGAAAGGTCTTCTGTTCTGTCAATTATGAGCTTTCATTATCCTTCTGCGGAAATATGATTAACCAGCGGATGTCTCTTAATTAACCAAGCGTATGAATTTCTCCGGAGACTTGTTTCCCAGAACGCCACCGTTTGAGTATTCACTCCGTCCGAAATCAATCCTTGAGCAGCATTCCTGGCGATGTTCAACGAGGCGCACTAAACACTCTGTAAGACGGCCATTTTATTCTTATCGCGAAAGTATTACAGAAGATGGTCGTACTTTATTCGTGTATTAAATGTGATCAAAATTTCCAAATTCCAGACATTATAATCTTTAATCATATATAATATATGAATAATCGAAATCAAGAATAACGTAATTACGGAGAATATGATTAACGAACCTTTAAGATGATTTTTTTTATATGCTACTGTATCTAATCTATATAGCTTGATATTACATGTGTATGTGTTTTATCATCGACCTTCGGCTGGAACTGGAAACCATATTTTGCTGAAATCATGAATTTTGCAAGTTATTTAGCGTTGTATTTTGATAGATCACGAGCTGTTCTTTATCAACTCAATAGGCCCGGAATGTCAGAAAAGTGAATTCTATAAATAATATTTTGCTTTGCAAGAAGTGTATTTTTTCGGATTTAAATGGAATATTCTCAATATCAATCCAATTTTTCGATTAAGAAAAGGATTTATGATAAAAATAACATAAAAGTCTCCATTGACGATTTATAATAAAGATAACGATCTGAAGTATCTTATATGGGGACCTAAAAAGATAACCAATTACATGTAAATTGAGAGTTATTCATTTTAATAATCGGCTACGAGAGGTAATGTAACATTCTTAAGTCTTTTAAATTCTCAAAACGAGATGTTATCACTAGGGCAGACTCCGGATTTGCTACGAAAAGCAATAAATTGTCAACACTTGATCTTCAACATACTATTATTTTTACGTGCTTAGTCATGGATAAGGTTGAAAAGGGAGGAAATACGCCGAAACTCCTTCTTCAGGGATATAATTTTAGAATCGAAAAAAAATAATGAAAACAAATAATATTCCTGCCAGGAAACGTCAAATACTTAATTTCCTTTATTATGACCTAAAACGTGGAACACTCTGGAAAAGTTAAACTACGATTATATTTGACAATAAAAATCGTATCGTTCTTTATATTACACTTCTCTATATTACAAACTCGATTCACCGAATTATATATGTATCAAAATTATAAGAAATAAAAGCTGGACATTATTTGTAATTTTATCAAATCTGAAGCCTTCAGAATTATCTGGATTTATTCCATTTATTAGTCAAGGAAAAATTTAACTTCTTACAGTCCTAGAACATCGCCAATAATTCTGTCTGTTCCTTTATTTGCTTTTCATTTTGCAAAAAGATTTATTTACATATCTCAAAGTGAATCATTCATTCAGAATGAATGTTATCATTTTTGGATGAATCTTCGGTTGGAATCCAAAAAACAGTTTAGTGTAAAAAACCTCTCAAATACACAAAATACTCAAATGTGCTAATAAGATTTTAATTATAATTTTTAATCCGAGTACTCAATGCCTCCTGCTATTGATTTCAGCTTCCTTTGCTTCAAGTTTGTATCTGAGAACAAACAACCAGCATCTGACCCAACTTCCGTATGCAAAGCAAAATTTGCTTCTTAAGAAATTGTATGAATTCTAAAATGTATACTTAAAGTGTGCAGCAAAATCACTGCAAAACCCTTCCAAGTTACACACAAGCCTAATAAATAGCTTTTATAACGCAACATATCTCTAAAACACCATTATACCACAAAATCAGCGTGTTGGCAGCGGCTGTCAACGAATTATTTCATTTGTTTCTTTAGTTATTTCTTCGAATCTTTCGAAGAAGAAAACTTGGGTATTCCATTAACTTACTTTTTTCTACACAAATTTAGAAATGGAACAACGAGCCCCGGAGACAACTCGCCATACAATTGCTTCTCGATAATTGTGTGCACAATAGGACGCAACCGTTTCGTCGCGATCATCATATCGATGAGCTTCTTATGAAATTGGTTCTATGCACCCTATAGCTGTTAGAACCCACTCTCTTATGGTAGCTGTGGGAGATATTTAAGGGACTATAGCTCTCTTTTAAGCCTCAGATTCTGAAATAAGAGCCCAATATTCGGTGCCATTAGGTGTTAATTGTTGAATGTGATGGAGACCCCGGTCTGTCCTGCACGAAGGGCCATCTGTTGAAGAATTAGCAGAGACTCCGTTTGTGATGTGTGGTGTCTAATTGAAACATCCTAAAGATGCGCTCCACTTTCAATAAGATGAGCAATTGCCCGGAGATCAAATGGGAATTATCATCAATTCGAAATTGGTTCAGTTCGTTCAGAAACTTTATTCGATGATAACATCGAAGTACTGCGAATTGAGGAAGTCCTCCGATTACTGGAAATCAATTAATTAATTTATCAACTTGTCCGTGTATACCAGGATTCGCTGTAACTCTGGTTTCCTATTCGTTTACTTTTACACTTTGTTCCCTGAAAAAATAATCTCTTTATAGTATTTACTCCGGCATATAATTCCCGAATTTTTCTCGTCATATCAACATGTGCAATGTTGCCGCACATTGCAATGCATTGGTACGAAATAATATTGCTCACCGACTTCACCCCACTGATTATCCCCGTCGCAGTTTAATCAAGAAACTTTCAAAGTAAGTAAAGTTAACTAAGAATAATCCAGGTGTATTTAATGGTTTACCAATTAAAATCTTTTTAATTTTTACCAACAATTAACATTGGTACGCATTCTTGAATTTATCTTCAACTGGAGCCTACAAGTCAACAAAAATAGTATTATTTCTAATAAGAAAGAGCATAAATGAATGAATGAATTGAATCGGCTTAATTGCTCGGAATTTGGGAAGGAGTGTTATTGGTGAAGGCCTCGTGGATGATGCCGTAAAAAAGACAACTGTATTCTCAAAATGATGAGTGTTTTGAATTTAACATACGCCTCAAATTTTAAATAGCCGAGTGGATTAGTGTATTGTGGAAACCTAAATACTCTGTGTTTTCACTGAAAATTGGATGGCGAAACTGGAATTTAGAAGTCTTTAATGGAACGGTTCGTATCGGTAACAGCTAGCCTCTGCAAAAGGATACATTGTTTTCATGAGTAACACTTTAATTTGAATTTCTATGGAAATTCGAACTCGAGACGACACTTGTCTCAGATCCCTCAAAGCACGAGACCTCCTAATTACCCTCCGCTAATCCCGAGAGGGTGACTCCCTCATTCTCTCTTTTGGAACGCGATGTGGCGTGCGAGCACCTATTGAAGGGAATGTTTATTTGGGAGGCTGAATCGATGAATACGCTCCTTCTAGTCGTTGAGGGCAGAATGGAACCGCGGCGTGAACTTTTTGAATTCCTTGATAAATGGTCAACTCTTAATGAAAACATGCGAGTTTGGAATGCCAAAAATAAACATTTTCTTTCAAAAAGCGTCGCGTTTTAAGCTGCGAGCGAAAGGTGAGCATAAGTGAGGTTTCAAAAAACATTTTCATTGAGCGAAGACAGTCACATCAGCGAGCGTTGCTCAAATGAAGGGTGGCGATCTTTAGGAGATTCAGACAAAAGCTTCATTTATTTGATATATTAAGAGAAAGTATATTACGTATATTATATAGTATAACGTAAGGGATATTATAAGTCCTCCTCGTCATAACGAAACGGACCGTTTCTATACTGCAAGAATATCTGAGGAATACATGCCACGACTAGTCACTCGAGGAATTCATTTTTTCGCGAAATAATCTCGAAATTAATCGATGAAAGAAATGCAGTTCAGGCAGCCCCACTCGCGTAAAGGAAAGGGCACATTGTGTGTTACCTTAGCCATTACAATCTAATTTCGTACGAATAAGCTCCCACCAGGAATCGAACCCGTGACCAACCTCCACTTTGGCTAAATCCCATACATATATAAATGTAGTGTCGATCTTATTTATAGTGTGTGAGTGAATACAAAGGGAGAAGAAGATATGGATGAATTTGAAGAATTTGACAGAATAAATTAAAACAAATGTAGATTAATGTGTAGTTAGGGACACTTGGTGAGATATGTTGATTTTATAAGAATAAAGAAGCATTTAAAGGTAATTTTGGATAATAAATTTGGCTAAAATGAGCGAAAAATGCGATAGCAAGATTTACATGCGATATATGACTCCCGAACCATATTTAGATGCTTTTTGTTCTTTGGAAGTCAGGAAAACTCGTGTAAAAATATTTTTATCTTTGAAGAAAGAAAATAATTTTACTTATTTCCTTAGTCTCAGTGATCTGTTTCTCTATTGTATCGATATATTATTCAATGTGTTTACCAACTTCAATTAATAAGAACTTATTGATTGTGTGTGCTATGTGAAAATTTGAATAGCGGTGGAAATTATAGCAACAGTTGTAATTTAGGATATTTCTCTAAATTGTTGGGCTTATCACTCCACAAATTTATATCTCTATGCCTCAATGATTGCTTTTATTTTACATATCAGCCATTCTTCAAAATTCTAAAATTTAGAGGTTGTACTATAAAACATCTTTTCCTGTAACAGTAGTTTTGAAGCGTTACACTCACATTGGAGTCGACTCAAATTTTATCTGCGTTGAACGGTCTCCTTGGATTTTAACCAAACGCATTTTATCAACTCTTAACCATATCCGTCGGATTAATGTGGAACAAGATATATATTCCATTGAAATATGTTCATCACATCATTACTGTGTTTTATTCAGTTTTGCTATAATTACAAATATAAAGAGGTAATCCCCAGCAATATATACATGACTTGGATTATTATGTTCCATTTATTTGGTTAATTACGGATATATTTTATTTATATATTATAGAAATTCCAATTTTTTAATTCGTTGTTAAAACTTGAAGTGCTGAGTACGCCAATTGTTTAACTATTATGATAATTAATAGGGCATTTTGTGCTAATTAATCTTTTGCGATTGAAGTCTGTCTGTCAGTCCCGTTGGCTGGTCGTTCTCTCTACCTTTAATTGCCGTTAACTTTGTTGACGGAATGAGTCTTATTTGGCATGATGAGGAGTGAGGCTCTTTGGCTTGACTTTAATATTTCCTCACTGAATCGTAATGCTGTCAGCGGGAAAAAGTCGACGAATGTGAATCACAGTGACTTTAAAGGATGACGATGAACTTCACACGTGCCTCATTATGTTTTAGAAAAAGCCATTGATGACATACGGCATGATTTTCCTCTCCTGATCCATATTCAAAATAATAATGCTGAACTAATCAGGATGCGGCGGCGGGAACAATTGATGTGTCTTAAGATTTGGGCCTTAAATTCCTCAGCAAATGTCTCTCTTGTCTACCCAAGGAGAAGCCGCACGGAAATTGTAATTCGGCAAACTGCCGCTTCTGAGATGGGGGCAGCAGTAGCATTCGTCACCTGCAGGAAGGACACCAGGTGCGCATTGCCGACTGTCTTTTTTTCCTCGTCAGCTCCGGGATTGCTTCGCTTAACGAGCGTTGCGTGCGCCTTTTTAAGTCGACTGGGGCGGAATTCTTGATCGTCCGTAAGGAATCGCCGTATTAAATGGCGCCCCCATCTGGCTAGAAAGAGAAATTTGTCACGCGCGTGCGTCTTTCGTTTTAAATATGCCTTCTGGACTTGTGTCGGAATGAATAATTCTCTCTCTAGACACGTGTACTAAGTAATGCATATCCCTGCGTGACTTCCAGCACGAATTCCGTGCCATTAGCCGCACTCGTAAATTACCGCTGAAACGGGGCTTCTGTATTCAGTTGTTACATTTGGAGATTCATTTCTGCCGATCTCGCATGAGTTTTCGACCGTTCCTCGACTCGTATCATTTTGAACGAGGCCTTCCAACCGATGAACATTACACCCAAGAATAATTCACTATTGACCAACTGTTATTTAACGAAATTATCGCTCTGAACGGTTCATAATTTTCCCCACCATGATCACTCGATTACATAATGGTGTATTTATCATAATGAATGTTCAAGGCAGTTCCTAAATATGCCTAAAAGCCGTTATAATCAATTCAACAACCATGCCTTCGAATGATTATAGTTCTATCCTCAGTTGCTATTGCCATCTATCTTGTTTGTTTGTGGCAATGAAGTTCAACTGTTTTCCTCCCTGCACATACATCCGAGAGTGATCACTATTGTTGCTATTTATGAACTTACTCAAACATCACTCTGATTATGGTTTTGTTTGATTTCCATTCCCTTGGCATCTAAAAATAGGAAACTGAGACATGAATTGTGATATTGACATCAATTTTGGTATCTTTATAACAAATAATTACTCATTGGGTCATTGTGCTGCGCGTAATTGCACTTTCATGAACTCTTGGTATTCAGTAAGGAAAGCCAGGACCTTCGTATTGCCTGACCAACTTCTTTCCGTATCCAAAGCCTTTGGTATCTAACAGTAGAAAAGAATTGAATCAGCGTTTGAGCTGATGATCTAACTGCCAGACAAAGGAGTGAATAATATATACCTGTTTATCAGTAAATTAATTAATCTTTCTACCAGTAGCTACGAATATCTTGAAGATGCTAATAATGGTAACATAATGAATGGAGTAGTTTACTCTTGCCTTCATCACCAAGCTGATATACTGTAAGTGGAGCAAGCCTACGTAAGTGAAGCTCAATGAACACCACTTTTCTTTGTATTTAACACTCAGAAAGCTTAATTAATGCTTTCCTTCAGCATCCCTTTCGTGTTATCAGCATCCAAAGGACTTAGACTAAAGGAAATGAAAGATCTGTACCAATAGACAAGCTAATATCATTCCACTCGTCATGATCTTGTAGCAGAGCCAACAGATATCTTTCTCATTTAATTTATAAGCATTCATCATCGCCAGAAAGGATTTTGTTTTATGATATTTGTGGGTAAACAACGCAATGTAAAAAACGCAATGAAATAGGAGTAAAACGCATTCTCAATACCACGCGCTTACTTTGGGAGATTAATACGCGTTGTCATTAGAGTGAGTGTGGGTTGGAGGCGAATATGTGAGCGGATAGAAACCGCGAGTTTATTTGGCGAAATGGAGCGATTTTTGCGCGATTCCTTTTTCACCCGCAAATGCAAAATCCCCAGAGAGCACACACGCGATATCAAACAACGACCCTTTCCTTGTAATTACGCAGGGAAGTTGGCAGGTCACGTCCGATTCGATATAGCTCTCGGAAATCCCAGAAAAACATGACGAGGAAGGAAAGAGGAGTGACGTCATCGGAAAACAAACGAAGGGGTTCGAACCGGGGGGCGCTTTCATATTTCCCCGCTATCGAAAAACAACTCGAATATCCTCTCGTATCGGTCGAATCGACTGCGGCCGAACACTCTCTTTTGTTTTTTTTTTGTTGCGATGTTTTATTCCTTCCTCTGCTCCCACCTGATTCGGGTTTACTCGATTACCTTTCGATTCGAAGTACTACTAATTGGAATTCGATTCTCAGTACTTCTGCACCTTCATGAGATTGGCTCGCCCCCTCACTATCATTTGATGTCCACGTTTGCAACCATCGACTTATTCTAAATTAATTGGACTTACGTATCAAAAAGTGAAGCTATCTATCAACTCCAACAAATTATCTCATAATTTGTTCGAGTTGTTACCTCATAATAAAATTTATTCTGTATTTCGATCGCTATATTATTTTGAAAAATATTAATCTACGTAAACACTGGTATCCCTATGTAAAATTTGTGTAAAATGTATGATTGTCTTATTTAAATACTTAACAGAAACCTGATTAAATCCTCATGTGTTATTTCTTCATTTTGTCTTTGTAAACGTAAAACCTACTCTGTTTTGATTCAACCTAGTATTAGTATATTCTTTACGTTGATTGTCAATTTTTCCACAAATTTCCTCTTAAATTTCAGATGAACTATCCTTAGGAATCGACAATCTTCCGTTTTTTTTATTTTCCGGAGTGTCTTCTCAATGCTTTTATTTTGTATTGAAGTTAAGACAGAGAAAACCCTCGAAGCAGTTTGAGCTAATCGAGAACATCGAACATAATGAAAAGTCGGGTTAGTTTTACTTTCAGCGAATTTTTTAAATTCTTTACGTATCACATGCTTGTTTAGCAAAATATCTCCATTAAAAAAGGAAGAGCGAATATGACATTGCCTGTTACATCTAAATTCCCGAAAACCAGATGAAAATACTGAGTAAAGCTGGTAAATTTGAGGATCTTTAACTTAAACTCGGTGATATTTTACATTCTTGAGCTTTTTCTTGCAAAAGTTTTTCCTCGGAATCTGACCGTTTGAGGGATTTCTTTTTGCGAGAAGACTAACTTCTCAAAAAGATAGTATACCACCAACTTCAGTGACGTCACAGGTCAAAAATGTCCTATTTAAAGATACCTCAATGTCTACATTTGATACAAATTTGACTTTATGCTGCATGTATTGAAAAAGTGCAAAAAAATATCAGAATTAAAGGACTCTTTACACGTGGAATGCATGGCCGGTTTCATAAGCGTGCGAGGAAGTAAGCTGTAAAATGTTTATTACATCGCTGCTACAAGATCCACCATGTTGACAAACTAACTGGTGTATCGAACATAGTTTCTCCAAATTAAATATTGAAACACATCAAAAAGTTATTAATAAGAGACTCGACAGTTTCATCTCCCGTTTTATTTATTTTTGTTCAAATTTTTGTTGAAAAAGGTGTCCACCATCTTATTCTGCGAGATGTGGCAAGAATCATTTTTGAATTCTGGTTCTTTATTTTTCCCAATACTTTTTTTGGAAATCTTCATAAAATTGATTTTAAATGCTCTCTGAAAAATGCGAATCCATTCTTTTCAGTAATATTTTATCAAATTTTGGCATTCCGTATGTTTAAGAAGTGTAAATGTAACACATTTTCTTTTAAACCGTTGTAACTCACTCTGCAGATTATGAACACACGAGCATAAAAACAATTTTCCCCTTTTATTCTATTCCCACTTTGCGAAGTTGCGGAAACTTTAATTTCTAATGAAAATGATTTAACTAAGAATTCGCCGAAGTCTTCCTCGGTTATATCGAAAAATTCTGTTAACTAAATAATTGCGTTGTTTATAAGTTGCAGATATCTCAATTTTTCGCACGATTTGCGAAAAAAAATATTTTCATTTGCGATGGTGTTATAGAACTGATTGTGAGAGGTGCTTAAAGCAAATTAATAACATATCATTTTTACATTCTATTAATTTAAGTAAAATCCCTTGTCATTTTTATCAATTAATCACGATGTAAGCAGCAATAGCAGAGGATGTAGCAATCAAGGAGTTTCTGATTCCTGCTCAAAGGAATACCAAAGGCATGGATATTTTCCCTAACACTTAATTTCGAGTTCCTCTAATTCAGCTCATAATAGCCGTCTGAGATATTCCGGAGAGTTAATGAAGAGCGCTTATGACGTCATTCACGGAAAAGTGTTTTTCGCTTCCAATACTAGCGTTCAGAAATAAAAACAAAATATGTAAGTATGTTTTGACTCGTAAATGGAGTGGTGAAATCATTAATATATTTCTGCCTTCTTCGTAAAAGACAAATTAATCGTATTTTTAGTTATATATAAATATATATATTGTTTAGTTATTTGTATTTTTTAGGGATTCGTGACATTATTTTGTGGTACGAATAGTTGTTAAACTGTAAAAGCGAAATGCATTATAGTTTGAGTGTACCTATAGGGTGTACAGTAATGTTCAATATTGCACGCATTTTATATTACCATGGAATAACATCATTCTATTTTAAATTAAAGGTTGCGAAAATTGTATAGGAGACTTTAAAGTACCAACTATGCCCAAAATAAACACTTTATTATTTATTTAACTATTGATATCCTAGTAATGTATCTGCACTTGATTGACTTATAAGTGGTCTTATATATGCTTCAGTATTTAAGTCATCCTGTCCTTGGCCAATTACGTAAATTCCTTATTATTCATAAAATTACCACTATCTTTTATACTCCATATTTCCCTTCCACTACTTTTTCCTACTGACTGCTGTGTAGTCAGTTTCATCTTCCCACCTGAGCTCTCCCTCACTACCAACAACTCCTTCATTACTTATTCGGTCTGTTAATTTTACTCCTGTCGTTCTTCTCTAGCACCCCCTTCTACATATCTTCTAATAGTCGTCGCCGAATAGAATATTAATTATCTCTCGTGAGAGCGTGCGATTCCCTTTAAAAGCGTCCATTCGGGTGCACTGTGTTTATTAGTGTGCATAAGATCGCTTTACTTTTTGCTATATTCGTCCTATCGTATTTTTTGGTACCTGTAGGTCTCCCTTGAATATTAACTGGGATCTTGGGTTATGCATCTCCATTCAAAGCAAGAGGAGGATCTTTATCAGCGTGCGGTTGTATCTCGTCCCGAGGGAGAGAGAAACATTTTTTGCGGAAATGTTTTATCCGCTGTTTTCTGGATCGAGAAATGAAGAAATTCCGCTGCAAATTCCGTAGCCTCGCTTTAACTTCCAGCTTAATATATTACGGGAGGCCTTCCTAAGGGAAAGCGGCTGATTCGATTAGAAAAAGGGATGACCGACGTTCAACACTAGCGACAGAGGTCAAGCGGACGTGCCCTTCTTTCTCTTCCTTCATTTTTAACGCGCCACATTTCGTGCATTCGATGGATGTATTCGTGCTCATTTTTGTGTGCATACATCTCTCAGTAGGAAAGGACGAAACAATGTATTTGTCTTAAGCAGCGGTGGGGATCTTTATGTGGCTTTTTGATTTCCATCGAAGCATTGTAGTCAATTCTTGAAACAAATGCATATATTTAAATGATATCGACTCTGTGAACAGAAAGTGACAGCTTTTAACCTTTGATTTTCTTGGAAAATGAATTCGTTTTCTCTTAAGCAATCTCAGTATTAAGTTATTTGTATGTTAGCAACCCACAGAGCAGATTTACGGATTCGTTTACTGTCTTTATTTTGCGGCCGAATGGCAAAAGATCAGTTCCTATGGAATATATGAAAGTTTCTAGATCCACCCCTGACAAGTGGGTGTGAATATATATATATATACAGACACGCAGGCATAGATGTATGTACATGAATATGAAATGACTTACCAAATTCCAATGTTTAAACAGTGGAATTTCATTAAGTTATTTCCCACCCATTTACTAAATTAGAATTCACAGTTTTAAATTATGCCATGTTTCATTTAAAATAAAAAGAAATTATATCTGATGATGTAAAACTTGCGAAAATCATTAAGCCGATGACGATGGCAGTTAATAAAAGATCTTTTAAATGCCATCCGATGTTTGCTAAAATCGTAAACAACGACAAATGTGAGAATTTAATAGGAATACGACGGCCGCAAAAATCACCCTCTTTTTTGTGAATATTTTTTTAAGCTGCAAATCTTATTGCAACTCATAAGACCATGAAAGTGACATTTTTCCCTCCAATTTCTTGTATTCGATAATATTATTTCAGTCATTTATCTTGATAATTAAATTAGAGATTTTAAATTCATATCCGAACTTCAGATTGAAAATTTATAAATATGCCGCATATGTTAGGAACAATCAAAACTCATCCGCGATTCCCTGGAAAAGATATATACAAATAAAGTGCTAAAGATCTCCATCTGGTGTCCCACCGCTTCACTTACATCCGACATAGTTTCGAATTCACTGAGGCGCTTTTGGACGGTTTGTAAAGCGAAAACTGTTTTTTGTCTCCAGAAAACGTTCTTCTTTCATGAGATACAAATGCACTTCCCTTTTACTGCTTTCGTTAGGAGCGCCTTTTTATCGCCCGAAAATTAATGAGAAATCCTTTGAAAGAAGAGTCCATGGTGCTTAAACATTCCCTTTTGCACTTTGGACGACTCAGAATTCACTTTGGGTGAGAAATACTGAGGTCAAATTACCGATCCATACTCATGCTGAACTGAGAAGTACCAAAATTTGAATCTCTGATGCCTTACTCTATTTTTAGTTACCTTTGGACGTAAGATGAGGAATCCCTGATCTACGCGTTTGCCGTAATTTCGACCAGCGGAGGTATGGACCTGTGACCTTTACTTGTCCAGTACCGACATTTTTTCATTTCTTTGAACATAGTGCTCCGTTTTACTTTCATGGTTGGATTGTTTATATTTCCCACCAACATGCCAATGTTTCAAGGATCATTCTCATTGATTTTACACTTAAACAAACCTTGAAGTGGCCGTAAGTGAAGAAGACTGTGATCTGATTTCCAGGTCTAAATATAAGTTTTTTTAATGAATAATGCCTTAGTAAAGGTCTCTTACAATTTCAACCGGCTGCATTTCAATTTTTATTATCCTAGTTGAATTAATTTTTGGAAGACGTTGACTCAAAACTAAGAAGTCACTGAAAGGTCATGTACATGTATGTAAAGGTTATGTACCTCTATCATGGCTTAGGAATTCTAGAAAGCATAAGAATATGTACATTCTTTAATTTTATGACTCAAAATTTGAACGAAAAACTCAAAATTATAAGTTCTCACTTCGTTTTCAAGGGGCTTCACAAATTAATTTTATTGACTGAAGAATGATGATCTGAGTTTCGGATGCGAATCACAAATTCCGCTACAACAGGGGCCTCAAACGCACAGAAGCAACCCAGAGAGCGCTAATAACTCATCGATTCCAACTTAGATGTCTCTGGTGATCGGAATCGAAGGCTCACGTGCAGATGCTCAAAGATGGCCAACGAGATGATTCGTGTTGCACTCCCTCACGTTGCACGGATTCATTTTTACGTGGGAAGTTATAAGAAGGCATTTATTATGGTTAGAGAAAAAAAACGAATCAAATACCGCGCATTGAGGAGTAACCTCGACTCCGTTGTGGCGGTGAAACCTCTTTTATTTCTCGTCTTACTTATTTCTATAACATTCGAAAGATGGAATTTTCCCCTTAATCTCCGACTAATCATTATAATTCGTTCCCTCGTTTCACATTTCATCGGATTCAGTCACGATGGGTTTTCAAGATGGCGGAATGCGTGAAGGAACAAGAATGGCGACATCAAACAGAGGCGGAAATGCGATACAATAATGTCCACAGAGCCTTCCGATAGGAGCGCCTCCTGGTGAGTGAGGGAAGAAAGTGAAGGAAGAAGTTCTTCTTGGGCCCTAATCGAATCTGCCTCTCGCATCCGGGGCCTTCGGCTGCATTCCTCTCGCATACGACGCACAAGAAATGAAATGCAGGTCGCGCCGAATAGAGCGGAATTTCCGGACGAACGCTGGTTCTGCGTATTGGATCAGCCGACGGTTGGTTTAGCGTAATTTATGTGGGCGTTATTTCTTGCTCTGAGCATTGCTGGACTCTTCCTTTTGCGGATATTTGAATTACGTTGAACGATGCGCTTCTACGCCTTTGTAATATCGGTGTCGTGTTTTTCATGCAAAGGTCGCCTGCCATTCTATCAGATTATCGCACTTGAATTATTTATAAATTAAGGCATAAATCCTTAACTTCTTTCACTTTTGTCTTCATTTTTACGGAAACACTAGATTTCTTTTTAGTTTCGGATTTGAACATTATTCCTCGGGGTACATAATAATGCCCCCTTCTGAAAGTTTATTTTCATGGGTGACCTTTTAATTACATTATATTCTGTAAGATTTTAGAATTTTGTTCTTAGTATTAAAGATTTAATCGGAACAAGGATTCCAAAGTTTTCGATTTTTCGGAATATTTAAATTCGTTTTGTGGTTAATTCTGTCAAAGCGTAAAACATCGGTGTCCCAACATATGATTCCATTTCGTCATTTTTCATCCGACTCGCGTTCACGGTGGAGGCATTGGTGCTGTGCAAAAGATCTATTCATCCAAGAGGTTCTCTGCCGCTCTCTCAAGTTGGAAGTACGCATCCACTGCCGGATTTGTCTGGATATCGATGCCACGACTATTTCCAAAGTTTCACTTCTTTACTTATTCTAATCATAATTCCATTGCTGTTTTCTCACCTCGATGCAGAATTTAGTTTAACGACGGTCAGTTTTTTCTGGGTTACTTCAAGTGACTTCAGAGCAAATATACATTGCATTCGGAATTAGTTGTGATGAATTTAGTATTTGTTACCTGAATACGCTTCTTGGTTGAATCCTGAAGAATCCGTCGTCTTTTGGCATATCACGGATAGAAATCTCAATCGAAAAAGTTTGCAGTCATTTCTGTCTTGAATCCAACATTAGTCTCATCAGAATGAAATGTCTTAGAAAATTATCCGAAGATTTGAAATCGCTTTTGTCCCTCGTATTTCACAATGGTCTCATGCCCTTCTTTAACACAATTGTTTTCCTCTCTATTCGGTCAGCTTTCGAGTTGATACCGGCAAAGGAAGTGCGAAACGCCGACATTGGAGGTATTATTACTACTGTTGGAGGTATCAATCCTCGAATTAAAACAAAATTCTCTTGACTTAAAAACGTGCTTCCTTATGGCAATCCCGTTATCATTTGCTGTAATGAGTTAAAACATTCCCGATAATGCTACCTTCTTCAAATTTAGCGCATTTATTTATTACTGTTTTATAGTTGGTTGCAGTTGTTAAAACGGTCTGTCTTCGTGGTTATCTTCCTACGATACGCTTATTGTGGGAGCGTTCACATAATGCATATTCCGCCGTCCTTTCTCTGAATTAATCGCATCACCGCATCCTATCTTGTGCCCTTTCTATTAAGGAATCAAAGGGCGGAATTTGGATTGACTCACTGCGCTCCCAAAGAAATTTTAGTGAACCACCTTACGTCCCACCGCTTCTAGTTTTAGAAATGCAAGTTTCATCCCGAATGTGTTCTTTTTAAAAAGGACTATTTTAAAGATTTGATGAAATATCGGCGGTGGATGTGGTGGGAATCCCTCAGCGAGCCCTGTTTTCCCAAGTTTCTCCTCGCGCTTTTTATTCGGCGAGTGCAAATCTTTCTCCAAATATTCCGTCCAAATTCAATACCTCACGGTTTCCTCGTCTCCTCTCTCTACGATTCTCTTTCCTTTCCCCGCTTCGCGTTTAAGCTTCTTATTATCCACGCAGTGCAATTCAAAGGGAAAGAAACACGGCAGCCTCATTAAAATACTCTTCTTTGTGGATTTCGCAATCTCCGCCATTTTAAATTCCCGCCGTCGCTCTCAAAGATCTTATTAACGCCGCTCAAGTACTATTTACGTTGCATTTTAAGGCATGCGCGAGATAATTGCACCGTATTCTTCTTATCTCGAGTTTTTATTCTTTGTCTTATGTGCTGTATAAATAGATTCGTTTCACATATTTATTCTCTACATTAAATTGATTTATTTTTATATTTGTTAAGATTATGATTAAACTTGGATGTGCGTATGTATTTTTTGTGTGAATAGAAATAATTATTTTGAAAATGAAAAAACGTCAAAATTACTTTATATTTTTATACTGAACACAATCAACTTCATATCATTTAAGAAAAGAATTATAAATTGCACATGAAGTGATTGTTTTCGTAGCATCTTATTATATTTTTACTTTTCTGTCAATGAAAAGTACTCCGTCAGGCATTAACTGACTGAACTTACTTTACTTACTTTGCTTTACTAAGGTGGCAAAGGAACCCTAATTATGACTTCTTATATTCATTGGAAGTCTCAGAATGAGAAATCAAAAGGAACAGTCTTGACATCGTAACAGTCAGAACACTTTTGATATATATCAATCATATAGTTGGTGCAACTCCTATTATCTGTAGGGATAGTGCAATTATTTACTTATCTTCATTCAACGTTTTAGAATCTATCACTCAGACTCTGATTATTCCATTCATAGGTCATTGCTATTTTATTCTTTACCAAGAGACCCTACTTCTGCAGTCAGACCCTCGAAATCAGATGTCTCTAACTCGCAAATCCTTCAAACCGACTTCATCCTTTAGCTTTCACTTTAACGATTTATCATTTGCAATTCACAGTTGCTAGGCTAAGTTTTGATATTATTCAATTTAAGATGAAATCACAACGAAATCATGCGAAACTGATATAGAATGCCTGTGTTCACCGAATATTTTACCAGATTTCTAATGCGACTCTGAAACAACAGTGTTCTTCAGCTTTACCACAGGTCGTTACAAACGTTGGCTCTGAAGTTTTGAAACAAATATGTTCGCATTCTTCCATTTACTCTTTATTTCCCTTGAAAGTCGCATTGTGACAAATTGGAAAAGAACACATGGAATATGACATGTAGGAGTCGGTAGGAAGTGTAAGTTATGGAGTATAATGAAATACATCTCGTATATTTAATTAATGAAGTACAAGTTAGTTTTTCATTTGTTTCATAAGAAGTAGGATGTTCTTTATCTTTACTGTCAATCAGTTGGCTAGTGTGCATTGTACGATAAGATATGTATTTTTTGCAAATATTCTACATTTATCTGTCTAAGACCTGTCGATTGCGTATTTGCCTCTTATGTATTGACTTTAAAATGTATTAATTTTAAGAAAAGACCAAAGTTTAGCATATCAAATTTCTTACTGGTTTCTCAAATAACTAAAAGTCAAAGAAGATAAATTCTTCAAGATATAAACCGTCTATTCTCACTTTAAGGGAACCATTCAATATGTTTGCATGATTACATACCCATGTTCTAAATTAAGGTGTAGAAATGTCCGTTGTTAAAATGGCCGGGCAATTAAGTAAGAGGAAAGTAGAAAGCCTTTTGTGCGGCGTAATATAGCGAGACACTTCTCTCGTCGAAAGGAGCGCTTGGTAATAATTTAGCACAGTAAAGACGTTCCGGAGTGTGTTTTTCAATTCCCAAATCTCCGACCGTACACTAGAGCTTAAATCCACCAAACATTTTATGAATAAAGCATTAATGGTCCATCAGGTCCTTAAAACGCTTTCGTTTAAACCATTCACGGATAATTTGCTCCGCTCTTGGGCGAGTAAATTCTCGCACGTGGATATTTATCGCCTTAAAGGGCTCTCGATTATCTGCTTAAGGAGACGTTGCATATGAAAGAAGCGTATGTCTCTTTAACATTTGGGCCCTTGTTTAATACCTCCACTTTCGGTAATTGATTCAAATTCCCTCTCTCCCAGGACTCTGAAAACTGTGGAGCTTCATTTGCATATGGAACTTTGCGATTAAATTAGGAGATTTGAGACTTCTTGGCGGCGTAAGGGAGATCGTTGATTTGAATGATTGGATCCTGACACAGATATTTCGAAGACACCCTAACTTATCTTTGCCATTCCTTGAGGTAGCAATTTGTTTTAAGAACCTCAAATTTTGCCTTTTTATTCTAATAAGCCTTAATACTGTACTATTAGGACACTTATCAACGAATTATTAATTTTATAAAATATTAATTTGCGTAATAATTTTAAAATTCAACCCTGTTAATGTAACATTCAGTATTAGTATACATACTTGAAAAATATCATGCTTTCATAATTGATGATAAAATTTAGGCTAAATAATTCACTATTAAAGTACATATCAATGAAAGAACAGAGGTAAGTACATAAAAGTTATTTCCTGTATTCCTCCTGTTAAATTATTTAAAATGCAATAGAATCACTAGCGACTAAAATGACATAATATTAATAATGTATGTATATTTGTGTAGGCATATTTTATATTCACGCTTGCGTATAATTGTGATATTCAACAAAATATGTTTATTAGATTTGGCTCTGGGAAATCTGTTTTCGCATATTTCTGCGATATTTTAGAGGCAACACTCTCGGCGACGCTTGAAAATAAAATTAGAGAAAAAGGCAAATAGGAAAACAAACGCCGAGAAAATACGTTTTTGCTTCGACTGTTATCTAATGTTCAATCGGTGGTATTTATCGGTGTCATTGGACGGACAATTAATACACGAATCTCGGAATTAGCGAGATCTGTCCAAAATACGTTTCCGCGATAATCGGTAGAAAGAGCGATAGCAAATTTATTTTATCGGATATTCGTTTTATTTGAAATTTATAGCGGAAGCGAGGCTGCGATGTGAGATAAAGTGGTCCACGGCTCTTATCTGCAAACGATTAAAGATCACGTACGTTCAAAAATGTGCGGCGTAAAGTTTTTGATTCGATGTCTTCGTTTTGGAAGATATTTATGCGTGAAATTCAGTCCCCTCAATATATCTGACGGCGGAACAGAATGCGTTTGTAAGATAGGAAATAAATGTAGCTCACCATCAGATATTCTTAATTACGATTTTGATTTGATGAGAACTCTTTGCGGGGATTGTGTTTGAAGCTGTCTCTACAAGTGAACCATTGGAAAGAAATAGAAATAATTCATTCAAAATATATGGTAGAAAATGTTTCTGAATTGGAGTAGTGTTCCATCGACTCGACACATAAGTGCATGGATTTCTAAACCACATTTAATTATAGCGATAATTTAATGCAACTAAAGAGTACGTTTGGCGTATGTTTCTGGGTTCCCACCAATCGCTCAATGCCGTTAACAAAAACCTATTGATACGTCTTTGTGTTATGCATCGAGTACTTCCTCATTACTTACTTCTATAGCGAGCCTAAAATTAGTTGAAATGAAGCAAAATAAACATAAAACTACATTTACTTCCGCTAAAAATCGAGGATAATACAAAACAAACGAATGTACTTGGATTTTGCACCACTCTCTGATCTACGCTATAGTAGATGTAGTTGTAGATTTAGCAAACCTAGTTTAATGAAAGCACACTTCATTCAAATGCCGCAATTTAATTGAATATACCATATTGAGCGTAAGACTCAACGAAATCATCTCAATGAAATTATATTCTGCGTACGCTTAATTCGTGGTTGAGATGCCGTTCAAAAGTCTCAGTGAATACCATCTCCAAACTGGCTCTTTAAAGTACGCGTGATTGCCTCTCCATGGTACGTGCCGTCTTTAGCGTAGACTAATGCACAAACTTGGTCCAAGAAAAATCCCATTTAAGCAGCGAAAGCATTCATCGGAATCTGGCGTTCCTTGATTAATGCAACGTGAACTTGGGGCCGTGTTTAGACCTTTGAGGTGTCGGGAGCAGAACAATGATCAGTCCTTACGGGGGAGTCGTTGCCTTGGAAATATCAGATGGGGAGGCCATCTTTCGGAAAGAAGAACGAAACGTGGACTACTTGTCTAATTAGGCGATTGAATCATCAATCTCTTATTTTATAAATAATTCAGCCAGAGATCACATTTGAGCAAAAATTATACTTAAATTTTGTGTTTTGTTTTCTGACGATAAAATAATATAAAACTACGTCCATTTCTTCAGGTACATGGGGACTAGTATTTTACAAATCAGTACAGCGGAGTGTGAAAAAGGTATTTAGATAAAAGATTTGATTCTAGTTATGAAAGAAGCTCTCGATTACTATGTTTATGCATATCATAATCGTCAAAGTATATAAGTTTAAGTTTTTTTGAGTGTATAGCAGAAATCTTCGTGCATCTCATCTGCAGCAAGATTTTCTAAACAATAATGTTGCTGAACATATCGATTAGTCCCTGTCGCATGTAGACTGAAACTAAGATAGTTCTTCTTATAAAATAAGATCGCATAACTTCCATTATTTTTCTCATTATGTTCCATCCAATCGCATCGCTCATGATAACGTTCTATTAGATGAGCCACTTTGCATACTTTCGCCATATATTGGCTGTAGTCATTTGGAATCGGCACAAAATATCTCAATCAATAGTTTGCCATTAACTTTTTTCAGTAATCTGTACGCAATAATTCTGTCTAAATAGCTGAACTATTCTTACTACAGCCTCTTGTAGTCAAATTGATATTCCCTTTTTATCTGAAACGATTCCTCTCATTGCTGAAAGGTTTTCATGGAAACGGAGAGCTTTAAACGCAGGAGTAACTACCAATCTATCGCTCTTTCTTGAATCCATGGTATTGAATTAAGAAAAATATGCAATTTATTATCAGTAGCGGACCCTACAATTGCGCGGTACTAAAGCTAGGATGAAGAAGAAAAACATATAATCTATCATGTGGGTTGTTTATGCATCCCGGTGCTCCTATCTTCTGTTATTCTGTATTCCTTCTTCTGTTTCTTCCATCCCACTTATTTATCCTTAATCCCCAGAATGGAGTTAATCGATGCCTTTTTATTGATAGTTATATGATATTTGCTCCCTTCTCATTCCGTAAATATTTCCTTTAACGATCAATTCACTTTGTTACGTATGAATGTTTAACAAAATATACCAACTTTCCTTTTTCCTTCACCAGAATCCGTTGTCTTTGTTCACCAACCTCCTCCAGTTATTTAACGTTATTCTTCCTTTAACTAGTTTTTGCCGCACTTCCCTATACTTGTGCTGCTGCTCCTCCGGCTCAGAGAAAATGATGTCTAAAAATAGAGTCCTCAGCGAAATCAAAGGTCAGCCGACAGGATAGAAATCTTTATTCGAATATTCGTGCTCTTCCTGAATCGTTAAAAAGAATATAAATAGGTTTTCCCTGCTCAACGGTAACTATATAATATCAATAAACAAGTGTATAACATCAATAGTATCTGAAACTAATGGATATGGAATGGAATATGTGAGAGTTAATTGCAGATCTCTCTTGGAAAATAAGAGCTAAATATTATTGTCATTTTATGGATTAATCTAATATTTGTATGCTTTGAAATCTATTCTTGATAGCAATGAAAACTATCATTCGATTCTTCAAACGACGGTGACCGTTAACCCTCCAATTGAAATTGAAGCATTTAAATAGAATAACAGTTGGTAATTAATCTTGTCCTTTAAAAAAATGAGGAAAAAGCTGAAATTTTAAGATAAATGTAATAGATTAAATGATGAAGTGAGAAGGCAATGTTACAGAATATTTCTCCGTCGTCCGTACATTTGGCGTTAAATGCACTAATTACGTGACGCTTTGATAGTCTCGAAGCAAAATAGCTGCGAAAATGTGCTGAATCCCTCCATCAAAGTGGAATAAACCAGGAAATATTCGAACAAAGACTTTGGAAGGGAAAAAAGGAACTGTTAACGATGAAATTAATGAGAGGATAGCGGAATTTGTGTAAAAGGATACTCGCAAATGGTAATCGAGGGGAGGAGAAGTAAGAGAAAGATCCTCTTCGCTAATGAAGCCTGCACTCCGCACAATGGCTCCATCTGCTGTCCCGACGACGTCTAACGAGACCACAGAGGCCTTTCTCTTCCAAAAGCAACTCTCATAAAGCGAGCGGAAACAGCGGTGCCCAGCGATGGATGCTGAATCGAATTTGAGATACAGACTCCAATCGGGGATAACTTTCGCTACTAGTGCTTCTGTTCTTAATAAGAAGGATTCTTACTGTTTCCCTTTTTCTTTTTAGTTTTAACTGGACGGAATAATCTAAAACTATCAATTCCGGTTTATATGTAACATATGAACGTGCACATATATGTGTGGGTGTGTTTTAGTATATATATATATATATATATATATATATATATATTTATACGAGTAATATATAGCTTGCATACTGCAAGTAGATCGCATAGATTTTATAGGTATAGATTTTATAAATAACATCACAAGCATTTTTTATCAAATACAAAGCACATTAAACAGGTATGAAAATAACCCAATGTATCATGTAGTACGAAAACTACTAAATAACTAATACTTTACTACTATTCACTATTAATGTTTTAGTAAATGCTCACAAAAATTGGTGAAGTTTTTCAACGCATCTTCCGAAATACTCAAAAAATCGAATATCTCCTTATTTTGCATGCAACGGTTAAACGAGGAACAGTGCGGTTTCAAAAACTGTGAATATGAGATTATTAATCAAAGAAGCTTGGAACTAGGGATGAACACTCAAATACTACACTAGTAATCTTTCCAAGATGTCTTAGAAAACAGTGCGTACATTTTAAGAAAGTTCTCATTGGAACCTGCTGCGTGCCATGAAAATAAATAACAATGACTGGTAGTCTGTCCTGGTTTGCCAAATTAGTGTCAAGTGTATAACTTATGAAGAAAAGAGATTAAAATAAAAGGGGGTATGAAAAGGAATCTGCTGGGATTTAATTACCATTAGCAATAATATTTTTTCTATTTTTGGCATTTGAATTGAAATTTCGACTCATTATTTCATCTTGGACCTCGATCTCCTTTAAGCCTCTGCTTAATTTTTGAAAATAATTTTGAAGAAATTGCAAAACAAATCCTACGGAGCCGTGTAGAGAACGGTTTTACCCTCGATATCGCTCGTATTTCGCGTATTTTGAACTTACAATATCGATGTGCGTAACTGGGTGGTACTTGAAATATTCTAGATGTTATTGCCGATTGTTTCCATATTGGTTTCATTTTGATTGCCCAGAAATTGAACTGCGCAAAATGTTTCGCGCACACACTCCGAGCAATTTCCTATTTCGTTTCAGAACCGACGTTCTTAGTTTTTAGCGCTACATCCGCTTTATGTGCACTCAGATGACTGCATTTCTGGCCAACTGCAAAATTGACTACATGACAATTTTTACCAGTAGAGAAATTTATGTGTATTATCAACTAAACATCGAAATTGGCACCCTGATCAAAGGTTTGGTCCCATTATCAATACAGCTTACAGCTGTTATCAAGTGTTTGTACGACGGCATCATTTTGTAGTTATTCATATTTCCCTGTCCTTTTCCCTATGTATTCATGAATATCTTGGGTATATATTTGTGGTGTATCTCTTGATAGTTCCCCAACAATTGTGTCTCTCTTACTTTCTCAATATGTTTCTCTAATTTTGCAATTAATTGCATCAATGCAGATTGTGCTGCCCTTTTTTGATCAAATTAGGAGCATTAAAATGGATCCACTTCTCAATTTCCGACACCGCATCCCGCTTTAATGTTTCCAGGTCATGATACAATGGAGTCAACCCGGCTGTCCCTCTCTTTAGATTATATCCTTCCTTTGTGTATTAAAATAATACATTTTTCGCATTATATAAATCCATATAATCTCTGTTTAATAGTAATTAGAAACTAAATTTTAAAAATGTTCGAATTTGAGCAATAAATTGAAGCATTACAGAATTGCCTGCGGTGCAACTAGAAAATAATCAGGCAACTCTAAAAGTCATTTCCTTTCCCAAATTGGCTTCCTCTCGTAATTCAGTTCAATGACGAAAAAACATCGGAATATTACTCGGAAAAACATTCTTTTACTCGAATGAATGTTTTTGGTTGTAGCCAATTTACTCCATGTACCTACCTCAATTGTTTGTGACAGAAAATGTATATTCAGACAGTTATTTATTCAAAACCGTTAGCTAATGGTTTTCTAAATGTGGAAAATATTGATATGAATATTTGGAGTAAGTTTGCAAGTCTGTTTACTCGTGTCTGAAATTTACTCAAAGTTATACATTTTCTACGACGATTTATTTCAGCATAATATGGTAGACAACACCTAAAATGTTCATGATTAATTCCTGTTTTGACTCAACATAATAACTAGGAATAATTATATGACGGAGTGTAAGCTCAACTGGCGAGGAAAATTACAAATGAAAGTTTATGTTTTTGTTTACTTGAATCCATTATCAACTATGAAATATTATATTCAAAATAAGCGACAAGGCTGAGTAATTCAAGAAATAACAGAGCTATTGATTGCAAAATTATCAGAAAATATTAGGCGAACGAAAATTCAGTTGAGTGGCACCCAAAGAAGGATGGAGTTACAACAAACGCTGATATTACCGTAAGAATTTCTACATAAATAAAATGGTGAAAACTATGAAATACTGATAACTGATAAGCACTATTACTATGCAAAATATATTCCTCAGTGCCCTGATAAATTTAGCTAATAGAATTAGAGGATGCGCGAGGAAGACACACGAATTAGAGAAACGAAATCCTGAATGACGCCGGTCCAGCCAACGATCTGTGGTCACATATCACGTTTCCTATTTCTATAATCACATTATTTCCTCTCTTCGATCCCTAAGAACGCCAGTGTTATTGTGCAAATACATATCCGGTTTTATTATTTGCCTGGTTTCATATCTATTAATTTCGTGTTTGTTTCTTGCAACAACTCTTTTCTATCTATCTATGGTTATTATGGCGACTTTTAGCATTTACACTCAATCATTCGTTACATTTAATCTAAATTGAGTGGTCGTTAATCCATAATCACAGTTACAGCTTGCTACGAAAAATTGACGACACTTATTGGGAAAGTTAACATATCGTTTCAAATGTCATTCTCTCTACAGTTTACAAGTTATAATCTATTTAGCCTCAGTATCAACGGCGCCAATTAATGATTTTTTTGCTTACTTTTTCTATCTTCTGCCGACTCTATCGCAACTTCATCTCAACTAATTTGTTACGTAGATTGAGCAATTGCGACGTAACATGTTTCATTTACTTATGAAAAGGATTTATATGCTATTCAAAGAATGTATTTGGAAGAAATACCGATATAACAAATATAAATCGAATTTAAGTACACTATTTTTTCAATTTTAGAAATCATAGGGTCTGAGTTACTTGGTATTATTACTTGATGCTCAATCTTTAATTTTCCTGAGGATCTATCGACATTTCTGCTCTAAAAAGCGCCGATATTCCTCAGTAATTTATGATAATTTATGCAATATTTGTTTCAACGATAGATTTATGAGAATTAATTTCCATCGAATATTGTCAAAAATGCATTTACAAAGATTATTTTTTAATAAATGATATTGGTGACTTTACGATTTTTAGTTAAAATTGATTTAAGAATCGAAAGTTTGAAAACTGGACTTATTCTCTGCATCATGAGTCCTTGAATAAAGTTAAGCCAGTCTTAGATGAGCATTTATATTACTGTCTTTTGAGGGTTAACAAAGGAGACCTTCTTTTGTGACGAGCAACGTGGAATGCGGCGACTGCAGCGCTGACGTGTGGCCGAATGAGGAAACAGGCGAGCGCTTCAATTTTCCACGCCGTCGGAGGGCAATTCATTAGCACGCGGAGACTGCATCTCTGCTTTTTAATCCGAAATGCCGCTCATCTTTTTGCTGACAACTCCAGAATAATTTCAGTTGTTTAACAACTCCGAAAGTAAGGTTATGGAATCTGGACCGTACACGTATATCCATAAAATTTCTTAATTATCAAACTAATTTGTTTATCCCGAAATTGGACGTTAACCCTCCCAAAATCTTTATTTTGAATTGGAACATCGAGCTGAGAAAGCGCTTAAATTTGTACCTCTCAATGTTGTACGATAGGGTTAAGGAGAGAGAGGAAAGCACTGCTCATAGGATATTGAATATTGGCGAAAGTTGGAATTTTGATTATAAATTTCGTTTCGCGATTAAAACGAGACAGGCATATTCGTTAATTGGATGAACGAGGACATACGTTAATTGATACCAAATTCCATTCCAATTGGAACCAAATTTCTCAGGTTTCCAACCAAAGTTGAATTTTGAAGAATTTCGACGTTTGATATGTTTTCAGATCTTTGTAAAAGGATGGAAGCAGAAGGTGCATAAATAAAAACATCAGTGATCGAAAATGAAGTAATAGACGTCAAAAAAGTTGTCTAAAGGTAATGAATGAGAGGCGTCAGATATGCAAAGGCATGCGAGTACAATTAATATCGGCATTTGTCGATGAGTTTGGAGAATGACTGATTGAAATCAGTCCAAAAGATAAAATTACGACGGTTATTGATGTTTAGTATAATTTTCTTCTGAAGAAATCGGTTAAAAACAAAACGCTCAGCACTAGTTCAATAGTAGTCTTTTTCGCCGTTTATATCTGTGCACCTCCTTATGTGCAAAGTCACCTCGACTCTTTTCCTTACATTAATTTCATTAAAATTTTAAATGAATTGTTTCTTCCAATGGTGAAATATGCCCAAAAGTATTTCAGATAAAAGAAAAGGCCACTTACGGTGGCTTTTCAATAAATATTAAAATCATCTCAGTATTCTAAATTTTATTTAAACTTTATTCATAATTTTTACTCACGCGTAAAAGAATCATGATACTCAAGTACATTTCGGTTATTAAATCTTTGATCTCACTGGTAAAAGGTGTATTTATTTAATAACAGTTGACTTATGATAGTTTTTAATACAAGAGAAAGTCATTATTATATCTATGGGATTCAGAGTGGAGAATTATCTTAGCAAGGAATTAGTTTCAAACGGAATTTCGTCAGAGGAATAGGTTCGTCCCATAAATCGCAACTGTGTTCACCTAAAGGTAGAGGAAGAAACTGACGTATTATACCCAATTGAAAGAATAAAATTGAAGGGTGCTTTGCTTAGCCAAGTGATTCTAATATATCTTTCACGTGATATTAATACATCTGTCTGAAGATTCTCAAGTGCGATTGAAAGTGGCCGTTGGTTGACCTTTTGTCCTTGCAAATCAATACGCAATTGGTTAAGATGGATTCGCAAAGATTCGCCACAAATGCTCCATTGGAATCCGCTCCCTGGAGACGGCGCATTCCGTCTCTTTCAAACGGGGAATGGTTTATCTTGAGAGAAATTAAAAGGGAAACAGAATAGGAAATTCGGAAAAAAGGAAGCCCAGAACAAAAGAGGATCGTCTTTAGAGCAAGAAAAGGTTTTTGAGATGAAAGGAAAGAATATTCCTCATCGTAATCAGAAGAGAAGTATCATAACAGAAATGAGGCCTTTTTTATCAGATGAACTCTCTTCTGGCGCTCTTAAGGGACTCAAAGAGGTACATTAGGAGAGTACTTGGAAGTTTACTGTTATTTTGGGACTGTTAAAAAATGAAAGTTGAATAGACTGCAGAGAAGATTACTGTCGTATAATACTGTAATTCCTAGCTAAAATATTTTCATAGTTTACATTGTTATCGCATTTTCAAAACCGGATTAGCAATTACGAAAGAAGTGAAATTTTTAAAAATAGTTCTGCTTAGTTTGATCAATCCAAGGATGCTTCGTACTGTAAAGAAAAGAATAAAATAATATTATTTAGATTTTTTTAATAATAAAGAACATTTTAAAGTCAAAGTTATAAAATGAAAATTACTGTAAAATTAAAATGTAAACTGGTTTTATCTAATTGTGTATCTTTATATATACCTTGATGGTAACTGTTTCTACCATAGCTTTTAATATTATTATTTATAATTGGTGAGAGGTGTTATTCATTGAGTGTTGCACATACGTTAACTTTCTCCTTCCACATACATTTTGCACAAAAAACAAAGAAATTCCTCATATCTCATACTGCGTAGTTGGCCTGTTTTTTCTGAAAATGTTTGGTTATTAATTATAAAATGAAAGTTAAAATAATGTTTAGAGCTCCTCTTGGGCTATCTGAATCACCCCACTTTGGGCGTACGCTTTTTATTCGTGATCGAGTTACGAATTATTTTCGTATTTAAAAAAATAACCGCGACTTTCAGGGCATTTTTCACCATGGCAACGTAAATAATTAAGATACAGAGTATTTTTTCTCTAGAATACCTAAATGTTTGTTTCAACTAACGCAAAAATACTTTTACTGCCTCCATTTGGTCAAAATAAAACTTCAGATTTCAAAAACCGTGACGTAACTCATTTGACCTAACTCTTTGAGGCCAATTTTAAATAAAGTTTTACCAAGAAAATGTTTTAAGACTGATCTGAAAACTTGCCAATGTCATTAACTATTTACCACACAAATTTCATTGAGCTATCCTTACGGAAACATATTTTAATTAGATTTGAAACATAGTAAGTCGAAGATTCTTAATTTTAACGTACGAGTCAACACCTCATTGTAACTCAAATTGGTTACATTAATGCGTGCAATTATCCAAACCACAAAACGTTTTTCTAATTAGCATCGCATTGGCACTCTCCGACGGTAAGAAAATGTACCAATTTGCCCTCGTTACTAAGCGAAGTCAACATCAATATCCCTTCGAGTATTACAATGTATCAGCCATTGTTGGGAGCCGCGGCGTAGCTAAGCTTTCCCAACAATGTATTCCTCGAACTAATAATCTACTAAATTTAGGAAGATTGAACTTAAATCAATAGCTGCTTCGGTGTCTTTCTATTGATTTTATTATTGCAGCTTTTAAGAGAGATGCCGTAAATTGGGTGTATAATATTGAGTTTGTCTCATTTTATCTATATATAAACAGCTTTCATTCCTCGTGTCTATAATGAATGATTCAATCCTGAATGAAGAGATTGTTAACTTTGAAGTCATCTGATAAAGATTAGTACCTGAAGTTGAAATAGATAACCATCAATCTTATGAGGAAAATGATTTTAATTTGGACGCTAATTTTCATCCTCACACACCAACTCTGTTTGTTTTTCCTCTCTCGTTGAACTTTCCCGTCTCATTCCTTTTGGGTTTTAAAGGAGCTTCCTTCCGAAGAAAACTTCGAGGAAAAGCCAACCAAAGCAAAGTTCCCTTTGGCAAAGGTTTCCGGTCAGCCATCATGTTTTCGTTCACTTTCCCTGGAATTTTGCATCTTTCTCGCGAAAGAATTAAAACTAGTCTCTCTCTATTAATTTCGCCCTCAAAGGAATCGTTATAAAAAGAGGAATGCCAATTATCCGGGAGTGGGCCCGAGGAGGACTTTAATTAGCAATGAACAATATTTGTCTTGCTCCGATTCTGAGTGAAAATATTTGATCTTAAATTTCCTCACCCTCAAGATACTTTATTATGAGATACTTGAATTCCGGATTTTTTTATTCGTTCGTTTTAATCGCTTTCGAGCCAAGATTTTTTGAGATCATTTGAGCAGTTTTCCTCATCATCTCTTCGCTTGCTGATTCTCACTCTCGATAGTCTCTCATATTTCAGTCTTCAAAATAAGATGCTTTTTCATAATGCATATTTTGCTCGTAAATATTAATATCCGCATAGTTGGAATGTTTCTCTGTCAATTTATCGATTCTTCGCTCAAGTGCTCCGATGCTGTGAAGGAAGGGCTCTGATTAGCGTAGAGTGGTAGTTCTTCTGCACGAGTATATAGTATTGGAAGAAAAGTAGTTAACAAAGCAAATATTAGCCAAATGGCGTTTGGAGGACACTAATGAGAACAAGAGGGAATTCAGTAGGGTACCTACTGAAGTATTCCTAAAGACCGTGTTGGTAGGAACAGGAGAATGTAATGAAGATTTGAATTAAGAGAGGCAGGTGGCGGCGAGCGATGACATGAATTAATGGATAAATGAACGTGCATAATGCTTTGGGGTCTCTAAATCCCCAAGTTATGTCTAAAATGTGATTAAAGAATATTGCTGCTTTAGAAGCGTATTCGTTATTGAAACTGTCTTTGTGTATCCTGCCGAATTCCTTCGCTCTCCTTCCAAATCTACTGCAATATCTTCCGTTATCTGCTGCATTTCGAATCCCTTTTTCCCTGGAATCCCTCTTTATCCTCCGGCGGAAGGTTATCTCGCTCGTTACCCTTTCAGGACGGAATTAATTTAGTATGTGCGCAAAAAAGGAGTATCAGATTCTTTGAATAAATTTTCAATGTGGATCCGAAATTACACCCTCTGGTGCGAGAGAGGTTTGATCTCGCCGCTGTCCTCTGAAATTAAACTCAAATTCCTCTTGGAAAAGGAATCTACGCGTTATCTTCACCTACTACGTCACTTATCTGCCAAGTTTCTTACGGATTTCCTCTTCTGTATTATGTAGAGGATTTAACATTAGACTCGATATTCTCTTTTAACTCTTCTACTAGTCTTTCAGGGTACTAAATTGTCTGAATATATTATAGACTTTTGTGACCAATAAGAATAAAATAGGGTTTGTTTCATAACGATATTCGAAAACGTAATCGTTTATCAATCGTTGAAAACTAAAAATTAGATTTTCCTTTGAGCTGTTCTCGAAATTTTTTTTACTCGAAGCGTACCTTTCTCTTAATGCAAAATTTCATCTTAATTCCATTAAAAGAGAATGCTAATTTCACACGTTAAAACATTTATTGCTACAGCTTCGCTTTTAAGACGTTGCTAGGAATTTATAAGATTCTGAAATACTTGAAGCCAATATCTCACAACAAAATCACTCAATCAGTAATTGCGGTTTTAGCTGTTGCTCGAATGAAGCAGTCCCATGTGTGTGTGAGAATAAGTGCTGAGGAACATTTTACGAACTTGAATTCTGAAAGGCCGAATTCCTAATATGGTCTAATATCGTTAAAGCTTCAAGCTTTCTTTGTTAAAATTCTCTCAATCCCAGGTTTATATTGAGGAAATGTATATTTTTTTATCTGTATAATATGTGAAAGTTAATAGTTAACTTTGGTTATTTGAGATCATTTCTACATTAATTAAAAATACGGGTAACAGATTTGCGGTTAAAAAGATTATTTAACATTTGTTAAAATTTATGCTGTAGTAATATTTTAATTATTTTCAAAATCAATAAAATTCTTGCTTCAAAACCTTAGTGTATGGAAAGTTCTCCATTAATTTACAGGTAGACGATAGAGAAAATGGATCTTTTGTAAATTTTTGTCGAAGTATGTGATAATATGAAAACGGCTATGCTTGAGTGATGCTGAATTTATTATGGTTCATTTTTTATGCCACGCTTCCAATATGTGAAAAAGCTGAAATTGCATCAAATGTAGTAAAAGAACAACCCATTTATTCCAACTCTAAACCTCTTATTGCCCAATAGTGAAGGGGTTGAGGTTCAGAAACCGGCCTTCAAACTGACACAATGTCAGCTCCATTAACTTCCCAAACAGAAAACGAAGCATATCTTCATTTATCTTAATAAAGATATATCATTTGTAAAGAATAAGCATCTTTGCCGTAAAACAGATCTCAACATTGGTGGTAGACCGCTTGCGGTGTGAGCAATTTTGAATGCAGCCACAATATGACGTGTAGCGACGGAATGCTTCTCAAAGTCTGGTTTGCATTATATCGTTCCAATTGAATGTTCCAAAAAAAATTGATAAAAATTTTATGAAATTCGCCGAAGAGTATCATTTAGTCGTTAGTGTCTACGGCGGGGATTGGTCTCGGAATAGGTTTTTGAGATGTTTCCATGGTTATTAGGCGGAAGTGGGTCGCAAACGAGGAGAAAATTATACGCGGAAAAGAAATTAAGGACTTTGATTGATTAGTCTGCGGTTAGGAGGTCCCTGCTAATGTCCCTCTTTTTACGAGTCTTCTTTGGCTTTGTTAGGCATCGGCGGCAACTGGGGAATGTTGTGCTTGCCTTTGATTTGAAGGAAGGATTGAAACTTCTGTAGCAGATGACGAGGAAATTGGAGAAGTGAAATACTTACTTTGTAGAGTTCTGCCTCTGTAAGAGAGAAATTAAGTCTAAAGGAAAGCAAGTCCCGTCTATGGGAAAATACTTCAAAAAATTTGCATGGCAATGGTTTAAAATCTCCCTCAATCCCCTCTGCCTTGATCTGCTACCAGCAGAAGTGTCTTTTGCTCCTCAACAGAGAATTTAGATTGAATATAACCTCCTTTTATGCAGAATATGATATCTCTCATCATAGCGTAGTCCTGCGGAACAAGTTATCAAAACAAAAGAGTGTTCAGTGAAGGATCACCTCAAAGCCATCGTAATTTCAAACCGAAATTTATTATCGAATATAAGAAAATTGATTTTCATTGAACTTCTTTTCGATAAATATCGTTTCAAGCAATGATTATATTTATTTTATTTTCTAATTATATTATTATTTTTTAGTTATATTTTAATAATTATAATTTAATGTAATTTATAAAATAAATAATTATGAAATTATACAATGCATTAGATGCATTTCCTGGGGAAACACTGAGTTTTTCTGGTATCGAACCAACAAACTCATGAGAAGAAGTCTATTTATCAACGGAGAGTCAGCGTTTAATATTTTAAAGATCCCATTTATTTATAAAGGGAAGTGCGATTGATACGTGGCATAGCAATTGTAAATTATTCTACTCCCACAAAAACAACTGACAGCCAGTGGAACGATCGAGTGGTTAGGTTACTATTTACTCGAAACGCGGTAGAGTTATAATAGGTAGGACAGAGTTGATGCCATGTCCCAAAATGTGGCTCACTGGTTATAAGTGTGAATGTAGAATTAATAAACAAAAACCGCATTTAGTGTCTTCATTATTCCGAAACCCCTTTGGTAAAATCGAGCTGATTAAAAAACTTTCCTAAATGCATATATGTTAGCCCCTGCAGTTCATCACTGCAAATTGTTTTAAATGCTAAATTCTGCTTAAAGTGTCTGCCCCCTCATTTAGTTTAACATTAATCTGTACCATAAATTCCACATGGGCCTAAAGTCTCAATATATTCTTATGGAAAAATGCCTGAGCTCGGATTCAACCTTCGCATTTATCGCCACAGCTGTGACTCCTCAGTGATCGAACCCGAGACCTCGAGGCAACTAAATATTAGCTTATCGTCTATTTAGGGATGTTTTGATCTCGAATATCTTCTAATTTCAGCCGAGCACACATCCCCACTCACAATCCTATTGTGTAAATAGGCTTTGAAAAATAAATACATTGAAGCAAGTTTATTATGGGCATTGTAAAATGGTAAGATAGCAAATTAGGTCAATATGATCCAAGATTGAAAGTGGTTTCCAATGTAATTTGATGAATATAAATGTAATCTCAACTAAATGTTGGAGAATATTGTAACGAAGGCTAATAACAGCGTTCAAGGGTATCAAGATAGGATAATTCGATACGGCCTCAGCAGTGGGCTCAGACGTTGTTTAAGTTACGAATCATAATCCGGATACAATTCAGCAGTAAGCCATTTCCTCTCCGTTTAGAGCGGCGTTCTAAGGAAGCCCTTCATCTTCGCAGTTAATAGCTCTGCGTTCCAAACGCTGCTAATTTTTAATAACGCACCGTAAGCCTCCCGTAATATTGTCGAGATGTAAGAGGACCCGCGTTCTTCAATGGAATGAGATTCTCTCCACTGAAATATGTAGCACTCTGTTCCATTCTCTTGAATTTGTGGCCGCTAATACTCGCTTTTCACTCATCAGACGCAGAGATTGCTTACGGAAGCCATTCTAATGAAATTCCGAGCATGAAATTTCATCAGAGTAAACATTTCTCCAAAATGCTTTCTTATCAAAGATGCTATTCGTGCTCGTCACGTTATCTTTTTTTGGAGGAAACGAAAATCGTACGTTATTGACCATTTAGGTGTACGTTTGATACAAGAAATAATGAAGTAGTTCTGCGTGATGGTCCAATACGTTAGTGAAACGCTTCGCTTTGTCCATTTGAAGGCACACAAGATTTAGTGACGTAAAAAGAAGAGCTCAGCGTCGAAATGTGCGAAAGTAAACGCGTTTAATCGCTAAAAAAAAGAACGCTCGTGTATATTTCTGTTAGTTGCATTGAATCGACTGGAATATGAGGAAAGCCTGCGAACCCATAGTCTATTTTGCAAGAACCGATTCCTATTGACAAATTTCAATTGGATTCAATTGATGTTTCACGGCAAAATCGATTCCTTAACGATATAGTTCCTTATAATTTTAGTTATTAGCTTCGTTTATTTTTTATTTTGTAGGTATTTTTGTTATATTCATATTGGTGAAATTTATTCTGCAAATTTAGTTTCCGTAGAATCGTATTTTTTGGCTTCGACTGTTGAAAAAGAAGTGTGAATCCATATCTCTAATAAGACGAACTTTTTCATAATTAAGGTTATTATGTGTGGAATTGTCCAACCCAAAATTCGGAGGGAGGTTACATTAAAGGTTGTAATTTGTGAAAGGAGGATATCAAATTTCAAAGTTCTATTTATTTCCGATCTTAAACTTCTTCTCTTGGATCGGAGTGCTAGCCCTCCACTCGGATCGATTATAATCATGTGTATTTTAAAATTTGGTTTTTAAGGCCAAAAATATATGATAATAAGATATAATTGTCAGAAATAACAGATAATGACATTCCTATTAAATATCAACTAGAATAATGCTAAAGAAATTTAGGAATTCTAATTAACTAACTCCTTTGCATTGAATTTCCATTAAAGAGATAATTTTCTTCATCTTGGACTGCAAAAATGTATCGCTGGGATACCAATCTTTCTCAAATTGTATCAAGAGGGGGAATATCTGTTACTTCCACGATATTAAATGTGGATTATCGTACTTCATTGTACTATAATTTTGTACACGGATCCTATTCATTCGTATATAATCCTATATTTCATAAATATCATGAAATACAAGAATTTTGCATGTTAAACTTATAAATATGAACAGTTGTCTTATGCCGACTTTCATTTGCTGAGGAACAAAACCATAGGATCCCAAAATGTGTTGGTCGAAAGATCAGAACCCTAACAAAATAGCGAGGTTTTGGAATTTAGTTCAAATGATATAAATTGTTTTTGAAATTGAATTTTTAAACATAGCGAGAAACCTTTACGTACTAGGGAGATTGCTATCGATACGTGAAGATGCCTTTTGAAATGGTTGGTATGTGATTTTGTTGCCATGACGATCCTGGTTGAGAAAAATGTTTGTCTTCAAGGATACCAACGGTCTATTATTATAATGTGATTTATTATGATAAATAGCCGCGAAGCAAAGTAACTAATAAAAATAGAGTCTCCGTTTAATTCTTAAAATTGTTTAACGTCGACTTAAATAATTTTTATATTGTTATGAAATTCGCAGTGAATTTTATGTAATTCGAATGTTTTCAATGGATAGAAAAACGGAGTTTCGTTCTCCGTTCTCCTTGAATGCAGCGCGTACAGTGCTATTCCATTTGAGGGGGGAACAGATGTGCCTCACCCTAGCAAATCATGCCTTCGCCCTCCCTCTTCATACGAAAACTGTATTTTGAGACGAAAAAGTGAGACGCTCATGAGCCTGATGCGATGCACCACGAATTTTGCAAGAGCAATAATGAAAAGAACAACTTTGTTGAGTCCACAAATTTTAATAATCACAATCACGACCTAGGTTTCGTTACTGCGTAACATCCTCAAGTGAAGGCTAAATTTCGGAGAGCCCGAATATAAGCAGGAAAGGGGGGGAAAGAAGGGATGGGGGTAGAGGAAAAGGAAAGGAGTAAGGGGGAAAAGGGGTAAAGGTAAGGATTGGGGGGGGAGAAGGGAGAAACCACCATCAATTCCATACAGTTAGCAAGGTCAATACAACGTTAAGAGGAATACCTCTTAGAAGTCATAACAAGGTCAAAAATACATAGTATACAAGAGAATGCACAATACATCTTGCAGGTTGAACGGAGGTTGTTGACAAGTAGCAATAAATAAATAATAAATTATATAAAAACTTATGTTAAAAGAAAACCGAAGCCATAACCCCGAATAAAAGGGAAGACGCCAAGCGTATTTTTGTATTGGCGTCTTCCCTTTTATTCGGGGTTATGGCTTCGGTTTTCTTTTAACATAAGTTTTTATATAATTTATTATTTATTTATTGCTACTTGTCAACAACCTCCGTTCAACCTGCAAGATGTATTGTGCATTCTCTTGTATACTATGTATTTTTGACCTTGTTATGACTTCTAAGAGGTATTCCTCTTAACGTTGTATTGACCTTGCTAACTGTATGGAATTGATGGTGGTTTCTCCCTTCCCCCCCCCCAATCCTTACCTTTACCCCTTTTCCCCCTTACTCCTTTCCTTTTCCTCTACCCCCATCCCTTCTTTCCCCCCCTTTCCTGCTTATATTCGGGCTCTCCGAAATTTAGCCTTCACTTGAGGATGTTACGCAGTAACGAAACCTAGGTCGTGATTGTGATTATTAAAATTTGTGGACTCAACAAAGTTGTTCTTTTCATTATTATGAAGGAGTTCCACAGGATAACACCAAAAACCGTCTCATTTGCAAGAGCATTTAAAGTGAAAATAGAATTTAGTGATGTCATACCATTCTCTGAATGAGTACAAAGTCACCTTGAGCTATATTTTTCTTGGTCCTAATAGAAGTCAATCCATCGAAATCGATCGGAAGCAAGCAATCTTCGTAGCAGATGCTCGGAATGCTGTGGACTTGCATCTTTACATCACTAGGTTGCGTGGGATACTCCTTATGATCTCTTAGGATTCTTTCTCGAGCTTTTTAATCGTCAAACATTTTTTTCTCTTTGCTTCAGTCACTGCGCTGTCTACAGCTTCAATTCACATTTCGTTCACTATTATCATTGCCTTAGGTTTTCGAATTACTTACAAAATGTTTTAAGCCTACGGTCATCCATTTTATCATCAACTTTACGCCTCCCTTTTCACTTCAGCCATCTTCAGCTTTATCAATCTTCAATAATATTCTCAAGATTATTTCATGCGATTTTCTCCTCGCCCTTCAAATAGTTCCAACGGTCAAATACGTCCACAATCGCCCTTCATTAACCTTCTTTCTTCAAGAGGAAGATTCTTCTCCATTTAACTTCATAGCCCTGCACCACATCTTAACTCCATCCCAAATGCTCTGAAGGCGAGCGAAATAAGAACCGTCAGAGGATTCGTGCATCCTTCAAGTGATTCCACACTGTGTTTTTCCCTTTTCCCATGTAGAAGTTCGTCGTAGAGCTTGGTAGTTGACAGGGAGAAGTGTTTAGCCTCTTCTAAGCTAAATTTTAAAACATCGCAGAAACTTTCAGTATTATTAATAATATGTGTTTGCGCGATGTAATAGCACATTTTATGATTGAGCCCGATGCTGCATGGTAGTGAAACCAGTCTCTCGATGAATATCCTGTACGAGAAATAATTCGTTTTTTCCTGCGGAATCACCTCACAGAATCTTTATAATGTCGATTTTATGTCTCAAAACAAAAATAGCGTTGAACACTTAAAATGCTTATCGAAGTTAATTGCGACATATTTTCATAAAGTTATGGCTGCATAAAATATCCTCAATAAAAATATCTTGAAATTAATGTAAGAATAATCGTTGTTACATAAAATTCGCATAAAATGCACCAAATTAAAGCGTTTTCGGTTGATAACATTTGATGTTTGAAAAGCTATAAAGCTCTTTGTTTCCCAAACAGCCTCTTAAGATTTTCGATAAGACTTCTTATTTTTAAGTTAAACACTACTTTGGAAGCTTTATATCTCAAACTAACAAAATCTTATCTTTTAAAGAGTTCCCTTATAAGGGCTTCGCACCAAAATTTATCTCAGAAAGATATGAAGTCGTAAAATACAGGTATTCCAGCCACCATGTCTTAATATGCACAATCTGTTTCATTTTTATTCTGCTGGAGGATGAAGGAAAATCTATCTCCTAGTAAACTTTCCATTTCCTTTTGTTTCCATAAAACTCATGGCTGTTATAATACTATAGCTATTAAAAGTATTAGTGATACTGAAATCATCCGCGTCAATCCTTATTTAATGCTTAGATTAGAGTCCTTCATTGGGTTATTCTAGCGCGATGTCTTGTTTTTGCATTCCTGTTTAGTAATGATATATTTGCAGATAAAAATACTTCACTCCTTACAGAATCAACTGTTTTGGTATCTACTTGGAGGTAGTTTTCAATTATTAAAGAGTATGGAATAAACGTGAGGAGTAAACGTTCTACTTTCATTCCACACCTGTCTCCCCCTCTTGCTCAGTAAGCCTCGTCATCGTTTTGAAGCTAATGGTCGAGACCACTCTTGGGGACGAATAATTCTCAGACAGTCAGGTGAGAGATCACTTAGTCACCATTTCAATTCACTGAACTACAAACCTCGGAAATTAAAATTATAACCGCATTTTTTAAGCTAAAGCTAAAAACTCGGAAGTTACTTCTTTCCGACCCAAATATTTCATATATAAGCATCGAAAAATTCATAAATATTCTGGAGGCATCGAAATAGGCCCAAGGTCACCGCTTCTGCGTTGTAAACACAAGCCGTCGATGAGGTGCAAAGGAAGGGAGAAAAAATCGTCGCTTTATCTTAAGACGTCGTTACTTAAAGCATTATTTTTTAGGTCGGAAGAAGCGTTAAGAGAGCAACGGATCCATAAAATGAAGAAATAATGAGATTTAAGCATAAACAAAAGAAAGGGGCTGTCGGAATGGAAAAAGAATTGAAGGGGTTCTTAAGAGAGAATGGAAATGAAGAAAGGGGAGGAAAAATGGCCATCAAGTTTCGTGGAAGAAATTCTTAAAGTTTGGTAAAATAAAGGGTTGGCCGTTAAGGAAGGCCGTAAAGCAAGGGAGTGTGGAAACGGCGGCTGAATTAAGAAGGGAATTATTTAATGCACAACGGGAAATCTGAATATCACGGTGATAAAAGAAGTATACGTTGTATAATAAAGGCGTAAAGCGTTTCCTTCGTTGCTCTTAGACCTCTGTATTTGAATTCTAATGTGGAGTAAAGAAGAGAATCTCGTGCGAGAGTTGTTCTCACAGGATTTCTCATACAACTAGAGACCAAATCCACCGAAGAGAAAGTCAAGAAAGACCCACCATTTTGCTACGAGTCTTATCCGGAATGTCTACCTTCAAGTTATGAAGAACTGCAACCGAGCCCAACTGAAACGTTCTTTCCTTTATAAGTTGAGCTATAAGAAATAAGTTTATATGTAACTTCGGACAGATTTTATTTAGTTATACCTCAGATATAAATGTATTTTAAAATTTTCATCTGCCGTATATATAACTAAGGAATCCCAGTGAAATGAATCTGACATAGAATTAACTTTTTTTTACAGCTGACGAATCAGGCTTGTTTTTTAGGCAATTTTTGAAGGACGATTTGTTTTCCATATTTTGAGTCGTTGCTTATTCCATGATGTAATGCTGTTGTGTTGTTGCGCTTTTTCAGATATCTTTACGTTTAACAACTGGTGATTTGCTGTATATTGTTTATTGTAAATTGTGATAGTTATAAATAGAATATAAAATGTGTACATATTGATCAAACTTGGAATCTGAGAAGTTATCTAATTGCCGAAGTAATCGATAGAAAAACATTAAAACTCATAGTATTTTGAAATATATATAAGTGAACCGTTGTATATTATAGAATGGCCATGAGCATTAACAATTTCTTTTTTTTTTTCGTTTACAGGTACGTGGCTTCAGTTGCTAAGGGTTTAATTAGATCGGTGAGTTGTTATTTACATTACATTAATTTTCTCATTGAACTATTTATTTTGCCGACTTGTGATGTGAAGAGCAATTATTCAGAGTTGGATCGGAGAAAAAAGAGAAATGGCATGTACATGTTGTTACAGTGTCGTGTTTATTTGCAATACTCGAATATTAAATAATCACGTTTTTTTACGCAATTCTTCCATATTAGTTGATGATTAACTTAAACAATTACTATTTCTCAGCCATTGCTCTACTTATGTATCCCTAAGCACGTTCTCTTAGGCAAACCTCACCCGTTAATAATACTATCGATTGGTTTCTCAGTTTTCGACCCCCATTATCAAAGTGGATGTTTTTCTGAGTAAATCCTCCTGTATGCTCTTCTCCCTTTTGTGTTTTGTCTTCAGAAGACCTTAAAATCAGCTCGTTCAGGGCATTCCTTTTTTTAGTTCCTATTTGACAATCACTGGTGACGCTCTTTCATTCGTGACATTTTTCCACGTTCGTGCATTATAGAATGGCCATTTTACACATATCAGTTTGTCTACATGATTCTATAATCCATAGTGACGGCGTGTATTTCATTTTTATACTTTTCTATTGATGGCTTCTGTGCTTTTAATCATCGACTTCATACCTACCATTTTACTTCAATCCATTAGGACTCCATCCTCGGAAACCCCGCATCCACTCGTTGTTTAATCGCTCCATTTATACCAAACTTTCAATCGTAAATCTTTCCTTCAAACCATCCAACAAGGTAGCACACTGCCATTTTTTATCTCTATACATTTTTCTTTATTTATGAATTTCTGTGGAAATGTCCGTGTATATTCCGGCAACATTTTCCTCGAGCGCTATTTATTTCCGCCTATCTCCATCCTGTCGTACGCATCCTTCCCTTACCCATTGAAATACTGTTATTCCTTGAGGAGGAGGGTGCATCTTCCTCGCCCTTGTCTTTATGGTTAATCTAAAGGCCATCACCGCCCTACGATCGTAAACTCTGTTCTTTCGCCGCAAGCACGTTCTCCTGGACCAATCCTTCCACCCTTACACTATCTCACGCTATATTTCTGATCGCAGATATTTTAAGTTATAAGGTAAGTCCAAAATGTTATTTGGTTAAGATTTTATCTCCTGCAAGTTTTGTTTACTCCTTTTGCGAGTGTGTGAGTTTGAGGAAAGTTTCACACTGCAAGTAATTTACGCCGAGTTATTCCTTTCTACGTTTAATGCAGAGTAAACAGGTAAAGAATTAGTTATACGAATATTCAACAATAATAAATAACCGCATTCACGTCCTACATTGTATCACGTCATCCTCCTACACAAACTAAGCACAATTAATGCCGGTCTGGTTTCTCAAGGCAGTTCTCCACAAATGGTATGCAACAGTACAGTGGTGTGCCGCAAATAATGTCTTAGTGTCCCGTGAGTTGCGCGAGCGTAACATATTTTACGAATTTACAACACAACATAATAACAATTGTAACATCATGTATAACAAAAAAGTATAAATTATCAAAAAATTAAATTTTGCAAAATGTATCTTCATTTAATGAGAGCTCGTAATATTGTACTTGCATCCTTATCAATCCTTTTGTGTTTTCTGCCTTTTTAAGTTGTGTAGACAAATTACGAACGCGTGGTTTGGAGTTTTGTGATGTTGGAATGAATATGTTCGGGTTGGGTTCTACAGGTTTGGAACCACTGGATTGACATGCGAAATTGAACTTAATGGAATTCAGATCTACGTAATGTACCGTGGAATTGCGTCACAATTAAATTTCAGGAGAAATCGACTCATTCTTGCCGAGGCATTCGCAGTTCCAATTCGAAACGGAAGCAACGTTTTTATCCATAACAACATTTATTTCTTTGGTATTCTCGCGATTCCTTGCGAATATGTCAGTAATTTATTGGACGAAGTAAACGGCTCTGCGAATTAGGCAGTTAATGGAGTTACTTACCTCTCGTGGAGTGACATCAAATGAATACACGGCAATGATTCTTACCAGAGATCTGCTCTCAAAATGCAATTAATTTAAAAGACAATAACATGTTCAAATGGGAAGTACCAACCATCTTCTAAAAGTGAGCTTGATGCAAATAAAACTCCCCTCAAAGTGAACATGTGTTTACATTCGTCACAAGATTAAATGCGCAACTTTTCATCAAATTTTCTGTTTGTAAGACTTCTAAAAAATACCTTATTTAATGTATATATTACAGCGTGTGTTTACTGACTATGATTTGATTTTTAGTTGAAACCGCTCTCTTTAAAGCAGATATCTCACGGATCTGCTGAATAATGGCCTATGTATCCTCTGCTGCTTGCGACAACGCTTTGATCTCCTTCACAAAGAATTCTCTTTTTATGCGGGTTACCTTTTCAGCCAGTAGATGGGGTTAATTTCCGCGCTTGCACTTTATAAGGGCGTCGACGCTATTTTTTAGAGCAAGAAAGAGATTTTAAACGAGCAAAGAAATTATTTTTCAGCGAATTTAAAAAATAAATTCTCTTGTAAAATGCAGTAGTGCTACTTTTTGTCCTCAGAGGAATGGATGGCCAACGGTCCCAGTTCTGTTGTAACAAGATGTTGTGACTGCTGTTGAATCAATGGTTCTTATTTCAACAATCAATATCGACTGATATTACTAGGAAATTTTTTTTCTTTAACTGCACAGAAAACGTTTACCTCTGGAAGTTATAAATAAAAGCATCAGGCGCGGGATTCTGGGGTTCGTGTACCATCCACATTTTCACTTCGTCTATTTTTTTTAATTTTAATTACCCTATCACAATTGTCCTTTTTCCTCACTTTGTAATCCCCTTTTTCTGTGCGGCCACTGCTGCTAGCAACCACTCGTCCAACTAACCAGAATCAGCTTGATGTGGCATAGCGGTTTGAAGTCATCTGTTTATTTCCGAGTACTTTCGCCTTCCCCGGTGCTGTAGACAACGCGCAATGCATTTCTGCTTAGCGCTTTGCTTGCATTCACGGGTGTAACTGGCCCGAGAGTCGTCTACGTTTCACTGACAATGAGTTCAACCTCACCGTCTGCATCTTGGATGCAGCGATTCGCTTTTATGATCATGGATTTAATACGCAATTTATTTGGGTATTACCCATGTGGAATTTATAAATAAAATTTTAGCTTGAAACGTTAGATTTCATATCTCAGATCTAAATTTGATTTTTCCATTGTAAACGCTGGTATTTTAGTATTTCCGATGAGTTTATGGAATGAAAATGTTTTTAGCGTTGGCTAAAACATATATAACGATATAAAAACGTTTTTAGTTCTATTCTTGTATGTTTACCTCGAAAACTTTTTGGAAGACGGTATTGAGCTTATTTTAATGCATTAAAGTCAATTATATCCCAACCTTCAAAAGTTTTATTAAGATGGTTATGGATTCAATTAAATCTTTCTAATTATTGCTATTATTATCTATTGTAATTCACAACAGAAATAAAGCAATTTTTGAAATGTTTGATATCTATTCTTTTGGTGTAGGAGATCAAAAGATGAATATGATACTCCGAAAGCTACAAAGGGTAATTTATCGCATACCCTTAACAATTTACAAAGAGTTTTGTAAATTCATTTTGATAAATGAGATATTCTACCCGAAATAGGTTATGCCCATCCACTCTTGATGCTTTTCATCGATTCAATTTTCGTCAGCTTTTTATACAATCAGTGGATGGATTAAAGCGAAATGAGTTGAGCTCGAGTAATTTAGTGTCCTAATAGATTTAGTATCTTAACGTTAATACGTTAAAAATATCAACATTTTGTTCTGCAGTTAATTATGAAAAGGATTAACCATACAAATTGACCTTCACGTGTGACCTCCAAACGTTTTGCTTCACAATTCACCAACGGATCGCCTTTAGCTCTTTACAGGCACGTGCAGTAAGCTTTTGTTAACCATAGAGACAATATTAGATTTATTATAAACATCAAAACTGTCTTGATTAACCCTGAGACGCAGTGGCAAGGATATGTATGTACTCAGAGTGTGTAAAGGGAGACTACTTTAATAGTGGTTTGAAATTTGCGTGAACTCTGAGATAGAGTAATGCCATTTGAAGAGCATGTTTGCTCCAAGTAATCGGAACTTGGTGATAAGAACGGGGGTTCCAAATTTCGATTTTTAATCCGTATTCTGAGGGAAATTTAGGAAAAGTGGGTTTTTTTACAATCAATATAAATGTTCTCTACCAAAACATTTATAAAAAATCTCAGAAATCTTATTTGATTGTGTTAAACATTTTTCTGATACAGATTTATCTGTAAAAATTTGGGTAATCACCCATTCACTCCATCATTACCCCTTGATGAAAATAGGCCTGTTCCACGGAGGCCAAGAAAATAAACAACAAAATGCTTATCACCTAGGAAACGCTGAATTGTGCTCTGCTCGATTCAGAGGGGCTCAACCCCTGTCGCAAGATAAATATGAGATGGATGGAGGTTTATTTCTTTCGCTGAGAATTGAACGAAGCTTTCAGGAATATTAAAGAGTTTCGCATTATTTGCTTCAGGGGAATGAGTGCGTTCGGATATTTGCCTGCGAGGGAATCATCTCTGGTGAAAACCAACGAAGAATCTTAATTATATTTATGTATGACCTAACAGAAATAAGCACCTCAACAATTTTTAATCAAGTGATTTTTATGAAGACTTTCCCGATTACTCCTGTGAATAGTAGTATCACCATGCAGCCCAACAAAGTATTCAAACAAAGACACTGAGAACCGTCCTTCCCCAGTCAATCCTTCTCGAATTCCTCTGTTAACAAAGAAACGGTTTACCTTACCTTCACTTCCCCTAACGAATTCTCCTGTTTAAATTTATTTCTCCCGGTTTTCTGTATCACGTCATTTTAAAGTATTATTAAATATTATATTACAGATACATTTACTTGTCCCGTAAATTCCCTTCGCAGAAATTCGATGTTCAACCGTTTGAACAGTCGATTTGTCACTCCAAATATGGCAGCCCCCTGCTCCACCCGCAGCCTTTCAGTTCTTTTCGATAATTGGGAGACAAGTTCGAAAATACAGGTATTATTTGAGATATGTAGTAAAATGTTTCCCTGAACTATCTCTCGATATATCTCGATATCTTCCTGTGTTTTTTTTACTCCAAAATACAAGAAGTGAGTCTTTTCTTAGACTATCTTCGCATAACGAAATTATTCTGGCCTTTCCTTAATATACGTCATATTTTGCTATTAAGAGATTTACGAGCATCTCATCGAGTGTTACGAAATTCGATGACGACCCTTGGGTGAAGTAAAAATAAAAAGTTCTCAAATTCTCTCCTATATCAAATCAATCCAAGTGATTCCAAGTTCAGATATAAAGATACGGCGTAAATTGAAAATAAGATTATGGGAACTATCTTTTAGGTTTAAAAATTGATAAATTGGAAGGCTAAGAAACAGAAATTACTGCATAGTGTGAATCCGCCGCATGAATGCAGAAATCTTACCAAAAGTGATTATTAATTCTAAATTTAATGTCCTTCATTTTAAATGACTAGTTCGAGACAAAAATGGTAAAATCATTGAAACGATATAAATTCTAAAAATCTGAATTTCGAACGAATCTGAACGTATGTTTGATACTGAAATATCGATAATTAATATTTAGGCATAAAATTAAAATGAGTAAGTTATGATTCCTCCGATGTAGATATTTTAGCATTTGAGTTTACTGTTGCTAATCGTACTTTATGTGAAATGATGATCGCCGAGTTAGTGGAAAGTGCTGATGTATGGCAGTACGAGGTCGTTCTTTCTCATTCTGGTGAAGTTATTGTAGTATCCCTTCTAATGTGTATTTGGATTAGAGTATTATTTATTCACGCTTCCCTCTATCGTTTGATAAATACTGACAACTCTTCTGTCAGAAATGCGTTAATATGCAATGTATTTTTTAATTTTTACTTCGCCTAAATTTGCAATCTACTTATTCACAAACACGCCATTTGTTGAGTCTATTTAAATTACCAGTGGCTCGATATCCATTAAGTAAATATTGGTAATGTAAAGATGACTTTCCAAACTATTGCACCATTTCTAAGTGCTAACGAATAAAATATTTTCAGTGCTCAAGTTTTTAAACTAAACATGGAATGCAACTGATACTTGCACTGTAGTTAAACTTCATATTCTGATTGCTATCTGTAAGACGCCAAGTCAAAGTTGTGTCTTTTTCCTGCATTTTTCCAATATATTCTCTCATCGTCGTTGGAAGTGCGTTTCAGTGCAAAGTACAAGCGCTAATGTACGAGCCTCCAGTTTACATTCATCTGTTAGGAAGTATGTTCAGCATAAATTGGAAGGACAGAATCCGAGCCTTATCGTCCACTTAATCTTTCCTCGTAGGATTTCCGTGGACAGCCGGGACTATAGGATGGCCGGCGATGAATAGGCCATTCTCTATGCTAATGAGTCCAAAGAGTTACCAAAGCAAGTGGAGCTCTTGATAATGGACTGCGAAGGCCTTTCTTTCAACCCCTTTGCCACCGTACGGTTTTTAATACCCAAATGACTTCTCTTTATCCCTCCTTGATTTGAAAATTAGTAATTCTGAAGCTAAAAACATCCGCAGGACTTTACCAAAGAATTAAAGGATGAAAAAGAATAAATAATAAGACTTAGAATAAAATTTGGCACTCGTACTTATCTCCACATTTTATAATAAGAGCGTCATTTAATGAGTAATTAAGTTGATGACATCTTAGAAGGAGAAGAGTTATTTGCGAATTGAGTATCTTACATCCAAGGAGTAGAAACATCTCTCTCTTTGCATTCGATTATGGAATGTACATTCCTTGTGAAAGATCTTTTCCATGCGATACTTGTAGAAGATTATACTTATATTAATAATTAACTTTAAAAGTGTTTCGACAGCTTAGGTCATTTCACACATTGGCTCCCACTGGAAATCGAACCCGGGTCCGTTATCACCGTAGCCGAAAGCGTAGTCCACTTTATCATCCGATAGCTTTGCAAATATGTTAAATCGATATTTGGAAATTCTACTACACATTCCTGAAGATGATAGCTATGTAGTATGATTCTTGCTTCTTAGTCCATATTTTGATTTTTACTGGCAAATATCGACAACCAAATTGACTGCTGTTGAGACAATTTGCATGTTGGTTAATGTAAATGGTTGGTTTATTTGATGAAATTTGAATGAAGCAAAATTCTATAAAGCTATATTTACATTCCGGAAGCTAATCTTTCGATGTTGATAAATCTATTCAATTGACTCATAATATCCAAAGGATCGTAGGACATAAAATAAATGTGGGACTTGGGGTCATATTAACCCCAAGCAACTAATTAAGGAACTTTTTTTTATTCGAATAAAGGCTTGAGAGTATAAGTCGAGGTGCATGTTTGGAATCGATTGCAGAACCTGAGGGAGACGTATCCCCACTATCGGAATCCCTTCTTCACAGCAGTTCGGAGGATCATTCAATCACGTCTTCCGATTTCATCGCAATTTTTATATATGTATGTGCATTTCTCTCCTGATTGCGGATTTTCAAAGAGGGGAAGAGAGAATAAATTTCACGGGTTTACCTAAGAAAAGAAAAAACGATATTTTTTGCAGTTAAATTTTTGAGCATCTTTCCCAAATCAATTGATTCTGTCACCTCCGTATCCTCGGATTTTTTGTTTTAATCCATCACTTTTATTATTATGGCGAGATTTATTGCACACAATTGTGTTATCGAAATGGACTGGCAATTCGGCCGGATCTGCTGTAAGTTCAATTCATTTCATAGCCTCTCAGATTTTCTGTTACCCAATTCCTGTAAGAAGTATATTTTTCAACTTCATGATTTCGCATAATCGTAATTAGAGATAGTTTGAAAAAGGTTTATCCCTTATACTGTACCATTTTACTTCGATAAGCGCGATAATGTCCAAAGACATTTAGGAGTAGATGATTGCTGTCAGTCACTGTCGTATACTTGTTGGGAATAATAAGAACACACGTTCGTAGACAAATCTATGGGAAATAAAAGAAGTGGAAGCTCAACGTGATTCACTTTTCAATGGAAACGATTAAGTTTTTTTATTATTTTTAACTCTTAATCAAATGTACCGATGATAATAATAATAAATAAATTCCTTTCGATTGAATTTTATCTTAAATTTCTACGCAGTGCTTTGAGAAATTATAAATCATCAATTTTTATTCGAAAGAACATTTGTGTATATACCTGGAGATAATTATAACAGTTTTATGTCTAATTAAAAATCACATAGTTTAAATTTACTTAACATCCATGCAATATGAAATAATTTAAGAAGTTAGATTAGTTGCAAGGCTCTCAAGTTATTAGATTCTTTGTTGTAAATTTTTCTGGAGTTATTGCAACATATTGCCCTCTTACAGTTTCTCTCTACATCTTACAGCGTTGTCATATTTCTTATTTTTGTGATAACTATCGTTGATATATATACTAAAGATCTTTTCCGTTAAGTTAGCAATATTTCGCATTTTAATGTTTATGCCATTTCTTTTGACTTTCTTTTGCGCTCCAGATTTTGTCTGAATGAATGGGAACCTCGGTTTAATCGCCCGAGCGGTGTCCGTTTTAAAGATGGAAGTTAATCGCAAGGAGGCGTCTGATATCGGGTTGATAATAATGGTGACCACGGAGGTGTCAGGTGCAGAGGGTCCGCCCACCAAAGAAATGGCTCCTTACTTCCTCCAACTGACCCTCCCAATCCATTTGACCACTTTTCTTCTTTCGGCCCAATTCCAACCTCTCTTCGCTTTGTCCGTGTTCATCTCAGGCTGCGGAAGGCATCTGAAATTTATTATCCTTATTATATATGGCCACTGCCGATTGATTCTTGAATGATCCGCTTTCTGATCTGCATTCGCTCTGTGCGTAAAGGTTCTCTGGGTGTAAACATTAAACAATGTCATTGCCACGTCTTACCGTCGTCCTTTCGACGATTACTCTACGCTTAATAATTTTTAATCCGTACTTAGGTTCAATGCAGAGGTTATACGACCGGATTCAATACGTGGCGTCATCATCAGGATCTTGTACTGCGGTTGAGTATAGATTAAATATTACTAAGTGTTCACTTGCACCAATCCAAATGGACGTTATCATTCTGTTTTACTTCGATTTGAAATAATCGTTGAAGTGATTAGGGTTCATTTCGGGATGAACTCTCTTCGATTAATTGGTATCTCAAATATTGAATTTTTTGCAGCTAGTATTTACGGTTACTGCATAATGTTACACTAGTTGCACCACCATTCGGCTTTACCTAGATTATTTTTAGCCTTAAGATCAATCATTTCAGACCATACTTCTTGGAACAGTACATTGAAATAAAGAAACAAACTTGTTGATTTCTACACGATATTATATTGACTACCGGTTTCAGCGCTAAGCTATCTTCAGGTTACAAAACATTTTGGTATTTTAAAATCGAGGATTTACCTCAAAATGCTGATGAAGTTAGCTCGAGGGTGCCAAATGACATTTTCCTTACAGGAGTAACTTTCTCTAATTGTCTCTTTGCTTTATCATTCCTTGATAATAGGATGCTATTCGCATTATCATATTGTAATTTTATTCGGTACGTAATTTAATTTTAGAACTTAACTACTAAATTCTGAGGTTAGGTGTCATACAGTATCGCATAGTTAGTAAAGAGCATTACATATTGATTCTTTATATTATTTTCCATATTTTTCTTTTCTATACCTATTTTCTTGAATTCCGTTTATCTTTAAAGCTAAGTACATCCCTTCAGCATCTTATTCCCTTATTTGAGCAGTCTTTTTCGTACACTTTCACTTGGAAAAATTCGGATTTCCCATTAATTTTGGTGGTTCTGTTTCTCACAATCAGTTTTAATATCTGTCACTCATTCCGTCACTATCGAGTCATAACTTACTCTTGTCCTCTGTACCAAAAATAGTTACACAGGACTCATTTATAGATCAAGTGGATTTATGCCTTATTTACCTCCTCATTCTTGAAGGCTGTCATACCGCTGGGGGTCAGACTGGATTTCATCCTGCTTATGGAATATTATGAAAACTTTTATTTCGAGTTAATGTGCTACACATTGGACGTGTGCTACTCTTAGCAATAATTGGAGGGATGTAAGAGCAGAATCGTATTTCCGCATCTTGTATTTACGCCTCCGCTCCTCCTCAAAGCTCTTGATATCTTTTTGTGGAAGGGTCGAGGGTGATCTTTCGAGCCGATGGCTCTGAAATTGGAAAAATGGATGACGATATGAAAGTATTTCGATAATTACCTCGTTCTGTAACCTGTTCTCTCGTCACATTTGAGCGAGTATTCTTCGGAGTGTTGAATCGTCGGGAGTGATTATTCGCTCCACCTATCGCTATTAAATAGAAGCAAAGACGATTGTCTTCTCGCGCAGTTTGCGATGTCAGACAGGCACGCGTCCGCTGCTTCGTCAAACACAAAATTCCCAACTGCACACGCGGAATAACTTTTAATGAGACGACGCAGAATGCACGACGAAAGGTTAATTATTTAGAGAATCTCTCGTTTCTACGTGTAGCTGTCTTTGCTCGATTTGAATTTTCGGTTGGGACTCAAAATGCATATATTATTATTGGTGAAGGAAGTGGAAGAGAGAGCCGTTAACGAACCGTCCAATTAAAGTGACTTCAGTCCCTAATAAAATGGTAGGTGGATAGAGTAGGTTCGACCCATGTCCTCCCGCACTTCTGTCACATCGTATTTGCAAAAAATATTAAGAAAGAGAATACCAAAACTTTGTGATAAAAGAACTTTTCGCGTGAATTTTGGAAACAGCGAAACTTCATGTCGCATTTGTTCATAAAAAAACTGCCGAAGGAAAAGGTTTTTTCTGAGAATTTCTTCTTTAGATTCTTCCACGATTTTTATTGTACTACCTTACGTATTATAGTGTCTGAGAAATATTCACTTGCGATGTATTCTGTATTATATGACATATGGAAATAGATAGTTTATTGTATATTTAAATAACAGTTGACAAATGATAGTGACTAACAAAATAACCTAATAATTAACAAAATAAATCTTATAAGATTAATCTTGTTTTACACGAACTAAAATAAATGTGATTTATAAAAGTAATAATATTATCATCAGGTGTTCTGAGTTGTAGTATTTTTGTGGATTTCGAAGGAAGGAATTTTCGAAGTTAAAGTGTTTTGCTGCTCTTAAGAGGTACACGCATTACTATGGATCAGAAAAAAATCTCATGTCGCGTTGCTTATTGACCTTGAGAAGAACTTTTGAGGGCAAGATAAAGGCGTAAAACAGTGAATATTGCATCCCTTTTATTGGAAGCGAAATCGGTCTAAATCAGCATTTCACAATACACTTTCTCTCTTTTTCATCGCTGCTCACGTTTGTCGTTCTGTTTTTCTGCCCCAAAGTACTTCCTCGTCTGCTATGGAAATGCTGCTCATGTTTTACATTTACTATAACAGTGAATGTGATTTTGAACGGAGAACCTCTTAGGAAATTCTGATATAACTAAATACTTACTTAATAGCGGGGTTAGTGTTAAAATTAAGGTTATTTATTTAGAAAATAATTTGCTTATCTAGGCACTGTTAATCTTTCGCTAGCCTCTTGTTATCGTAGATTACGTGCGAGATGATAAACTATATGCATATATTTACATAACGATTGGGAGTAGTCTTGCACTTTTTCTAGTAGGAAATGCGCTGATAAAGTGAATCGAGATTTTATTCTCAAGACTTGTAATGGAAAATAAATATTTGAGAAGAATCCCTCGAATCGAAGGTTTAGCGGGCGATTTTTGCGGAAACCTGCGCGTCGCTCTCTTCAAATGTTTGTAATGAACACACGCGGTCGTCTCGCTCGCCGATATTCCGAGCGCCTATTTGCCGTGGAATATAAAGCAGAAGTGAGGAAAAAGGAGATGTTTATATTTGTATTGGTTTTTGTACCGCTGAAGCGGGAATTATAAGGGAGGGCGGAAGAATTAAAGGGCGTTTTATACGGCGAATGCTGTTTGTTTTGCGTCGTACGTCTTTAAGGAGAAGCGGATTCAGTGCCTCCGTCTTCTGCCCTCGGCCTTTAACATTTATAACATGTTGTATCATCTGATAACCTTTTGTGCTAAATTTTACCTTACAGTGCAATCACGTATAATTTTATCATCAGAAAATATATAGTTTGTGTAGGGAAAAAGGTGACAAGCTATTATTAATTTTCTTGTGAATTTGATTAAGAGAGAGTAGAAACTATTTAATTTTGCTCGTTGAAAAACTAGAGTAAAAATAATTTCCAAGAATATCGATGTGAATGGCCTTCGAGTATAAAAGCAATAGTATTCGCCTGACGATGAAGATAAATTTGGCGTTGCAAATTAACTTGTTAAATAAGTAGTGGAATCAACGTCGTCCTCTTCCTTGGGTTTAATTGATGCTCCAAATATGTGCGGATTAGCGAATATAATTAGGGAATCTTCGCAAAGATCTCTAATTAGGGACCTTCCGGAGGACGGTCAACGTTTTGAAAAACAGCGCAAATCCTCGCTGCATCCGCAGAAGCTATACATTTAAAAGGGATTTTTTTTGTTTTAGTGGTTCCATGGGATTGTGAGGGATCTCGTAAGTCGGGTGTGACGTAATGGGGTCGTGCGTCTTGGAGGGACGCGGTCACTGACGTCATCCCGAAGTAACAAGCAACGGTCATCGGAAGGAGTTGATTCCAAACAACACTTCGGTCTTCCAATTCTGATCTGCACTGGACTCGAGCAACTCGATCTGGAGGAATAAATTTTCACAAAACATATGGTGGAACAATTGATCGCCATTTAAAGAGATCAATTTTGTGTGATGTTAAAATTTAAAGGATACAATCTCAAGTAACGTAAACTAATATACTCTAACGCGCAGTTTATTAAATACCTGCGCCGTATTTATTATTTAATAGAAAGTCGGTAATTACTAGGCTCCCGGATAGCAATGTGGGTAACGCGTTCGCCTTTGGCGGTCGCGGGTTCAATTCCAAGTGGTAGGCCCTGTATACAAAATGGCATCATCCGCCGATGCGCTTGTAACATTGCTACTACAATTTTTTGGTGTTTCTTCAAGAACGTCGCGTCGTCGCTTAAAGAGCCTTTCCCGATATTGATGCCGTTATAGAGTTTCTTTTTGTTGCCTTGCGGTGTCCGAGTATTGCCATGTCAGTAAGGAGTTGGTCAATTGCATCGATAAAGTTCGAGTGGAAACGAAGCTGTCGTAACTTGTAATTGACCTTTCTAAAGCGAACCAGGACTCGTCGAGTAATGAGAACGTTTCCAAATATAGATATTTGTGTACTAAAAGGAAGAAGAATGACCGGATTAGAGAGAGAGAGGGCGAAATGTAGATTTAATCGTTGATAGCGAAGGTGCTTGCGAAGGAGAGGGATTTTTTCAATTTCATTTCTGCGTTCAATTGTAATGAAGACGAACACATTTCTATCGATATAGAGATGGAAGAGAGTGCCATATGAAGTGGTCTCCTTGATCATTGATGGCCGTGCTGTTGGAGATAAATTATTAACAGTTGTCTGGAGTATATCTTATGTTTATATCCTGTGTTCAAATAATATAATTAAGAATATAGTTATGTTTAATATTTTATGTATAGATGCTGAAGAATTCGAACACAGGGAGATTCACCAAGTGAAAGGGTTGTTTAAAAAGATGCATCGGAAGACGTAAGGAAGGGTGACGAAAACTGGAAAAGTGTTTAGTGTAGAGACAACACTATTTAAGATTAATGACATATAGTTGCCCCAAAAGAGAATAACGTGCAATTTAGGTATTTTCGTATTTTCCATGTTTCCTGATATTTTACTTAAAGATTCTTAGAAATATATGTCTCCAAAGCTCAATGACTCAATGAAGAAGTCTCTTCGTTGTATAAAGGGTAATAACTCAATTCATTGCCATTATTGAACGTCACTGATTTGTAGAAACCACATATCAAATTGCACGCTCGTAAATGATTGAGACAGTAGCAAGTGAGAGATAAATTCTCATCATTTACGAAAAGACAAAGGAAAAATAGGCTTCCGGATAGCCACACATTACAGCCATGTGGGTAGCGCGTTGATGAAAGCGGTCCTGGGTTCGATTACCGAGCCCACGGGCGAAACGACTGAAGCTGCCCAATCAGAATTAACAATACTACTAGAATAAAAAAGAAAAACTTGTATTTATCAAGATTTTAGGAGAAAATGTTATGCAGCAAGTCAAATGATCGAGCTATCTTCCGCCTACCATATTTGCAATATGTTTTGTGATAAGTTTTACGTAATGAATGATTTGGTATCGGAGATTAATCTGTTAATTATATTTTTCGTTTCGAGAACACCAAATGAAGCCTCACATCGGGTGAAGAAACGCGTGCGAAAGTATTTGCCCTGTATTAGGTCATCGGCGGAATAGCGAGTGAATGCCAAGAATATATATCATAGGGGTAGCGATGGAATGTTGATCTCTCTTAATAGTTTCCGGCTCTTTGACACGCTCCGGGAGCGACTAAACGGAGGTAATTCGGGCGAGAATTTCCTCGCGAATCCATTATCGGATTCTGAGAGCACAATCGGGAGGTATGTTTTGAGTCACGCCTTGAAAAGCAGTGAATCACCAAAACATTAAGTAGAATCAGTGCATAAATCTGTGCATTTGTTAACGCGGGTGTCACCCGAATTAATCGAACGCCTAATTTCCTTCGGTTTCCGATTTAATTGAATATTTGCTGCAATCCACGGCTGTTATAATGCAGACGAATTGATACAAAGATGAGGGGAAAATAGAGTATGTAATGAAATAGTTGACGTATTTCGTAAATTATGTTGTTCTAATTTACATAAACAAGCAATATTCCATTCGTAACATATCTTTAAACTTAATCAACGCCATAATATTGTTTTCCTGTCCTATTAACCTCGATCTCAAATCCCGCAACTCCCGCAGTATTGAGTGCAACATTTAGTAATTATTTCTCCGATAGAATATGAAACGCAGTGCTGCAGTTTGTGCAAGTCTCAAACAGGCACGCACACACATCAAAATACTGAAGAACAGAAATTCATAGATGTCCTAAACGAGATGAAGGTTAGTTTTATCAGTTTTTATAATGGACCATCTGCAGTTTAAAACTTGTACAAAGTCCAAGCAATTCATGAAATATAATAGCTAGATATTAAATAGACTTCATCTTACAATTAGAAGAATTATTCTACGAGAGAAGCCTTTACTTATCAGCTTCAGTAATTGTAATTTTAATGTACAATTCTCAGACAATACTTAAATGCATTGTTTTCTTCCAGATTTGTTTTTGCCAAGAGCTAAAAATCTATTCCTGTGTTTTTATGGATAATTGAAGAGTTAAAACAACAAATGAATTCTAATATACAAAAATATCCCTAATTATCTTTTTAGAATTTCGATTCTATCTTTCGTTCAAATGTTAAAAAAGTTATATTCATTAATATTTTGTAATGTCCTGTGCTTCTATATCAGAGGGTATACATCTAGTGTCTATCTCTAGATGTATCGCCTAATATTTAGGAAGTTATCATAGCACAACATATAAATGTTGTGCTATGATTTTTACATACATTATATTGTTTTGTGATATTTTATAGATTGTTCCGCTCACGTAAAGTTTTTTATATTCTTCCATAAGATGGAAAAGAAATAAATCTTCGAATACATCAAAATACTAAATAAGACAAATTCATTGCTGTCCTAAATGACATGAGGTTTAATTTTATCGGTTTCCTGCTAATATAATTTACTTTTGATATGCATTTAAGGGCGCAGAAATAGAACAAAGGACATAATTTTTATATTTCCGTGGAACTTTTTAAAGGAGCGTTGGAAACAAGTTTGTTCCGTAACATATCAACTTTAATTAGTCGAGGAAGCAAATATTCCGAGAGATTTGAACCCCTCCGGGAGATTAGGAGGTTTCGATAAACAACCCGAAATCCGGGAGACTCCGTGAATTCCGGGAAGGTCGTCTCTGGAGAGTATTTCTTCCGCGTGTGCGTCACAATGAGCTCGCAGCGCAAACAGTCAAACTTAGTGAAATAGCGTATGCGTCATTGTTTGACGTTGAACGTAATTAAGGCATGTGACGTCACGTTAAGGATTTTCGGTCGATGTTTGGTGTTCCGATTGCTCTGCCATCTGTCCGTCATCCGAGCAAATGGAAACGTTAACTCATTGCAAAGAATTCAACGGAGCATTCCGCTCCTAGCAACCCCCATCTGTATCGCAGAGCCACAAGTATTCCTTTTGAACTTCGGTTTGTGAAAGAAAATTTCACAAAGTTCGGAAATCGACGAATAGAAATTACGAACATTAAGCAATGGGTTTCTTTCGTCTCAATTCCTACTGCAGTCCGGTGTAGGATTCCTTTCGAGAAAACAATTCACAAAACCTTTTCTGCAAAACTGAGGAAATGCGAATTGTTATCTGGCGCGGAATAAATAAAATATATGCGTTTGAGTCATTTAATTCTGAAATCATTTTACCTTAAATGAAATAACATTGTCGATATAAATGATGTGTTACATCCCACACCGGTTTAATTGCAAAAGAACGGCATCTACAACTTACACGTTTAATCTGCGGCTTTCCCTTTAAGGGTAAGCGCATGCCAATTCAGGAAGTATACCTTTTTAACCTCACGTGCCTCATCTTTCCATTTAAACTCATCCGTCCATCTTTACATCGGAACTATTGTTGAACTCCTAGCGTCTCCATAATGAGAAATGATTCAAAAAGGAGATAATGCTTGTACGTAGTCACAGTATTGGATACGGTACCATTCGGAAGAGAGAAAAATCCGAACTTCAATAAGCAGAGATGTGGTTTCTCTTTTCCTATTTCCCGTCCATTTTATCGACGCAAGGAGAGATTCAAAATACGTATAGCTTCTCTTTAGGGATTCTATTTAGTCAGTGGTTATTCCACTATTTGATAATTGCCTCAGAATTCCCCTTAATCTGCTATCAATGATCCTCTCTGTCTTTAAATTCTTTTATCTGCCGCAAAGGCGCTTGTTTAAATAAAAATTGATTCCAAAATGAAATCTGAACTGCATTATTGGTAGTTTGGATAGTATTTGTTTGAAATTTCGTATTACATGTATGGTATTTAATTAATTTGTAGTTTCTTTAGTTGAAATTTTGATTTAACAAATGAAACCTTATTCAGATTTTTATTAAATAGATAATATATTCTCTTATTTCCGGAGATAAAAGTCGAAGTTTGCGTTACAATTAAATTCAGTTAACAAAGTCAGTAAAAAACATAAACTAAATTTATGCTTTCCATGTACAGTTTGCATATTTGGTAGTTTTCCTTGCATAATGTACGCCATTTCGTCAGTTATTTACTGAACCGCGAGGAAATAAAAAGCCATTCAGGAGGGGATTTGCCATTTGAATGTTTGAGAGTACTCAAGCGAGGGGAAGTGGCTGATGAATCTCTCGGAATCCGTGGAGAAGACGTCGGGTAAATGGAGGACTCGCAGTCTGCAGAAGGCGTAAATGTGTCTTGGAGAAGCTGTTCGCGGAGGCCCCGCCGAGTATCACGTATCAGTGATGCGTGTTGCCGACGCTTTTATGCTCTTCTCCTGGGATCATTGCGGAGGAGGGACAAAAGCGAAGGCGGTAACGGCCATTGAGTGAAATATGGCCGTCGTCTCTTCCCAGCGCTTGTTATATGAACCTCTCTTCTCCTGTCTCCATGGATACCTGTTGAGATTTTGAGAAATGCCTCTTTCTCTCCAAAGCGAAGGGAATATTGACCCTGAACTCTTGCCGAAGACACGAATATTTACGGCGGAAGGAAATAAATGTATGACGTCTTTGTTCCGCCAAAACTGAATACTTAAGTCACCCAAAGTCTTTGTTTCGATCCTCTCTTGATCTAGTCAACTTTCATGGGAAATGCTTTCAAAGTTTATTTTTAAATTGAGTTAGAAATAATGAGGAAGTTCAACTCATTATACTTATTGACGAATAATGTTCCATTCGTAGATAAATATATATATATATATATATATATATATATATATATATATATATATATATATATATATATATATATATTATACATAATAATGTTTCGATGCGTAGGACTTTATAGTTTTACTCGCATATGTTCTGATGATATTTATAATATCATCCCATAAGTCTGTCAGGAGTCTATATCTGCTGCGTTTCTTCAGTTATAAAATGTATGAGACAGAGTTCGTAAGATCTGCTCTTTAGTGTAATCGGTTAAAACACAGTTTGAAATAAGAAGAATCGTGATGTATGTATTTGTGTATATTTGATTGAGTGATGTCATTCTTTATTGTAAGGCTCCCGGATAGTCATGTGGACAGCTCGTTCGCCTTTGGTGAAAGCGGTCCCGGGTTCGAATCCCGGTGGGTGCCAATGTGCGAAATGACCTAAGCTGTCGAGGCACTTTTAACAATACTACTATCTTAATTGTATCCAAAACCGATAGAAGATGAGGTGGTTCAGCTGATGTCTCGATATCATTTTGTTGTTTCCCCTCGGAAGGGCGTTCTCCGCCGCACTTAGATGCATTAGACGCATATTCCATTGGCTCTCTTCTGCGTCATTCAGACGCATTTTTACCACTAATTTACTAAAACGAGAAATGAGAATCTATGTTTCCCTTCATCATTTCATTTTAAAATGCTAAACACAATTGTAACTTGGACATGAAATCAAAAATCAGAAACTTCTAAGAAACGGTATCCAATCTTGTACGGCGTCGTTTGAAATTGAAAGCACACCATGGTATGTACATCTATTGTCACCTGTCTTGGGAAATGTGCATTTCACGATCGATCCTTTTCACCTGTTGTATTTGTCAACATCGTCTTCTAGTTTCATTCTTCCAAGATAACATTATTTATGTTATCTAGTAACAAGCCTGATTCTCCAATAACATTTTTATTGCCGTCATTCTTTAAACGGTGTAAGACACAATTTATCTTGGGCTCGTTTTATATAAGTTGGCCTTATCTAAACTTAAAATCTGTAATAAACGACTAAACGATCTTTATAAAACCTACAGGTTAATATAATTTTGAATAAATGACTGTGGTGTACATATTTATTCGTAAAAGGAAAAATTAGAGAAAGTTATATCACAAGTAAAAAGCAGCATTGCCGAGAGTGCAAATAGTGGCCACGGTACTTCTACTGATACGGCAGCAGGCAGAGTAACGATATGTGTGCAATGAGCCCTGTGTAAACCAACCTCTGTACCAAGCCTGCCCCGGTCTCCTGTACTTCGAGGGAAATACCGCTTAAGTTTCCTAGTAATTTGTCTGGTTCTTCACACGTAAAGGAAGTTCTGGAGCTGCTTGAATGAACGTTCCTAGTGTATATTTATATATAAGCTACGGACGATGGAAAATGGAGGTCGAAAAGGACTGAATCCGGTTCGGGGAAGTCAAACGCAATCGAAGAAGGAAAAATAAAAGGATCAGTTACATTGAATTGCATTTCCTCTCTCAGTTGCAGAGGACGAAGCAAATTTGAGGAAGCGGAGCTCTTTTATTCCGTTCTTTACGCTCATCAATCCGAAATGGCCTTCCTATTAGGAAGACAGGATGGACAGAGGACTTAAAAGTTGGAAAAAAGGGAATTTGATTGGGTCGGAGGATTGGTATACATTGGCGAAAGGGAACAAGTTGCTCAGGGATTAGGATATCGAGTTGGAAGAGAATTGGGACCCTCCGTATTATGTTAAAGAAGTTTAGAGCAGGGATAGGCAACTTGGGGGAACTTGTTCGAAAATGACTTCGGTTTGAGGGAGAAGTCTACGTAACGTGATTTTATCGGAGAAAACGCGTGTAGTGTCGCCTTGATGCCTCGCTTTTCTTCTTTAGTTGAAGAAACATCCTAATGTTTATTATGGATGACATTGATCAGCTCTTCCCTTAAGGCTTGAAGATTTAATGTACTTTTGTCGTCACTCCTGCCATTCATCCGTTTCTGAATTAAATCTTCATTCAATATTACAATCCGAAGATTTGCTTCTGCTATATTATCTCTTTCTTATAACTACATTATTTTTTTACCCTAAAAAATTTCCTCTACCGATATTTTCTAATCCAGCCTTTTTATTCCATTCTTATTCCTTCTTTCCACGATTCGCATCGATACGTATAACAAGAAGTTGCTCAAGCGCCCGCCAGATTTAATTAAGCCTTCATTTGATCAATATTCTTCTTGTATGTTCGTAAAAGGACTTCTTCTTTAGTTCTGTCCATTTCCATCATTCTTCTGCTCTACCGCTTTTTTATCGCTTTTCCAAAGTCCAATCCTCATTGAAGTTTTTACAGATTTCTGATATCCAAAGTAGTTTTATTTGCCGTCAGCAATTATTTTCTCTGATAAAATAAGTACTATCTATAGCTTGACTTTTCCATCTAACTCGCCAATCCCAATATTTGTGATTTCGATACTTAAATAGCAAAACTATTGGCTCTTTCGACTTTGTTTATTCTTCGTTTTATTTTGATTTCTTTCTTTCCTCATTCAGAAACTTCCTTATTTTTATTTTCTTATCGTTTTAGATGTACCCATCACTCTCTTGTAATATTTTTGCTAAACGAAGAATTATTTTGAGTCTTCTTTCTTTTCAGTCGATATCACTTCATCATCTGCAAACCATAAGATGTTGACTCTTTCTTCTTGTATTAGTACACATCCTTGGGTCTTTCTATTGACTCAATTCACTGCCTTATCAATATGAACACTAGCAGTGATGAACAGCATCCCTGTCTTTGTTTTAGCTCCTTTTCTTACTGCTTCGGATCATCGCAGCCTCCTCTTTAAATGCTGATCGTTCTCCTCTTACGATAACTCGCCTAATCCTTTTTCCGGATTTGAATCATTCCAATGGATTTCGTAAACTAGATATTCAATGTCAAATGAAAGGAATGCGAAAAACTTAAAATACTGAATATTTATGAATTACCGATGCGCAATTTCCCTTTTCAGTCTCTTTAAAGGTGTAAAGAAATAAAATTTGGAACTTGACTGCCAATGAAAAAGAGGTTCAAAATCTCTTACAGCAGTTTGCTCGGCGTTTCTCTCGTCAGAGTACTTAATTGACATCGCTTTTGAAATTGGGTGTCCTTAAAAAAGCGGAGGTCCGAGTCTTACTGTTTTCTCCGAATACCGGTGAAGGAGGTGAGGAAAGCCGACAAAGACGGCTATTGCAGATTACAAACCGCTAACTCTATAAATATGTAAAGTGACACATTGTGACTCGGTTTCTGTCGGGTAAAGTCATGGAACGTCACAGCATTTGTAGCGATCCTTTGACCAATTTTGGTTTACAGTTCTGATCCTGTGACCTTCTGATACATTCTTAAGCAAATATTCCTATTTAAACACCAATAGATAGTATTCTAACATCTTTTGTCGGGCAGAGTGAAAATGAATAGAAAAATGCTCCTGATTGGCTTCTTTAGGCACTGAGGTATCATTGTGATACCTCAGTGTCCATGTCGGAAAAATTACTCCAACTCTCTAACCGTATAGTCACGTGCCCTATATGGTATCACCACCTATTACAGCCAACTCAAATGCTTGATATACTCGTAGAGGGGAAGAGAATACTAATGCGGTCCAATTTAGGCAACGGTCAAATTTAGGCAACGGTCCAATATCGGCAACCTTCGCCTATTATTATTATTATTATTAACTTCATTTTGAAGTACAATAACCACATGTTAATTTTAATTAAAGTTCAATTAATTGAAGTACCGATTGTATTTTAGATGCATCTCATTAATGGCAAATGGATGATATTACTAAATTATTATAAAAATTTTTCACCGTAACTGTTGGAATGAATGTGGAATGATCCATCAATTCAGAGAGGCGACTGCGTATCAATGACTGCATTGGAATGAGTTTGAATTTTTCCACTGTTGGATGAAAGTGGTTGTGGGAAAATACTTTTTGCTGGAATTTGATAAAAATAAGAATTAAAATTTTGTAAAAAATGCCCAAGTTTTTAATAAATTATGTTAAATTATACGATGAGCACTAAAATCTAATTATCTTATTCCATATTTCATTACGGGTCGTCACTGATGTAAGGACATCAATGTTCGTCGATTAATCGTCTTCTTAGATTATTTATTATAAACTGGCGAATCAAATGTATGTGAACTAGAAATAAGAAACATATTAGGGAGAGAATGAAGAGTCTCCTTTTTGAAGAGTCAATTAAAAGTAAGGAACTTCTCGAAGGAGCCGGCGGTCAAAGTTTGGGCACCCCTGAATTAATTGACCCAGCGTCACCCCGAGTTGCGATTTCAAGAAGACAAATGAATGTTTCTAAGCGCCTTCTCTAAGAAATCACCGAAAAAAGAGATTCACGGAGATCACTGAAAAAAGAGACTTTGTGTCTGACTTTTCGAGAATAACGCTAAAATTTAATTAGACGAATGATGTCGCCATTGGTGACAATTTTATCTAGAACGTGCTGTAGCTTCGACGAATTAATCTAATGCGACACCTTTCGGAATTTCTTCTGCTCATTTTCCTCGAAACCATTTATGATGTTTTGTGGGATTTGCGATTAATAAAATAAGTCTTAATTACGGAGAAATTAATTATTGCGGCGCATCATTTTCACTCCAAAATACGGGAAATTCCGTCCGAAGAAAACAAAACTGTCCCCGCTCATGCTTCCCATGGAAATATTTCAGTTTCGCAATAAAATCTGTTTAAAATGATGTCTCCCCTGCGCTGAAAAAAGAGCGCTTTGATAAATTACGCCCTCGGAAATGGAATTTTCTCTTTAATTTAGTGTTATACTCTGTCGTGGCTTTAAATTAATTTCCTCTGTTTATTCGCTCGCGTCAAAAAGGGATTCGTACGAACGTATATTAAGTGAACGAAGGCATTCGCTTCGTCAGAGTAAAAATGAATAAATATCTCAGGTGGTCTCATTATAAAGCGACTTATACACGAACGTAATTTAACGAAGTGAAAGCTTCGTAAATCTAGCTGCTTAGTCTATATCTTTCACACGTTTCCCTTTTTAACCAAACAGTTATGTCAACGCAGAATTTTTAATGATTTTAGCGTCACATCCGTCGCAATGGCCCCTTTTAATGTATTAAAATACACCAAGAGATTATTCAATTTTCTCTCATCTGAATTTGTGGTGCTCATCTTGCTTACTTTTTCTTCCGGCATTTCATTTTCAACATTTATTTCGAAAACTTTGGAAAACACATTTTTTTCAACAGGATAACAAGTATATTTTTTGATAATACTATATCGGTTCTTATTTGTGTAGATTTATTATGTTTTGGTTTTTCAATTCCGGGGAAAATTGCATGAAGATGACCATTAATGCGAGAAGTATTTTTTATGCGACGCATATATTTTGCGCATTTCCATAAAGGGCAAAAATAATAATCACAAAGTAATAAGTGAACTCAATTAGTGGTGAGTAAATTTCACTTTATTTTTACCAATTATGAGAAGTAAACAATGCTGTTATTCTTGAGCGCCAAAGAACATTTCACAAAATATTTACGGAAAATTTTCTTCACATTATAGATATATCTCACTAATAAATAGTGAAAGCATTTCTTAGATATCATCCTAAACATAATTCGATTTGTTGTCAGTATATTTCTCAAATTTGCAATCATTCTTAGTAAAGGTAATATTCCTTTCTTTGTTCATTCTATTGATCAAATCTAATGCGCAAATAACCTAAACACCAAATGAATTCATTTTTGCACACTAATACATTTGAATGCGTTTGTATTGTATTGTATTTTATTGTTTAAAATGTAACATAACCCTGAGAAGATCTGCCCGCCATGTCTCCTAGAACATTGAGAAACTTTAAGAACCGACTTATTCCAATATCGCGATGGAATATTTGCCTGGAAATAAGTATTTTAAAATGTAGGAATTTCTCCAGGTTTCCGAATCTTCAAACTTGACTTCCTTCTCTGGAGAAATCAAATCATACGAAAGAGCGATAAAGGAGGAAACCGTTCTACGGAATATGGATGAGATCAGTCTCTGGAAGTTCGTCTTCTTGAGGAGTGGATACGAGTTCTAATTAAAGGTATTTTACTCGCTCTTCCAGAAAAGCCCACAGCACGACGTCCGCTGAACATATTTGTACTTTCTTAGAGTTCTTATTTCGATGGCGTAAAATGCATCTGAAAAGGAGTGATTTCAAACTCTAAAACTCTTTCCTTGTGTTGTACACACCTGTGTATCAGAATCACCTGAAAGAATATTACATTTATCATCTTTTCGGCCAAGTGAATCATCCAATTGGCGGTTGTTTAGTTTTCTCATGAAGCGATTAGTTCAGATGCACTCGCTTTCACTTCATGTATTTATATTTATGAATATTAAAATAGAATTTTTTTGTATCCATAAATCGAAAGAATCGTTATTCCAGAGAAATATTTCCGAATGGAGACGTAATATTTGTGTGTCCAATGTTTGTTTTTGGGGAGTTTCCGAACATTATTTTTGCCTCTTTCTTATCGATAAATAATTAGGTTTTCATGAGTGCATTCATACTTGCCAATAGCTAGTTGCACTTGTAATAAACTTAATGATTCTTTAATGACATTCTTGTGCAAACGATGTTCTATTTCTGAAGCGTCGATTATTTACCAGTTCGATCCTAAACAAGTAAAAGCGTGTTCCTAAGACCTGTGATTATTATTATAAGAAAAGGAACTTTTCTTGGCCAAGTAAACTAATTTTTAATAAAATTTTGTGCATTTGGAAAAGCGTTATTGATAATATGTTTGCAATGTCAACTTAATCCTGCCTTCGTAAGAAGAAAATTTAGGAAAATGACGTATAATTGTTTTGAAAATTAAACACTATATTATCAATTCATACAGTGTCAATCAACTATAAGAATGATTTTCGACTTAAAAGGTATTTGTTTCTTGTCTTCAATATTGAAGATGAATGTTGAATGATAATGGAGACATATTAATTCCTCTGTTCCCATCACTTGGCGTTATTTAAATGTTCAAAATTCCTTGTGATTTTTTTGCCTTGGGTAATGTCGGTTCTCAGCGGAGTAATTTTGAGGATTTTGTTGGATCATAGTCTCGATGTGATATAAATATTAATCACTCCGTACTGGATTCGTGATCGGGCGTGCATTTTCAGTTTAGTTTGAGCGATCAGTTTATAGGAATTCAACGCCGTGCGCTCAATCGTGACTACACTTAATTAGAAACCGTCTGTTTAGAATTCAAAATATTGCGGTCTATTATTCATCAGTAGCGGTAATAATACATCTAATCCGTATTTTGGATGTGTATCTACAATGATTCATTAATTCAGCTGGATCTCATTTTCTTTTTTTATAAAGTAGGAAGACTCTTTGTCAGGATCAATGCCATCTGTAACTACCATTCACCCATTTCGCATTAAATTTGTTAACGTGGAAGAATATACTATCTGCGATCCGTACTTATGTACATTAGTATGCGATCATAAGGTTTTTTTGAATTGACTATCAAAAGTTGTGATTTCTTTTACAAAAAGTTCGACTTCATACGACTCGAAAATAATCCCTCAAGAAAAGTACATTTCTTCTTTGCCGTTTTCTTCTGTTTCTTTACAAAATTGAATCAGAAGCAATGCCCTTACGTTATCAATACCAGTAACCCGTGCTCGTAAATTGAATGAATACTCTTATTTTGGTAATGCAATATCGTTTTCTGCTAACAATTGTGGTCATTCAGACAAATAGATGAACATTTTGTCGAATTTTGTGATTATAAACAATGCTCCTCTTCAATGCTACCGTTAAAGACGAGTTCATCAGATTTGCCATAACAATAAATTTAGAAATCAGATAAATTTTTTATGGAATAAAATATTTGTAATTTTTTGGAGTTTCCTCCGATAACATTTACTAAATTGCAACTACTTGAAAGCGTTTCTCAAATGCACTTTCGTCATTGGACGGTTCTATGTTACTTGTTCATGATGGAGGTTGTAAAACATCAAGGTATTTTACTTTCTCCATATACGAAGTATAGAGAAAGTATTGCTTTCATGAAAAAAATCGACTTCGAGATTTCAACGGAAATACATGTTTTGGGGTCCTTAGAACACGTTTTGACCATTTTCGGAACGATGTCTGTGTGTGTGTGTGTGTGTGCTTGTGGGCGCTCTTACTCAAAAACTATAAGTTGTATGAATACCTAACTTCATATATTGACGTGGGTGGTAGGTGGGTGCTGTCAGATTTGATTAGTTTTTGGAGTAAATCGGTTAAGCAGAATTCAAGCTTTATTCTTCAAAGCAAATATCCGTTTTTGCAAACTATCTCCATAAGTATGATATTTTGGTATATACTATTATTTATAAAAGTTTTAGAAAATGTTACTTCCTATTACTTTTGTATGAAACATATTTTTTTATAACTGATTGGTTAGGAGTTATTCATGAAATACTGATAAACCAGAAGTTGCTGATTACGTACATTGTGGGCGCTCTGGGGGAAAGGCCAATTTCATCGTTTTTCATCGAACATGTCCCAAAAAACATTATTTATAATGTTTGTGACGTAAAAGATAATATGCTATTAATTAATCACTTATCTTCCAAGTTTAGATGGAATATAGAGCTCGAAAATACTGTCGTAGATAAATATTTACATCTTATATATGGAGAAATTATGTGCTGGCCACATCAGATTTTTTATTGTAGCGATGGGAAATAGAAATATTTGTGTAGATTGGTGTATTTTTAGCAAATAATTTAGTAGTAAAAAGAATTTTAGTCCAAGCGAAATATTAAATTCAGTGTAAATTGGTTAAGCCGTCTTCAGGATCTCAGGATCCATTCACATGTTTAACTTTAAGTACATTGATATAAAGCATTAATATCAATAAAAATGTAAAAATATTATCATTAATTATTATTAGTGGCATCTCAATTTAGTTAAATTAAGTTCCACCGTTTTTAGTGTAAGACTTTACTTGTTCTGTTATAGAAATCGATTTGAATTTAGTTTCGCAATGTTCTAATGGGTTTTGTTATTAGGAAAGAGAACCGATTTCAAGAAGCCTATTTAGAGACTCCAAATGCCCATAGCAAATAAAGTTGGTTGCTTAATGATGTTGGTTGTAGTGGAGGGGTCCACGCGCATGCGCACTTGTAATTCGGGATATCCCATTGAAAGTCCATTGGGGCGACTGAAAAGGATGCGGAGTCGAGTGGTTGCGGGGAAAGTTGTGCATGAAAAGTGATCAATTCATCCACCAGATGGCATTCCGAGGACACTGCAGCTGTCCGTTGCCAACTTCGAAAAATGTCGAATTTAAGAGTTCGGTGGAATCGAAGCAGCCCATTCGAAATTTATTTGGAATGAACGTATCTTCATCGTATGCGCTTCTTTAGTTACGGCAGCCTCGAAGGCCTTTCAAAGTGCAATGAAAATCTGTTCACAGTGAGAAATAAATGTATTCTACCATTTTATTAGTTACACGTAATTCTCATTGTAAATAATAATTAATTACCATGTTGAACGGTATGATTAAGGCTAACAAGTCTCATCTTATGTCTTACTAATGTATCAAATTATGTCCCATATCTATAAACTGATGTAATTTTTGGTTTTATGTAATGCCATTCTTACAAATTATAACATTGATGAGCTGCAGTGCTTAGAAATTCCGGCAAAACAGCGTATTTCGACGTTCGTCCCAAGTTCAATGCGAGGGAGGAATGATTAATTATGGACCCTCTCGTTTTTCAACTCCATCTCGCGTAATCTCTGAGAGATACATCTGCTCGCAGCACAAATAACACGTCCCGGATTTGAAACATTTGAGAATCAAATCGCGGGATTAGAGCGAAAAAGCCCGTTTCCATGGTGATAATCTAATAAGACGAGCCGCAGTGAAATGGGAGACCCGAAATGGCTGTGTCAACGTGGAGATGATGAGAGGCATCGACGGCAAAACCTAATCCTCAGGAAGGCTGCTTCTTTGATTCATGTCTTATTTATTGAACGGTGTGATTAACCTTTGTGGATGTGCTAAGCTCACGTGAGATGTGTTTTGGTTTTAAATAACAGGATTATGAGATTATCGCGCATTGCGATACATTTGGGCTTAATTATGAAGAAATGGGAACCGCTGTATCAGCCTTTCACATATTTTATATATTTACCTAACAAGAAAGTAAAGTAATTGGTAGCTAAGGTCTGCTGAATAAAATAATTGCAGCTAACGCATCAGCTTGTGGTTATTTTATGTGCTAGGGAAACTTACATTAACCCTGCTTTGAACGTACTCTTTGATTTCTCGTACATGTTGCTTACAATTCAGCGCATATTTATAGCTAGGATAAATCCATATTACGGCTTTAGTGACGATGTAATCAGAGCTTATGTTCGCTATCGAAATATCTTCTTAGGGTATCGTACCTAAAGATCTGCTCATTGCTTTTGCGCATCTTACATTTGCATTTACGTATCGCATGCCGCCGTTGGCTCAGTTAACGCAAACATCTAACTTTATGCTTACCTTACCTAAAAATTTCAGCATAACCCTATTTTCCGCGTTGCTCTAATTTCCTATTTTTGTAAAATTTGTCCATTTTCCTGCGTCAACGCCATCTTTAATTACTTTTCTGGCCGTTCTCAGAGTAACACTATTAGTCGCTGCGTTTCCCAAGGATCCTCAAATTCATTATTATTTGAACTTTTCCCTTGTTTGCCCTCAGAAAGGCATGCAACTTTTGTCTGCTCCCTTTAGCAAAGGGATGCTGCAATCTCTAGCTGGAGCAGGAATGAAGGCACAAAGAGAGCATTGTGTTGGGTATTTATTTGTTAAAAAGGCTATTTGACGTCTGCTGTGCATCATCGCAAACTGGGTCACTCTAACGTGTGTGAGCCTTTGTTCTGAGCATTTTTAGGCTCTGCTCGGAAAGCGGAATGCAATTCGATTGATATGCGTGTTTGGATGCCTGAATACTACTTTCTCTATAATTATGTTCGATTAATAGTAGATAGGAATATAATTCAAGTTTTTATCAACATTACTTGCCGATGATAAATTTGTTTATTTCATTTACATAATTTTATTATTCTTCTTTCCTAATGCCTACAAAACAACGCAAAAAAACTACGAATAGCAGAATTCTAAGTATTCAGCTCGAAGACCGGACCTCACTCCCTTCTACCGTGAACCATCATTACCTAAGAGAGAGAAATGAGGTGTACTTCGAAAGATGTAAAGTATTTTGCTCTTGCTTCTCTTGGCTTGCCAGAAACGGAACTAGTCTTTGTAAGTGAACCACATTGACTCTCCGACTAATATTTTTCTTGGCCTCTCATTTAGAAGGACCTAAATTCAAAAGAAGAGTACATATCACTCATACTTCAACAGCTTTTAAATCATTACAGTCATGAAGATAAAAGTAAGTCATTTTTTTACTATTCTGTTCAAATATACGGATGAAAATTCAGTATTTATCTATATATGGCAGCAGGACCTAGTAAGTAGAAAAATGACGCATCAATACGATATTACAGTACATTCCATTAACATAGATTTGTTAATCCAACGCAAAATCAAGGGAGTGAACGAAAGGAAAATACGTGACGGGGAATCGGTAATGAAATCTTGCGACACACACCGAACTGCTCCACTAATCTTGATGTGGAAGGTATTTTGAGGGTTTCATTTGCCCAATAATTAAAAAAATTGTAATAATTTTCAAACGAATGATCGAGAATTGTTGTCGGGAACGGTAATACTGCTATTCCAGGAAAATATTAATTCTATCAGTTTATTTGCAGATGAGCAAGTTCGCTTTTAGACAGTCTTCTGTCCGTGAATGCTTATTCACGGACAGAAGATTATAATCTTACACTTGAGGAGCAAATTTCTGTGAATCTATTCGTCAGTGGATTCGCTATTTTCAAAACAAAAGAAAGGCAGAAAGCGCATTTATATTGCTATTTATGTATTTTCCATCAAAAGAAAAGTTACTAACGCTGTGAGGTTTTCATGAAGCCAATTTGGGTCTTATGAAGTGAAGCTCACGCGGGACACCGCCTGACCACGAATTCATGTAAGATGTAATTACACTTTATTCTTGTTTTCTGTGTTTAAATTTTTGCTTTTTTTTCTTTCAATTATGTTTTGTATTAAAATGATTTTAATATTTGTTTGCAATATTCTGATTCCCTCATGTTTTGTATAAAATCTATTAATTTCTTCATATCTTTATATAAAGATATGTTGTAATGTTCATATTTTAATTTATATGTCTTGTATTAGACAAAATATATGTATTTTGATGTATAATCATGTTTAAATGAAAAAGGGCAATTTTATGCCCGTTAATAAAATCAATTCAAATTATTTTTAGTGATTTAGCTACTCTAATCAATGCGGTCCGATGGGCATAAACTAAGAGAACAGTATGTTTCGGCGTTATTTAATAGCTTTAAATATTTGGATTCTCGCAGATATTGAAGCCATTTTCTCAGAACATCTAGAAGTTTAATCCTGAGAAAATTCAGTGAAAAATTAACATTGTGCGGAGGGTCTTCTAAACCCTAGTTTATCCGACCCAACCCAACCCAACCCAACCTGCAGATACCCTTGCGATAAGCTGTGGGTCGGATGCTTTACAACCTCTTGCGGATGTGATTCGTATCCAAATATGTACCCTGAGGACACAGTTCTGGTCCGGGTATGCAGGTCTCTATTTAGCTCTCCATTATGCAGCGTTTCGAATATCACCATTCATACCCATATGCATAAAATGTCTTTAAATGTCCTACACTAGATGAAGAAACGAAAGGATCCCCCGCAACGTGCTCTGGGGACGCATCGAATGATTTACGATGACAAATTGCGAAGTGAATAAGCGATGAAAAATCATTCGCGTGGAGCAACTGCCCGGCAAGTGGGAGACCTTGTTTCAAGTCCCGGCTACGCCAGATTTCTCCTCCCCTCTTTTCTTCGAGCTTGTTTACCACACTCTATATCCTCCACTACTAGAAGCAGCCTCAACCTGCTCTCTCACTGTGTTCCACTTTAATCCCTCCGAGTTACTTCTTCTTTCTTTTGATTATCCATTGCCCGAGACGGACGTTTATTCCGAGAGGAACTTATATCGCAGCACGTTTTCCAAAAATACTCCCTCTTAGCCTCTAGAAGATCTTTCAATGTTTTATTCCGCTTTGCGCTCCGCCGTCTTCGTCTAGGAGTTGCGCAAGAGCTCTTCTTTTATTTCTGCGAGATTCTTGCTCCGCTCTTGGTGAATAAAATATCAGCATATTTCGTTTAGCGTCGTGAAGAAGCGAACGAGCGAATAAACAAATTGTGAGGTGTTTATTTATGGCTAATTCTTGTGACTCATTTGACGCTTTTAAAGTGTAAATATTGAAATTATGAATATAAATAGGTATATTTTGGATAACGAATGATTTTTTTCTCGGAAAATTAAATCATCCATTTCACTAAGGAAATGGAATGATTGAAAGCGTGAGAAAACAAAACGAAAAATGATTGATGAATATTTTATTTTTACAACCATACACAATGCATTTCATTCTTCTTTCAAAACACACATAAAAAAATGTATCTTGCCAGTATCGTTATATCTTTTGGCTGTGGTAGTGTGAAAGTTCCATTAGAATTAACGATGCCGCATTTATTTCGTTCGTTACTTCAGAATGTTTTGTCAATTGATATTCACTGTCTCCTCACATGCGGACGATTCCCTCGTATTCATACTCTGTGATGAATGCAAAGTGAAGCTACTTCACTCCTCATCTTGCCTAGTAAGCCTCATTAACTCTCCAAAGCTCTTGGTTGCCAATAACGGAGGGTCCATCCAGCCTCCGGGCTTACTTCTCCAGACATGCAAAGGTCAAAGCCGATTGTCAATAGGACGACTCGTACCGATGAGTCAATTTTCAAAGCGAAGAAGTTTGATTTTATGAATGTCCTCCAGCCTTTTAAATGAGCCAAGGAAATATTATTCCCGAAAGAAAGACGATGCTCAATGCTAACTGTTCCAATCGTTTCTGTATGCTGTAGCTTTTATCATAAATAATATTGAGTTTGGTAACGGTTTTTGTACCAATTTAGGTCTGTTTTCGCGCTAAAGCCTTCAGACCGAGAAACATGGGGTTCTTAAATAAGTAAATATCCTAATAATTTTTCAAAACAGCCGAATTCGCTTCAATACTTTATTTTTCAAAATTCCGCTGATGGAAGCCTCAATGTGGAAATAGGGATCCCAAAAATAATATCAGCTCTTTGACATTTCACAATTTTCTTTGATAATTGTTCGTATGAGTTAAAATAACGATACAATTATTTACTTATTGATGTCAATTTAATAAGAAATGTATCAGAAGGCATAGATAATTACGGATTGGAAGAGAGCTTTTGAATTGGTGATTTTCGGAGTACTCAAAAAGTAACTCTCATTTCGCTGAGGTGATTCGTAAATTGAACCTCCAAATGTTTCTCGTGAGATAATCTCGAATTTAATTCCACTTTATAAGACATTTGGGAGCGTTAAAGATCGCTTATCGCCTTCATCATTTCTCGTTAGATGGCGCGTGTTGCAATCAATGCGAATTTCCTCACGTATTCTGCTGACGTGCGACGAAAATTAAACAGCCACTTCTTTAATCTGGATGTCCTATTTTTATCTCCCGCTTAAGGCTAACGCCGTGATTTCTAATCGCAGGTGATAGTAGGCGATAGTCCCGGATTCAGAGGTGGGACGAGGCATTTTCAGTGGGTTTCAAAGAGAAACTCAATGTAGGTCAGCAACCAAAATATGTTCATTTGTTTTGTGAGGATTCGTTCATTTGCTTTATTCTCATCGAAGTTGGAGAACCGTTCACTGAGATGGAGGAATCTAGCTGTACAGTAAATAGGTAATATTCAACGCTCACTCTAAAGATTAATAATTCTCTACCAATATATGGGATTGCGTTGTAAACCTTTATTTCAATGTCTACTCCTTTTTATTTTTAATCCATTTTATAATCATATTTTTTAGCTTAATTCGTTAAGCAGCAGTGCGTTATCCGGTTGTGGAATGAAAATGTTTATTTAATCAAATCTTGTTATGATACAAAAGTACACTTTTCTAGAAGCCTATTTCGAACGTTGTAGTATTCATTGGTGGCAACTTTGTAGCTGTTTATCCGTAAGAAGTGATCTGTTTTCAGACAGTTAACTGTGAAAATTTGGTATAATACATTTATAAAATGTAATATGTTCAACGTTTTATAAGAGAATAATTCCTATCTTAAAGAGCAATGAGAGAGATTTAGATCTTAGTAGTGAATTGCAGAAGTATAAGTAAAACACTGACAGAATTCCTTAATCTTACGAGAAGCATTAATGTGGATATCGTGATAGGAACCGAGAGTTGGTTAAGCGAAGATATAACATCAGATAAGATATTTCCTCCAGATTATATTGTTTATCGTAAAGATCGACTCTGTAGAATAGATGATGGGGTGTTTATCGCTGTAAAGGATTCTTTAAAGAGTCAGTGCATTGACTTCTTGGAGAACGGTACATGCGAAATGGTATGGTGCTCGGTTCTTGGACGGAATGGAAAGAAGGTATTCTTTTGTTCCTTTTATCGGCCTCCGGATGGCGACAACGGGTGTATAGAGGAATTAGCTGATTCGTTAGATAATATTCGGAAGAAAGTGAAGGATCCCATCATTGTTGTAGGAGGGGATTTTAACCTTCCCCATATTGATTGGGAGAATTTATCGAGCTCGCACACCGGTAGAGAGAAGACTATATTGCACACATTCATATATACTTTTTCGCTTCACACTTTTCACGTTGGTGTAATAATTGGCAGCTCGAGCTGATTGTAAAGAAGTGCATTGCTATGACTTTAACCAACGTTACTTTCGCACCTAACAGAATTTCAGGAAATCCTTTGGAGCTCGTGATGCATCATACATACCTAGGAATTACCTTCAGCAGTAATTTTTTCTTCAAAGAGCATATTCGAAGCGTAATAAGTATGGCAAATGGGATACAAAGGTTAGCAAGTAAAATTCTGAGGAGATGTTCATCGAGAGTAAAAGAAACAGCATACTTTTCTTTGATTCAACCTCTACTTGAGTATTGCTGTGCGATTTGGGATCCTCACGAAGTAGGATTAATTTCCGATCTTGAGATGGTGGAGCAGCAAGGTTCGTCAAGGGAGATTTCAGATTTGACAGCAGTGTTTCGGCTACGATGGAATCCCTCGGATGGAACTCTCTTAGTGATAGAGGACTTAAGTATCGAAGGAGGCCTTTTGATAAATTTATGGCTACCGATTTCGGGAAGGAGATAACAGATATTGTTAACCCTGTTATAAACTTTCGCGATCTTCTGGAGAAAACAAACAGAAGTGATAATCGGTAGAACCGGGATATAACTCCTCTTGGGCTACCTGAATCATCCCCCTTTGGGTGTCCGCTTCTCATCCGTTTTCGAGTTACTAATTTTTTTCGTATTAAAAAAACCGTTATATTCAAGTCATTTTTCCCCATGGCAACGTAAATAATTCAGGTACAGAGTTAACTTTTTTGTATAGAATAACACAATATTTGCTTCAACTGAGGCAAAAATATTTTTCTTCGCATAGATGCTTCCATTCAGTCAGAGTAAAACGTCAAATTTAAAAAAACTGTTACGTCATTAATTTGATCAAAATCTTTGAGGCCAATTTTAAAAAAATACCTGTCATAAAAAAATTTAGTGACTACTCTAAAAACTTGCCCAAATCATTAACTATTTACCACAAAAATTTCATTGATCTGTATTTAAAATCTAGACCTTATTCCGCGTTTTCATTGTGTGTTCATTGCCACTCAAAGCGAACATACTTTCGTAGAGCGTATGTATTTTTTTATTATGTTGTTTCGCCAAATTTCGCGTCTTAGAGAAATTCTGCGCCTATTTTTATGAAGAGACACATATTCGGAGGGAACACCCGGAATAGGAGCTTATCGATTGAGGAAAAAGGAGTTTTGGTGCGATCGTTCAGACCACATGTCCCCAGATGTCGTTTCATTCGGTTCACACGTCCCATTGTTTCCATTGGCCACTTGGACGAGATTGACCTCGTCTATTTCTCCATTCACGCAGCGCCATCTCAACATATTAATTTCGTTCTTCGTGCAATCGTGCGCTGTAAAAATAGTAAGGAAATCCATATGGTAACGTAAATAGCGTGTAAGAATATCTTTTTTTTATTTTAAGAGAGAACTGTCACATTCCTATCTTTGTTAAACCTGCAGTATGTTATTTTCGCTTCAGTAGCGGTCGATAGAGATTTGTTTATGGCAAGTCGTCCATTCTTTGCTATAAATAAATCGCGGGAAATCCTCTCCGGTGTTAAAATAACTTTCGATCGCTGCATTTTACTCATTTGAAGGTCTGGAAGAATATTTCCTGGAATGATCGATGAATTTCCTCCCCTAGCGTGGGTCCCTGAATGCGAAAGCCATCAGGAGAGCGTCCGGATTGTTTTGGACATCGCCTTTTCCCGCAAGGCCCATTCATCGGACCTCCTCCTCGTCACCGTGAAAAGCTTTCAAAAGCGAAAACGGCCGCCTTAAGAGTTTCATCCCTCTCCAAAATGGCTGACCTCGGCCTGCTTTTCAAATCTTCCTTTTCATCTCTCCATCTCGAGAAAAATCGAGTTACCTCGGCAACGGCCTCGTACTTTTATCGATGTGTCTTCTTTTTCATGCACTCGATTATTTTCTACGTTTAAATTTGTCTTTCGTTTCCTTTCGGATAGGGATTGAATTTTGTATTTCACCGAGAGATTTGATGAATATTTTTATTATCTTTTACTCACACATTCTTGGCTTCAAAACCTCTTTTAAAGGAGGATAAATATAAGCGATGTCATGGTAAAGAGCGCTATTTGCGACATAATTCCGCCTATGTTTGGTGTGAATGTAACCTGCACGGTCTTTGTTTGTGTGTGTAGGGCGTTCAGGAAACTCACGGTGATACCTTATTCATATTTAAAATATATCTCTCTGTTGAGATAAATGTGACTCTTCGCAGATTCATAGAGGCTCAGATTCAATCAAAAATATTAATCAGTTTATTTCAGTTTTAAAGATTCTCAGTAGAGTTGAATATTGTTTCCAGTGGACACTCTTCAAATAGTGCTTTTCGGTAAATCTGTAACTAATTGTAGATAGAATAATAAAAATATCGATGTTGAGACAATTACGAACAAAATTTTTCGAGTTATCGTTAAAAATAATAATTAAAAAGATATAAATTACATCCATGAAAGTTTTAATTGAAATAAATTCTTGAATACATGCTTTACCGCTTTCTGATTTAGAAGAAATACTCAGAAACGGAGATAAATAGAAGAATTAAGTAAATGGTATGTTAAATTTCACATTTTTAGGGTTCCTAAGTAAACATAGAAATTTTATTATTCTTCTGTCGATGTCCGTTTAATTTTTAAACCATGAGTTATTTCATATCATTAATGGATGTCTTTTTTGGGAAATCCAGTTTTTTGAGAACATTAAATTTTATTCTTTAGCAAATACTCTATATTAAATCCAAAGTAGACTGATCACTATTAAATACAAGATCTACAATACAGTCTTACTGTATTTGTGCCGTAAAAAGACATATACGAAAATAATTACTGTTATATATTGATGTACTTAATAGCTAAATAGCGGAAAAGAGCTCATTTCCATGTGAATTCACTACAAAAACTGGTCATAATTGTTAATACAGACGGTTTCGTTCAAATATTAAAAAAGCAGCAAAAATTCATAAGAATATACCAGTACTTGGAAGGAATTTATTTCTGCATCAGGAATCTTTTCAAATACTTTTGCTTCCAACGACGTCTTAAAGGATAATCGCACGCCTTTGGGGTTTCTAACGAAGCCCCTCGGAAAATGAGCCCTCGGATTCCTTTTCATATTTTTATTTCGCCTGTATTAATACCGCTCGTAACATAAACTCCATCTATTAAATTCCCTTGATTTCCTGAGCATTTCTTAGCGGAAATGCTTTGTCGTGGAAACGCCCAAGTGTTTGGGAATCCTTTGTCCTGCTCATAAACGGCGTTTGAAAACTTTGAATGGAATAGCTCCTCCGGTTAATTCCTCCGTTTGGGCGGATAATCATTGCCCTACCGAACATGTTGGTAATGAAATATTTTGGTTGCTAGCGCGAATTGATACCGCAGGCAACGCAATTGGTTATTCCACGGCTAAACCAAATCTCCGTCTCTTGCTCCTAATTAATTAACGTGGTGCATTTGGAGGTTGTATAACGGTTTGCTGCCGTTCGCCTATGTTAATTCCAACACGGAATTCGAGATGGAATTTTTTCGCAGACGTTCTTTTGTTTCGCTGCACTCCGGAGGATGTTAACGCATTTGAATTCGGTTTGCTAAGAATATGCGATTTAATGCATTCACCTCGTATTAGCGCTTAGCAACCCCCGCGGCACCCTCACTCAATCGCGGTGCGCTAAATCACTAGCTCGTTTGTTTCAGTCTTGTTGGATGAAGAAAGAAAACTGCGCAAACTTCTGTTATCGATCAAAAATCCCTCTCACTCGTGTTCAAGAAGTTCCGTTTTGCTTTATTATGTTTTTTGATGATCTCTGAAACGAAAACCGTATTTTTAGGACCTGTCCCGAAAAATTATTTAAACTTATTCAAATACAATAGTTAAGATTTTCTGTTTCATTATTAATACTCTTTATCCTCATTGGTGCTTTTTATTTACTTGTAACAAGTATTCACAGCCAAATTAACAAAATATTTCATTTCGAATAAATAATTATACAATATACCAAATTTTATTGTTAAATTGCACTGAGTGTTATGTATAAAACTTTTAATTTTAAAAGTTTGTAAGTTTTATGCTAGCGAAAAATCTGTCTGAACCGCTTCGAGGGTTCGTGGCCCAGACTAAGGCATTTTTCGCCAATGTTTCTCCGTGGGATATGCAATAAGTACCTATGAATTCCATACCTTTATTCCTCTTTTTTTAGAGGAGAATCCTTTTTGCATTGCATTCTGCTTCCAATTGGGGCTCTGACAGCAGTTGGTGCCGCGCCTTCCTCGCATCCCATTAGCAATTTGTGTCGGCATAGTAGTTCAATAGTTAGAATACCTGGAATGTGGAATGCATGGGTTCGAGTATCAGTCAGGTCGATATCTTAGCTAATGTGGTATCATTTCCATTTATATATTTTATTAATAGTATGGTTATTTTCAAATGACTAATATTGATATTTTGATAGTTGGAATATTTTTCATTACTTTTAAGGCGTTGGGTATATATATTAGATAACTGTCTTTAATTTACTCTGGTGTTGATCAAGTTCAATGCTTTAAGCCACTGTGGCATGAGATTACTAAGTGCATTCATTTATACTTCAACGCCACGAAAAAGGTATTTATTGACATGATTCGGGCTTTTTCCATTTATAGCAATTTCCTTCGTTGAAGAAAGAATTACAAACTCACTCCGCATTTGTAAGACCTCTTCAAAGAGGTGGTAAAACAGACGGGAACGATCTGATCTGGCGGGACTCGAACTCGGATATTGCAATTACAGGTTAGAGCAAAAGATAAGAGAACTCTTAAATATTATTTCGTCTATCAAACCTTGAAAAGAGCATTCCGTTCGCTCCAGTTTATTGCTCTTTGCTGTTGTGTGCTGAAGAATCTGCAATTTAGTATAGCAGTTGTAACAAAACGCAGAATATTTGAACGTGAAAGCTTAGAAATCGTAATGATGGCTTTCAAAATTAGATTTGAACAGCCAAATTTTTACTGAGGAATGAATGACATTCAGATGGTTCTTCGTTGTTAACGGGTAAGTATAGCATTTTCTTCCTTCAAAAGAAGGGAGTTCTGGCGGAACCCGGAGTTTTGAAATGTCAATTTTCGTCTCATCATATCCCGTGAGCCTATCAAAATGGCATTTGACGGAATTAAGCTCAAATCTTATTGCTTGTATTCATTGGACTAGAAATGATCCGTCCCTCTAATTAGGTGTTCGTCTAACTTTGACCTGAAATAAGGTTAACCCGCCTTCGGTGGAATGAATACGTTGATTAATTTGATGATCTCATTATCCAAGTTTCGAGTCAATTAGCCAATTTAAAGCAGTGTTGAATCGCTTTGCCCTCCGACAATGCCGTATCTGATACGTAGTTCTGAAATTGGGCGATCATTGCGAAAAATAATACATAAGAAGGTATTGTAACTTTATACCTTATTTATATTACATAATTTATAAACAAAATTAAAAATGACCGAAAGAAATGTTACTTTGTTTGGTCTCTAATGTTCACGTTGGAATCTTCATTGGCAACCGGATGCTTTGATTAGTATATATTGTCTGAACATATTTTAGAGCAAGATGTTTTTTATTTAAATTTTTACACGTAAATGTTCCCAAATAAACCCATAGACTGGGGGGAATTGGTTTTCTCTATAGGTAATATAGTGCTTGCGCAATGTGAAATTCAATGAATATGCCAATATAGGATGGCACAGCGCTCACGCGTGTGCCTATTGGTTTTGGAAGCACTGCTTTCATAAAGTCCTTCGGAAAATGATTTTTCATTTCCTAAAAGTTAATATTTTCATCCGTTTTTTCATGTTTTCTCCGACTGTGGTCGCAACCGAGTCCACTTCCGCAACACAGCCTCGCTTGGCCGACAGCGCAGTTTTCTCGACGCCTCTCTTTATCGACGCCTCACTTTATCGACGCCTCACTTTATCGACGCCTCACTTCATCGACGCCTCATTATACTGACTTCGCCATACATCGACAACGCATCAAAAAATACTTATTTTGCTTCTGTCATCTTCCGTGGTTTTAAGAAACGGCATCAGAAAAATTTAACTACGTCGAAATTGTTCCCTTTTTTCAAGCAGTCTGTATGTTTCTTTGAATACAATTGCAATGGTTCCTTCTTGTTGTTGTTTCCTATTATGACTTCCATACATATCGGGCGAATTCTTCGTTTACGAAGGCAGTGTTGCGTCGATCCGTCTGCAGAGGTTTCGGTTAATTTTGATATTACTCAGATATTCGTAACTTCAGACGTTAAATGCACGATATAATTTTCATTATTGTCACGGACTAACGATGGGCCCTCGTTCTGTAAAATCTGAGCTATGTTGCTTAAGACAGCAGAGTGGAATACATTTGGCATTGCATTTTTTCTTTCAATGCATTTTGGTTAACGGCCAAACGTCTTTACAAACGTTGTCAACCGAATGGTTAACGTCTTCGGTCTCGCAGCCTCTTAAAACGACGGATTCTCCACATCGGAAGGCCAATGTCAATGGAAGACCGCGCGGATTCACGTTTAGGAGACTTTTTTTAAGACGCTGCGGTTTCGCCAGGGAAAGATGGTGAAACCAAAAAACAAGCAACTGGAAAACTTTTCCGAAATCTGCAATGATTGATTGTTTCCCCATTTCGGAATTTGATCCATCATCCGACGTGACGCGGAAGGAGCGTGTTTCTGCATAAGACCGCCAGAGGCGCCTCCTTCGCTGCCTGATGCCGTCATTGATGAATTTAGACCGGCTGAATAATTAATGGACTGACACCGTCAGCCTCTTCTCCAAGGAAATCGCCCAAATCCTTCCACCAATTGATTAACTGCGGTGGTCGACATAAATGGAATAATTCCACCGGAGATGCCACCGGCGAACCAATCTTTATCTTGCTTAGGCCTTGAAAAATGTAGGCGCTGCCCTCATTTTGTCTTGTTAAGGCGCTTGTTTATTTAGGAAGGGCAGTCGGATATTTAAGAGTTTCTGACTCTGATGTTCCATTGCTGTTAAGATGCAAATTGCAAGATTGCAAGCTCTGTAGTTATTTATCGGAAAATTTCAGTCGAAATAATGTGGGGCATTTCAAAAGTAATGTCTTTTTCAAAAACCTATTGTTATAAGTCAGAGCCTTTCTCCTAAATTTGATCATTATTTGCTAAAGTCAGGTGGCAGCCCCAAACATTGTTAATTTACCCTTTCATAATTATATTACTATTAATAATTATGAGTGTTTATTATTTTTCGCTATTTACAGCGAGGAACAATGGCGTGTAGAAGTATCGCTCAATCTTACTCTAGTCTTATCTTATCCCAGACGACTTGAGGCTGTATTCTTGGGACTTTTTTCAGTGCCCAATCGGGGATAATTTTAATCAAGGACGAAAAATGGTCCGTTTATCTTCTTCGGTAATTAATCAATCATTATTATCGCTTATCAAGTTATCGTATTTCAAACTTGAACTCCACGTTGATTGGCCGTTGGAGAGATGGAGGCGAATGATAAAATGGCGACCTTTTTAAGAGAGTAAGAACCGAAGCATTGTTAGCCATTAATAAATATAACGGTAAAAAATTAAACATAAAGTCGAATTCAAAAAATATAGAATGAGGCAATAGCGGTTGTAGTACGAAATAGCATATTCTCAGCCTGTCTTTGAAGGAAAGCATTCAGGAATTGACTGACTCTCAGTCTGAAGAGGCTTTGGTCTTAGGCGTTTGGGGGCTGACAGGTGTATGATGGAGTTCAATGAAAGAAATGCTCCTTCAGAAAGTGTCGTAGTTACAGCGGCTCAATCCGTTCAAGACCATTTTCTGAATTAGTATTTTCCATGGATAAACTTGAATAGCTACTGCGCTACTACAAAAATATCGCAAAGTTGTTAAGTTGTATACGTACAAATATAAATAAATTAACGGGAGGAGGGCGCGCGCGTTTTCGACATCTTTTTCATCCAGGAAAAGGTTTTGTCGAATTTATTTTTAAATATTAAACCTTCGGTAAAATAAAAAGTAAGTCCAGGCGTTTGAAAGGATGAGTCTTATTCTTTGAGAAAGTAATTTATCAGCAAATTCGCTCTTCACCCGTCTTGATCAAAGACTTCTCAGGTAAAACAAAATAGGCAAATGTACGAATGAGAGGTATCATCGCGAGTATTTGGTGAAACTTATCGAAAATACATTTAATTTTTTTAAAGAAAAACTTACAACGTCCCGGTTACTCAGAAAACATTGAATTTATTTTCTGCTTAAAATGTCAATATCATAAATATGAAAATAACTAGGTTGTAAATGAGTAGTTAAGTAAATAGAGTAATTTTATAGAAATACCGGTAATGCAATTTTATGGGAAGCATTATATTCTTTTGCCGTCATATTAAGTTATATTTCTATGCTAACAAATTTTAATTCTTCCAAGTGCATTTTTATAAGTTGAGAATCTGTTCATCTTTCACAATGTATTTTGTAGTCTAAGGGTAGCTCTTTCAAATACGAAACTCTTAATTACTAATCCTAATTATCGAAATCCTCTCAACTATTCCTATTCTATTTTATGCAAAAATCCATCCTCTGTGTACAAAAGCTATATTTCATCATAAGGGTAAGATTATTAAATAATTCAATGACGTACTTCATACTTTCCACGACGGTTAGATCCTGGCCGTGGTGGCCGAGTGGTTAACGTGCTAGTGCATTGACATTCCAACCTCACGATCCCGGGTTCGAATCCCGGCTAATTGGATTTTTCCGGTTAGGGAATGGTTGTCCGTGTATGTTGTGTGTGCGTGTTTTTAATTAAAAAAATAAAGAAAAGGAATAAAATCGAGAAAAGGGAAAAGCCTTCCTAGGCTTAAATTCGCCCAAAAAAATAAGACTGCAAATATATTATTATTACAGATTTTTTGTGCATGCAGGTTAATGGATTGCAATAAAAGAATTGCATTTTACGCTGAAAATCCGAATCGCATTGATTTCAACGGATAACATAACTTCGTTAGGGCAAATCCGATTTTCAGGGGAATAAGAAGTTTCTAACATTTGTCTGTTTATTACTTAGATTTTGAAGTTAGTAACGTGAATAACAAGAATAGTGATGTTTTGATCAGTATTGACCACTGCAGCGCTATGCCACCAGTTAACGGCGAAAATGATAACAACATATGATAGAAAGAAGCAAACTTTCTACTTTATTTGTGTCTTACTGCTTTACCATTTGAATAAAGAATGCTTCCACATTTAGAGGCGGCGCATTTTTTCATTTGTTTAACGTGTGTTCGAGAGACGGCAATCCATTTCTGAGGGGCGGACATTTTGGAACCGCAGCGACACCAGCGCCCCGTGGCCTATCTCCGAATTAGGGAATAGGGGTTCCGCACGAGTAGATTGACGATTCTGGCGCTCTTTTATCTCTTTCAATACGTCAGCCATCGCCTATTCAGCATTTACAGGGCATCGCCATGTTATTAATTTTTACTTCCGCGGGATCCGAGCCAAGCTCCGAATCCAATTCCAATGCATCACCTCTCGATGTCAAGTAAAGGGTATTTTTAAAGTTGGCTATGAACAAAGAGCAGAGTTGTATTTGGTAAATAAGCAATGACCAATAAACTTGAGATAATTTTAAATGTCGCAGAGTAATAGCTAAACCTGAAGCATGAATACTCGAAAAGTGTTCGGTAAGACGATAAAATATTCTGTTTTTTGGGTGAAATTACAAGAGAGTGATGCAATTATGCGTCTGTAAAACGTGGTGTATTCTACACCCGCGAGAATCTGAAATGCACTCCTTTTTGTAATTCTTAAGAACTGCAGTTGTGAATTTTAAATCCCTTTTCTTAGAATTTGGAAGTTTTTTATCTCTGTTACCTGATTTGTGTGTCTTAAATCATATTTTTGTCAATGAAATGTCCACTCAATTACAATAGATTTAAAAATTAAATTAAGTTCAGTACGCTTACTTGAGGCGTTTGCCATCGTAATCTTTGGACCTGAGGTATTTACTCTTTCAGAATTCGCAGAGAATTGACCCCGAATGTACACTTTGGGTGAGATAATATTTTTTCCTTGCTTATTCTGTCGCTAAAAACTGAAAATTCCTAATTTTAGAATATAATTTTGAAAATGTAAATATTTTGAATTATGATGCCTAAATTATCATGAATTGGTTATTCCTTTGTATTTTAATTATAGGTAATGTCAAACTATTCATCGGGTAATACCTCATCATATTAATGTAGTATAAAAGCGTATAAAATACCGCATGGAACTAGAAAAGCTAAGCTCAAGCTTGATTATGATGGTACATCCCATGCCATACGCCATTACCAGTTTGTAAATTAAATATGTATGTGCATACATAAGGTAATTCCGGGTGAGATGCCCCGGTCGTAGTATTTTTAAGGAAAACCGCAAGATTGCTCTACGGACGGTTTTCGTCAGTCAATTGGAATGCACCTGTCTATCTGCAAGAGTTTCACGACGATTAATTCCTTTCACGAAGTTTTAAGCATCAATTCAAGTAGGCAGTGTTTTTTTCCGCCCGGTTATAAGATAGGGTATGTTTCTGGTTGGCATCAGTTTAAATGTTTGTACATTTTTAATTAAATGGTGAAAACTTGTAGCTATAGGTTCATCTAATATTCACGTTCAGTGACAGGCCATCTTGGACAAAGTATAGCATCACTGGCTGTAATCTCTCCCGTACTGAAAGGATAGACGCCCCACCTCTTCTTTGGACAGATGCCCCAGTGCTATCTTCAGCTGTATGCGCCCTATTAGTATCAATTTAACTTTATGGTAATACTGATTAAGGCTTTCTCCAAGAAAACATTCGAAATCTACATTTAAACTTCAATTCAATATTAAATCCACGGTGGAATCCATTTTTATGTACTATCAAAAGATGACGCATTGTTTAGTAGGCACTTGGGTGGAGCGTTTTGCCACTCTTCGAAATGTAATTCCGCCAAAAGTGGCCCACTCAAATGGACAGTACAAATACAATACATTTTTTCGGAATCAAACAATATCTTATGTGAAAATTTTTGCCTCGAAGTTTCGAAATTTCGACCAAAACATCAAATTGTCATATTTTTTGTCGGTTAAAACAGCGACATTTTTGCGTACAAAGATGTCCCTTGCTAAAAAAATGATGACCAAGCCTCAATATGCTATTTGTATGCCTCTAGAGGAGGAGGAGATGCCTTATAATTTTTGCAAATGAAACTTCAAAATTGGTTTTAAAGTTAACTTACACGTTTTCATAGATCCTGACTTTAAGTTATATTTAACAATTTTGTATATGACAAGCGCTTTCCAGATTAAGTTCAGTTTAAGCTAATGGAGTACCTCTCCCACAGAGGTGGGGCGTCTCACCCGGGAGAGATGGCCAAAGCATGGGTGCAGAAAAACTTTAATATTATGGGGGAAAATTAAAAAAAAATTTGTTTATATAATATTCATGATCAATAAATTGTATATTCTATCACGCAGGTTCACATTCTTAATATCACTTAAGTCATTGTTATGAAGTCATTTCCTTAGGTGGGGCATCTCTCCCGGAATGACCTTATGTGCAGCAATAACAACCGGTCTGTACAGAATGTGTTGCTATGATAAATAGGAGGCATAAAGTTTCTCCAAAGAGCGTCATACCAAACAATCCATAAGGGTTGCTATGCTTAGAATATATTTCTTACATATATCACATGTAAAGAGTTATTGTCAGTACATACCCCGCCACTGGTGGTAAGAGGTGGTGTACCGCACCCTCAAAGCAGTTCCTCTCGTCCGCTCTTTCACATTGACGATCAATTATTGAGGAAGGCCGCTCGTAGTTTTTGCATCCGAATGAACCGAAAAAGAAATGGGGAAGAAGTGGGAGAGGCAAAATGGAGGGAGATTGATCACATTAGGGGTGTGATGAAGACAAATGCGACGAGGAAGATAAAAATGCGGGCAATTGGGGAGACGCATGTGCTGCCCTCACACAACGTATGGGGGAACTATACCTTCCCATATACTCACACAATCTCCTTTGCAAACTATATACATAGATAGTTAGGGATGGGTTGTCCGTGTATCGCATCAGTTAATTATAATTTATTTTGCCCGTGGATTTGATTGCTATCATGTATACAGTGCATTTCATAGCAATAAAAAGTGAAAACATGACGTTTTGATAGTAATGTTGCTATGTTATATTAAAAACCGTGAATGTCCTTCCCACACGCCAAATGGCCTTTTTCAAGAGAGAGATTAGTGACATCTATTGGCAGCCATTCGAATATCTAGAAATATTTGGAAATCGCTGTGTCCGCACATACATCCCCCAAATTTTGATTTCCGTATTTTCACAACTTATTATTATTACATTATCTCCTACTTAAAGTGATCGGCTGTAATTTGTAACCTTTTTTCTGAATGTATTTCATCAAATAGAAGACCTAATAGAGACGAGATTTTACTCTTATCAATCCGCAGCTTTAACCGCCGAAGTTATGGTATTATTTATCGATAAAGGCGACATTATGACAATTCATTCGTAACATTGGAACGCTAGAAAGTTGGTTTCTACACTCTTCGTTTCTCTTCATCTTTGCGAACTGAGGACCGCTAAATCTCTACCCTCAGTCAATCACTCTCTTCTCAATTGATCAGACAGATACTGACGTTTTCCAGTTTAAGAAAGTGATGTTCGCTTGTTTTGGTAAATCTGACGCACTCAGAAACTCATTCTGTTATTCATTCTGTGCAATTTCAAAGCTCCGTTCATCAGAAGCCATTTGCAGTTCGAGAAATGAAAAATTGTTAAAAGTAAAAGGAATTGGGATGATGATTGTTGAATACTTACGAATGTCATTGCTTTGTCAATTCTATACTGTGACTTAGTTAGTCATTGATCCGGTTCCGATTGGAAACATTTTTTATTATATGAAGAATTGCATATTTGGGACTTTTGTGAGCTTTTTGTTTCATTAAAAATGTCAAATTGTTTGGCAAAAGATTATCGATAGGTGAAATCAATTACATTGGCATTTCAGAGGGGTCGGTTCCTACTCAAAGGAACTCGGGGTTAAATCGACCCCAAGCGACTAATTTAGGCACTTTCCTGAGTCGAATTGACTCATATGAGAAGTGAAGTCACCAGGACTCGATCCCTTTCAGATGTATTTGCGGACGGCGGAGAAATTCGTGATGACAAGGAATAAGCTCAGGGATCAACTGTGATTCAGGAATAAGCTATGCGAACGTCATAAGAATATCCATATGTTTAAATTTGTAAATATAATAAGAGCAGCAATAAACTGTATACCTATCGAATAAGTCTAGAATTCCTATTTACAACTCAGGAGTTAATATAAGAATTTGAAAATTCTCAGCATAATAACTTTGATTGCGAGTGCTTGTAAATCAATTTGGTGTGTAGGAGTTTGATCCGTAGACACTTTTATGGGATTTGACTTACATTTGACTGATCTGTGCTGAATACTGGATTCGTTCATTAGCTCGTTACTGAATTTTCCAATAACCCCTCGAGAAGCGCCTGCGTATGCCCGGCTTTAAAGTGCACGTCTGTGGTTCCGATAGTTAGGGATGAGTCATATCAATTAATATATTTTGTTTCTATATTTTTATGTTTGATAGTATTCGGCTAGAGTCTTGACCAATTCCCCAAGACAAAGTAATGTTTACTCCAAATTCTTGGACACCCCAAAATGAAGATACGAGGTATATTCCGAAGCTAAACGTTTAATTTGATAACAGAGCGAAGGCAGTCTAAGGAATATTGCGATCTGAAATTTGCGAAAGAACGGGAGAGCATGGAAATCGAGGTAAAGACTCTGTTTAAAGGGAATGGTCGCGCGAATGCGATGGAGAAGAAGTGGTCTTTGTGCAGATGACAGAAGAAGGGGAAAATTTCCCACTCAAGGATTTGTGTTAAGAGTCGCAGTAAATGAAGGAAAAGCTTCCTTATTAATTCGAAATGCGCTACTTTAAGAGGATTCTCTTTGAATGATCCCTTCGGATATCAATCTGTCGGAAAAAGTGGGATGCGATGGATATCCGTGCATGTTTCTCGAAACACGAGTAAAGGAGATACTTGTAGATTCTTCCTTGAATAAAAGTGCGGAAATCTAGGAAGGAACCGAGGGTTGAATTTACGCGCATCCCTTTTATTTTTTCCTATTCCGTTATTTAATGCAAATTAAGGAATACGGGGAAGAGCTTTTTCATCTTTCCCTTTTCTTTTCCGACTCTTAATATTACCTCGTAATTTCATTTCTTTTTCCTAAGGCCAGAGATCGTGTTTTGTTCCGCGTTTTTTCTTCCCGTTTCCTTCCTTCTTCCCCCCTTTCCTCCTCCTCCTCTCGTTCCTCCCCCTCCCCCCTATCCTCCCCTCCCCATCTATTTAACGACACTTGCAGCATACTTAATAAGATTGTCTCTCGGATTACTGCCGGCGGTGTTTCTTCCCCTTCTTGTCCCAATTAAAATTATGCGATTAACTTTAAAAGTGTCCTCTAATGACGTTCCTAAAGGTTTTATCGTGACTATTTAAATGCCTTCATTTCGTGCTTCGGCCAAAAGAAATCAAGGCCTCGTCCTCAGTTTGCGGAGTATTTCATTGCCTTTAATGGGCCGATGAATTTCCGAATTTGGGAATGGTGGTTAATAGAAACGCCTTCTTGAGCTGCACGAACTTTAAGCGCCTTTTGAAACCAATTTCATCTTCATTTCCAGAAGATTCCATTTCCACTGACGCTGTGGTCCACACTCAGTTATAAGAAGGGCAGTCGCTAATCTGCACATGTTTCAGGTTAAAGACCTTCGCCGATAATGTTATGCGAATTCCTACTCCTTCCTTGACGAAGATGGGCTCACAACGAGAATTAAAACTAATCACAAATGAAATAATTTGACGATGTCTTGGTAATAATGAGTATTCATACTTATATGAATAATATCATGACCTATTGACATTGTTTTATAACCTTTTATGCGATTCTTGGTGGAACTTTGAAAAAAGTCATAAACACGAAAATGAGTAAACAATATAAATAATATATTGTGAGCTATGTTGTAAAAGCCTTGTATGCGAACGAATACCTCTCTTCGTGTAACCTCAATGAATGGTTTTGCTCTCCCGCTTTAGCAAACTAAATAATCCCGTTGATGGCTTCAAAGGGTTCGCTAAATATGATTTCCTTATAACTATTACGCGATTACATTCCCGTGCATCACAACATGCGCGAAATCGATAAAAATGCATTTCTGGAGTTTAATGGAGGTCCTTTTTGGAAGACACCGCTCTTTCCAATGTTTTTCTCCCTTAATCCGCTTTCCTTTGACCTCGTTCCGGTTAATATCGTTGGGCTCAGTACATTTCCAACTCATTAGTTCCAGTGGATCTTTTCTCGAATTCTCTTCCACACGTTTATATCTCCCTTCATTTCAACGAGAGAATTTCCAACAGGAGGAAATTCCAATTCCTAGAATAAATATTCCTTAAGCTCTCCTTTTCCCTTCTTTCGAGCATTCCTGCACGTTCATTCAGCTTACGAATAGATTTCATGCCTGTTTATTCCACTTGGAGTATTTTCACGAAGATACTGTCAATGGATATTCAACCAGTGCTGAACTGGCCTCCACATTATTATTTTCCATGCTGCATTCTAGCAAATATTCACCTCTCGTATGACCATTTGGAACTGCTTACTATTAGGGCATCAGCAGTAGTTTTTTTAGCTATTCTAATTGTTCTATTACAACTCTTAACCCCCAAGAATAAAGCCAGAGCTTCTCTTTTGGTTAGCGAGAAAACTTCCCTTTCTGTGTGTAAGATGAAGGTTTGAGAATCAGGCAAGGACCTAATTACAGACAAAAATATTGTTCAACTTAATCCACTCAATTGACTTCTATGCTGTAATAAATCTTCAAAAGTTTCCAAAATAATTTTTCAGCGCTACTTTGGGCTCCATCAAAAACACATTCTATTAATCGTCAAACCTTGTATTCATTTTCAATATTTATGCAAATCCTAAGAAATATTCATACCCTCCTGGTCTGTTTTATTTCCGACGATGTATGGTCCATGTTCCGATTCTTTCCTTCTAGCTTCTCTTGGTACCCTTAGGTACTTGATGATACTCTATTCTTGCTCATCTGTTTGCAGTCCTTTCGTGTTTTGCAGTCCTTTCCAAACGTTATTGTCTCCCAATATGTATCATATGTGAGAAATAGCGGCATGACTAGGATTCGAAACCAGGTCTCCCACTTTCCGGGCAGGGACTCTAACCGCTTAACTCCCACATAAATCCTAACAGTGAGATGCTTGGTATTGGATACCTGCTAGGTTCGACTCCCAATCATGTCACTGTTTTGAATATCCGTTTCTCCTTGGGTTGAAGACTATAGGTCAAATTTATTTCTTTTCCATGTTTCTTTTCGTTCTGACGTCACGTGAATTGCGCATTGCAACGCTCTATAATTTTTCAGTGTTGTCATCAACTTCTTTCATATGTTGAAAATTCCCTCTCTCCTTTCTATTACAAACAATATAATAATTTAAATACTACAATATCGTTATTCATATAAATAATGCAGCGTTCCGTGTTTCTATCCATTTTCTGAAGACCGTAAATATTTGCGTTGTTTAATCTTTAAAATATCCACTTCCAAAAATATAATTATATTACTATCCACTAAATTTATGAGTACTTATTAAGGAATTAATCCGCTTACAACAATTGAGTGCCAGGGACTCTCATATTTCTGCAACTCTGTTACGTTCTGTATCAATAAATGTCAGGAGCAAGAGTTTTGCATTTCCCGTGCGCAAGGAATGGCAATGCAGACTTGTGAGGGGACTAACGTGAAGCTTCAATGCGATATTCTTTTGCTCTTTTCCCCCTCAAGCAATATATTTTCAATAGTTTCAGATCCGAAAGATGGAAGTAGTATTAGTATTTTTAAATGTTTCCACAGCAAATGATACTTTGTCCTTGGAATGCGGCTCAAATAAACATAGTTTCCTTCTTAACTTATCTGCTATTTCATGGAAATATATAATTAAATAACATAGAAGTGATTGTTTGTAAAAGTTAAAATTTTTAAGTATAAAAGTGTAACTTTTTATGTCGTCTGATTAGAAAAAAATAAGAGCGATTCGCATAGAGCTCTCATTCCGCAAACGTAAAGCGACTCAAATCACGAATTGGAGCGTAAATAAATTCTCAGCTAAATTCCCAGTCAAACCCAAGACTTACGACTGCGAGACGGATTGAAATTCGTGCGTAAGAAGGCGATCGTTCTCCCTCCTAAATCAGCCATCTTTCGTCCCAGGTAAGGACATATCTTCCTTTTTTATTCAATTGACTTTCCGACCCTCTCCGAGGCGAAAACATCTGTGGCTATCTTCTTCTTGTGATGGAAGAGTTTAATTAAGCGCCTCCTCTGACCTTTGCAAAAAATTAATATCGGCCGTAACCTTTTGAGGGCACATCCCTTTAATAAATCTTTTTGGGCAATTAATGGCCGAAAATGTTTAACTTGGCACCATTTTTATCACCTCACCGCTGTTCCATTTTTAAAACCGCTGATTTTAAATTCTGCGCGGAAACTTTTATCAATTAATCGCTCAAATATTTTACAGACATTTAAAAGGAATACGTTGAGCTAAAGCTTACCGAATACCAACAATTATTGAATAATGTTTACATTTTAGCGCAATAAAAGAGGGTCCAATGCATGAATTTGGAAAGGAAACGTGCGTGTATATGAGGTTTATGCTCTTGAAATATTTGATTTCCCAGAAGCCATATCAGAGTAGCACACATCTCATTATTTATGTTATGTAATTTACTAATCATAATTATTAATATCGAAATAGTTAACATTATTTGAACACTGCAAATAATTCTTATCAATTAGAAATGAATATTATAAGTACTACAGTACCTATAGAAACATCACAGAGTCCGTTATTCTACGAGAAGATCTTATCGAAGAATGAGTTCGACAAGGTGACAGACTTACTGCTGTTCTGGAACAAGGTTTCAAAATCCTAAACTGAGAGAGGTCATGGACGTGGATAAAATCGGTCACGTGCGTTTTGCAGACGATCCACCGGTTTTGGGGGCCCAGTGGATAGCATTCCATCTAAGCTATCGCTCCTACCCAAGGTCCCGGGTTCGAATCCCGGCTGATCGGATTATTCCGATTCAGGGAATGGTAGTGTGTGTTCGTTGCTGCTGTTGCCTCTGTGAAGCACCTCCTGAAAAGTTCAGTAGAGCTACTGGGGGGACTTTGACTTCAGGATTGAGTAAAGGAAAGAATTAAACTTGGCTGAAACGCATTTGGAAGGAACGCACATAATTTAAATAACGAGTCCGCTTTGAAGGTATCCAACCAATACAATATACCAGTCTTGAGAAACGGAAGTGTAATTTGGATGTGCGACGCGAAGAAATTCGGAGCGTCGAATGCTTGTGATCTTAAGAAACCAATCGGATGATATTCCATTTATACATTCTTGATAGTTGCGATTCCTATTACAGTCTTATCCAGAAATTCATGTATGCACTGTAAATTGATTTCAAAATTTGTAAAACCTTAATACCTGTTGCGAGAAATTCTTTGGCTGAATGCAGTACTTGTCAAGACTTTGGTTCCAAGGTTTGATTTCTGCAATATAGTTATTTCGTTTTGTTTATCTTAGTGCTCGCCTATCTTTATGAGCGATACGTATTTAATTAGAATGTTGCTAAAATATAGAGTGAAATGAGTCTTTCATTTACCACTTCTGCTTCTTTTCCTAGTCTTGTTCGTGGTGGTGATAATACGAAAGCTACTCCAGTACGAGAGATCACGGTGACTAATTATTGAAAAATTCCTGAGCCAATTCTATGTCAATTTTGTTGCTTGTAAATGGACGAGCTCCCATCAAAGCATTATCTGTGTGCGTAGTATCATAACTATTTAGTAAAACTATTTCACTCCCCATCTGCGACCTTTCCAAAGGCTTCGAGGGTGGACCCACCAATCTATGTACTTAACAGAAATACGGCTATAGTTTTTGTGAGCATTTTAGCTTTATGACAATTTAAATTCCGTTCTGTCAAACTCATGTTAATTGATCCCCGCTAATTCATTCCGAATTCGGAAATTCCTCATTTTCCCTCAATTATCCACTGATCTGATTGATATCGCGCGTTAAGCGAATTAAATCTGTTCCTCCGCAAAACATCCCGACGCTCTCTTGTTTATTTTTGGAAGACAGCCTCTTAGGCGGGCGATTTGAATCTCTAATGCGGACACGCGCAATGTTGATCAATCTCAAGCTGAAGAATCTTCATTGGAGCCATTTCCAGGAAATGGTGCAAATTTCGGCGGCAAAAACACACAGAATCACAACCTCCCGCAATTATGAGCGAAGATTCGCAAAAGCATTGATTTGTCCATTCGAACATACCTCCGATCGCCCACAGAAGATTTAAGCCCTTTATTTCGCATCTTTTGAAGAAAGTTCGAAAATCTGGTGCTCCCTTCTCATTGCTGTATGATCGATTTCGCATTCCTGTAATGTTTCTTCCCTTAGTAAGCAATTATCTACTCTGGAATACCAGTTATGAAACGAATATATGCAATCCAATGAATGCCCCTAAATGTAATTATGATAATAAAATATAAAGATAAATCGATTTAATATAATTAATATATTAATAATTTATTATATATATAATAATTATATATATAAATATATGTATAATATAATACTTTCTCCATATACGTAGTATAGAGAAAGTATTGTTTTCATGAAAAAAATCGACTTCGAGATTTCAACGGATGTTCATCTGTACATGTTTTGGGGTCCCTAGAATATGTTTTGACCAATGATGTCTGCGTTTATGTGTGTGTGTGTGTGTGTCGGTTAGTATGTGTGTGTGTTTGTGGGCGCTCTAACGTAAAAACTATTAGTCGTATTAATACCAAACTTCATATATAGCACTGTGGTTGGTGCTGTCAGAGTTGATTAGTTTTTGGAGTAAATCGGTTAACCGGAAGTTGAGCTTTATTTTTCGAAGCAAATTTCCGGTTTGGAAAAATATCTCCATAAATATGATGTTTAGATATATATTATTATCAATAAAAGTTTTATATAATGACATTTACTATAACTTTTGTATTTAACATATATTTGTATCACTGATTGATCAGGAGGTATTCGTGAAATACTGATAAACCGGAAGTAGCTGATTATGTACTTTGTGGGCGATCTAACATGAAACATATTTGTTGTATCAACACCAAATTTAATATATCGTACTTTGGTTAGTGTCGTTAGAGTTGATTAGTTTTTTAGAGTACATCGGTATACCAGAAGTCGAGCTTTACTTTTCGAAGTTCGTTTCCGTTTTTGCAAGATATCTCCATTAATCTGATATTTAGGTATATATTATTATTTAAAAATGTTTTAGAAAAAGTAATATTCTATGACTTTTGCATGAAATATATTTTTGTATAAATGAATATTTAGGAATTATTCATGAAATACTGATAAACTGGAAGTTGCTGATCATGTAATTTGCAGGTGCTCTGGGTGCTGTGGTCGAAAGACCAATTTCATCGTTTTTCATCGATCATGTCCCGAAAAACATTATTTATAATGTTTGTGACGTAAAAGATAATATGATATAAAGGAATCACTTATCTTCCAAGTTTAGATTGAGTATAGAGTTCGAATATACTGTCGTAGATAAATATTTACATCTTATATATGGAGAAAGTCATGTGCTGGCCACATCAGATTTTTCTTATATATAATGACTCGTATATATTGTAATGTGCACAATATTATTCCAAATTCTGTTTTTTAAATTCAAAGTACGAGAGGGTTAACTACTTCGAGGATGTTTCACTTTTTTCCCAGTGGCCCTAAATTTCCACCATAATGAGAGGTAAACTTTTTAGGTTCGATAATGTAAATTGAAGATCGAAAGTAATTGTTTTCACCTGTATACTCCCACAGACCGTCAGCTAAAATAAATTTCTTAGTCTCTTCTTTGATTTTATGTTTCGATTCAATTCCTTGTTAGTGAGCATTTTGGATATTTCTTCTGTTTTAGTTTCAACTGTTTTCTGTAAAAACACTCTGAGCATATATAAGAAAAGGATATTTCTTTTATTACTTCCGTTTTACTGAGAATCGGAGGCCATAGTTGACCAAAATGTCACTAGCATAATAAAATCATTTTATATTTGGTTGAGGTATATGTACATATGTATTGAGAATTGAGAAATTTTAAATAACGATATATTTTCTAATTCTTTGGAGGGAGGCCCATCCTCTTTATTGTAGTTCTTTTAAAGAATTTTTGTTTTCTCTTTTAAGCGATATGTTATCCAGATTTGGAGGAGAGAAATTTAAAAACTCTCCGGAAAGTTTAAAAATATAAGCAAGAGGCCTTTGATGTCAGGTACTTTCACCGCAAATTATATCTCCGTTCCGAGGCATAGTTTTCTCCGCTTGGAAATAAATCCTGCCTCAAATTTCGTAAGCATTTTAACGGGTTATATTTCGGAAACAAGGGAGCCCCGGGTTCCACCGATATCAGCCTTGGAATGATTTATAAGGAGAATGAATGCCTTTGATGCATAATTAATAGTGTAAGCGGCGGCGAGAACACTTCTTATCGCTTTCGGAAAAGAACGGAGGGGATTCGGAATTCCTGCTTAGATCTCAGTCAACATGTGCAGCATCTTGCCTTACCTCCAATGCCATATCAAGTTAATCCCACACTAACAGAGTTTTATGTAAGCATTACCTAAGCTAGTTTCTCTTGTGAATTAACGTCAACCAGTTTATACCAACAAGAAACGTTCAATTAGCAATAAACGGTAAAATCTTGTTTTTAGTTAATTTTCCGCGGAAAATCTTCGTGGGAGAAACATTTTTTACTAATTTATTGGTTTTGAAAGTTAATTCCCAGTCTTTACTTTGTGACATGATTAATGTTTGCTCTTTCTTAAATGCAGAATGGATAGTTAATTTCCTCAATTTTCCTCGTTAAATTTGAGACCGTCGAAAACTATTGGTTTAAGTATTTCGAGAGAGGATGCTCTCACGTGTTCCAAATGGCTGAGATAGTGTTTTCTTACTTCAGAGGAATTGTGCAATAGCCTTTTCGTGAGTCACATTTACTTCTTCTACTAAGAAAACTTATCTTTAGGCGAAAATTAACTTTGAGTTCGAGAGGGGAACGAAAGAAAACCGTTGGAGGAAAAAGTGGCTGTAGAAATGATGAATCGATGAGGGAAATGAGATGGAAGAAGGATAAGAGGGGGCTGAAAATGCGTTTAAAATGGAGAGAGAATATAGAGAAGAAATGGGAAAATGATAGAGAATGGATGGCGATTCGTATCCACTGCAACTTATATTGAAGCTGTCGCTTGAACTGAAAGCAGTTTATCTACATTATAGGCGCGGGGTTATTTTTTCTTTCTTCTAAACATTTTCTCATTTTATGCCGACAAATTATTCTACATATTATGTCTCTGTTATGGTAATATATTCTGATTATATAAGTACTTGTGTAATTAATTATAGTATAACTTATGGAAGTTTTAATTGATCGTGACTTTTTAAGCAAATTTTTGTGAGTAGCGAAAAATTAATTTCTTTAAAAGATCAGCGACTTAGCAAGATATTCAAAAGGCATCATTATGTAATAGTATGTAAATTTGAATCTCAAAATTTGATTTTAAACTTCTTTAATTAAATAACTTAATATGATTCTCAAAATGCATTGAAATTTTTCGTGAAATACTGGTTGGTCCCGCCTAAGCAATATACCAAATAGGTGTGAAATGCATGAAAATCTTCTCTCAGAGAAATCACCACGTGAACGAATTTCTAATATATATGAAAGATAAATGATGGAAGTAGCAATCTTATTGATTTCAGTTTGATAATTTGTTCACGATTCTCTCAAATATTGTGAGTTTTTGCATCTGAAAAGTAGACTAGTATTCTATAAAACGGCCAGTGCGTTAAAATATAAAATTGATTATCATATAAAGAAGCGCGCTGCTATAACATTCACATGCTTCTCTTTGACTACTACAATGTGGTACCGATGTTTATAATATCCTTTAAATTCCATGTGTCATTATTAATAGCGAACTCACCTATAGATACTGATCTTAATAAAAGCACTGAGAAACGCCAATTCGAGTGTAACTGTAACTGGAAAAGATATCGGAAGGAAATTCAGGAAGTGAGAGTCGTGAGAATTTGGGCCATTAATCAGCAGGAAACGGAATAAAGAGGGGTTTTGGAACGAGAAACTCCTTTAACTGAAGAAGCAAAAAAGGATTCGGAAAAAAGAGCCCCTTATTTACGTTGTGGCCCATGAAAACGCAGCGCGTGGAAATGGTGGAATGTTTTCAAATTCCTGATAAATTGGGTGCTAACTATTTTACTAATATATAACCTCGTTGCGAGATATAGATTACTATGACCTAAGTGTATGTGCTTAGTACCTCTGTCTGAATTGAAACATAAAACTACGAAGTTCAACGGAATTGATTGGTTAGTGCATTTGTTTAAATTTGGCTAGGAATCATTTTCGTATCTCATTGAAAGAGATTCGATTCATGGCTTCATCCATTAAATCTCAGTTTCGATACTATTTTATTGTATTCATATCCCTCATAATGTAAAACAAATCGCAAGGTTGCAATCGAAGGGAACTTTTCAACTGATGAGAAACACTTTTCTAGTTGAGTCATAATATCCTCAGTTTGAGGAATTTTCCTAATGTAATCATCTTTATCAATTCATAATTTTCCATCATAGACTTCTGTTTTACATTGAATATTTTAGAATAATGGTATTTTTTTATCTTCAGTGACTCGGAAGAATGTTAGTGGTCAATGTACAGTCTTATGAATGAAGCACAACAGGACCTTTAAGGTACTATACATAAAATGAAATTTGTAAAAGACGACGAAAATGAAAAGTAAATTAATATAATGGAATCGACGTGAAATATAATTTTATCAGGCGTATAACCATTCTATCAGATATCATTTGGTATTTTTTTGTTTTATAAAAAGGGGTGACTATAATTTTTTTCCGATATTTATCTTCAGTTACATATATAAGTATTTTAGTATTTAATTTGTGTGAACGCCATCATAACATCAAGTTGTAATCATAAAAAATAAGACAGTTGAAAACGATGCTGTGATAACTTAAATTTTTTTTAAATATGTTATATGATTCTGGCATATAGCGCAATATATGTAGACGCACACATGATTGATAAATCTTTAAAATATGTTAAATAAATAAGCGTTCACTTTTGTTACAACTAAGTTAGTAATAGGTGGATGTTTATATTTATCGTACTCATATTTTCAAATATATTGGTTTGTCATCAAAATTGTCTGAATATAAAAAGTGTGACTCTTAGTAATCTTTAATAATTATGACGACCATAATAAAATAGTTATCAGCTCTTGGAGATGCGTATGTACGTTTGAGGTCGTTTTCTCTTAGCATTTCTTTCATTATTTTGATCTGACTTCGAAATATTGTAATCACTTTTATTTTTACGTTACACTTGATTAACTTAATTTTATTCCTTCGTGAAGAGGTTGCCTGTTAATAGTTTGTTTTCCATCCACACTGGTAGATTCAAGATCTTATTTTACCTGTTAATAGAGAATAAATGTTTATTTGTATTTGCTTTGATTTAAGAGGAACTTGGTGTAAGTATTTTTGTCACATAGAGCCAATACTGAGTCATAAGCAGTTTATGCTTTGAATGAATATGAAAATAATGCAAATTAGTATGCGCTACTGCCTATTCGCAAAGTTAGTAGCACATATTAATGCCTGCGAACTAAAGCAATATGCTGAACGTTAAACAAAATGAGAGTTAATAGAGAATTAAAATAATGAGATTCTATTATCTTAATGCAACGGTTCCTTAAACATGCCCACTTTAACAGTTGAATAATTATGAAGGATTAAAAATAAACCAATTCTCCAAGAGGTTGGGATTCTGTTTTTATCGAATCAGCACAGTCCTGTCGTAGCATTACGGAAACCTGGAATCCAGGGAATTTTCCAATGTTTGTATTTACCGTCATTTCCCGAAAAAGACCCGCGAAAGAGCGGGTATTCGGCGGAAGTAGCGCCACAGCGGATTGCGGACGACTTTCTCATGTGAGCGAACGTTCCAAATACGTCTCTCTGGGAAAATGAAACGCGTGACGCGCATTCGTGCATTTCCGTCCTTTTGTCTCGCCTCTTCTTTTGCATCCGCGTTTTAAAGAGATCAGAGGAAAGTGGAGAAAAGAAAGAAGAGGTGTCGTTATGCTAATGAAAGATTTCCTCACTGACTGGTTGACATGGGGTTTTAGATACATTCGTGATACATGGAGAAACTTCATGCGATTGAATTTTAAATTTAAATTGAAACTCTCCTTTTACGCATATGAATAGGTTTGCCTCTCTGGATAAATGCGGATCCTTCTTCAGCTCATATCCATATATCCATGTATATTTTCCAATATTATATATATATATACAATATTTCTTCTGTTTAATTCTCTTAATAAAAAATATCAAATGTCGAGCTAAAAATGGGCAATTAATTCAGGAACAATACGTTTGCAATTTGATAGTTTGACTTTCGGCGATGTATTTTCAAGTTGCGTCTTCTCTTTCCTGTGGAGCAATCGGATGAGGAACACCGAGGAATTCTAAAACAAAGGAACGGCGACCTCTAGATTAAGCGTGAGCTTTCATTTCGTTAGTATTTTTTTTCGTTTATCACCTCAAGAGAAAATGAAAAACATAATGGAGCGATTTCAGTCCTTTTATTTATGATTTATATATCCGTGCGGAAGAACTCTCCGTGCCAATTAAAATGATTTATTTGCTGAGACTTGTCGATTTCAGCATTGAATGTTGTTCCCAATTGGCACGCACTAGCAAAGCAGACTTTAAGACGAACAGTCACCTTCATCGCAGGGTAAACATTCAGGTCTACTTGTAAAAGAGCATTTTCCTTATCTTCAACTCCTATTCTAACCATCCCCTTCCTATGGAAATCTCTTCATTCTTCTTCGTTTCAGGAAATCGTATGCAAGAAAGGATTATAAAACGATTTTTTTTTCGTTCTTATAACTCAGACCTTTTTACGTTTTAGAAAGAGCATCTCTAGTTTTATCTCTGTTTTCTTTTATTAAAAATGGTATCGTCCTTAATAAATATTGTGTTTTAACTTAGATTCTAGAAATGAAGAGAAAGTATTTCTTACCTCATTTTCCTCAAACTCAACAAGGATTTTACTCCTTTGGAATCAGATCGTCCGACAACATTTTAATTATCTTGGAACAGAAACAGGGAGTGAATTTCACAAAGTGCAATTTTTCTGCGGTTGGATGATTAGTGTCGTATTTGATGGAGGAACCGCCACCTTAGGTATTTTAGCGGCGGAGACTTCTGCAACAGTTGTTCGGCGAGTAAGAAGTGAAAGCCCCCCCCGGGTTCTCGAATCAACAGTTGAATCTTGATTGTTTCCAAGTCTTAAAACCGAAGGGGCTGAAGAATTCCTGAGAGATGAACTGAGCTCGGGTGAAGTATCTGCTCCTTTGATGATGCTGAGAAGTCTATATTGGACTCCGAATGAACTTCAAGATTCACATATTGGTTTGACTCACAAATTTTTAACTTTCCTTCGCTCCGCCAGGAAAGTTTTTCTTTGGGGATTTCGATTTTTCTTTTCGAGTCTCTTTCCATTTCATTATTTCTTTGGCTTTTCTCTCTCAAAGGAAACGCCTAATTTAGCTTGATGAGGTTTCCCTTGCGCCAAATAAAGGAAGCACTCGATGGCTTACATTTAGTGGCAGTTATTGGCAATTTTACGAATACGAAAAGGAATACCACGTTTCAAATTTAGCTTTTGTGATTCGTGGATGTTCACGAAAAGATGTTTAAAATACTCTCGATAATTAATAATTTTGCTTTCTCTAAATATTTTTGCATTTGGAAAGTTGTTTTATGCATAATTCAGTTAGTAATTAATGTATAAAAATTCTTGGGATTGCGTTATTTGCGGCCCACGAATCTGTGTAGTAACCGACGCGGACCACCGATGGTAAACATATCCTTTTTGATAATCAGATAACCGAAATGGCAAATGGCTTTCACAGTGATTAACATATAATTCAGAATTGGAAATATCAAACAGCGAAACTACTATTATCTATTATAAATTATATAAACAGAAAAATTAAGTCGTAAGAGATCTTTAAAATGCGAATGCTAACTGAGGTTAGAGGAATAAGGGAACTTCGGATGAAGTCCAGCGTCCGTGGAATGGACCACAAATGTGGAGGAGGGACGCTCAATTTCGATAGGAGTTTGAGAAGTCCGCCACTTTAAGAACTCTCTTTAAAGTTCTTAATGAAGGGCAGTAGACTATTTTAAGTCCACTCCAAATTGTTCCCTCCGAAGAATCCCTTTCGAACAAGTATTCTCAAATGAAGGCCGGTTGAGGAGAGGGCCAAAGATGAAATGTGTAGTAATCGAAGGTTAAATGCGACGGAAGAAAGTCTTAATAGCCAGTTACTTAGTTACAATATTAATTTGGTGATTGTAACTTTATTTACGTGTGCCTAACCCCATAGTCTGCGTAAATTACTTCCTTTCTTGAAGTTTACAACTTATTCCCGAATCATGTTTTTGGAAGCTGCTCGTTCCGAAAAAATGAATTTTTATAAGTTTATCTTGATTTACACTTATTATACTTCGATTTTTCTCAAGGATGCTTTTCGGTCTTTCGAAGAATTTGTACGATGCCAATTTTTTTGTTACTTATATGTCTGTATTCTTAGCCATTGGCCATATTCATTAACAGCTACTAAGATACGTTGATAATAAAATGAATAACTATAACTACGGAAAAACGATGTAATAAGTTAATGGTATTGTGGAGTAAGAAGTAACTCAAGTACACTTTGCAATATTTTACAGCATTAGGAACAATATTTTCACACGTTTGATGATACTTTATTTTTATTACAAATATTTTTTGCAATGACTTGTACCATGTTTATATATATATGCACATACATCAATCGTTGGTATAAATTAGTTATCTGTCATTTGCTACAGTTGCATAGCATTAACAAATGCAACTACTGAAATAAATACCGATACCTATTCATAAATTGATCTCCTTGCAACTCATTTCGATCGATTTTAACTATTTTGGCTCCTTATTAACTACAGACTATTATATATTTTCATTACTTTATTTTTCTATTATCCATCATAAAGACATAGTTATAAGAATCAATATTTTTGTCATTTTGAATTGAAAACAAATTATTTGGATGCAAAAAAGAACTCGTATAATTTTCATATTCATGGAGAAACTTTGGATTACTGTTCGATTTGCTTACTTAATGTATGTACAATATATCGTCTAAATTTGGAAAACCAATTACAAATAAGTAGCTCAAAATAATTACGTCAAAAATTACTTGGCGCTTCGTCAAAAAAATTGTTGGATGTTTTTCGTTTTTTTAATTTGTTATAATATAATTGTTTTAAAAATTGCTAATTTCTAAATTATCGTTATTACTTTTCACGCAAGATATTCTAGAATTGAAAATGGGCTTTAACGGCTTCCATAGTGATAGTACAGCTTTAAATTCAGCTTATACCCACGGAAGAGGTTTTTGTATTTAATTGAATCAGCATTTTCAATTTAAAAATCCATTCAGTCAAAACCCACTCATTCAATTCCCTTTCTAACTTATCTTTCGTATTTTCTTAAATCCAAAGGTTGCATGGTACACATTTTAAAATACCAAGTTATATCTTATTCTTTTCACTGATTTTTATTGTACGTATTAGATGTACGTATTTATTCGAACGTAGAATTGCGGTATGAGGTTATCATCACAGTCTCAAATGAATGACCGAATACTAAGTTTTACCTCAATCTTCGACACTTGTATTTATTCTCCGATGTTTCTTATTTTTTTCGGCTCTAAATCGCAGTAACGTAATTCAAGTCTCCCTTTGAGTTTGGGGAAACTGGTTAATAAGTATTTCCCAAACCTTTCTCAGTTTTCGAAAGGAATTACATCGATGATGAATAATGGCGATGAAGCGAGAAAGTGTTTTAATGAGTAAAATTGGAAGGTACGTAAGTTGCGTGGGGAGAAAAACAGAAGAGGTTCGTTAACGTGCGAGTCGAGAATTTGGCAGAAAGGGGAACCGTTGACTAATGGAAAAGTTGTTATTACTCCTTTGAGGGAAGCCTTTGGCATCCCTCGTTGTCGTGCGGCTTTTCAACAGCCACTCACTCTCGTCTTCGGAGGAAACTAAAATGTAATTGAATTGCTCTTCTGTTGCATTCATCGCACACACTACTTCACTCTTTGCGGATATGTTACCGACTTTTCTTTTGGCTCATTTCACATTTAGAGGACGGCTTTTGTACGAGAAGGAAGCTTTGGTTTTCCAGTGGTAACGATGATTATCCATTGAATTTTCAGTTATGGAGTTGTCGAAAGAAGGAGGTAGACTTGCTATAAATACATAAATAGCACCCTGAATCATAGCTGTCTCCTAATTTCGGAGTGAACGCTTGAATAAATTTTGTGATTTCAGTTTCGGATTACCAAAATACTACGAGGTGAACAAATCATTTATTGCGTCTTCCAAGATAATCTCTGAATCATATTAAGAATTACTGCAAAATTTCTTTTATTCCAATCCTAACTTAGAAAGCATTAAAATAAATGTAACGATTTATGACAGTACGGAACCTGTAACCTTCAGTCAGACTATTTTATTTTATTCATATAGTGCTCGAGTGCAAACCTAAACTGCTCGCACATCATATGTCGCAGCATAACTCGGACGACGTATTACGGTGATACATTTAAAAGGATTTCTCACTTAGAGAGCAAATGCAACGTTATGCGAAATACCAAAATATGAAGATTAAGGAAATTATGGTTACATTTTCTCTTGCAGCCTCTTAGAAAGGGAGCATCGGAAGAGTCAACTCTCGAGAGAGAGACGAGATATTTTTTCCGGAAACTTTCAAACCTTCGAACTTTCCTAAAAATAAATTAAGTTGCTGTCTCTCAATTATTCATTTGGCTGAAATTAAAGTGATTACCTGGGACATGCCTTTTGCTCAGCTTCGTTCTTGTCTTACAGATTTAGCGAAACGGGTGATTAAAAGGTCACCTTGAGGTCAACTGATCTCTTTCAGGTGATTAGAGAAAAAAAGTCAGCACCGAAATCAGGCCACTTTGTGACCTCTTGCTTGAGAAATAATTAATGTTGAATTAATTTTAATTTTTGTTGAATTCTACGACGTGGGTGACCGCCATACCCGTAAGTTGTGCATTTTTAGCGGAAGGTGAACATTTTGTGACGCCAAATATGTTAAAAATGTTACAAAAGTACCACTTAGCTTAAGACTTAGATGACAGAGACGTTAAAACTTAAATTACAATTTTTATTAATTCATATGTGATCTTGAAAGATGAATTTTTTCGTCTACTCTGATCTAGAAAATATCCCTTAAATAGCTTCTATTGCATGATAAATCTCTTTTAAGCAAGATATTCTCAAAGAGGCGAATCTTAATCTCTCCCAAACAAAGACGCAATTTGTTTATTCATTTATTATTTGAAAAGCCATGGAATACGAACCCGGAATGGCAAGACCATGCCTTTATTTTCCTTTCTATAGGTTGGCGGGACTTAGACGGCAGTGCGTTTGCCGCGATCACTCCTTCAACCTTGCCATTTGAACCTCAAAATGAATCAGAGTGATTCATCCTTCCTTTTATGATTTGAAATGCAAGATTAAAAATATCCGTAATTAACTCCATTTATAAACTTTTGCGCTACGTCGCGAAATCTGTGGTTTAATCTCTGATCGTTAAAATGAAATGATTCGCTTATAAAGTTAGCATATATTTTCATCGTATTTGTGAACTCTTCAACATTATTTATGACCAAAAGCTCCAAGCATTCATCAATGTTTGAGACGTTTGTCATCTCTTTGATTGTTCAAGTGCAGAAACCCTTTTAAAAGTTAAGACCTTGGCCTTCTTATCCATATCCGTTAAATAATCCACTTAAGAAATAGACGTCCACTACCTCAAAGTCTTCACGCGCTCCAGAAAATGCTCTTCTATAATGGAGTACATGTGCTTGCGAAAATAGTTCCTCCCAGTATGAATGGATTGAGCGAAAAGAAAGAGCGAAAGGCGTTAATCAGTGATTGAACCATTGAAGGACTTAAAGAGAGTTTGTTCCTGCTTGCGAGAGTCGGCTAATGAGGTGGAGCTCACTAATGATTAGTTTTTGCTCGTTCGAAGAGAGCGTAATAAGGTGCTATGTCTGAAAGTTTATGCAAAGAACCTCATCTTGTTATGATTGACTCTCATTCGTCACCTCAATGCAGAGGATAGTCTAGGATTAAAATGTATGCACTCACAAATATTCCTGCTTATTTAGGTAGTTTTCCTTTCAGATGTATTTCGGCATTCTCGTTTGCGTGTTTCTGTTTGTGTTTATATGGTCGCGTTAATGATTTATTGTTCTCAGAAATTCGGCATTAGAATTTGCTACTTTTCATCAGCAGACTCGATTCCATACACCGAGAAGACGTTCTCTCTCAGAAGTCTACGACACTTTCAATATTTTTTCCTGCAGTTTCACTTTTGTGTTTATCTAACAGGCCTTGGGAGACCAGATACTGTTAGCCACATTGTAAATATTTATATATGATTGCGAGTGTTTCACAGCTCTTGCGACCTATTATCAAACCCTGCACTCATCACCTTTTTTATGTTACTTTGTATATTGCTATATCTTTTTAAATGTGAACTGATTCTTATTTATGTATCGCATGTAAGTACTTATTGGTAGTGTATTTATTTATTTTTGAATGTTTTATCCTCCTCCTCCTCTCTTATCTTTTAGCTATTACTATCGGTAGTTTTGCGCAGGTTTTTCACACCCCCCTTCCTAGTGGGTGTTTTCCTGCAGTGGATTTTTTTCCTAAGAATCTCTTAGGTTTTTTACACCCACAATTCTTCTAATTTTTTCTTCTTCTAATTTCATAATTAATGACGATAGGTTCGATGGAAGAAGAGACTTTTAAGTCTCAATCTCTCCCAAATAAAGACGATTTATTTTTATTATTATTATTATTATTAACATCTTCCCCTATATCTCTCTCTCTCTCTCTCTTAAAACTGCGCATCTCAATCATTTTCGTTTTTCTTCATCTCCATATCCTCAGAGGTGTTCTCTTCCATTTTATGGATTCTGTCGGATGGTTTTCCGACTCTCTCATTCGCTTGTTCCTTTTGTACACAATGTGAGTATTAATAAGAGAGATATCCAATTCTATAACTTTCTCTTCGAAATAATTACTCCTGTCAATTTTGCTTGAGAAGCTATTATTACTCAAAAGCGGACAGATAAGTACATTTCAACGATTGATTGAATCACCCATTTTGATGGATTGACGATGTAACAAATAGTAGTACAAAATATGTGCATTAACATCGCTGATATGAATTTTAATCCTGCCTCGCATACGTGCCAAACTGTGTATTATTTTAGAGATCCATCGAAGTTTGCATATTTATTTATCCTCATCCCAATCAGTCTCCGTGGAATGTCTCCTACGAATCTCTTATTTGCGAGGTCTCCATCTTCCCCGCTAACGAACCGAGCGCCGCCCGCGGCTTCTCATTTAAACTCCAAATTGCCCTCCGCACAATACGTCTTATGACATTCTTTACTTTCCCATCTTCAACTCTCGTACGTATTTCTGTGAAATACATTTCGAATCTGATTTACTGCGTGGAATGGAATTAGGGAGGGAGAAAAGTGGGGATTTCCCTTATAAAAGTGGGACTTCATTTTCCGATCAGTCAGTTTCTTCTTCCAACCAGAGTGTTCGAAAACAAAACACGAGTGAGAACAACATGGGCTAACTTCCTGAGAAAGTGATGAAGATGATATCACAAATTCCAACCCAAGAAGAGGAATTTTAAACTTCCGGTGAATCTCATTAGCACTTCTGGAGACAGATTTAACACGAATACTGATTAATTTGAAAATATCTGAAACAGTTGTTCTTGGAACTAATGGTAATGGATGATTATCTAGAATGCAAACTACCCACTTTTTCATTGCAGCCTGTATTCCATTTCGGGGGTTACTGAATGTAACAATGAAGTAATTATTCCAAATTTTTGTGTGCTATCGCTTTCACATCACTAGTTATTACTCACAAATGTTATTTATCTGATAATTATGCATCTCCGAGAATGGGATGTGTATTAATATAGTTCTTAATGGATTTAGAGCATTGATATCGATTGTATCTAAATATCAGATATTGACGATGCATGCAATTGCATGCAATATTCATAATTATGTGCATTTCACCAGTATTTTAATATTCTCCGCCATAATCTCCCTTCATTAAAATTTAGCACTGAATGAGCATCAACAAGGCTTCAAAAGGATCAGATTTTCCGATAGTATATTGGAATTCAATGGGAGTCATCGAAGTACTTTCCTCATTTAAATTCCACGACTCTTTAGCTAAGAATAGTGTTGCTTTAGTTTTTTAGGAGTGTAATTTCAAATCGCCCCACGTATTCTCGACAATTTCGTGTGATATTTGCCTTCTCTCGGAATCCCAACGAAATTGGGCTTTAATGGCCGAGAAAAAACTAAGAAGGCATTGGTCAGCAGACGCGTACCGCCCGTAAAGCTAAATGCTCACCATTCGAATTCTAACTTCGTTTGTGGGGAGGAAATTGCAGTGATTTGCTTTAATTTCTGGTCTTGTTTGTTATAAGCCTTCCACTACAAACTAATGTTTCATTGTTTTCAGTTGAAGTTGAAAGGGTTGTAAATTTATGCGAAAACTGTTATCTATTAAATATAGATGCTTCTCCGGATTCATTCATATCTATATAGATAGGGATATAGATAAGGATATAGATAGATAGGATACTAATTCACAGCCTAAACCACAAGCGTCATTGACTTGAAATTTTTACGACGTATTAGCCATAACGTGTAATCGCCAGAAAAATTGCGATTTCGATCCTCAGTGTCATGTGTTCGATTCCAGAGGGCCCCAAAGTCCCGATTTCTCCCTTTTAAAAGCATTGCTGTGATTTTCGGGTTTTTTTTTTAAATACTTCCCGGATAGGTAGAGAATCGAAACTCAAGAAGCCTATATATATGGTTATGATCTATCGAACACGTTAATAACTTTTATGAAAAATATCCCGGGTTCGATGCTAGGACGATGCAAATATCTGCCCTTTAAAATACATTGAGGTAGTATATCATTATTTTCTTTGATGCACTTATTGAAATGATAGGAAGTTCTCGCTCTGCTAGATGATGTATATTAAGACTCTGTTTAAGAAAAAAAGTAGATAAGACCATGCCATTCCTGGGTTCGATGCCAGAGCACATTAAAATTTCTCACATAAGGAATATATGAGAAAAGTAGAACGTAGTTTGAGGCAGATGCAGCCAATATTTCTGCTTCAATTTTCACACATAATTAGATATGGTGATTTTCTATTGTACTGCAAAGGAACTATCACCAGAAGGACCCGAGTTCGATACCAGATGATTAAATTGTAGCGAATTTTAAGAATGTTTTCGATCCTTTTTTTTCTATTGAGGACCGTACCGATATGATGCCGACATGAAATAAGTGTTGTCGATCTGCTTGCAGTATGCAAGCTACATTTTACTCGTACATATATATACTTCTTCAAACGGAGCTAATTGAGCGATCGACCACTTGTTTTTTGATGGATGTTGCTGCTTTTACGGAATACACTTTGAGATGTATTTCTTGAGTATGTGATTAAAAAAGGGTACTGATGAATATTTTCGCTTTTTTTGCTTGTCATTTTGCTCTCCTGCGTAGTCTTGATCAGAGTGCATGCGCTTTGTGCGATCGAGTAAAGATCAGTAATCATAAAACTATAATTTTGCCCGCTGTCAATATGAAATAATCTATTAGATACTTTGATATCAGCTGTATTTTTAGTGTTCCTGGTTGTTGCAGTATTGCCGATAAAATAAAATGAGAAAGAGGAAAATGAATTCGTTTTTCAATGTTTGAATTAAGTTTCTTCTGCATTCTGAGAATGTTGGATAAAGTCTACATTAATTATTTTAAGGGACTTGCAATAAGCCTCGTCCTACGCGTCCTCGGCGTGGGCCGGATTTTTCACTGAGCGAGTTAGCGACCCTCGAATAATATTGCGTTCAGAGGTCACGCGAATGACGTGTTATCTTACACTCCGAAGCGGGAAATTCGGCTTTAATTAAGCGGAAAGCCTCTCCAGGATAGCGCGCAGATTATGCCGAATATCCGGCTCTGGGTTATCGCCAAGAAAATAAAGGACTGTTTGCTATTTATCGACGATATCCCTTTGTTATCTATTGAACGGAGGATTCACCTTTGATATAGCGTTATTGGGGTTGAGTGTGGAATATATCAAAGAACATGGAAATAACAATTGGTCCTACGATATCCCATGTAATAACATTTCTATCTCCAAGCATAAAACACATGGAGTATACAAAAGCATCAGCATATACCCTATGTCTATACTTAACGATACAAATGACTTAAGGTAGAAAATGATATTAAATGCATCAGTTCACGCTGTTATATTATCACGATACCTTGATTACTTAAAATGTCAGAGATACGTTTCTTCAATGTAAGTTTTTTTATGGGCACAGATCTTGCAATCTTCGTCAAAAATTTCCATTGTCTTTATGTTCAAATCGCATCTACGTAACTCAACAGTCTTCTTGTTGTTTTTCATCCTCCGATCGGCAAGTGGAAGATCTAATTGCAAGTTCGAGTCCAGATCTTTCCAAACTTTTTTTAATGTCATAATCTCCATGGGATTACCGCAGTTCTCAAAATCATTGGTGTTCTTCTGGTGCTCATGCCACCTTCCGCACCTACGAAAAATGTTGTAAAGCTCTTCATTTTAGTCATTTCTAGTTGTGGAATAATATAGGTCTAGATTATACATTACATACTATAGATTTTACCTTCTTTTGTCTCTATTCGCCAATTAAAATCATTTGAACTATTTTCTAAGTACTTTCAAAATATTCTTCTTTATTTCTCTACTTAATTATAATATTGGGACTCCGTTTTGCTTTAATTTCTTATTATACGATTACTTTTCATTATAACTAATAGTTACATAAAATCTGTCTTTGCATCAATTTAGTTTTAATATTTTTGAGTTTAATATTTTAAAACGATTTATTTAGATTTTATATTGATATTATTTACTATTGTATAAGGAATGTATCTTTTATTTTTCTGACGTCATTCAACTTTTTATATCAATTTCAGTAAATCTTTTAATGTTTGGAATAGCACACGATCAGCGTTGCGCAGCATCTGCCTATAGCCCTTTTTAATATTTGGATAGTTTGCTTCTTACAGCAATGACATAGGTTGAATGAATATTACTAATTCCATTTATAGCTATTCAGTTCAAGTGAAAAGCAGCTGTATTTGCCCTAAAGGTTTATACAAGTTCTTTATTTCTATACACAGTGCACTCTACATCGTGCGTATGGCTCTGTTATACGGAATGGTTACCGCGTCGTTCATTAGCTAAACTCTTTCACATTTTTACCTTTCTTTTCTCAAATATTTCGCTACCTATTTCCGCTTATTATTTTCCTCTGAGGATGCATACCGCATCTATACAGCTATTTTTCGGTCTTCCCCTCCCTTTTAAACCATTGACTTGATTCAATCATTCTGATAAAATAACACCGCACATAACGTAGACAAACCCATAGCATCACCTCTTTCAGCAGTTCACCTCGTTCAGTTCAATCAATAATTAACTATTTAAACGAGTTTTTGCCATCACCGAGTGAGTTAAAAACATGCGCCTTATTCATTTCTATCTTCGCAGTGCGACGCCAGCGCATTAAAAAAATAATCAAGTTCTGAGAGATGGAATTCTTGGCAGAGCAAACCTTAGCCTTCCGCAAGGTGGATAATTCGCTCCGTAGTGGAGTTCGTGGAATTCCCCGAGAGCGGATTTCCTTAAATCGGAGTTTCTCGTTTTGGCCGCATTTCCGTCATCCTGAGCGCTGCCATCGCATTTTTCCCGCGCTCTTGAAGCCACCGCTTCTCAAATCCGATTTCGATAAATTAAATTCTCTTCTCCTTTAACCGCTTCCTCTCTCCTATTAACATTCTCCGCTCTCTCATATTTTCATTTCCTCGCAAGAATTGGATGTGAACGAGACCGTTTCCCCGCTTCCTTTTCCTTTGAAAGATCGAAAATGGATCAAGGGAGACCACTTAACATTCGTTTGTCATCATTGTTTCATACTTATGCCTCTGTCAGATTCGCATTCAACCTTTGCTATTGTTCTTCTCCCCTTCCACTTCAATTTCTGGTGATTTTATGACCGAAAAAGCAGAACTATTTGAGTTTTTTAGTTATATCCGTGTCTTGTTTCAGGTGGAAGCCATCTTATTGACAATATCGTTTTGGTTTTGTTTCAATTTACTTTGAAAACATACTTCTTCGTGCTGCTGCTGCTGAAAGCGCCAAGTCCTCTTGTCGAGTATCGCTATCTGCAAAATCAATCCTATCTGATCCCTGCTGTTTCCTAAATAACATCTTGGTGAAATCTCCCGTCCCGTTAATGTAATCCAACAGTGTTAATTAATTATCTCAAGGACAAGATGGCGTCCAAAAACCTGAATTCCAAATTTGCATTCGCTAAAATGGCAAAACGGCCCATTTTGCCGGTCGGTTGCTGTCAACTCCTCCTAAATTATACGACCCACATTTAACCCTTTTTGCATTTAAGTTTGTTTTTTTATCTTTTAAGACTAATATAAGGCTGCAGTTTCTAATGAAATGATAAAACACACTTCCTGCGGCGATATTTATTCCGGTAGTCCCTCCCGTTCCTTGTAATCGAGATTCAAGGCAATTAAAATGGAGGACACGCGAGATTGATAAGCGTGCGTTCTAAGAATGTATACATATTTATATCTGATTCCCTTTGAAAATAAAATTTATGACTCGGACACCGTCCAGAATTTTTTTGTTTAGAAATAATAGAAGTGTTGTTGCCATAGAGATGAGCTTCCGAAAGGATATTCCTTTTCAGCGCTTAGATGGAGATATTTCTCCATTTCTTACTTGTGAATCCAGGAATATATTTGGCAGAGATAAAATGTATATATGTTTATATTTATGGTCTCAATTTCCTTCAATACGAGCTTTTCCGCATTCACCGAAACAAATACGACTATAATTTTGTTAAATATATTTTTCTAGTTTGAGTTTTTTCAGGTGAGAGAATACCGTGCTTCCGTCTACTTAGCTGTTGTAATCTTTTCTCCTCTCGCAATCTCAACTGTAAGCTATTTGAGTAGTAGTAAATCAACACTTGGAATTGTTTCTTATGAGGCCAAATAGTGTCCTATGATGAAAAAGGTTCTTTTTCATAGAGTTCCTGCATGTTTCGTGTAAAACTTGATGACCTTTTAAAAGATGGGCGACGATATATATAAGTGGTCTGCTTTCGCTGTGTCAACTGAGCCGATGAAATTGCGGGCAATACGGAAATGAGTGAATGTCGAGAGAATGTGGAAATGAATGCGTCCAAACAAGCAGAGGAGGAAAAACGAAGGGAGACGACCAACTCCATCGCGGGCCAAAGGACAAATGAAAAATATTCCATGCACTTATCCTATTCCATACATATATCATATTCAATGCTCTATTCTATTCTTTACGAAGAAGAAAGTGTTTGCATCCTCAAAAGTGAATGATTTCCATTGGAGAGTTCCAAATATCGATCCTTCAAACGACGCCTTCCCTTATTGCCTTTTTATTCCTCGGCGTCATCTGTTCGTCTTTTTACGCCCTTCTTCGATCCTCTTCACTTGCTTTATCTCTCCTTTATCGCTGATTCCATCTTTTGTCCTGCACCCGTGATTCCCAGAGCACATCACTCTCTTTGTTCCAAGAAGATGCGCGTCTCTTCTAATATTTAAGGATAGATTCTCTTGTTGGAGTAATGCGGAGAAGATTTTAGGACCTTTTCAATTACGGCGAAGTTAGTAACTTTGTAATAGCCAACAACTAATACTGGGCTACGGCCATACTATCATTTCCTGTCGCCATATTTTGATGAATAGTATTTGTAAATTTTGTTTGTATGAAGGAAATACTTACATTTGACTATTTATGGAATGCTATGAAAAGTTTAAATCATAGGTCATTGTGATGCTTTAAGATGTTTCTAACTCGGAGCATTCTGACTCGGTCAGGAAGTGGAATTTCCTCACTCCTCATCTTGCCTAGTAAGCCTCATTCAATTATGGAGAAGAATCCAAACAGCCTTCGGCCTACGCATGCACACCTACAAAATGAATGTAAATAAAAGTTTATATATTCATTTATTTATACATATATTTATTTATTATTACTAAAGAATATCTTCTAAAATAAAGATTATTAGAAATATCGGAAAAGTAAAACTGACTTTTTGAAACGAATCCAATCGAGCGGTAAACCATGTAAATGCAAGAGTAAAGCGGTACGAATGGAGCGTTGCATGTGGAAAGGCGGTTAGCATGAGGTACATATGTAGATGCAAATGATAAATGCCTTGTTTAAGTAGTCTTCTCTTATAGTGAGATATCGCTTGATGTATGGCGTTGCCTTTATACTGATTAATTATCACTCGTGATGAGACTCAAAAATGAACGCATTGCGGCCAAATTTATTCCTTGGGATTGACCAAATGCTAGTTTAGGGGCGGAGCGAAGATTTTTGCTGATAAATCGTTTTAAAAAGATATGGAAATTAAATACATAAATAAATACGAGAGAAGCCGCTAAAATTATGTGAAGGGAGTGCACATTTTGGAGAGCAGAAAAAAGTAGGATTTTCTTGTTTGAGATGAGAGAGGGAATCGAATTTGAGGTGTCTAAATACAAAGGATAATTCACTCGGAAGGAGCAAAAAGCAAGGGATTCATGCTTATGGGATGATACAGTCACCGGAAGGAATCATTTGACATTTCGTCGAAGAAAAAACTCCCTTGTTCAAAAAGGATGTCGATTGAAAGAAGATGGAGGTTTTAAAGAATATTAAATTTCTTGTTCTTTTTAGTAGTTTGAAGCGAAAGCTTCAGTTAATAACAGCCAGTAACCCTCACAATAAATATACATTGTACAGTACTTTTACACTAGAAAAATCTTTAAAATATGTAAGAATTAACATTTAACTATTTTCTTGATACTTTTAAATTTTTTTTAAATAGAAGTAGAAGATGTGAAAAATAGGCCCAGCCAAGTCACTATTTTTCACTTCTTATACAACCATAGCTAAATTCATTTAGCTTTCTACTCTGCCATTCAGTGTTTCAGATATGACATAGTAATTTATTTATTTCGTCATTTTATCGCAAAGTTTAATATAAATTTATCAACTCGTAATAAGTATCCTTACAAATTTCCTCCAAAATTTATCCTCATCCTCAACGTATCTTCTCATAATATGGTTATGTGAAAAATTATACGTGTTCTTAATTTGGATAAAAGTGAGAATTATTGGAGTCTGAAGAATATAAAGGACGTTAAAGTCAATTTACGATAATCATTGGTTTGTCTGCATTTCGTCCTGCTACGAAATACGATTTTTGGAAAATTTAGGGTCATTTTCAGATTTTGAAGTCAATCGAACAAAGATTTGTTGAGAAGCCGATGGTGTCGCTGGCGTGAAGATGCTTTGAAAAAAATTTTAAAATGAGAAAAATCTGAGAATTCCTACATCTCGTGCAAAATGAAGAAGTATTCCGAGAAGCAAACGTTGTTAGAAGATTCTTCAGTTTGTTTCTTTCAAATAATTAATTTCGTGACTAAGCCTCATTGTAAACAAATATATCTTCTTCCTGGTGTTTCAGTTACTTCAGAGGTGTACTACTTTCGTTGCATAAAACATCTTCCATGTTCAGACTTACAGAACGTAAATTCAACTGCAATCAATGCTCTATGCAGTCAAACATCGTTCCAGGGGCATTTAAATTTTCTGCTGGGGTCTTCTCCGATTGAAGTAAAACCCTTTAAAAGCATTTCTCAAGAAATGCAGATGACCCTTTAATTATTTCAAACAACTTGTATTATGGTCCCTCAAAAAAGCATTGTTATTTTCCCATATTCGAAATTAGCGCAGGTTTTTGTCAACTTAATTCCAGTTATATTCGCGCGGATTATGTAAAAATCAAAACAAACCCGATCGGAGAAATATCATTTTTCAGCCATTTTGATGTATGAGAAAGCGCAATCCTCGCATATTTTTCACATTCGTTGGGATTCGTGCCGAAAGGCTTATTATCGGCCAAATCAAATATTTATCGGTTTCCATGGGAACGTAGAGATGCGGGGAATTCAGGGAAAGATTGGTGTTGTACGATACATTGGAATAAAAACGCCCACCAAATGAGAGCAAAACAAAGGCATCTGATAAATATTTATGCACCCAGCGCTCGAATACAACTTTAATTTCTTTTGCTGAATATTTTGATTGCGTTCGCTGTGTGATTTCTCCATTAATTATCGCAGGAAAAATATAATTTCGCGATCCGAAAAGTGTTTTTGTATGCCTACAAATGCACCGAATGAGTGAGCGGGTTCAGAGTAATATATTGTCTCATAATTTAATTTTCATATTTAAACGGAAGTATTGCGTTGGTAATTAAACGCGAAGAGAAAACTAATTGAAAGCTGCCGCAATTCCTATTTTGTAAGGAGTAGAAGTAGTCTTTGACGGATGGAACCCGTCTCAGAGGGGTCCTCTGCTGAGGGTCCTTAACAGCCTGTACCGATTTTGAACCTGTGCAATCGCATTCCAGCAGAACGATTTATAGTCTGTATATATAATAACTGCTATGTCGTAGCACTCGTAGTTACGCTAATGTTAAAATCAACTTCTAAACCTGAGTACATTTTGCGGATTCGCTAACAGCTGTTCAAGTGAATGTGCGGTTAGAGAATCGGTTTTGAGGAATTAAAAAGAGAGGGCGCTGGGAGAACGTGACACAAGGGCAGATAAGGAACGCTCTAGAGGGTTTTTCCACAAGAAATGCATTTTATTTTTTTTTGGGCAACATTTTTTTAATTCTTGAGTGTCATTGGAGCGAGTGTGTGTACGTGCCGTTTTTAAAGCGTTCCCGAGAGAACTCCTTTTTTCTCCGCCAGAGGTCGATGCCGTCTTCTAACAAATGAAGGCCATTACAGCGCCGTCGAAAATCTACGAATTGTTGTTCCGCCTTTATCGCATTCTTAAACATTTTACTATCGCGCCCGTCATTTTTGTTTTATCGATTTGTATCGGATGAATCGATCTGCAGTTAAAGCTTCCGATTTTTCGTACGCCTTAATCTCATAAAGAACCATTTATAACGGACGAAGGTTCGACGTGGAAGTTTCAAATTAAAGGACAGTACCTAAAAGTGTCCAATAGTAAATAACCCAACCTATTGAAACATATTTGAGGAAAAACTCACATTTCTTGGAAAAAATGCAACCGAAACCACACATTCCCTTTAATTTTATTCTGTAACTCCGTATAATTTATTTATTTTTATATAATATACCATTCCATGAAATCATATAAATGCGCATGAAAATACCAAAAGGTATTTATGTATGTGATTTTATAAATTCTGTTATTATTCAATATTGTAATAAATACGCTGCTCTCTGCTGCTATATCTCGATGAATGGATTATTTAATTTACTTTCACGTACAAGATATAAATTGAAAACAATAAATAGACAAAAGGAAAATCCTTAATTTGCCTTTGAACCATTCTTGCGTTAGAGCAACTTAGGAATATGAGATGCTCAATTCGTCCTCTATTGAGTGACGAAACTTTTTATTCCTTGGGTCATTGTGCTGCTCTCACGTGGGGGTTTTTCACTCTGGGTTGCTGCAAAGAGAGAAAAGTAATTGAGAGATACCTCGCAATTCTCATTCCCTCTCCAAGGATATGATTAGTGAATGATTATTGTGCTGATATTACGTGTACAATTTGGACGACATGGCTGCAGCGCAAGCGGCGTCTAATATATTTCATTGTTACTTCTGTATACCTCTCAATATGACTGTGGTTTTACTTAAGGTATGGAGCTTTGATCTCGATCCTAGCGGTGCGACATATTTTATTGTAATTTTATTATTTTTCGCGGTGAGAAAGATGACGAAATTTCTTGGGTCTGCAGCGCTCTTCAAATTGAATTCCTGCGCTGAGACAGAAAACGAAGGAAACCCAAATCCGCGGATGGGAGTTGTGCGACGAAGGGATTTCCAAGGGAACCGCATTTCGCGTGAAAGTCGCGCATATTCTGAATAAATACATTTACAGGGTCCGCTATCAATCACGAGGCGACGCTAATCTTGTCTCGTGTCTATCAAAAGTGGTTGAGAAACGCAGCTACGCTGTGGTTTATTTATTTTCCTGAGGGTAAATCGCGTAACCAAGGCTGTCGTTATGCCTTCTAACCCTCGGTAGATTCTTCCGTTTTATACTGTAACCATTAGGTTTATTAGTCGTCCCGATTTCGGCGTTATTTTCCATCTGAAGTGTTTCTTTGGCTGCTCCGCTCTTGTGAATTCTTCCATTCAAAACCCTCATTCAGTGAATGAAGGAATATTTAGCCTCATATCAGATGCAAGGATGTGATAGATCTCTCAATACTTTTAGTCGAAACAAAATGTTCCAATATTACGAAAAATTTCACATATATCTTGGGTATGGATGCTCTCAGAATAAATTGGAAAACTCGAGATCGAAACATAAGTAAGAATAGTGGATTTTTTGTATCCACGGCAATTTAAAAAGAATCAACTCTGATGCTCTGAAGCTTTATCAAAGTGTACTTTAGTTTAAATTTCATCGATTTAATTTGATTTGATGAATTTAATTTCTTTAATATTCATTAACTACTTATGGTATTTTAACCGTAGCTTCGTCCCGACTTTTATGGCATTTATGATTTTATTTAATCATTCCAACTTGCATTTTCAACATCCTGGAATCCCCAACGCGGTCATTGCCAATATCTCCTTCGAAAACTCTTTGTGACTCATTGAAAAAGGCGACAGGTGACTTTGCACAAATACGTGCTCCTAGGAGGATTTCCGAGTAGATTTAGCGTGAAAACGTTAGCCGATGACGATGTAGACATACAGATGTAGCACTGTCGCACCAAAAACTCACTTTCTAAGTCTCCCGTGCAGCATGTTACTATGTTCTGGCCGGATAGAGCATTCGGAAGATCCGAATTTCAGCCCTGGTATGGTCCGGTTAGACTTTTTCCTTGCTTATTTCTCTAATGAATCCTGAACAAATTCATTCGAAGTGTCTCCGGAAAACACAAAATTGGAATAGAAAATGATTTTAAAAGTGTATGCAGTTCCCATCAGTTGCGGCTGTTTAGCAAGTTTAGCAGCTGAATATCAATTTCTGTATTTTCTATTTATACAATATGTGTCGTCGGGACTAAGTGTTTTACTAATCATTGAAAATCTTTATATTAGCTAGGGGAATACATATTTATTAATCCACCTTAATTATGAAGATCGATATTAGTATGAACTCTTACCACGTTAGCAAAGAAGATCTCTCTAACTGTAATGAAGCAGAACTAAGCAAGAAGATGGGCTGTAGCTCACCCGCTTCTCCAGACTATCACTGATCCCAGTACATTCTGTAAATAGACCCCACAGACATTTTGCACAATATTCGTGTAATTAATACTTGATAATTACTCATATCTCATTTTATGGTGTATTATATAAGCTATGAAGAAGAAGACAAATTTAGAAATACATCTTCTAATCTGAACTAAAAGCCCAAAGCATGGAATTATTCAGATCAATATTTGAAACTTTTCGGAGCAGAGAAACTGAAATGGTGCGTAATAATGTAGAATTTGAATGAAGCAGAAAAGAATGCTATAAAATGTCTTTTTCGAATTGGCGAACTGGTGTCTAAACGGAAGGAGATGAAGCAAGTTTAAATGATAAAAACGAATGCAAAAGAACGTTGAAAGTGTACGAAAACATAAATATGAAAGAGTTCTGTAGTAGAAAAAGACTTTGAAAGGGACAGAGTGCGTGTTGTTTCTGTATGTACGTGTATGTATGTAATTAAAAGCGCCAGAAAAGGAATTCAGTCCTCGCCATACCTATTCTGCATTTTTGGCTTCTGGTCCATAATCTTCGCCACAATAGGCGTCTTTCTTTTCTCAGCATTTCATTCAATGTCACACACTCCAGAGATAGGGTTTCATGAAAATGTCTGCAACTAAAGGTAAATCCCGCTTTTCTGAGGAATTCTCCCTTTGGACTCTGACGATGGCGTGACTTGAGATCGCCTTTCTCAAAAAACTCATCTCAGATGAACGTTAGGACCAATTTTCATTACACTTTCCTTCTTGGAAGCGTTTTTCAGATGCTTGTCTCTTATGCGGCGGAAAATTCGATAATTTTTAGTAAACGCTTCTGAAGAAAGTCGCTATGTAAGCGTACCGTAAGTGAGAACGTTTTAAATACATTTTTGAACGATAATTAGATATTTTGTCAATTGCGATACAAACTGAAACATTGATTCTCGAAGTTTATTTCTGGTTGAATAATTATCCCATTGTGATGTTTTACGATGCTATAATTTTCTGAGTTGGGTTATGACATTGGTTAATGTTCGATGTAATTGCATAAAACATGATATATCCTCTAACATAATTTTCGTATAAATAATCTAAACAAAATATGTAAATGCACCTTATAAATATTTGGCATATGTAAGGTATGGTCAAATTTTAATTCATACTGAGCGAATATTTGCAAACATGCGTTAGGAGTACTGAAAGTTCCCGCTATTCGCTCGATATATTTCGAAAAGACCTATCGTTAGACTTCTATTTCGTTTGCTTGATTATCCACGACTTCCCTTTATTTAATACTTCTAATATTGCTAAGTGGTAATTTCACTCGGTGTTAGTTTATTTTGATTGATGAGTTACACCTTGATTTCACGAACTGAGTAGCTTCAGAATATTTCATTATGTTGAGCTGCAATCAAATTTCAGTGTTTACTAAACCCAAGATGAATAGCCTCAACGTACCAATATAGTAGTATAATTTCGTTTCAGTATAGTAGTAATTTATTCAAAAATAATAATTACAGAATAAAAAATTATTCAAGAATGACAGAAAGATATGTCAGTGTCCTGCTTACAAAAAACAGTACTTACATAATGCGAAATGAAAGAGAAGAAAAATTAAAGTAGAAGTTACATAATAAGGGTCCTGCCTAACCTTAGGTTTGTCGGCAGGTTCCCAAAATTGAAAACTATAACTGATGAAGATATTATTCTTTCATTATTATAATATACATAATAATTATTTTTTACAGGCAATAACACATAAATTTAATTCAATACTCATTACAATTGTTGACTTTGAAATATTCTTTAAATTTTTGTTCCACTTCAGAGATATTTGATAGCCCTTTCAAATAATTAGATAAGTTGTTCATTATCTTAGGAATTTTTACTTCTAATCTATTTTTACTTTCTCCATATACGTAGTATAGAGAAAGTATTGTTTTCATAGTAATTTTAATACCAAGGCACAACAAATCTCACTTTATCTTTCTGCTCCATTGTGTGGGGCCTCACGTTATATTTCAATAGGGTATGATTAAATTGTTTTCAACCATTAAAATATATAAATAAAATGTCTAGTCTGTTATAAACATTTTGTATATAAGGCTGTTTTAACTCAGACTTATCATCTGACAATAGTTTAACAATTCTTTTCTGTTTGACCTGAAGTACCCTAAGGGAGCAATTTGCAGTACTACCCCATACAGTTAAACCATACCAAATAATCGATTCAACAAAACAGAAGTACATTAGCATTTTAGAATACCCAGGAGGATAAGATCCAATTTTTTAAAACGCCTAACAGACCTTTCTTAACTTGCTGTTAACTTTGAGTTTATTAAACTTGAAACTTTGGTCTATGATCAGTCCTACAGACCAAAAAGAAATATTTATCAAGTCTTCTTGCATGTTTTCCATGGCTAGCTCAATATTTTGATGAGTACAAATTAAACCTACATCATCAGTATACACTAAAATTTTACTGTGCCTCACACTTTTATGATATCGGTAATGTAAATCAAAAACAGTAATGGCCCAGTTATTGAGCCTTGAGGAACACTATATTTTATTTCTTCCAATTATATAAATAAATCTTGAACCACTGAAGAGTTATACTACCGCTACCCAATTTTTCCAGATCATCAAAGAGTATGTAGTGGTTAATTGTATCAAAAGCCTTTGCAAAGTGAATGAAAGTAACTAACATAACTTGTTTTTTATCAAGTGCAGTATTAACAATTTCAGCAAAATTTTCGGAGTTATCCGTAGTCCCTTTGTTTTCTTGGAATCCATATTGGTGACTGGATATAAAATTATGTTTGTTACGATATTTAATGAGGTGATATATATATACTTTTCCAAAATTTTGCTTAGCACGGGCAGAATTGATAGGTCTAAAATTATTCATATCTGAGAATGAGCCTTCCTTATTAACAGGTTTAATTAGGCCTATTTTCAACCCACTTGGAACAGACCCATGAGAGATGCTGCTTTAATTAGAGCTGTAATAATAATAATCACAGCTAGTAACGAATTACTATTACAAACTAGCAAATATTTGTACTTAATTTTTTAAATATTGAGTTTGGGTTTCAAATCAATATTCATATCACCAATAACTATAGTGGTGGTTGTATTAGTTTTACCAATTAACTTCTCTAACTCCTCAATAAACACGGACTTACTACATTGTGGTGGCCTGTAATCTGCGGCATTTCCAGGCATCCTTCGCTTTTTTCGACATCGCTCGGTACGTCGACTCTAGAGCCCTCATACCCCCCACGCGAACAATTTTTACACTCAGCAAAATATCCATCGTCCGGAAAATCATCTTCACACCTGGCGCATTTCATAATTTTGATTATGCAGAAGAATTTATGTTATTTCATTTATAAACGACATGCGATGTTTAGCTGTTAGTCTAGAGAGGTATCAAAAAAGTTCCAAATGTCATGATTTCCGCAACTGCCAAAAACCCGAACAATATCACACATAGTTGACACCTTCACCAATTAAGTGTTAATGAATTAACAGGGTTTAATTTTAGATGAACACCAATAAACTCGAAAATATAGCATTTATGTCGCGCTGAAATAACCACTAGCACCAACGCCACCCGCGTATCTTTCGTATTTTTTTAATTTTAAACTTCCATTGCCGTTCGGGTTTAACTTTTCTGTGAGTTATCAAATTTGAAAACATCTTTCCACTTATATCCAGCAAAAGATGTTCCAAATGATAATATCCCAATCTCTATCACCTCAAGCAACCATTCACACTGTAACATTATGCATGAAATCCCCTTCTCTCAGATGCATCGGTTCTTTTTCGATCTTGAGAAACTAAGAGGACATCGGTTGTGCATTTTGCTCAGTGAGGTAAAGAAAAAAATTTAGAAGAAGCTATGAATGAAATCTAGATGATCAGGCGTTACTTTGTGGAATGCCATTGAGATAATGAAGAAAAAAAATGTTAATTTTCCACACTTTTATTTTACTGAAGACCGATTTCGCTACCGGAGTAGCATCTTCTGGTACAGACATTTTAGAAAAGTTGCTTAAATGTCCTGAAGGGTTGCAGGGGAAAGGGAAGGAGAGGTTATGGGAATATCTTTTTGTGGGGCTATGAATATACCAAGAATAATATTCAAATTAAGGATTGTCTCAAATCGTAGCTCGAGAGTAACATGTACTTTTTCCTTAAATGCTACTCCGCACTTTCCAGAAAATGTTTGCTTGAGATAACTAAACCAGAAGTATCGTAAAGTTAGTAAATTTTATAATATTATTCTTGTTGTCTAATTTATCTAATATAAAATGGTTATCCAGTAATATCTTAAGGAAGCTCACAAAAATAGCTCTAAAATGTAACGATCTTTCTCAATCGCATATAGACATAATTCTCACGCTATTCTATGGCTACTTGTCACTTATCCTATTGGCCAATACATTTGTGATTGTTTTGCTCGTGCAGAAGTAAGCGTGACATCTATCTGCATTAAATTAATCTATTTGAAACGAGAAAAGAATGTCACGTGGTAATATTCCGTTTCTTTTCATTGAATTAGTATAAATGAATATATGTAATATATTATTCAATGTTTTTGCACTGTTAAATTGCTTTTGTTAATTGGTAAAAATGATTCACAGAGTATGAAATTACCATTAATGTATCCCTAGAGGATAAACAGTAATTAAACCTTCGAACCGTGTATATTTTATTCATGTTCAACCGCTGTTATCGGTGAAGTACCCTCATGGACTTGTCAGGGGCACCGATACAGCAACGGACAAACGCAACCATTCCCTGATCGGTAAGATCAGATCAGCCGGGAATCGAACCTGGGACCTTGGGGTTTAGAGTAATGGCGTAGATGGAATTTGATGAGGGAAATTGGATTGGAAATTGCGCTTTTGTTTAAACGCCTCTGAATCCAATCTCTAAAAGTTTCCCCTGTTTATTACTCATTTTATATAACTTTGCGTCCGGAGAATACGCTGGAAACGTCTAATTGTTGAGGGAAAGTGCTAACTAATTGAGGAGTCACTTCCTGTTCAGAGTCGCTATCAAGAGTCTTCAAAAATTACATCCAAAGTCTCCCTTTCCTTCCAAAACTGAGTATTGGTTCGGAGATCTCTCGGAAACAAGAAACCATGGCGAATTCAATTAGATATGATACAAGAGATGTTTTAAAGTATTAAAACTTAAACATTCGGCTTCAAACTTCATGAACAAGTCCTCTACGTTTATAAGTAGTTTCGAGTTTTATGATGTTTTAATATCCAATCACTTTATTTATTTCGTCAGTTACGCATGAGTCGGCGTTTATAAAATTGTAATTATCTACTTATGAGGAATGATGAGTTCTTATTTTCCATTCCTCCGCAGTAAAAAGTATTAACTCTGATCGATTGAGAGCAAAGACCTTCCTCACATTCACTCTCGCATACGAGCTGAATCAAAAAGTCTAGAAGACAGTAATTCTGTTGGAATCGATACAAAATAACGAATATTTTTCAGCCGTTGAGCCTTTCCGTGTTTTGATCTAAACGACGCGGTCAAGGACGCATCCGAAAAATCGATGTCCCTAACATGATTAATGACGTCCAGAAGGTTATTCATTGTGCCCACAATTTTCCGCAACGACCATTAATCTCTTTCGTCCGTCCCTTTTTTAATTTTCATAAACAGCCAATTATAAAAGCACACGACGCCATTCTTCGATGCCCACTTCCTGGACGCGACGCATTATCTTTCTCCATGACAATGCACGTGACTTTGACGGAAACTTACGTCACGTGCTCTATGGAGCGCGGATCTCTTCCTTGGAGGCGATTATTCATCCAACTTTTCGACTCATTTTTTATCCGTCAAAAAAACTGGAATGGTCTCTACGTATTCGTCCTCATCTCTATGCTAGATCTAAACGGTGACTCCCTTATTTAGATTTCTATTTTATTTTTCGGTAGTTTTTGCCTTATCAGCATCTCTCGTATTCCTTTGACAAAATAACCCTTGGACGTTATCACCATTTTAAGCGTTAGGAAAATCCTCACAGCAGAATCAGTTCTCCGAGTGAATTATTTCAAAGGCATTTTCCATCGAAAAGGTTCCAATCCGCAGAGGCTCTTTCCCATTACAGACCACTCTGCTACCAGTATTGCTCTTGGATGTCCTATAACACCGAACATGCATTTATTGAATTGCTTCATATACACGGATATAAGAGTGGAAAAAACTTTTTTTAATCGGTCAACGGCTACTGCTTAAAGTTTGTGATTGGTGGTCCTTATCACATATAAAATGTTTCAACTCGATCGGATTATGTTCAAGGCTGCGAATTTTAGTCAAAATTTTTGTGAAAAATGTAAAATTATTGCATTTTTTCCTGTTGCTATCTCAATGTTTCCGAAGTGATTTAATGGCAAAGAAGTACATATATTGCTTGGTTGTTGCTTAATATTAAAGATTTAGTACGTTTGAATCAAGGAAAATGGATTCTCAGTTCGCCAAAATTCGTCAAAATACGCAAAATATGCAGAAATCTTACGATGTTGTTTAGTCAGTAGGGTGGGTCGTTTTGTCTTTTTTTCTGAAAGAAATGTAATACCCGGCAATAGTGGCACACATACATTACTGATATAATTTTCTTTCCGAATCAAATACTATCTTTTGTGAGAATTTTTATCTCGAAGTTTCGAAATATCGGCAAGAAACGTTAAAATTACCAAAAATTCTAGTTCGGTTCAAACAAAATTTTTTTGGATAAATATATATGTCATTTACGATGAAAATTGTCCCTCAAGCCTCAATATGCCACTTATATGCTTATGTATGAGCCAGAGATTACTCCTATGGGACCAGAACAGGAGACGAATTCATTTCAAATTGAACTTTTTGTATAAATATATATATTTTCTATAAATATATTTTAAAATATATAAGATATCAAATTTCATAAATAGATGCGAAGAAGGGAAGGAATAGACGAGAACAGAAGGAGGTACAAAAAATTAATTCTGAATTACTTTACCGCCCATTCTGGCCCCATAATAGGAGGCATCACTGACCCATACAGAAGCATATAAGTGACATATTGAGGCTTATTAAAAATTGAACCCTATTCAATTGTTTCGACTTCAAAAAATTTTGAGAAGTTTTTATTTGTCATTAAATAGTATCGTTGCCATTAGTTAAAATATTTTACTATGGATAATTTGAGAAATTATGATCAGTTCTGAATTTGAGTGATTGTAGTAATGATTACGTCTTAGAAACTGCTATTAATTCCATAAAATATTCTCATGATGAAATATTAAAGGTTTAAACTACTATTTTCAGTTGTTTTGACATTCTATTATTTTGTTAAAAATTGCCAATCATGGTGCAAATCAACTTCTTAAGCTTGGATGCTCCAACGAGCGACAATTAATTCCATTTCTTATTTGGATTCAACTTTCATAATCGCAATTTTGTCACTAATCTAAAATCTATCTTTGGGCTCGAAATTGCTAATTTGTTGTAACTAATGGAGAGTTACCTAACAACTATCATTCTTCATCATTGCTTTCGACTTAAAGAATACAGTGATTTCAACATGTATCAAGATGTATCTCATTGACAATGTTAATTTTTAATGTTGTGTCATTGCAATAATCATAGGGGACAAGAGGTGATGAAAATGATTTAGAAAAAAAAATTCTAAAATTGGGACCAACTTGTTTTTTCTAGGCATCGAAAAGAAAATGTCTTGCATGTATGAAGAAAATGCTTTTAAATAGTAAATAGTGAAATAAGGTGGCCAGTGTCGACCAAGAGAAGGAGATATTTGGGTTCGAATCCCAGCTACATCGTCGTTCCATGGCAACTAAGAAGCACTCGGAATATTTAGAACTGCTTTAGAGTTGGAGGAATCATAAATGTTCACTCAAATTGCTTGACCATCACTCTCAGATGTGCATTCGAATGCGGAAAAATACTATGACGGAGGAAAGAGCGTATTCGACTAAAATAACGACGTAGCCATTGCCATCTGGGGGAGACAATTGGCAGGGACTCGTTCATTAACATAGACTAAGGTGCTGACCAATTAAATCTGCCGCAAATCGAGGGATTATGGTGCAATTACGGATCCGCCATTAGTCGCCCTTCTTTGTCACCGCAACTCCTTTAACTCCCTTCTTTTTCGAATCCCATTTGAATCCTTCTAAGTGATTCCAATCCGTGCACAGCTCGTTAACTAATGGAACCTAAATGCGCCCCATTCACCCAAAGACGTCAAATGGAAAAAGCAGACTCTGCACCACATGCTGTTTGGATCTGCTACTTTCGCATTTCTAAAAAGCCCTCTCAAAGTTTAACTCAGCGCGTGTGTTTATATGCTTGTATTTTCCTCACGTTCCTTACTTAAGTAATTTGCAATAGTACAATAAATTACCTTTGAAAAATAAAGCAAGTCATGGGAATTTCCTTGAGTATATTTTCAGATTTTAATTCCCAAATATGTTCAACAAGTCTCATCATTTCACAAGGATACCTCCCAACTTCTTGCCAGCATATGCTTCGATAATTTGAACCCTTGCCAAAAGTCGCATCTAGAATTGTGACCTTTTCTTAATTTTCGGAGTTATTATTAAATTTCGTATAAAAATCCATGCGCATTGATTCAATCCACCTTGGTGCGCCGCAACGTAATCAAGTGCAGAGAAGCATTTCTCGCAATTTCATTTTCTTCGCTGCCCAGTCACTTATGTTCGAACCAGTTCTCTCCCCGGTCCGGAGAATAAGTCATCTTCTGAGACACAATTTATGATGTTGGTTTAATGATCAGCCGTTCTGAAAATTAGGGAAAAGACTTTTAATTGGGACGAAACTCACAAATATCACAGAATTTTACACCTACAGAACGTAAGAATATTATGGCAGACAAGATTAAAAACCAAGTAATAATAAGATTTTATTCTATTCACTATGCTTTAACAATAGAATCGACGTATGTGTTCTCAAGATATTCCAGATTATAGTGCAGTGACCTTTTCTTTGATGTTTTTTGACCGATTATAATTTTATTGGAATTTAATTTAAATTGTCCCATCTTGTTCTGACTTCAATTGATAGACCCCTTAGGAATGTCTGGAATTTAACTTTCAGAAGTAATCTTTATGATCTTATTATATTGGATTTGCCTCTTTGATCTTCCATTTGAATGTGCTGTGATTCCCACACCTGATCATAAATTCCATATTCAGTACGTTTATCGAACCTAAGACCGATGAATGCATTTGGAAGTGCAGCAGAAGTGGACCTCCTAATCAATATTCGGTCAGTCCTTTCAAGAAGCTTTCGTTTGACACAAAATTAAAAAGAATTGATCGTCGGACGCCAATACCCACTGAGTAGAATCTAATTATCCTCTATTTCATAAAACGTTGCCGAAGATGGATATAATTCGTCGCAGTCGACTACATTCCACATTCGAAGTACTGTTTCCTGGCGTCATGAAATTGCTCTGCAAGATATTGAAAGCAATCGTTGATAGATTAGATGCTTTTAAGTCAATTCAGATACTATAAAAAACGTCACAATAACTTTTCTTCTTTTTAAAACATATAAGAAAACAGTTCGGGCCAATCATCCTGCTATCACCTCTGAGAAAGATCCAAACACCAGAAAAAAGAAATTTTCAATTTACAATTGAAATGAATATATGCATTTATTCATAATACACACATTCATGCAACCGCAGTGAAAACGGGATCATGCCCAAATATAACGAGTATGACGAATGGCAAATTTAATGTTCATAATTTGGTGCTTATACGAAAATACGTAACTATTAGAACTTGCCTGACTTTTGCAATAATTTTCTTCTCATCGATTTTTAACTACTTTTCCACCAATTTGTATTCGTTTCCCTTCATTGGGAAATTTAGTGGAAGACTTTCCGTTTTTAGCTAGACGTTTGGGGAACGTTTGCGTTCATTTTATTTACAAGCGATTAATTTAAAGCGAAAATAACCTTATCTGACTTATACCGAGAAATTAAATTATTTCCAAACGAATTGATATAAATAAATTTCAATAGTTTTTATAAATTATCTAATAATACTTTAACATTAAATATTATTATATAATACATAATATTATAATTATATAATAAGTATTTTGAAACCTAATAAATAATCATGTTTAACTAAATGTCATGATGAAATAAAGCAAATATTCTCCGCTCAATAAAAAACTTAGGAAGATGTGTTTTGCGGATTCTTCCTTCTAGAACCAAAATGTTTTTATTACACGCGGCGAAGGAAAGCTGTTTAGCAGGTAGTCGATGAACGCCATTCTAATGCACTTTTGTGTCGACAGGTGCCCCTGGAATCCGTCTAATGGAAGTCCGGATCCCAATGCACACGGTTCGAGACCAGAACGCCCGCCTGGAATGCCACTTTGACTTGGAAGGAGAAGCTCTGTACTCTGTCAAATGGTACAAAGACGGCAACGAATTCTACCGCTACGTTCCGAGGGACATGCCGCCAGCGCAGGTGTTTCCTCTTCCAGGGGTCACTGTGGACGTAAGTTAACCCTTTCTTTAAAGTGCACTATTGTTTGCGTTGAACCTGTTTCTACAAACTCGTATACATTGTAATTCTTGTAGCGTCGCGTTGCAATTGTAGTATTTAATCTTTTCCACTTAAATTTCAACATTTAACTTGATATTCGCCAGTGATTGTTTATGTATTCTTGTGTATAGGTTTTCCTCTAACCATGCTATTTTTTCAAATTTTCCTATTACGGCTCATTCCGTCCTTTGGTTGCGCGAGGAGCGAAGAAAAAGTTTCTGGAGTCCATCTTCGTCGTCCCGGGAGATACAGGATCTTTGCTAAGTTGCGGACAGAGTCCATTGGTAACCCATGGTGAAAATATTTTGTCAGCGATTTGCTTTCTCTTCGGAGTCCCAGAGAGGATGTCGCACACATTCTCAAGGATGAGAGTCTGATTTCTGATTTCCACCACTTTTAAAATGAACATTCACCGTAAAATATAAAATTGATAAACAGTTGAATGTTCCACAGCTCAACATTGCGAGAAACACACGTTGGATTTAATGAAGACATGAGGCCTCAGGAAGTGATGAGGCGGCAATTTTTGAGATCCATATAATGGCTATCACTCGTGGAAAATAACATTTGGAAACAAAGTGCGACAGGATGAGAAAAAGGAATTTTAAGCTGCTATGAAGTAATTGAGATAGCAATGAATCCCTAAATATAGAATTGTATTCCCTTCTGCGCGTATTACATTCGCACATCTTCATTTTGGGAGGTCTTCAATTTGGCGAATCACGTTTACTAAAATTCTTCCCTGTCAGATATCCCAGTTTATTTTCAGAGCGATGAGTTTTTCTTGTGATCTGAGCACATTGGGCCTCCTCGATTTTGATTGGCCGCAATAAAAATTATGGTAACGTCTCCTCAATCAATTATACATAAGTTTCGGTAGGTACCCTGATATTTCATCGTGCGGATTTTTTTTTAAATTCCTCTCACAATCAGTTTGCAACCCAAACATTTCCTCAACCGTCATTTAGATCTATTCCCCAACCATCTTTATCACCTCCATTTTGTTTTCATATCAACCCAAGTTGGTTTCTAAATTCCATACCGATATCTCGAATTTAATCTAATCCTTGTATGTTTTCCTCGTTCAAGAATGATGTGGCATTCGAAATAAATAATTTACAACTACCACTTGCTTGGGCCACGTACATAGACAACATCACGCTTAAAGGAGAGCAAGTACAAGCTAACTGTTGCAGTATAAGCTGTTTTAAGTAAAGTAACCGACACAATATGATGATATTGTTGATATAATTGAATTTTGTCTAATTCATTGTATTTATTATTGAATGCGATCTATTTCCCCCCATCACATGTTTTCGAAATACCGATGTTTCCATTTTCAGACTCACACTACGCAGATACGCGCTTAAATCACGTGTAATCGTGATGTCGTGCATTCCCCACGCCATCTTCATTCGATTCAAATTGCAAAGACTTGTTTTTCGTCTTGATTTTCCAGAGTGCACATACGCCTAGCAATTTGCTGATCGGTTCGATGTGAGGTCAACGCCTCCGAAGCGCGCCTTTTGCAATTTTCAAAATGGATGGATAATGCTCGACCGACTCCAGAAAACAATTCTAAGATGGAATTCGCTGAGATTCCATCAGAATTTGGCGTTTTATCCTTCGCAGACGATAAACTTATTTAATTTCGCTTTTCTGTGTCAGCTGACATCAGATATAGCATCGGCTGTTTACACTTCCAAGGAAGGCAACTGTTAATGCGCTTTCTTTCGTTTGTCTTTTACTTTCGATATTGATGTTTTGTCGATACTTTTTTCCTATTATGTTCTCTTACGCTAAGTTAGTCATAGCTATCATTACTCATTATATTTCTCTACCGAAATCGTAAATCTGTATCTGAGTGCGAATGCTGGTGGAATCGTAATTCTTATCTATCAAATGCCCTGGAAATGAGGCTTACAGATGAGGAGTGAAATGAAGAACATCCGTCGAAAGAAGTGCGGACGAAGTGAATGAGAAGATGGAAAAGAGTATTTTAAAAGATCTCAGCGCTTTGACCAAGAGCGAATGCGATACACACTTGGCTATCGAGGAGATAAGTCAGGCTTTCTCAGCCATATTGGGTGGGGTGGTAAATAATTCCAAAACTAGCTAAAACTAGCTAACTAAAGGTTCACAGAAGGAATGAGGCGTAATTGCTTGGCAGGATGGGGGATGAGGCCGTCTTTTCTTGCTTAGCCTGATTGCTATGGAGGATCTCTGTACAGCATAATTACCCTTTTCATTTGCGATGAATTTCATTGGGTGCATCACGGAAGACTCTAATGGATACCATTATTTAGCATCGTCCATAATCTTATGTTATCTTTGCTATATATTATAGCAAGGTAGAGATACATTATGTGCTGCATATTTACAATAGAGAAACGTTATATTCAGTTAAGTTCATCTGAAGCGTAACATTATTATTTCCTCTTACGACTTACGAAAGCCTACCAATATTATCAGCTTTTCATTTTTTAGTATGTGGAACAGTTCTAGGTTTTCTACTCTCTTACTTTGAGGCATTCATAAAGCTTTCAGAAATTCAATAACTGACGCGCCTTGCTTTGAAGTGGTATCTCTTCTCTTTCTTTGCGAAAGGAAAAAAGGATCGTACTTATTCTATATTCCAAACATTTTTTATCACCATAGAAACAAATATAACTTTCGTAAAGATCTTCGATTTTGTCATTCTTCAATAAATTTCGCCGTTTTCGCCAAATCGGTTACTTCTAAAGGCGACGAGGTTTATGCGTACCATAAAAACATAGCGGAAAATAGCGTCTTAAAATTGACGCAAATGATTAATTTCATCGTATATTTCGTTTATAGATGGATTCCAACGAACTGTACGCGTCTCTAATCGCAGGAACATTCTTCAGTTCCTCTTTGATTCGCTGAAAAAAAGAAAAGGGAGACTTATAATGATTTGCTCTGGAGTTTACTGAGAAACGAATTCTAATATATGCGCTGTTTTATGGAGCGCCCACGTAAAAGGCGGGTTACGATGCAGTTACGCTCGCAGCGCCTCCAGCGGATATTCTGGTCATAAGTCAGACCGAAGGAATGAAGCGTGCGTGCCCTCCGAACGATAAATGGAATTCACTTATTTGACACATGGCGCCCTCTATTCATCTTGATTCCTCTTCTTCGTGCGCATGCTTTATTTACATGTATAAGTCGCCATTGGCGTGTCTCTGATAGTAACGGCATGGCCGTCTCCCAGAATTCGGGCGAGACTTACCGAAGTTATTGGTTTTATAAGGCACAAATCGCTTCGGATATTATTTGATTGAGCAAGCCAGTTATGAAACTATTTGAGCGAGTTGCTCGATGTATAACAAATGAGTTTTCTTTGTGATATCTAAATGCTAGCGAAATTATTCAAGAAATCGTAAAAACTATGCGCATTTATATTTTATAGCCATTCCATGAGTCTTTTGGTGATATTTGGCATAGTTAATCTCGGTTTAGAAGTGCCACGAATTATCGATTATAGCCACAAGATAATGAAAAATATAAATGGAATCCATTTTCTATCGATAGATGCATTTTCTTGGGCTTCACATTCGATGTATGTTTTAAAGGGCAAGGATTATATTTTTTTGGCGATGATACTCTCACATTCAGCGAATGGGCGATGTTAATGTTCTACCGAACGGCCAAAGCGTGACATCAAGTTGTGACCAAGATTGACCGCTTATAAACGGGGAAACGCTTCTCTGTTTCAAACTTCGCCCTTAGTTAGTCACTCGTTCATTAGAAATCGCATATAATGGGGTCGACGGCATGTATTTCAGCAACAGGTTTTGCATATATCGCGTGAAGCTTCCTTCTTCTGTTGGCGAATGGAATGAAACTCAGGGAAATGTCGAAGCAATCCGAATTAATTCAACTGTAATATCTGGTCTCTACGTGAGCTGTGGAATCCGAAAATCAAAAAAAAAGTGTAAACAGTGAGGAGAATTTCATAACTAGCAGATCTTTGCGCAAAGAATGCCGAAGCGTAGCGTCGCAAGGTTACAATTGTGACTATTATCGGAAATTTAGTTAAAAATTGGTAAGTTAGAAAATATCTCGGATTAATAGAATTGAATTTTCGAACACTTTGTCAAGATCATAATTTCCCTGCCTTCCCGGACTGATTTGAAATGAAGTTTTGGACGCATGAAGAATAACGCTAATTAAAAATATTTGCATAATCATATAGTCATAAATCATAAAATTTGATAGGAGCATAATTTACCATGATATTCGTTTGTCTGAACTATCTTTATTACCTTGGAAACGAAATATTTGTTCTTTCACTATCGTGTGTACAGACTGTTTAAAGGTCATGAAAAGCGATCAATTCCATTTATAAATACTTCTTAAAGTTACAGTTTCGTTATTTCTGTATGTGGTCCGAACAGGAACATTACGTGAGATGATCACCATTGTCACGTACAATTCACTCTTGAGACTATTCGCAATTGTATTTTTGCAATAATCTTGCGATACTATGCCTTGCAGTTAAATATTTCATCGGAAGTTGTAAATCCTTAATCCAAGCAATGTTGAGAAGCCCTTCTTGAATGCTGTTCCGCTTTCGTCTTTTCATTCGTTTCTCCTTCGCCGTTCTTCCATCACTTCTCTTCGCGTTACATAGTTCCATCCTCTGCCGAACCAACGTTTGTTCGCTCGTTAGCGCTAATTCCTCGTCATCCTATTTTATGCAGACCGGGAAGTCGAGTTGATGAGGGAGCGAACTTGAAGAAGAGCGCCATTGGAGGAATTGTTAAATATTGATAGGGGATGGATTGCTGAAGAGAGCAACCGGAGGCACGAGGGGTAAGGCAGATGATGTTGGATAAAATAACGGGTTATGATAGCCTACCCATCGAAATACATAAGTTGCGATTAATCTTGTTTTAATTTCAAGACTATTGGATATTATATATATATATCCGTCCGTGAATATCAATTTTATCAATAATATTTAAAGCTTATTTAAATAATTAGTTGATGGAATAACAATAAAAACAGCTGTATATTTTGTTTAATTTAATGACACTATTTTTATGGTACTTTTCCTTTAAGTTAACTATTTTTAGTGGTAAATTTTAAAGAAAGGCGGATTAGATTCCTTAACGGTTCACAATTTTTTGATATTTTTGTAAGTTTTCTGATTAAAACACATGATAATTACCTCCTGAAGAAAAATGGTAAATTAAATTCAAAAAGAGGTGAATTCAGAGAAGATATGGACAGAGGCAAAGATCTTTAGGCCGAGAGCGCCATAGTAAACACCGAACGGTTGAAAAGAAAGTAGCGAGACCGTCTATCTCTGAACGAATTTAATGAAGGCATATTTAAACCCATTTTTTGTAGTAAATGTGAAATCACTAATATAAGGTGAAGCGCCTAAGACGAAGCCATTAGTTCGCCATTCGACGTCATAATCGCCGTGCTGAAAAATCCAGTCTTTGAAAATATTATCGGATGCGTTGCAATTATTTTTAGCAAATGACTTACTATGTTAAATCCATTCAAGATTAGGTTAGAAGAGTATTCTAGAATCACATTTTACTCGACTTAAAGGCTACAACTCACTCCCCTGTAACAGTACATGTACGCGGCGCATTATGAATTGAACTTGCAAGCATGGTTATTCACGAATTCGGCGTGATTCCTCCGAAATATTGGTTAATCCGTTGGTTGGGCGCGTGCGAATGCGTACGCACTGTTTGCACTCACCGCCCGTTGCGGCAATTCTATCGATCCGAGCCTCCTTCATTCCTCTGCTTTATTCTCTCTCTCTCCCCTCTTTCGCTCCTTCTATTTTTTCTCTTTCCTCCTATTCCTTCATATATTCCATATTTCCTATTATTTCACAACCTTTTTTTCTACCACATTCTGTTTCATTCCTATATTTTCCATTCTTCTTCTTCCATTTTTATCTCCTCTGCCTTCCGATTCATCTGCCGTCCCTTGTTTTCTCTCTCTTCCTCTCTTGACGCTGCTTCCTCGCAATCGTCACTTCCTTCCGCTTTTATCTCTTTTATTTTTAATTTATTCACATCCTTCGACTCTCTACTCCCTTATTACCTTCACATCTCCCTTTTCTTCTTTTAATTCCAGTTTTCCGTCCCTTTCTCTCTTTTCTAATTCATTTTGGTTTTCCTCTCTCGTTGTCCTCATTTGCCAATTCCCTTCTGTCTCTACTTTATTTTCATTTCTTTCCCTCTTCTCATTTAAACACTCGAATGTATTGTATGAATGGATGCATATATTTTTCACTGCTGCTTACTTTCGTCCCTGTGCTGTTTATAGCTGTGTCAATGTAAACATTCTGAAGTAGGAGTGAGAGGAACTGGTGACGACGATTCATCCACTCCCAATCCAATGCTAGGAAAAGAGTCTTATAGCTCGCGAGGAACCTCATTCCTCATCCTTCTATGTAATCATGTCCCGTTCTCTTTTCAGAGCGTTCGAAAGCTGTTGAGGATCCACCCAGCATCCTCTCCCATTCCTTCGTTCCTCCACATTTCATACGAGGAAAACTTTCTTTCGTTGAATGTGCATTTCTTCGCCCAATTTCAGAATGGCATTCTCCATACATTCCCTGAATGTACACATGGCTCTTTTTCACTCCATCTCACGCGTAGCACATTATGTCGGCCGACTCTAAGGCATCGCGTGAGTCACCGTTTTTATGCTCTAACAAAGTAGCCATGGCAATTACAGTTTTAGATTATTTTCAAGTTATAGTTTCATGTATGATCTTTGCTCTGCTTAGTCCAGTATGAAGAAATCGGCGCAAAAATGTGGTGAAAAAATTGGCTCGTAAATGTGTATGGGGATTCTTTTCAAGTGAAATGCAGAGAATATTTATGAAACTCGCTCCTATTTAAAAATGTGATTATCAATTATTATGTGCATAAATGTGCTAAATTCAGTGTATAAATATAGTTTACCAAAGCCTCCTACACGGTTGAGCAAACGTCTTGGCTTAAAACTCTGTCTATAAGTTGAATTGGAAATGCTCAGAATGTATATTTCCTCCTGAAGTAGCTAAAATTAGAATATTGCGATTTAATGTAACCTCACTGGGCCGTAAGAAATTTTGATGTGCTCTGGCATCGAACCCAGAAACAGCATGGTCATATCAATTTTTATTTCTTAAACCGAGTCTTAAGATACATATTTTATCTAAGCAAGAACTTCCTATCATTTCAATAAGTTTATCAAAAAAATAATGAAAAACTAACCCAATGTATTTTAAAAGGGAGAAATATTTACCGCCCGGCATCGAACCCGGGTCTTTCTGGTGGTACTTCCTATGCAACACAATAGAAAATCATCATCTTCAACAATGTGTGGAAATTCAAGCAGAAATATTGGCTGCAACTGCCTCAAAAGACGTCCTACTTCTCCCTTATATTCCTTATGAGAGAAAAGTTATTGTGCTCTGGCATCGAACCCAGGAATATTACGGTCTTATAAATTTTTTTTTTCGTAAACCAATTCATATCATACATCTTCTAGCCAAGCACGAACTTCCTGTCATTTCGATAAGTGTATCAAAACAAAAAATTGAAAAACTACTCCCATGTATTTTAAAGGGCAGATTGTTTGCGCTATTTCACCTTCTATTAAACCTAAAAATCGATTAATTCGCAATGGTGGCTAAAGGGTCAAGTTGATACAGAACGAAAAGGGCACGTTGATACAATGTATCAGCTTGCCCCATATTTGTAACACTTTCCGTTTTATTTCTTTATAACCCAGTCATGGTCCGTGCATACAAAAGAAAAACATTTGACTTTGAATTGTGGCTTTGAAAGGAAACATATCATAGGCAAAAGTAAGGAATTTTTACTATTTTTCCAGTAAAATTTATGTTTTTTAAATATTGAAGCTATCCAAATTTTCACAATTAGAATTTATCTTAAATTTCAACTAATTGGATATAATACGTTTCATTATTAAATTTTGTGTTTAAGTTTGTTTTTGCCAACTAATTTAATGATGTATCAACTTACCCCAGGCAGGGGTAGGTTGATGATACACATTGTGGATGTCATTGAAAAAAGACGATTGTGGAGAAGGTAGTTAAATAATAGCTCAGAAAATAATCATCTATGTATAAAGAATGATTCAAGCTTACATTTCGTCATAAGATTCATGAAATAGATTCTTTCTAAGAATTATAAAAATTGAAAACCTAAAACTCCGTGTTTTTTGCCAGAAACTGATGTCAGAATTAGCTGTGAAAGTCGTCGCAGTTTTGTTTATTAAAAAAATGATTGAAGTTACTTTCGAAGCACCCTTGGTTGCAGTTAGTTCCAAGAGTCCAGACATCAGTCGAGTGTGTTAATTCCATCAATCCGACTTCTTCAAATCGAACTACATCCGAATCGCATTCGTCTCCGAAAAGAGAAGAGTGATTCTTGCCGCTGATAATCCAAATAGTGCTTTACAAATCTCTGACTTTGGAAGGACTCTTCGTCGCCATTTTCCCTAAATCCAACTGCCGTGTGCAGTGAGCTCCGTCACGGTGTGATGTTTTTTCACCAAAGGTGCAAGACGCGGCAGCGAAGAGGTGCACAGATATTCAGAAAGAAAATTGCTGTTTTTTTTGGAATTGTTAAAATATTAAACCGGACTTTAAATGGAGTAAATAAGGAGAAATAAGAGATTGAGAAGATATTCTGTTGGAACATCAAGTCAAAATGCTCTCAGAAGGAAATTATAATAATAAAAATACGGAACAGATTTCGCAGTTGTTTGGGATGTGCAATCTCGTAGTCACAGATTACGCAGTAAAATATTATGTTGTTACCAAAGATTGCATACTTGGAGCGAAATAAATATTTTTATTACTTTTAATTATTATTTAATTGAAGTTATTTGAAAACTGCGGCTTACATCATCATAAGAAGCATATGAATCGTGTTTTTTTTTATCTCTGAACATCGCATTTTGGCAGACCGGCTGTTTCAACGGAGTAGAGCTTAATACATGCATTTTTGATTCCTCGATAGTTACCGTTTGTAAGAAATGAGACAGAGTATACCTGCTGTTTTGACCGGACTAGTGGAGCTTCTTACCATTACTGATAAATGCCAAAATAAATCAAACGAGATCATACCGTAAATGTATCATCATTCACTCATATGAAGCATTTAAATGTAGTCGAATGCCTCGCCGTCATTACTATTGCATGAGTAGTACGCATTTACAATAGAATACCTGAAAAGGGTAATAAAGAATGATTGTTAAATCAAAGTTATAATTAATGCTCAGAATGAACTTTTCTCTGTGTAAAAGTTTCTTTTAGACTTTCCATAGACGAAAAGATTGGTCAGAATCTACGGTTGGAAATATTTGTTCGTATTATTCTACAGCTTTGTGACGTATCACCGCACTTATTTAACTGCAGCTAAATCAATTAAAATCATGCAATGTATTCAACATATCCCAAAATAGTGGATCGATTTTTGTATTCAGTGCTTTCTAACCCTTCAGAACCGGATGACGAAATCGTTAATGTTGTAATTTTATGGGAATTATTGAAAGGAACATATAAATGAGGAAATTGTTAAAAAGAAGTGAATTTGAAATGCAAAGGTGAGGAAGATTTGATAATGCGCTACTTTATCAAGACGACGTCGCAGTCAGTTTATTCACTCCATTAAACATATATAAATATTCTTACAATTTAATATTCCGATAGGTGGTATTGACTAAAATAGAAATTAGGCGTAAATATTCAGTCTAGATCCACTCCTCGATTAAATACGTTTTCCTTCGATCATCAAAATTTTCAATGTTGGCAATGCGTAGGGAAATACGTATGTACGCAGTGTGTGGGACCCCGCCGACAAATATCATATTCGGGATTTAGAAAAAGTACAAAGAAAGGCGATACGATTTGTAAAGAATTGCTACGATAAAACAGTGAGTGTTACTCAGATTTTGCAGGACGCGGGATGGGAATCATTAGAGATAGAATATTAATTAAAAGGCTAAATTTACTAAATAAATTCAGAGAAATTAGGTTCTCAGATGATGTAACCGGTATAATGTGGTAACTCCCTGTTATGTGGGCCATTCTGATTCTGCGAGAAAGATTAGGGAAATAGATGCTAGAACGAATTCTTTCAAGAATTAATTTGTTCCGAGAACGATACACGAAAGCAATCGAATAGGGAAATTGAGGTTCCTTCACCCCCTGCCACATGCCAAAAGGCGGCTTGCAGGGTTCTTACATAGACATAGACAATGCGTCGCGGGCCGTGATTCTTTCCAATGCGGTCTGTCGCAAACAGCGTTTTCACTTTACTCTTGCTCTTTGGTATAGCTACAATCATACCATCGTTGCTATAGATAAATGATGAATACGGCCTTCCAATGAAAATCGCTTTCATTGCCCTCTTATAAAACTCCAGATTAATTAAAGTATTAAATTTGACTCCAGATGTGATAAAAAGTCCTTAAATTGACGCTCTTTTTAGTTAATTAAATCAATTTCTCATTGCCTCAAAAATCAATTTTATTTTTTAGAAATGTTTCCAAATGAAGGAGAACTGATGTATCAGCAGAGCGTGGGAAGCCGCTTTGAATTCACTCCTTCAGAAGTGATATCAATCTCAACTAGAGATAGACAGTCGCGCATCGACCGTGCCCTTCTTGCCGCCATCTCTCCTCCGACTTTTTGCCCAAATGTCTCTTCGAGGATTTATACGCGTGCCATTGGCCCAATCGATCCTCACCTGAAAGGAGAAAGTGATAGGAAAAGACCGATAAAATTAAAGAGGTAATTCTAGGTATTCCCCTTATAAATTAGTCAGTCCAGAGAACCTAATTACAGCGTCCATAAGGAGTGAGTCCTGTTAAAAAGTTAAAGAGTTCAGCTAGATCAGAGGGAGCCCTTGAGTTTTTCCCTATGAGGTTAGTTCATGCGCAAGGAGATCCATGAACTATTGACATCATAATCTAGTGTCATTGAACTTTACCTGAATTAAAACTATTTTCGCTTGACTTTTGTTTCCTCGTTTTGGGATCGCGTATTTTTCATTTACGTTTGTATTAGACATTTGTCTCGTTTGATAGCCACTGAGGTATGGATGACATTGAATTCGCCCTGATCACTCATTCTTTATAATGCATAAATAATAACTTTATTGCGTTACCTAGAAATACATTCTTTTAGCCGTTAAAGGTTGACCTCATTCCTCATTTAGTAAGCCTCATCTCCTCTTACATGGCGGAGGGGTTTTGATCAGCATTCCGGAGTAGGAAATCCAAAAAATCCAAGGCCGAATAAACGAAACGATGTCCTGTTTCTCCCTCTTTGAGTGAATTACGTTCGTCTCTCTAATTTCACCAATGGAGTATCGATAATGACGAGTTGTACTTTCCCCGCTAGAATCCGGAAATCACTTCGCCATTACTGCTGAATCGTTTCATGAAGTCTTTCTACCAAATTGCGGATACAATTAAATGATGATATCCGGATATTAATATTCTCTGAGCTACAGAGTTGTTGAGATTGAAGAGCTTGCGTTATTCTACTTGCTTCTATTCCTTAGAATTCATGCGAAACGTATGATTGATTATATGAGAAATTTGGTGATTAGACGTTGGTTAAGTTCCTAAACTAATTTATGTTACACTTTAAGAGTTTGCTTTGTTCCTTAAATATTCTACAGTTTGAAGCTAACAAATGTATGGTTTAACCATTATTTATGTCGACTCTCGCTGGCATCTTTCTAAAACTTCGAAAACATTTGAGCAGCTAACACAATTGTGGTCATATTAATGTTTGGCTAATTACTTTCTCTGCTGCACAAGAGGATTGAGTATTTTATGTGTAACTTATAATGCTCGCCCCCTGCCACACACCGAAAGGTGGCTTGCAGGGTTTTTACATAGACATAAGTGAAAATGTGGAAAAAAACTGAAAGCTTAGTCACTGCTGATTTTTCGTCCTAAATTAACTGTTTTCCCATAGTGCAGATCGAAAGAGACGAATTGAATTCTTCGTGCGCTTTCAGTTTAACGACTTCTTTACGTGTCTATTTTAACGAGAGGTAATTTGAATCATGATTCCGATTTTTCGCACTCCATCGAATCCGCCATTTTGTATTCCACCGAAGCGGGCCACACGTGCAATCGCTCGTCCATTCGTCTAATGGATTCTACTTTAGCCTTATGTCAGTGAGAATTGGTAATTTTTGCAGATGCGGGGCCTTTCTTGTTGGTACTTAATTAATTTACGTGTCCGGCTTTAAATTACGAGCCGCACTTAGTCTTTGTTCGCGGATTGATGTCGGTACGAGCGATAATCGATCTTCACTTGTTCGCCGCATTATTAATGTAATTTGTGCGCCACTGCCAACTCTCTTCACTTTAACAAGTTCTCATTTTCGTGAGTAATCACTTTGCTGGTTTGGAATATGTAAAATTCCATACGTTCTACGTTAGAAACAAAACTTTGCTTATTTTCTCCCAAGATGAGAGAAGAATCTCAAATTTTAGAGAACTGTATTTAGTAAGAGATTAAATGATGCAGAAATTGATTTGGTGGAATGCGCGATTATTTAATGGAGACGTAAATTCTTAAAGATAAATCTTATGGAGAATTATGTGAACGTGTATATTTTAAGCGCCACATAGTAAGTATATAAGTTAGTGAAAATTATAAATATTGTTTTGCTGAGTGTTCATATTGAATCATATTCTAGTGATTTCCCTCGGCAGTCTCCACTAAACTGCTAAACTGCACTGCGAAGCTAATTCAAATGTTTCACCAAACGTTCGTAATTTCCTCAACTCTGCTTAATAGTTAAATTTGACTTCCTCTATCATTTAAGCGCGTAAAAAACGAAACCACACGCACGAACCATGTTAAGAAGGTTTGGTCGAATAACTTTGCAAAATTTCGAGGCTTACATTCTAAATAACTATTTGCAGCCTTTCAACGACCCTCTTTCAATTCTAGTCAACTGTGCGAAGTAAACGCAGATCACGGCAGAATCCTCAAAGCAGCACATACTCCGTGGGGTAATGAAAGGCACTATTAAATCGTAACTTTGAACATGGAGAGTTTGGATGTGGAAGGATGTTTGAGTTGAATTAAAGGCATAACGGTCAAACGTAAATAATTTGCTTTTCTCAGAACTGGTTTTTCTTTCTCCTTTCATCTCTTCAAATTCCTTATCCTCTGCAGCATTGCATCTTCAAATTTCGGTTTCACAGAAGTGATCTTTCGCAACTCCCTTTGACGAAAGATGACCTCTTCAGAGGAAACGAAACTCAAACGATCTTAAGGACAGTATTTGAGGACGCCAGGAAAGGATGTTTTGAGTGTAGAGAACGATTTTTAAATTGTTAATGATGGAATTCACTTCGTGTTATAATATAGTAAGAAAATACGCTAACAGTGTTCATCAGCAATGTTACCATTAGAACATTACATTATCATTTGTGGAGCAACCACCAGTTGGAGAAAGGCTAGATATTTCAGCAAAACAACCTCTTATCATTTTATTGCGTATTTGGCACCATATCGAGAAAATGACAAATTATTTTCGGAATTATTCGCAGGTTTGAAAGAGAGACGCTATAAAGGCCACGTTGAATTCGACTCTCTTGCGAATTTAGGGGAATGTAACGAATGCATTGGTAATTATACATTTTAAAATTTTATACACAAGATTTCGTCTATTTTTACTCACACGTTTTTCACTTTTGGTGTTCTCTAATATGATTTCTGCATTTTCCAACTCATCGTGATATAAATTACTGCTACCGACTCTGGATTCTAACCAATTGCGATCTGAAATAGGCCCAGCTACTTAAGGGAATCTTAAGTAATTGCAAATTACAACGTGAGTGATCACAAAAAGGTCATGATTTTTACGCGTTAGCTTGTTGGAAAGTAATGAATGCAAGGAACTCGGTGGACACCTGTATTGCTTAATAGCATCAGGGGAAAATCTTTAAAAATATCAGTATATACTCCCAGTAACGAGAGGTTTTAAGCTCGTAATAAATAAAAATGCCTTAGATTACATGCGTCGTTGGCGACGAATCGCATTTCATACCAATCGTGCCCCCTCAAGAAAAGATAGGTCATGCATACCTCATAAATGAAGGATTCACTCGAATTTTCTTCGCAGGAAAAGAGATTTTCCAAACGGAGGGAAATTTCCTTCCAAATCGCACTTTTAGAGATCCTCATTTCAGACGCTCCTCGAAACCCTTATTTGCTCCTTTCCCATCCGCACTTCGAACATCCGTCTTGTTTGTGCAATGGCTGCAGTCATTATGTGTGATAATATGCTTTAATATGATGCCTTTTATGAGTATCTTTGTTTTACGTGCAATTTAGAATTGAACTTCGGTGTTGAAAATGATGCTTTTAAAGTAAGCTAGTTAATCGCCTTGTTTGAATTCAAAACTCCCCTTCACCTTCACCAGTCTTAGGATTAATCTTTCCCTAAATATTGTCAAACATTAGCTTTGATTGTTAAGACTACAACCATCTCTTCGGCATCGCATTCTGTCCGTTATCTCGTTTCAGTTTGGGGCCGTACACAAATTGCGTAACGCAATTTGGGGGAGGGGGTCCGGCCAGTAGTTACGGTCCTGGTACGTGGGGGGAGAGGGGTCAAGGTTTGCGGTACGTGAGGAAAGGGGAGGGGGGTCGAAAATTGGACAATTTTTCGTTACGTAATTTGTGTACGACCCCTTATCGCAGCTGCGCAAACGTTGGAAACTCCCGCTATTAACATTTTTTTATCTTGTACCAATTCCTTTTCGACTTATGTATTATTTTAGTTAGTTCAAACTATTTCAAAACAATCTGCTTGAAAAATATTCCAGATAAGCTATATCAAAAAATATGTTGCTATTAATTAATTCGTTTATCGTGTCTTGAGACATGCGTATGTGAAACGGCCTAACTAGTGGTAAATACACGATACACTTGCAAGATATTCAGCCCGAAGGCCGGTTGAGACCATCCCTTTGAGGGGATGAGGCAAGATGAGTCGTGAGGTAGTCTTCACTGGCTCCCTCATATACGTGTGGGCAGCGCGCTCGGCTTTGGTGAAAGCGGTCCCTGGTTCGATTCCCGGTATGTGCTCACGTGCGAAATGACCTAAGCTGTCGAAGCACCTCTAACAATATAACAACTTCAGTTTTCCCTTGCTTTCATTTCAAAGCCACTGTGGAATGAGTGATGCGTAATGACATGAGTTAAGATACACTTTTCTTAGCATTTCATAATTAGCCCTTAACGAATGCCATTTACATACGTCAGAAGCTTTCGTATCATATCAGTTATTTACAAAGCCGAGAAGTAAGCAAAACTGAATTTTTAGAAATTCCTAAAGACTAGTGAATAATATTTTGTTTGAAAGTTATGGTTGCAGAATTCCAACTAAGACATTAATTCATGATTTAACTTCTCTACAGCACTCTCTTTTCATTAGTGCTAGATTATTGTGTCCAGAGAGATGCTGAATAGCGTTCTTCGGCCAGGACACAAATTCTGTAAAACTTGATATTTACAGTGTCATAGTGTTACACCTAACGGACTTTTTCCTCCCACAGTTAAATAAAAAAACGCAATATTGGACTACTTCTCCATGCCTATCAAATCTCATTTCCTCTGAAAATCTTACAGTCTATCAGAATATCGGGGTCGATGACCCAGCCAACCTTAAAGCCGATGAATTTACGGACACATAAGATATTTAATTTTCCATTTTATGTTGGTCTAACGTGGTCTGGTTGGTATACTCACCTAATCTAACCCTTGAAAGAAGTTGTTTCTCATTTCGGCTGTTTTCTCTGAGAAATCCGTAATAAATTCAGCTCCTGTTATCTTTAATTTCCGCAACGTCTGCCTCATTCTTCTTCGACGGTCCGAACAAAAATCAGATTCAAAAGCCGACAGTTTCATTTAGACTCCTCACAATATAAAGCCTTTTCCGGCCACTCGCCAATATCTTCTCTTTCTGCTCATTTCGTCCTCCCCTTCGTATCACATTACCTTCCCACAATGCTCCACTCGCTGACATATTTCCTTTTCTTTCTTCCTGAACCACCATTTTCTCTTTCAGAGCACAAGAAAGTCTCTGGCGGTGACTTTAAGAGGTTTAAATAAATGGAATTAAAAAATGTACGAGGAATAATTCATCATAGTAGTGATATTATCTGTTACAGTATTTTTTCACGAGAGCTGTTTCTTCAAATTCGCACGTTTTTGGATCAGTAGAAGCAATATTTGAGGGAAGTCACAGATGCCGAAGGGTCTCAACAGACAGAATCTGACTTCGCTTTTCTTTCTCCACATGTGCTAGCATTTAAAATAAATTACGAGATACGGATTGATATTTCTCTTTTGATCGAAGAATACACTAAACTCGTTGAGTAGAATCGGCTTTTTAATCCAAGTTAATCGATAGATTTTTTGAAAATATTATGTGTTTAATTGAAGGTATCAGCATGCGATTGTAGTACTAACACATCGCCTCCTCTGTAGATATTTCTGTATCAACGGAACCATTTTTATACAACGGCTAAGAAAGTTTTTCTTGCAAGTAATGCGATAGCTTAAAAATAATGATTTTCAAGGTTAACTGTATGTACTGGTTTATTTCTCTTAAACGAGGATGGACAAAGAACATCATAAACTATTGAATATTCTCTGAAGCGCTAAATATATGACCTTTACAAAATAATCTTTACCAATAGTAGGGGAGACCGTGGCACAGTTTTATGGTATTTCATGTTTCTATTTTTTGTGCAATACCAAGAGAGATTTTGGTGAATGGGGCGGATAGCTTTATCCCTTGACCACAAAATAATTAAAAATCCATTAATAAAATCCGAGTATATTTAACCCCAAAACACTTTTTCTAAAAGCTAGCACCCTTGCCAACTAAACTCGGATGCGGGGATTAATTAATATTTAATTAAATTACCCCAAGGGGTGATTTAATAATAATATACCCCTAGAGGTGATTTGGCATAACGTAAAGGGATAAAGGCAAAACACAGCAATTTTCGATGGGCGGAAAAAAAGATTTTATTCTATCATAACTTCGGGTAACTTTAAGGTTGCCAACTTACCAACATTCCTTTAACTTACCTTACATTCCAGGAGATTTTTAATTCTGGAGGTAAAAATTCCGGGATATTCCGAAAGATTTTTTATTTAGGTGCCAAAAGTAACAGCAGGCTTTCTCTCGATCAAGAAAAAATGAATAGCGAGCAATTGTTCGTTATTACTAAACGAACGATTTTTATTCCAACTGAATTTTTCGGTGCTGAGTGCGAGGTTGTCATGGCTATAAATATGCCAACTAACCCCTGTCTCTTCTAGTGGAGGCTAGAGATGAAAAATACTTGTCCTCCATCCAGTATAAAAAGAAAAAAAAGTACTCGCAAATTCTGTCAGTGAGAACATATTGCGATTCTTCGCTGTCTGATCAGAAATAAGTTTAAAACGGTTTTCCACATCTCACTTACTTTCATGATGTAAAGGAGGGATTCCCGGAAAGAGATAAGCGAAATGACTTTACGATACTGTGTTTAAATGAGCCGATGAATAAGTGAAAAGAGTGGACGGCGAAAGTTGCCACGACGCCATTTTGTCATATCTCCCTCCTCCTTCTATTCCTTCTTTCTTCATCCATTCATCTCATTTACCACTTTCTTCCTTATTTGCTAAATAGAAGTCTATTCCAGCTTATATTTCTTTCATTTAATTCGGAATTTGTTGCTAATGAAATTCCTGCGACTGTGTTGACGTTGTCTCCGTCAGTAATGTGGTCCGTGATAATATATAAGATGCTCAATATAGAGAAATAAAACTTGGAATTCTGATCACTTTTGATTTGAGGAAGAGAAAATACTTCATCCAATTTTGTCTGCTCAAATGAAAACAGTGAGAAAAGGCTTTAATTTGTCTAAAACTATATGATATAAAAAAAAACTTAGTGACCACTGAAAAAACTAAGTCACATATTTATTATCTTAGTTCATGAATATGCAAATAGGTTAGCCAACGAATGATATATGAGTGACTCCTCATTGACTACTTTGTCATTCATAAGGTCGTTTTATCAAGCTTGCGTGCCACTGACTTCTCGCTCTGTGAGGAAAGCAACAGGAAACCACGTCACTCAATTTCTTGCTTAGTAAGCCCAATTAAACTTGAAGACCTAGGGCACTAATAGTGGAAGAGTTAGGTATTCATATAGCCTCTTCGCTAAGTTAGTTATCGTGTATCAGTTAAAACTTTAAATTCCCCTATAAATTCTATGAAAAAATTCACAGAGTGTAAGATACGCTGCCATTCTTCCGGATTACTGACATTTAATGAATATTAAACTGATAAACACAAACGAAAAGTGAATATGGAAAATAAATAGATAGTAAGCCGCTTTTTTCACATTTCCGGTTATGTAAGTCTCAGAGCGAATGCTGGGCCAAATTGCAAAGATACGAAAAGCTTTCTTTTGCTCTTTGATTAAGGGCCGTATATTTTCTCATTTGTTATATTTAAACATGAAAAATTTGACTTTATCAAGCATAAGTGCTGCGTCAGAGCTTTTTTAGGATTTCTATAGTGATGAGGGAACTAGATTTTGATTTTGAAGAACCAAAAATGAATACTGTAAAATATGGAAAACTACGGGACTGCTAAAAATCAGAAATTCTATATTAATAGATTGTCTGTGACAATATTCCATATTTATTTTCTTATGTAAATTACATTGATTTGTTGATCATATTAAATTCATCCGCAATTAAAGGCAGTGAACCATGGTCATTGATTTTTAGTTTACCAAAACACAGAACTAGAGAAAAAGAAATATACCGATTATTCCGTGACCTCTTTCAGAACTCAGGAGCTGTAACATGAAACCGGGAGCCGAAGAAATCTCCTCTGACTTCATTCGAATAAATGCAAAGATTAACGAAAAAGTTCCAAAATAGCTTATTTTTCTTTTATTTTACCTGGCCTCGAATATTGCTGCACCATTTGGTATCCGCACGAAGTAGGGTGTTTCGTAGATTTAGAGAAGATCCAACGTAGAGCAGTAGTAGAATTAATGGAGATTTCAGGCTCGACAGCAGCTTTTCGTCTATTCCTTTGGGTGGAATTCGCTCCAGGTGAGAAGATTTGATTACCGACGGAAGCTGAAAAAATTATGGGCTCAGAACTTTAATACGACGTAGATGAATTTACAATTCTAGAAAACGACAAACTCGATCTCCGAGAGGCATCGAAAAAGCGTTACGAGGAAGTAATCGCTAAAATAGATAGTTATTTGTGCATCAGAAGCTAACAGGGAGAATAAGTAAGGATGTTGGTCTTTACACACTCCTTACCATAGGCCTTTGGATACTCGAGGGTTAAAACTCTAGATCTATTATGTTACACGGAAAGATGGATTTCTGTTTCAACCCTACCGTTTCAATTACTATCCCAGTATTAAATATGGAGAATTGCACGAGGTTGACCATCCCTACGTAGTAACAAAATTCATAATCGAAAGCTTACAAAATGTACATAGGACGAAATAACGAATGCAATCTGAATTCACAGTGGCATTTAACGAAGATAAGGTAGATTTACAACGTTAGAGTATCAATTTAATTCAATAGCCAAGACAAAGTAAATGCGGACATTCGTAAATATTCCTTCGAGACGAGACAGTGTGTGACTCCGGTGTAAAAGTGGACGTCTCTTCATCATCTTTGAGCAAATTCACCAAATCGAAAGATAAAAAGTTATACTAGAGCATCATTAGTTTTTCCAACGGTTTCTCTCAAAAGCAACGAACTAGAATTCCGAAATATCTGAGACTCTAATCCTCTGCCAAATTTCACAAGTTTGACGTATCTGTATGACGCCTGCAAATATTATAAAAACAACAAACGGAAACATAAAATTCTACCTAATTTGCAGTAGGTTTTCGAATTTTCGAATTCCGCGCTCAAAAACACCATTTTTATCCCGATGTCATTTTTTTGGTGTTAGCCTACTGTCGGTGCCTTAATAAAAATAAAACATGCACTCTGTTTCATATACTAACAGATAAATTATACACTTATGCTGAAGGTTGTGTGTCGTACGTATAGATACCGTTAGTTTCATACGTTGTGGATGCAGTTGCCGAGTGCACTTCCATTATCTATTTAACCGTAGTCATTCGAACGTAAGCTGAGGCTGAGAATTGGAATTAAATAGGAGGGAAATCAACGTGAAAGCATTTCCCACGCCCGAGGATATTTTCCCCATTGTGACGTAAGGAGCTGTTTAATGCGGAAGGAAGCCTCGTCTAATTAATTATTGAGATGATTCCCGTAAACTTTTCCGAGTTGAAACCAATTCGCCTCTTCGGTAAGGTCATAGTAATTACCTTTACTCACTCTCTCCTTCCACTTTCTACGGGAGCTTCCTTACCACTCGAAAAAGTAGAAAACATAGAAATACATATATTAACGTTCATAACAAATATTCTATTATCTTTGGTTATAGTAAACTTGTTAGTATCGAATAGTCAGAACACATACTTACTTTCTATTCCTGGCCGTAAATACATATCACTCTTTTGGGCAACTTTCGCCTCCACAATTTTACTCTTTCCTTTCCCAGCATACATTGTTTGCTCCAGGCACATCCTTGCATCTTTCCACACATTCCATATTATGTTTAACAGTTGAAATACTCCAAAATCCGTTTGCTCAAGAGAACCACGCGTTAATTCACGCGAGCTTTTAGAAATTGCCAGAAGGATATCATCGCATTGTTCGCGCTCTTCTTTTCGATCTCAAACAGCTTTTGTCTCCACCATCTCATTTTTCTACTTTTCCTTACATGCTTTGAAAAACCAACTACGCATTCAATTCTAGAGGTTTTAGAGGCTCCCGATTAAGGTTAATCCAGACAGGTTTTTTTCTTCCCCCCTCAGTAACGATTTTCATCAAGCCAGTTGACAATTTATAATCTTTATTTGCAAATAAATAAACTCCTTAGTAGAAAAGCCTTATAGACCTTATTTTTTCCTGATAGCTAAGTTATTTTCTCGTTTGCCACTAGGGTAACTGTAGTTTTGGGTTCGATTCCCGTAAAGGGACTTGATTTAGATCCAGGGTGGAGAAAAAATTGATATCTCCCTAAATTTATACGTTGCAGATAAATAGATGTTTAGAAAAGTCGATGAAGTGACACTCATGTTATAAAAATGCCGATTCGAAAGTCCACTTTGGCTCTGCAGATGGGTTTATAGAGCGCAGCGAATACTTAGAGCTCGAAATGGGTCCTCGTATCGAACCACGAGTAAATGTTTTCTGAAATACGCCATTACATTTAGAAGTGGGAAAACAAATAGAGTAGCAGAAAAACATATCAGTTGAGATTTCATCGTATCAAAAACACAAGAAAACCATACTTTCAAATTATTCGCAGCTTCTCATTGCTAGTACTAAATTATGGCAGGCTAATTCGCCTCGCTTCTCTGACCAAAAGTCTACTTGAAGTACATCTACATCTACATTAATACCCTAGAAGCCGCCTTTCGGCGTGTGGCAGGGGGTGTAAACACCAGTTGAATCGAAACTACTTCCTTATTCGGTTATTGTCGCGTATCGTTCGCGGAAAGAATGAATTTTTAAAACGATTCGTCCTAGCATCTATTTCTCTTAACTTACGGTCATTATCGGATCGACCGAGGTAGCAGGGTGGTTGCATGATACCGATAGTATCTACCGAAAATGTAGTTTCCCTGAATTTATTAAGCAATCGCAGCCTAACTTCCAATCTCCTTTTTTTCAAAGATTCCCAACCTACGTCTGAGAGCATTTTTGTAACGCTTGCTTTTTTTATCGTAGCATTTCTTAACAAAACGAACCGCTTTACGCTGCACTTTCTCGAGTTCGCGAGTACACGTTTCATCCGCCGGATCCCATATAGTGGTGTAAGTAGTGCGTTTGTCGCATACGAAAAGTTAGTCCGTTTGAGGGTGGCCTTTGGAAGCCCTTCGCAGTGATCATTAATGGATTGGGTCAGTCATTTGGAAGTTGACCACCAACAAGTATCAAACCACTCCGGATAACGAAGCAGACAAGCTTTGTATTCAGAAAGGCACCGGATAGGGTTTTCATAAGAACTGCTTCGATTTGCAAATTAGCATTTAAAAGATGATTCTCAGCAAAATATGACATTATTTACAAAAAGTATCAAAATAATTTGCTCATAAATTCCAGTGTTCTAGTTCCAGTTGTAGCACTTTCTCGGGAGACACCGTTGTGCTACTGATGAGGCTGATAGATATTCAACACGCAGTAGCTGCCCTTGATAAATAACAGCTCAGTGCGTATGCAAATCACTGAAGCAGTTAAAAAGTTAGGCTTGCCCATTGCCTTCAAAAGGAGGGATGTTGATCATGCCCTGCGGCAGGTGTGCCGGAGGTTGAAAATCCTGTTGAGAAGTTCTAAAGCAACCGTGATAAAAATTCTCTCAGACGCAGGTCGAAAATGTTTGAAAGAAGAAGATTCGGCTGCGATTGCTTGGCAAATTCAGGGAAAGTATGTTAGAAAAAGATGAATCCTGTTTTATGGAAACCCTCTGCTGCTTCGGCCGATCCGGACATAAACGAAGAGAAATATACAGTAAGTCAAATCATTTTGAGAATGTATTCGTTTTGGGAAAGGTATGCGATTATAAGAAGCTAAAGTATTAGATCGAGTTGTGTGGTGATTATACCCCTTGCCATTTACACGGTATCATCGTAGACGTAAGGATGCTAATATGGAGGAATAAAGTTTACTGAAAAATAAACGCATCTTGGGAGTGAAATGATCTCATTGAAACAGTACTCGTGACTATTTCTCTACGAAGTAAATAGAGCGGAACGTTGGTTTCTTAGCGTGAGTTGAGTAAATAGTTAAGGCACATCAGCAAATTTGTCACGAAAAAGGACACGCGATCATGTAACTCGGGAATAAAAGTTGTCGCCATTAAATGCGGTGATGTATGCCTGAAAAGTTTTGAGATTTATGCGCGGTACATGGAAAGGCCCTTAAATGCCGGAAAACTTGGAAGGCCATTCAAAAAGCAAACAAAAACGGAGTAATCTCGCCTCACAATATGGCGGCAGCTTAAGGAGGATAATCGCGAGGGTCCGCTGCTTATGAGGAACCCTTTGGGACGTCTTCAGATGGAGCTGCGTGATGAAGTTTCATTTGATAAGAATTAGATATGGCGTGATTTTAGCATTGTTATTCTCGAAACTTCGTGATTCATTTGGTAAGAATGGTATTTTTCACTGTGCATGCTCAGGAGTCATCAGAAATAGTTTTATTTTTACTTTTATAAAATTGAAAACTGTTCGAACCTTTCCCTGACCCAGAATAAGATATATGCAACATAAGTCTCTCGTTTCCCTCTTTTCGGAGGCCTCTTACATAGTGCATGTGGTAGTGGAATGATATTTCTTTCGAAGCCGCTAAATTTTAAAACGTGTAATTTTCCAAGTTCTCGCGATATCTTGATAAAAACTATATTTCATGATAGAATCAGACTTGCTAGCGAATATAATTTTTTATGGTATCATCAAGGGAGTCAAGGTTTAAATAAAGTGCTTCAATTTTACAAAGGAATGAAACATTAAAGAATGCAAAAACGATTTTAAACATATTTTTACAGAAAAGTACGGTTAAGTGTAAATTATAATATGAGATTACTTCTAGAAAAAATATTTTTTTTCCTACTATTGCTTCTTGATAGTCGATGATTTACCAAATTTTAGAACCGCAAATGATTATTCTTCAGTTTAAGCGAACTTTTGTGCTCTCCTATTCACGTAAAATGAAAATAACATCGATTCAGCACCGACATTATTTTATAATAGTGATTCCGAAACAGCAAATGCAAAAGTATTTAATTGGATGAGTGTATTTTCTAAAAAAGGATGTATAAATTCAATGAAATATGAGTTTAAAATTTTATTTTCTTACTTTAAAACTATATTTTCTTTGGAAAATTTTATTCAAACCTCCTTTCTGTATCTCATTTCAGCATTTATTTCGATTGATTAAAATACAATTATGCATATATCTGTAACAATTTCGTTCTTCTTGGCAAAGATAAATGCTAAAATGTGACTTGAGAGTTTACTATATGGACCTGGATGTGTATTTGGCTCATTCCTATAAACTGCCTCCGCAACTAGAACTTTTAATTGTATTTGTAACCATTCTCGACTACATTGATTCCGAAAATTTGCAACAGAAAGGAGAAGGATCATAAATTACGTATTTCGATTAAATTGTATTGTAAATGAATGCTCAAGATGTATTTCGATTTTCTTATAAATGTATCTGCCCCTATTACGGGGGACGGGAGGATAAATACGTCAAAAATACTTGTAAATATATCTCGGTTCTGGATTTCACCAAAGGATGTCGAAAGCATACATTTGTACACTTACTTCGTCCGTTGCGCACTTTCAAACGGCAATGAATCGAATTAATAATGAACGATTTGGATGCGGGTTATCCTACGAAATATTTTCCGAAGATAAGTGGCGTAATCACAACGGATGGATCGCCGCGGAATGAAAATTAGCGATCCCCGAGGGCGGCCTTGTTCCGACCAAGAATTTACTCCTACGTTTATTCTGCCCCTGAGAATTGGCGGCGGCCAACTTTCCGTGAAATACTCTCCCACAGCGACGAAAGGATGACGGAGAGCGCAGCCACTATCACACCCCCTGGAGGTGATCACTTAGAAGTAATTGGCATGGAAACAGCTCGAGGATTCCATATCATTCCATTTAATGAACGACTCCTTTTTGTATCCTCAAGCGAGCTGACACAATGCTCCTATTCACTTTCACACACAAAAAATCTTTCAAAAAGGCTGTTTCGTATCTTCTCTTGCGCTGCTCTGCAGACAGCTGAAGGCACTCATTTAGATGTCATGGAGTAATTAAAACTCAAATTTATAAATTGCGATTTGTTCGCATGTTACATCATTCAGATTCATTTGTTACATCATTCAAAGTTCATTCATTATCATTCAAAATAATCAATATTTGCTTGGAGTTTGCAGAGAGTTTTTGTTATTGTATGAGCCGCGACTACAAAATGATCTCACATGTTACGGTTACTATTCTTTTCTAAATTAACCTTTTCTTGATTTTTAGCGGAAAATTCCAATTCAATCCATTGTAATTGATTCTGATGATTTTCCAAAAAGTTTAAGGTTTTGAGTGTGGTTGAAGAATAAATTAGATCGGAACTCCATTATGATTACACATGCTCCTCATTTCTTGACTCAAACTGTACTTAATTTCTCCAAAATTGAAAAATTTGCGGTAAAATGTGCAATTCAAATATAAATTATTCAGTATTTGAGTGCAGTTTACACTAATTAAATGTAAATGTTTCCTTTTCTTGCAACTGTGAACTTTTTCAATGATAAATGATAAAGAAGTATTCAAATGCATAATACACGGATGGAACTTAGTTTTTGCGTGTTAAGCAAATTCCTGAGCCTTCTGCCATTTTACACGCTCTATAAATCTGCATAAATTTTCTGCGGCATTGACCAACGTTAGCTCTAAAGTTAAAACTCGATTTTCTATTTTAGACCTTTTAAAAAGGCTAGAAATTCGTCGAAACTCTTTCTATCCAAAGATTGTGTTTCATTTTTACCCGTTGTTGTTGGCAATATTGATCTAAGTCTACCAATTGCGGCTCGTTGCGTACTCGACCTAATTGCCAATTTTAAAGCCTCGTGGTGCTTCGTTTGGAATTAAATCATTCGCTTGGAGTGTACAAAGTCATATTCCGACACTTTTGCTGATTAAAAGTTCAGTTTCCATCAGTTTGTCTCCTATGATTGACCGAATGCATTCCATTTCATCATCAAAATTAGGTAAAACAGAATCTCCCTTTTTCTCTTAAAAGGGCACTATATTCTGTTGTCTCAATAAGTAAACGCACTTCACCAATCTGTAGGAGGCCAAGTGTACGTTGAAGCATTCATATAAAATAATCCAATAATGGATTATTAAGTATGTATCTATTAATAATTATAACGATGCCAATAGCTTTCATATTATGAATATTTCTAAAGCATCAGCAATGCTGAATTAATCTTGGTTCCGCGTTATTTCATTCACTGAAAAGTTTCATTTGCATGATCGATGTGCTTCATTTTAATGGACATTTTCACTTATAACGTTCAGATTCCTAGACATAAACTTTAGCATTCTATTTAAACTGCGCTAAACTACACGTCCAGTGTAGGAAGGAAGTTCCTGGTGTGTAAACTACAACGTTCTTTTATTTTTCTTTCCGGCGTTCGAAAAGCAATGACGCATTGATTATATCAATTTTCTAGGGATTTATCCATACCTGAACAGAAATGTCTGTAAATTATTCGGCCCGAAGGCCGGTTGGAAACCCTTCTGGAATTAGCTAGGAGAGGAATGAGGCCCCTATCAGGAATACCACAAGGGGAAAACTTGAATAGTGGAGCAACAACCACAATTAACATTTATATTTAAGTACTTGTAAGCTCTCACCACTCTCTCTCTCACCACTCTTGCCGTCACTGAGACAAAATTAAATGGAATGAACCTTCTTTCAGTTTGACCATTGAAAAATACTACATTCGTGAAAAAATGATAAAACGAGGTACGTAAACACAGGCAAATACAGGATCTTAAAACATTGATGCCCAAAGGTCTTTAAACAATTCCATTTAAAGTATTCTTTAAGGAAAAAAGTACTTGGACTGTTGCGCGCAAATGGAAAGTACACGTTAGAGAATTTAATCGCCATTTTATTGTTAAGTGAAGGGTAATGATGCCATTTGGCTGAATGGAAGAAACGGGGGGTAATGAGGCAGTCGAGTCAATATATTGGCGGAACCTGGGGGAGTCTATTCTGATGCTGTTCTCTGTGATCCTCCGTCACTTCCTGTTTGAGCCCTCCAGTCATCGCGCGGAAACAAATTTGGCCGAATGGGATAATCCATTTGGTGATGAACTTACGCTTAAATAAGGTCATATCCATTAACAATATTGATAAACATTTTTTACTTAAGCATCCTTAAATTCATCAACGGAAACCTGTAAGCCATAATTAGAGTTTTCATTCATTTTCGCATCAAAATGGATTTAAAGACGGTGTCGGCATTTAGATTATGGTTTATATTTTTATATAGCATGGATCTTAAATTCGTCATTTTCAAAAATGTGGATCTGTCACTGAAGTATCCCCGTAGTTGGCGTAGCGATTCGGCCGATTTGGGCTCCTCTCTCCCGAAATCTGTAGCTCATTGTCTGGAATACAATCAGCCTGGTGAATTCAACCCAATGATCGAGACTCCGCGGTAATATTACTTCAGCTGACCGGTACGCCCCTATGATTTAGTTGCTTCTCTGACTTTATCGCTTAAATTCAACAAGAACGAACACTGAACCACAAAAATTCATTTAAAGTACAAATCGCGAGCTTAGTAATAAAAACCATTCCTCTTTTGACTGAGAGAGTGTCTACTTAGGCACCAAAATTAAATTATACGAGTTTCGATCTTTAAGCGATAATTTTCGAAATATTTGGATTTAAAATAGTGAATAGTGCGTAGAAAATCCGAAGATAGACCCATAAAAAGCTTCAGCGATAATTTAAAGGATTGTATTCAATTTCTTGGGTCAGTGGAATGTGGAAATCCGTGGGAGGAAGATGCCGTAACCAAAACAGAAATGTATTTGAAGATTTGCAGTAAAACTGATGCGATTGCACCTACTTCACTCGCCGGGTGTTATTTATTCGAAAAATGAGAGACTTGCGCAAATAAGGTAATTCCCCATGGATTCGCATCGCTCGAACTGCGCAATTGGCTTCCGTGGAAAAGTTGTTGTTTCTCGTAATTTGTGAATCCGTTATTTGCAAAATGCGGAAGAAGGTTTATGGCGAACACTTTGACCAAACTCTCGAAATTGGTTTCAACAAGTCGGGTTTCGAGGCATTTGGCTCGACGCCCTTCTCCAGATGCCAAGCCAAGCAACCCCTTCTTCATTTCACCCGATTTCCTCGTTACTTATTCAATCTGCGGCTTGTTTGAGGATGGCCGACCTCATTTCTCTATCGGACGGCAGAAGTGAAAACATGATCATTCTACTTGTTGGGCAGAAATAAGCCAACATGCTTCAACTGGTACGCAGGGGTTGAAGGTTTCTTTCCCGCAGTGGCGTCAATTCTCGCATTTTATTACCTCTCTTGGTTCATTTACAGTCACCAAACTAAATTTATGCAAAAATCGCTACGAAATAGCAATTATGACTAACTGAAATGAACCATTGGCTTTTCTTAGGCATTCATACTTTTAAAGGAGCTTCGGTAACGAAAGTCATTTCTCCCCTCACCGGGAATAGAACCTGGGACCGCTCTCACCATGTGCAAGGTGCTACCCTCTTCGCTATACACCAGTCTCTTTTTTATCTTCTTCGAATATCCACTGACTTAAAATTTTTATCGGTGTTTAAATTTCCAAGATGTTTAAAGTAGTTAAAACCTTTATAGAATGCAATTTCTAATAACTGGAGGAAACCTATCTTCAGATTTATGAGTTAATAATAACAATGAGCATCCTCTGCATTCATTGCGTTCTTTTTTCACGTGTTTGGATAGAAATACCATTTTGAGGCAGAGAATATATTTATTTCTCAGTATCTTTATCGAACTTAAAGTAAGATTGCAATGCTGTAAAAAAATCGTTTCTACCATCGCTAATCTCCTACCGTATTATTTATGTTGTGGAGATAGTCGAAAATATCACTTTTCGTCATAATTTTATTATTTCGACAAAACGAAATAAAAATTGCAGTGCGATGTCGTTTTAGGTATTTACAATATCATTAAGACACTTGTATGAATCCATATCTAGTATATTTTTTGTTTAGTAAAATGCTGGCGTCCCGTAATTAACTGAGATATGTAGAGCATTATTGAGCTTTACCGTAAAAGTATGATACATCCTAACGCAAAATTGTAATAGTATAGTCTATTATTCTAGAATGAAGGCTTTCGCTGCACGAAGAATCGACGCTGGAGATTTTCGGGAACGTTGGTCATTTTGGGGTTTCGCCAATTTTTCGTGAAAAACTTTCACCTCCGACCTAAAGACATCCTTGATAGCGAAACGTCGTCACCAAAACGACCAACCTGCGTTCCTGGAAATATTCAGCATTATAGCTCATTCGTATTACGTAGTGTCTCTACTTTTCTATTTTTCTATATAATAGATTTTATTTTATAATGATTATATGCTTATTTTACGTCATTATTTTTTATTTCGCTTCATATTTTCATTTAATGTATAAATACAGGCCAATTTTGGCAATATATTGAGGAATTATTCCTAAAGGTTTTTCTTACGCCAACCTGTGTTTGCGAAGTCACACCCCATTTTTTTCTATTTTCCACTAATATCTTAATATACGTAAAAACGCCGTACTAGATTGGGTTGTATAATGATCTACTTTAGCTTAAACTTGCTATTCAGCAAGTATTAGAAAATCCTAATAATTAAGGGTTTAACTTTAATAAAGAGTTGATATAATCTGGTATTATCAATTTACTACGTGTTTCTGTGATTTCAGTCCAATTTGTTTAAGGAAAATTATAAATAATAATAAATAATAAGGCTGAGATGGAGAATTATAATTCATGGTAGTATTAAATCTTTAAAAATAAAAACTTTTCGTATTTCAAATGTCATAGCAATAAAACATTTTCCGTAATGATTTTCTATCGATAATCAAACTTTAAAATTTCATATACTAATTGTATTACCAGCGAAGTGGATATATTTACGTCCAAACTTTTTTTCTCTCAAATCTCGGTGGAAAATATAGGAACATTTATTTTTATTGTTATTCTCGAATTGCCGAATGTGCCAATTAAGTTGAGTTCCCCTGAGGAAGTCTTTGACCAAAACTTCCAATCATGAGAAGACCTTGCTCACTTCAACCATCGCGTTCTCTTATTTTAGCCGCTGCAAAATATAACCGAAATGAATTCGACACATTTCCGAAAAACACAAATTGTACATCGAAGATGAACCTCGCCGTTTCAAGACAAGTTGTGCAATGCCATAAATTATTTTCGTCATTGTAAAATAGTGTGTAGTTGGTATTATTTCAGCTCCTGCTACCAAATTTGATGGTGAGACCAAGATCTGTTTATTTGTATTTGTTTACCCGTCGCGACGAACTTATTGTGGCAACGGATAAACATCGATTGTTGCAGCAGAACGAGGACAGCCATTTTCGCGAACTGTCGCTCACAGTATCGAACTCAATAACTCTGTACCGTTTGTGCGTGATAAAGACCTTCTGAATAAAGGTAAAGATTCTCCAAGCTGTGTGATCATTCATAGCAACCAATATAGATGGATTTCACTCATTCGTATTTTGATTTATGATTAAGGAAAGCCAACATTTAAATTTTCTCTTGTCAATTTGATAACTCTGTGCAATATTATTGTGTTACATATTTAATTATTATTTTTATCATGGAAGACAGAAAATAAGCTGGGATAGTGTTAAGAACATTTGTATTGCATAATGTTTACTAGTAATTGTATTTTTTTTGAATCACAGAATTGCTGTACGTTTACGCACTGCCAAGTGGTCGTGAAACTATCTATATTTTAAAGGATTACTTCAGCCTTCATTTCGTGAAACCTTTATCATAATTCATGGTCAACAGACATAAATATTCTTGCTTTCACAAAAAGTTTTAGTAAAAACTGACTACTAGTTTCAACGAATTTGCGTAGTACTCAGAATGACGTGACTTGCGAATTATGCTAATTGATTGTAACTAGTCTTCAGATTTTATAAACTTTTTTGTGCAAACCAGAATATTCAATTCTATTCATTCCTGTGAATAATATCTGTGTTGTATAATTATCATACAATTATTTTATTACTACTATTGCATACATTATGCTGTTTATAAATTTACATATGTATCCTCTCAGCAAATGGTGCAAGTATCAGCAGTCGTACTTCCGTATTCTGTTACTCGCGTACCTCGGAAAAGCTCAATTCTCCAAGCGAATAATCGTAGAAACTATTTCCCTGACTTTTATCGCAGTAACACTCCGGCCCATGAAACAAGGAGAACAGATAACATCTTCTAACGACGTACTTTCTCTGGATTAGTTATGCTTTAGTGTAAATCTTATATCTTTTGAAAATTCTTATTCTTTATTCTGAATCGTTTGGGTAACGCTCAACAATTTGTCTCAGCAATCCCTCAACATTACCATCGCCCAAAGAGATGCTCTTTTGGATAATCAAATCTCTTCCTTTGCAGCTCCACAACTCCAGCGAGAGCGTGGTGGTTCTCTCTTCCGTGAACCTCTCCAGCACCGGAAGGTACCGCTGCGAAGTGTCTGCGGAGGCGCCTTCATTCCAGACGGTCTCAGACCATGGGGACATGGTCGTGGTTGGTGAGTGGGACTTCATACTGAATTCAACTGAAGGAAAAGTTCGGAAAGAGGAATGCTCAATTGAAAATTCTGCTTTTTTATCAATTGCTGGTCTAAACTTCATCGTCGGAATCTTGAAAATAATTCTCCTGTGCAAAGAGTATTTAAAAAAATAATTATTGACACGAGGGAACTTGTTGCATTTTGATTAAAGCGAGTTGGATCGAGAAGAAAAAATTAGGGCGTTAACCTCTTCAAAACGAATCGAGGTTCGTTTCACTTCACAAGGGATGGACTTCTGGTAATATTTAAACACGCTATTCCAAGTGCAATAAACGGGTAATTTATTCCGTCTTCTCACTTCTAATTTCGAGAAAAAATTAATGAAGAAGGTTGAGAAAAGAGAGCTGTAAAAATTCAAGGTGGTTAACAAGAAAGTTGTTAATTACTGTTTTAACACGTTCGCTGCCCGGCTCCGAACGGCTGTTCCCACTACTTCGTTACTAGGTCCTTGTTGTATTTTTGCTATAAACTTAACCGTGTATGTGAAAATTTCCCACCACGTACAGTTTTCGAGAATTTTGCATAAACATTGAAATAACCAAGTAATTTCTTCGTCAATTTTTATCTTTAATTGTTTTGGTTGGTAACACTTCAAACGTATATTTAAATGTTTATCAGTTCATTAATTCACTATATAAACATTTAATTTATATTCCTTGACCGAATTGAAAGAGCAACAAAACGGCGAGTTGACAAATTCCGCAAAAAAAATGAATTTTTATGCCCGCAAGCATACTAAAACGCTTGTTTCTCATAAATTGTTAAAATTACAGGTCATCACATATACTCATTCTAGAGCTCTAAAGAAAACTTTTATTCAAGTATACAATTTAATAAATTTAAAGTAGCCCTTGTCAATATTTAGGCAAAATACGGTGACGGCCTTCTTATCCGTCCCCATATCCAGCTGTAAACATTCGTTCAGTATTCTCTTTATTCCAAGTTAGTAATAAAGAACCAGAGGGAACATGTGTAGTCACATCGCTAATCAGCGGCCCAAAATTAGTTGAAAACAGCTATTACCCAGCAAAATACCATCAGCGCATACCATGTAGCAGAAAGTTAAAATTTGTCGGCCTATGTAACTAGTTTCTACTTTTTTATTTTTACCGCATTTAGCACACCGTTTCCTCATAACTCTGATCTTTGGGTTTCGGGGACAAAATTTGGGAAGGTGAACTTAGGTTAGGTGGTGGATATTTATTCTTACTTCTTTCAAGAGCAATATGAATACAAGCAGGAAACAGTTCAAACACTCTTCTTCTACCGAAAAATCGGAACTATACGTGTTATTCGCAGGATGGCCAGACGTAAACTAGTCGTGAAGGCAAAGCGGGGAAGGATTCATTTTTGCTGAAAATAGAGGAGAAAGTTATTTCGTTTGTTGAAAAAGACAATGCAACTGAGGTAATCCCTTTCAAAGAACAAGAAGGCGCGTGCCCATTAACAGACCCTTCTTATTAGTCGGCAGCATGAAAGACGGAGAAAGGAGAGTTAGAAGCAATAAAACATTTTAACTTCCTGCAAACGATTGCAATTTTGCATGGCCACTCTTTTCGGTGGTCGCTCCTCTTCAACATTTTATGATGGACTCTAACTTTTGATACCCAATATTTCCATGTTTTTTTGTCGCAGCATTAAAATTTTTTTTGGGTTCTCAGTCCTACCGAGATGAGCAAACAGTATTTAGTAGGATGTAAATCCGAGTTATGAAAGAACGGGATTTCACTTAGCACTTATTTCATAGCAAATTTAAAAAGTAATTGAACCTACCACTCTTTGTATGTATTTATATTGTCTATGGTACTTGGTATTTCTCATGGATCAAAGCAGAAAACTCAACGGAGGAAAGTTTGAACGGAGAAACACTCCATGTGCTTTCTAATCATTCCGGTTAAAATAACACAAGATTTTCTCATTCAGCAACATAAGAATATAGTTTTTTTCATTCATGGACATCTTTCTGATGTATTTTTGGTCCAATTGTGAGCAAGAGGGTATAAAATAGGTTTCCTGTTATAAGTGAAATGATTGCGTTTAAGAGCAAAAGATGTGGAAGCTATTGTTCCCGATTTTTAGGAGGACATCGGTACGCACCGTGACCCATGCCAAAAGGGTAGAAAGGACAAATTAAAGTTGGATAAATATTATTTAAGTCTAATATCATATTTCCCTATTAGGATGAAACCAGAGTATGGGTTTAAAATAATTTCCTATCAAACAATACATGCCCCAATCTAAATGGAAACGTGATAGAGACTAAATATAAAAATAAACACATTTGCTCAATTAAGAGTTTAACCGCGAAGTTTGAAGAAAAATATCTAATATTAAACTTAGAAAAACCGAAGTTTTCAGTGTATCTATTTAGGATAATAAATGTAGTTACTATTAACTTAAATATTTTTAATTGAGTGAAAATATAATATTAACCAGCAAGAGAAAATGGACCCTCTCTGATTCTTTGCAAATATCGCTTCATGATCTTATATTCTCCCTTCTTTATTTCATTTTGTCTACATTTTGCTTTCGCATGAAAATGTCCGCTATTAACTATTGCTTTGTAAAATTTCTTTTACCGCTATTTTCTCTTCTATTTATTTCAATCATCACGGCAAATTTCTCACGCAAATACTTCTAAAAGAATTTTATTAAATTTATAAACTGTTAAGCTTGAAAAAACGGAATATTCCATCGGAGTTGTGAGAAGGTGCAAAAAGGACATTCTTCGGTGCGAGTTTAAAGTGTTTGGCGCAGAAAAGTTTTGGTATCGAAACCGAAGTGGGGCTGAAGAGCAATTAAAAGAAAGAAGGGTTCTTTGTGGAGGAGTGCCCTTCGACCACAAAGTTTGCTCTGTTTTTATTTCACTCAGGAAATTATCGTTCGTCTTCAAAGCAACTTCTTTCATGCGCTTAAATAAAATTCAATCCCTAGAATTATCTATGAGAATATTCGTTTTGTTTAGCTCTTTACAATAGATAGAAAGCTGATCACGCAGTTCATCTATGATTGTTTTTAAGCTTCAGTATTTTTTAACTAAACAATGATTTTGTGTAAACCACAAACCATTGTTCGGCTCTCACAAAAAAAAGTTGCTTCTGTTCGATCTTTCCTTACTTTAGTTATCTACTCGGTCGCTCTACTTGTGTATACACATATTTGTTTGTTGCTTATCTGTAGCGTCATGGGTATAAGCTCTGGTTTTATGTTAGTTAAAGCTTACTCGATTAGTACTAGTAAGTAACATTTTTACTAGTAAGTACTGGCGCTGAAATTATAGCATGTTGTATACACCTAGTTATAAATTCGGATGAATCCTCAACTAAGTCTGAATAGGACAGATTGCTCGGAATGGTGTCAGTTCCTCTGCTTTAACGTCAAAGGGCAGAGAGAGTGCCATTACAGACTACACGCTCGAATACTTAATCGAAATAAGGCGAGGGTATTGGAGGACTGTGATGCACTCATCAAGCAAAAAGGGAAACCGTGTCCTCGCCATTTTAAACTCGCACCTCGTTTACCGCTCTCGGGAGCCGAGAAAATCTCGAGAAGTTCCGGAAATCGCACTTTGTATCTCATTTTCTTATGCGAAGAAGATTTGGTGCGTGTTGGTTTGCCACTGTCCGTGTGTAACCGAAAGCAAAAGTCCTAGAGACATGTGATTTTCAGGAAATCAGAGATTGAACAGATAAAAAGCGTCATGAGTAAGCCGATTCTTATCGCTCTGGCTCCTGCGTATCAAGTGTTCGACGCCAGAAATCCGCAAATGGGCAATTTTTCCTATAGGAATAGATTGTGGCGGTATTTTGAAATTATTTTATCGCGTCATGACAAAGAAATTCGGTCTGTAAAAAAACTGCTTTATTATGAAATGGCGTCATTAATTTACAATGGGTGGCCTGGGTTCGAATTCAAAGGATTCGAAAAATACTCATTAGTAAATGCTCGTGAATGGAAGTTCATAACTTGCAGACATATCTTCAAATTAAAATTACCACGGGAGATGTTTTTGGGGGTTTTCTCTAACGTGTTTAATTAGCATTTTATACCCATTTATTGGCGTATTCTGTCCATTTCTCTTCCACGCATTAAATCCTCAAAATATTTATTTATAAAAGTCCATAACAGCACAAGGCCTTTACAATTCACTGAAATCAATACAATTTGTAGCAAGAAATTTACCGAATATTTTTTTAATAAATAAAAATATTACAAAGATGTCGTAGTAATGCGGGTGAGGCTCGACCTCCTTTGAATTCCAAATGGCGCATTTTTTGGTGTCTCAAACCCTCTCAGGTCACCACATCGAGAGTCGTCTTTAAAATTTTAATTCCATTCTTTCTCATTCACTGTAACGGAGCCCTCTCCTACTTCTGCTTTAAATTGTATTCAACTTTTGAGTGTGTCATATATCCTGAAACGAAGTGAAAAATTAACAATATAAATAATATAAATAATCACAAAAGGTCGTTAAGCTAAAGAACAAAAGTTGCTTAAAATATTTAAAATATGTGTCTGAATGTGCTTTTCGAGGTTGGGGCCAGATTTGCCAATAGGGTTGTCGAAGGCGGAAATCCAAGAGATCCAAAATATGTGATTCTTAATCGTAATTAAAACGCAATCTAGTGAAATCTAAACGGACCTCACCGGAAGTACAAAAGCCTCCCCATTTTAGTCATTATGCTCCCCCGTTTAGGAACATTGTATTGGGGATCCGCATTTATTTACTTCGGTGTTTGCGGAGTGAGATCTACTCCACCTACCCTTCTGATGAACTTCTCTCTCCCAATATTCATTTAACTTTGAGAATCCACTCCTCTAATACAGGATTGGGATTGGAGGATTGGAATCAAAGTAATAGTATTTCTTGACGCAGTGATATTAAATACGGCCGGTTTCGCAAACGAATGTGCTAAAAAATGGAAATTAGTAACCAAGAGAAACGAACGAGAAATGTCTTAAGTGACGTCAAACAACTTTCCAAGACGCATTATTATGGTATAGCCACCGTCTTGGTGTGATTATTGAGGAGAAGTTCGATAGGTCAAGGCATTAACGATCTCTGAGATGGCTCAATTTGTGAGAGACCTGGGTTCGAGCCCCGATTATTCTTCTCGGCCATTCTCTTTGTAATTTCTCCTAGGCGAACCCCTTCACTAGCTAAAATCCACAATTTAATATACAAAATATAATAATTTCATAGCTTTATTTATTATTAAATGACGAAAGATGCTGCAAATCTTTATACCACTTGTTATTCTCTTCTCACGTCGTCTTGCATATTCTCATATCCTTGAATTAAACCTTCACTCCGATGACGAGTATACATCCAACTATGTGTTGCTTGGTTCTCCTTTATGCCTTTGGCTACATACATGTCCTCAGCATCTGATAACAGCATTTAACAACAGACTTTTTGATGTTGCGTATCGCAATGAGATGTTGAGGTGATAATCTAAGGATTTAGAGGAAATGATTGAAAGACATGTGATTGAGTCTAAAGATGAAGAGATAGAACACTTGCTCTATTTAAATTAAGACTCACAAATAACGCGAAAGTGTAAAATTATTGGTCAAAGTATGTATTAAGTATTAATAAATGTAGGATAAGATGATAAAGTGCATTTATAAATGAAATGACTACATAAAAGTAACATGCACGAAATTGAGGAAGTGAGACTAAAATCGGACTAAGTAAATATTTTGTATCTCCACATTCGATTTCGTGTGCAATTCTAATTATAAATACGATAAATATGAATATTAATTCTATTAAATTACTTTCCTTTAATACTTGGCCGCCGTACACATATAGTCGTCATAATTTTATTTCAAGTTTATTTAGACAAAAAGTGCTGTGTAAAACTCTGGACCCTTCTCGACTCTTTTCTTCCACCGCATTCATTAAACGATACTCCCCCTTATCTGCTTTTATGCCCATTCTAATCCGAGCTCTTATCTCCCAACTTCGTACATTCACTGCGATGATTTGGACCCGCCTAACACCGCCCATCTTAAAGAAGTTTCATCTTTGGGAGTCATTGCCTACGCTTTTCCGGGAAACTTTATCTCTTCTAAATTGTGTCAATTTCGCTCTCCGCTTTACTTCAAAACTTTACAGCCATGGTCTCTAGGAAGATTCGGCGCCGCGTCTATTTACCAATTACTGTAGTCCAATTGATGGGAAAGCACCTTTTGGGCTACTGACTTCCAGCCCATCCTTCTGAAGAATAGACCATTATATTTTTAATCAAATGCCACTTTTGAGGTATCCTTGTTGATTAATTTTACGGAATAAATATATATATGTAACCAAAAGCAAATTTCTGAAAATTCTATGAGTAGTATTTTTATGTAGGTATATAGGTACAATCTACATTTTATTGTAAATGAATTGATTAATAATGCAGTTTTCGCTAAATATGAATGAATAATTAAAAAATAATAAGTATTTGTAGATATATAAATAATACCTCCATAATTGATGTTCATAAAGTTATGAAAATATAGTAGATTATGCCAGATTTTTCAGGGACGTAGGTAGGCCCGCTGCGATGGTCCATCATTACTCTGCCCTGTCCCGTATTCGTTTGTTATTTCCTCTTTGCTATTTGTGACTTTTTAACTAAAACTTCTGTATAACTGAATTAACAAACATATTTTCTTATCAAATATTTTATATTCCTCGGGAAGGACTTAAAGAGCGATCTCGATCATTTAATCCTTTATATTTGAATTTACGTAGATGCACTGGGAAGCGGTCAGTTTTTCCTATTCTAATAATTGCGTGTGCGTGCCAAGGAACCTTCAACCAAGAGTGGCTCCCAACTTGAGCCGCGCCTAGCTATGGTTCGGTGGGTTGCCACACCCGGGTGCCGCATACAGTGGGGAATATCGCTTACACTTTGAAATTCAGGCTCCTGAGACTCCTAGCCAATCTCCCTTATGTGCGGCTATTTCTATTTCATTTAATTCAACTCTTGACAGAAGTGTTCCATGCGTAAAGTATGCTTAATTCGTATGGTATTTCACTATTATTTATCTTAATTCTCCGAAATGTTCATTACCCGCAACGCGATTCTCATTTGTGAAGTCTTTTATTCCGTTAATTGGAGAACACTTTGCTCCGAATTTTGGTACAATCTCTGGCTTAAGAGGTTTGTTTCCACTGCTGGACGATCGAATGCCCTAATATTTATAGATCAGATGTGGAAATAATTTAATAGAAATTTTACAAATATATCTTTCTCAGCACTGTTTACTTTCACAATAAAACAGACATGCATTTAAAAGGTGCTTCTGTAAGGTTTAAAACATTAAGGTAGGCATTCATTTCTACATAAACAACAAGTTCTTTTCTCGCAATCGAACAGCGATCATTTTTTCCTATTAAGCAGCATTTGCGGGAGGTTATTTTACCATTTTTAAGTTATTACTTATTTTGTATATTTATGTATCCTGTGTAACATACACAAAATGGTTTTGTCGGTTTAAAATGCTTATTTTTGAACGACAAAAAAACAAAAATTAGAGGATTTTCGGAATTCGAACGCTCAAAGTGTTGAGAATCTAATCCAATAAACCATTTTCTGACTAACCTAATTATTTATCTTAAATTTAATAGTTAACCAAGAATTATGACAACTTATTCCAGTATTTAAGATATCAAATCCAATACGTTAAACATTATAAATTATTTCTCTGACAAAATTTCAAATCTTACAATTATTACCTTAAAATTGTATCAAATAACTTTCGTTGAGGTCTGGGGTGGTGAAAATTTCTCATCGAATTGCCACAATTAGCCCCATTTCTGAGGAAATATTACATTGTGCAAAAATTTAATATCGACATTACACTGACGCAACCTAATTTAATCGGGTAGTATACCTAGAAGAAATATTTTACTTTTTATTTCCGCTCTACGTTATTAAACGACATCGGGAATGGAATAGTTTCATTTAAATATGCATTCAGTGAGTGAAGATGTAATCATGAAGGAATTCAATTATGTATTAAATCACAACTAATGACCATCGACGCCTTTTCCATATCGAAAAACAGTTACATTACAATAGGCTTACTTATAAAAAAAACGTACATGTACAATGTTTATTGTTCCCTACCTTCAATAATTACCATTTACCATACGTATTTATGGATATTTACATATAGCTCAAAAGATGGCATGTATCCCAAACCTCCATATTTATGGAATTTATCAATAATTATTTCTTTTAATTTCTATATACTTGAATGTAATGGATTTCTGTATACATTTATGTAATATGGTATTTGAAAAGTTACCGAACTTATTTTTCTAATTTAACCCTTAGTTGGGGCGTCAAAAAAGTTGCGTAATTAGTGGCGTGGGGTCAAGATTTTTCTGAATTTTAAGACGTCTTTCAATGGTAATTCAATCAATTCAGTTTCTCCTTTTCATAAATTACTCTATTAAAAATCCATGTAGTTTTTTCACGTAATATCTTCCTCTATAAATTATTAATTAAACAAAATGTTTAAACATGTACCAACATTGCAGTAACTTATATGATTGGAATTTTTTTCTATTTATAAATTAACCTAGGAGATTCAAACTTTTTTTAGATGTAGAAGAAGGTTCTTAATTTTGATTTAGCTTAAGTTGGGCAAAACTGCGCTGTGTTATAAATGTCATCTGTCGGAAAATAAAAAAAGCTTTCACTTCAATCGGAAAAACGTAAAATATGGGGAGTAAATAAATATTCGAATTTATTTGTTAACTTTCATTTTAAGGGTTTCGACAAAACGATGAATAACATTTTCAAAATAGTAAAATTAATCCACATCAGTGTAACTAACCCATATAAGCGTTATTTTTGAAATTGTTTTGCATGAGACAAAATTTGGGACGTCTGCATTATATTTTAAACTAGGTGTTATAAAGAAACATTTCTAAACCTATATCCAGCCTAAAAACTTCACGAGGCAGGGGTACCAACTGTTAAAAACGAGTTTTTCAAAAGTCATTTTTCATAGCACTTTGTTGTTATATTGAAATTTTATGAACACGAATTTGCTAAGTAAAAATTTATAAAGTATTTTGTGATCTCTAAGGGTATTTAAAACATTATAAATACAAAGTAGCCAACATCGCCGATTTTAAACCGAAGGATGAAGTTATTTTTCATGCAAAATAGGATGACTTAGCTTGAATATCCTAGGAAAGGCGTTCAATTTTTATCCTTGATAATGAATAATGGCTATGAACTCAAAAAACAGTGCTAACAATTTTTTTCTGATTTCAAATAATTATTACTTAAGAAATTTCCAAATCGGAACTAATGCAGCCCTTTCACTAAAAATTCGATGACAATATAATTTATAACAAAAACAGAATGTGTATATAAAGATAACATTTTTCAGTTTCCTTCATTAAAGTTTAAGTTTTTAGTTTATGTTTTAAGTATTTTTAACTTTGAATTTATAAAAATGTTTGCAACCTTTCAGTCTTTTTTCAATTAGCAAACATAACTGCTCTGCTCAAAAGTAGGTCTTTCGGCCTCACCTTGTCTCAGTCGGCACCTTTTTTGTGAAGCAGAGAGGAGATACGTTTATATGATAAATTTGAACGGAAAATGATTTAATCTCGAATACGATAATATATGATAATGATGATATAATATGATAATGAAATTTGCCAAAATTTTATTCCTGCATAGTGATAAATAACTTTTTATGCAAACTATAATGTGAAATATGTGATCAATCAATACGTGATCAACTTTTTCTTATAAAAATTTTTATTTTCTAACTATAGTAGCCCTGCATGGACTATTTTTCAGATATTGAAGGTTATTTTAATTAATTTGGGAATTCAGATTTTGGAATTTTTAAATCATGCAGTATAAATATAATTCGAAAAATATTTTGTAAAATCTTTAAAAATATCCGCTTAACTTATGTGTTGGAAATTTAGTTTTTTCAATTGGTATGGTTGACATGGCATTTATTATTAACCTGGTGCCTAACAATGAATTATATTATATATGGGGTTTTGGAAATTCTTTAAATAATTATTAGATAATTATTTTGATTTATTTTTGTAAATTTGGCAACACTGCTAAAATTGCATAATTTTTATTACTTAAAATTAACGAAATTCTAAGGTAATCATAAATTGGAAAAATATTTACAAATAAAATTGCAGTGTAGTTAAGACGTGCGCGACGTAAAAACATCTATTATATATAATTGCTTCTCCGGATTCATTCATGTATTTAGGTATACGAGTAAAATGTAGCTTGCATACTGCAAGCAGATCGACAACACTAATTTCATATCGGCATCATATACCGGGACGGACATCAAAAGAAAAAAAAAATTCAAAATATTCGTAGAATTCGCTGCAATTTAATCACCTGGCAGCGAACCCCGGTCTTCCTGGTGTACTTACTATGCAGCAAAATAGATAATTACTATATCAAACTATGTGTGAAAATTCAAGCAAAACTATTAGGTGCAACTACCTCAAACGACGTCCTACTATTCACATACACTCCTTATTTGAGAAATTATAATGTGCTCTGGCATCGAACCCAGGAACAGCATGGTCTTATCTATTTTTTTTCTTAAACAAAGTGTTAATATACATCTTCCATCTAAGCAAGAGCTCCCTTACATATCGATAAATGCATAAAAAAATTATGAAAAGATACCCCATAGTATTATATATGGGTGATATTTTTACTGCCCGGCATCGAACCCGGGTCTTTCAGGCAATACTTTCTATGCAGCACAAAAGAAAAACACCATCTCTAACCGCGTATGCAAATTCAAGCAGAAATATTGGTTACAACTGCCTCAAATGACGTCCTACTTTTCCTTTATATACTCCTTATGAGAGAAACGTTATTGTGCTCTGGCTTCGAACCCAGGAACAGTACGGTCTTATGAAAATTTTTTTCTAAAACTTATTCGTACCATACATCTTCCAGCCAAGCACGAACATCCTATCATTTCGATAAGTGCATCTAAAAAAATAATGAAAAACGGCTCCCATGTATTTTAAAGGGCAGATCTTTGCATCGTCCTAGCATCGAACCCAGGATAACTTTTGTAAAAGTCATTGATGTTTTCGAAAGTCCAAGACCATAAATATAGGCACCTTGAGTTTTACTTCTCTACCTATCCAGAAAGTATTTTTTTTTAATTCCCGAAAATCACGGCAATGCATTCAAACGGGAAAAATCGGGACTTTGGGGCCCTCTGGAATCGAACCTATGACACTGAGGATCAAAGTCTCTTTTTTCCTGGGGGTTTCACGTTATGGCCAATATGTCATAAAAATTTCAGATCAATGACGCTTGTAGTTTAGGCTGTGAATTTGTATCCTATCTATCTATATAGGTATATATATGAATGAATCCGGAGAAGCATCTATATATAATAGATACATAGATAGGATACTAATTCACAGGTTAAACCACAAGCGTCATTGACTTGAAATTTTTACGACGTATTGGTCATAACGTGTAACCGCCAGAAAAATTGCGATTTTGAACCGCAGTGTCATGGGTTCGATTCCAGTGGGCCCCAAAGTCCCAATGTTTTCCATTTAAATGCATTGCTTTGATTTTCCGGAATTTTTAAAAAATACTTTCCATATAGGTAGAGAATCGAAACTCTAGGAGCCTATATATATGGTCAGGATCTACCGATAGCATTAATGTATTTTAAAGAAAATGTCCTGGGTTCGATGCTAGGACGATGCTAAAATCTGCCCTTTAAAATACATTGAAGTAGTATTTCATTATTTTTTATGATGCACTTATCGAAATGATATGAAGTTCTTGCTAAGCTAGAAGAAGTATGGTAAAAATTGGTTTAAGAAAAAAATTAAGATAAGACCGTACTATTCTTGGAGAGATTATATTACGCAGAGACGCAAAGAAAGGTCAAATTCTGTTTAAAAAGGCGGTTAAAGCTATTTCAATAGAACTCTCGGTAAGTTAAAAGGAAGTGTTCAGTCGCGTATTGACTCACGGAATCCTGTCACCAGCTCAAAACAATCCGGGTTTCATAAAATATTAAGTTTGTATAGTGTTTCTCGTTACTCCAAATTATGTTTTCAATTCTCCATTTAATGGCTGCTGCTGGTGTAATTAGCCATCCTCAAAGGATGACTTAGTGAAGGAGAAAATGGGGATTTGTGGCATTTTATGGCAAAGGAGGGGAAGTCTATGCAGCTTAATTTGATACCATAAGTGAAGAAAACTTTGTTGCATAATCATGATTATGTAAATAGATTCATATCATATTATATTAGTGTTTTCCTTTTTTAACTTTGTAACGCAAGCCTTTCACATCGAAAACATTTGTGGAAACCCATTTCATTATTTTGCTTTATACGTGAACATTATGGTGTGCTAAGTTAAAGCTTTAAGAGATCATGTGACACTTTGCGATAGACGGGAAATAGGGGTGTCAGAAACTCTAAGAATATGGTGACATAAATTATATTTAAGTCTACGAATCATCTTCCATTACGTTTTACTAACCATTTAACTCTTCTGTTTCACAAATAAATATAAGAAACAAATTTTTGGTGAAACTCTCTCCTTTAAAGTTGGAAACCTCCGCCTGATCATGCGTTTCCTTCTTTTTTCCTCAAATATTTCGTCGAGCGAAGGAGTTCCGCTTTAAGTCTTATTCCAGAGACAGTCTTCGTTCGAGAGCCCTTAATCTCATTTCGCTTCGTTTCCCACATTCGCTCAACCGCAGAACGGGTTAAGTTTACCAGATATCACCAATTTCGCCGAAGGCAATCCTTCTTCTCATTTCTAACCTTTTTTTCTTATAAATACTTCACTCAAATTTATTTGCGGACCATGCCTTAGTCTCTCCATGTTGGAATCTTGTCTCACCGTTTCAAATCGCATCTCATATCAGGGAAGATTTCTTAGATCACTCTGACGAGTATCACGTTACTCAAGCGCGAATATCTTCAGTAACGTGGTTAAGAATCTTGGTTTTATGAAGCGTATTGTCGATAGGCGCAATGATAATTAAAGAAAAGCAATAGAAAATTACTTTCGTCTGGGATTGTCTTGATGAGAGGCAAGTGTATGAATTCCCGGATGGATAAATACTGCTTAAGATGCTGTGAAAGGCGATACTTTTTGTGAACAATTGCTTTGATGAAAGTTAAAAGAATGATATAACCGATCTGACATTGAGAATAATACAAAAGAGGACAATAAGTGGACAAGTAGTTTTTAAAAACTCATTGCCTTTGCTAACGTTCTACGACGGTTATATAGAAAAGAGATGTACGTTGAGTTGTCACTCAGTAATGATGTCCTCAAAGCTAAACATCAGTTGGTCTAGAAGTACATATATTTATATGCATACATTTATAAATGTTACGATTAGTACTGCATATAAAAACTAGAGTTGTGCTAGAAGCTTATTTCTTCAAGATACATACATGCTTCTTTACAAAAGTTTCAACAATCGACTTTGCTCCAATTTTTTGGGCTTCATAATCATCACCAGGGCACACTTCCGTCCTTGCGTCACCCAGGAGAGTTTTCATTGTGATGAAAAGGCCCAGTATTTATCCAACAGTAAACCAAACTACTGCAAAATTGCTATTTAATACGAAATCGTGATTGAGAGAGCGTCTCTCAAAAGTTGAATGTAATATATACGTGTGGGAATTCTCAAAGTGAGAGATATCCAATCAACAAATAGGATCCTTAATGGCTAAACAGGAATTAGTCTGACTATTAGTTTATGTGATAATAAGCTAAATCGTGATTTCCCTCATTTTTTAAGCTATTGAAGAATACATATGTTTGCATTAGAATGTATACATTTTAAATAAGATTTTAATGGGAACAAACGTATGCTCCGTATTGTTCAAATTATGAATGTGCTGTACGCACAGTAAGATCAGCGTATCAGGACTGTATAAACCTTAATAGTCTTTATAGTTTGAAAAAAATACTTAAATGAGATTTTTGCATTTCTACTATTTAACCTGTGAATATTATTGCGCCCTGAATTTATTTTGCTTTTAGAATATGTATTCATTAGTTCATCTGTTCACCAAAAGAAGGAATCCGTAATTCCTCTGCTTCGCCAAATCGCATTCACTAATTGCTGCGATTTATACGAGAGATATCCGCCTCAATAACAATCGATTAAAATGGACCTCGAATACTAATTGCTTCGGTTGTGCTGATTCTCTAAATAGAGAATTAAAACTTAGATCCTGACTTGCTTAATAAATTCAGAGAAAGTCTGCTCTTGGAAGATGTGGCCCACATTACGCGACCCCCGTGTTATATAGGCCGTTCAGACACAGCGTTCAGGGAAATAGAAGCTAGAATGAGTCGCTTCTAGAATTTAATTTTCAGCGAAAGATACGCGTAAGTAATCGATGAGGGATTATTATCATGGTCCATGTCCGATCACTCAGAAGTAATGCACTTTAATAGTAGCCGTCGTGTTTATGCATCTGAGTTCCCATAGGAAATGAGAATCGATTCGAATTTACTACTCTCCCGGAATGTAGAAGAATAAAATCGTTTCCTAAGGCGACCCAATTGGACGACGACTTTGATTTTACAAAAGTATCCTTGCCTTTTAATCATTCCATCAATTTCTGAGGGAAATTATTTCACATAATAGTTCTCATCCGGTGAGTGTTTCGCTCTTTTAGGCACTACTCACGTCAGCAGCGCTTATGCGTGGTCGCTCTACGATCCGGAAAATGTACAGAAAAACCCCAAAGTTTTATCTTATTTCATGATTTTTGTTTTCATCGTTAATATTGACATATATAGCACACAATCCTGAAATTTCTTTATGTTATTTTCTCTAAGATGTTTTTATGTTTTTTCCACCCTCTTCCTGTGTGGGAATTTCCCACATCGTGGGTTTTTTCTCCATCGATGCCCTTCATAAAGTAGGCATTTATTAAAATTAAAGTCGTTCTTTTTCTCATTGGATCGGTTTTCTGTAAGACATTCATCGGATTCCCTCCCTATTTAAGGGAATACGCGATGTAGTAAAATAGGCAGATTACTTGGGTAGGCGCGACCATAAATACAAAGTAAAATATATAAAATATAAAACAGATAACCGGAAATACTCTTTTCTTAATTGAACTATCGAGGAATGGAACAGTCTACCTGCAGAAGCTCTCGAACATTTCCCAAAAAATATCAAATGTTTTAGTAAGGTTATAAATAAAATGAGTAATTTAACGAATGAGCCTGCTGGTAACGAAATGTGAGACTATAGCCAGGTGATGTACGGTGGGGACTTTGTGGGCCCCGTGGCCTCTATGGTAGCCGTGAGGGCCTCTCAGGGACCCTGAAAAATCTTGCACGAAAAGTACTAGACAAGTAATGTATATGCTGTTTTAAGGTTATACAAAATCCATACCAACTTGTAGGTAATTCACAGCGGTGTTTTTTTTCCTTATAATTCATACATGTTTGTACTAGTATATTTATATTTTTGAATATTTTAAATTTTTAATGATTATTATTTATGAATTTATAAGAAGCTGTTTTCTTGTATCGATGCATAGGAATTTTTTATTAATTTTTAAATAAGTTAACGTAGCCCCCTGTGGCTAACTGGGACGGTTTTGTATAGTAAATAAATACAATTAGAATTTACGCTCACTAATTAGATAAAATGGTTGTAATTGCTCTAAATGTTTTTGTAATTATACGTTGCTAGTAAAATTGTGAATTAAGTACGTGCACGGCTATAAATTTGAAGACCCTAATTATACCTTATGCTGGGAAAATGGCTGTAAACCACCGAAATTTGGAATTTACAGGATTTGGAAATTTCAATCCCTGTTTAGGGAGTAAAGTATAAAGCGGCATATTCCTCTTCAATTCTAAAATTTATTTACCTCCTTAGTTATAAATTACAAAAATTCAGTATGATCTTTAGAGAATTTGGGAGTTACTTTCGTCATATTTTTCCCTCGAGCAACTTAATATCCGATCCCTAACTCCATCCATACGATTTAGCCTTTTTTATTAATAATTTCGAAATTACCTAATTAACCTAGAGCATGGGTTGAAAAATATACGAGTACTAAGAAGTTTAAGTACACTGTCATACTTTTTAATGTATCTTTCACTATGACGTTCCGCCAGATCGCTAGAAATGATCAAACGACATTCTTGACTTTCACTTACTCGAATGTCTTAAAGTGTAGGTCATTTTGGACTTTTCGAATTTAAGATTAGCTGTTACTAATCTACTGTTGATGAGTGGCAACTTCTGGATATTCAATTGGACAAAGTGACGGATCAAAGTTTGCGAAAGACCTTACAGCACGAATGTATATGTAATATTAATTTAGGAGTACAGTTTTTCCTTTTACAACAGCATTAGCTTGTCATTTTCATGGAAAAAATTTTGATCACAAACTGTTGCCTATTTCTTTTCGTGGAACCAATCGTCTCCGTCTTTTTTCGGAAGAAGAGATTTCCCTCAAACCGTTTTCCTGTTCTCATAATTTACTCCTCGAATTGTCTTCTTCGTCACTCTGTCATCACTTTGAATACCTTTCTGTGTATTACTTTCTATATTTCCCTTGCGTATATTAACCTCCAAAGATCCCTCACGACTCCTTATTTCTTTTTATAGCTTTGTTTATCTTCAACATACTTTAAACAGACTTCGTTTTATATCAAGTAATATTTGTAGTCAGATTTTGTTTTGCAATAATCTTTTTTGCCGCTAAGATAGTCTCTTCGTATTTTTTCATCATTTTCCTCGTTTATCTGCCACGAGAAGGATGCAACGCCATTTTTCACTTTTATCCTTGTATTGTGATGGTGGCACTTGTGTTTCTTTTCAGTTCCTTGATCCGTATCTCGAGGAATCAGAGATGCGTTTACGTTTTTCGCTCTCCACAGAGAAAATCTGTTCTTTACAATTTCTTTTACCTCATCTTCAATTTTTTACATTTACACTCTTAATGTTCTTGTCTGCGTTGTTTTAGAGGCCGAACCGATTCGTGGTATTAATTTCCCACGGCTCCTCTTAACTGAAGTTGGGGCTGAAAATTCAGATCTGATTCCACAGGGCGGTGTGATTACGCCGCAGAAAGAGCGCTGATGAAAAATTGATTAAAAGGCGCTAAGAGAGAATGCGATTGTATGGATGCCCATGTGGGGTTTCCATGGAGAGAGATCAATTTCATCAGTGGCGTTATCGATCCCACATTGAAATTTGATTCTGATAGTACTCGCCCCAGGATTGCAGATAACTTTCCTCGATGTCTCTGATTTGACAAATTTCAAGAGCAGTTGACTTTAGGTACAGCACAAATTCTCTCGAAGGTGTTATCCAAAAAACTATAGTGTTGGAAATAATATCTCGTAAGAACTTATGAAATGATTCGTCTCACTCATGTATGTACTTAATTTTTCTTGATCTTAACTGAACTTGACGTGCTATTCTTCCCACTACTTTCGCCAATCCTTTTCTTGGCTTTGGGGATGACACGTCCTCATTTAGTAAGAAATTTGAGTTTGGTCGAGACAGCCATTGCCTCCCTCTACGGATACCCTGTCAAACCTTTTCCTCCACTAAAAGTTTTGCTTCTTTTCGTGGGATTTATGGGAGTTCTTTTGACCTATCTTATTTAGTTTAAACAACCAGACGTCCTAATGGTGATACTTTTATACATGCAAATTTCCGTTTCAGAAGCTCGTAAAATCATAATAACATTTCGGAGATGAAGGATAAGAATTCACTAGAATGTCCTACTGCAGGTTGGTGTATACCACTATCATTATATGGCTGGAGATATTATTGAAGCCTTCTTAACATGATTGAACCAGAGCTATACGTCGCCGATTACGCTGTGACGATGCTAGGGCGTTTATTTATCAAAAAGCTCTATCTGCTGAATAAATCCAATGTATTCATTGAAAGATGTTGTTTTTTTTTTTAATTTTGGAAGTTTGATCTCGTCGATTGCATGGATCGTGAAATTTAAACGATTCGCCCTCTCATCCGAAATGCGTGAAATCAGTGTCATCCGAATTATGAATTATGGTTTCCATCTTTCAGACGCATTTTAATCTTGAGTTTAATTTTCAAGCAATTTCCTCGATTTGTTTCTTTTTGTTTATACTCGATCTTTGACAGGAAATTCCGTTCTGTAATTATAAATGATTTAATCATCTTTCCCTTCTGTTTCTCGCTTTCAATCTTCACTCAGATCGGCACACTTATCATCCGCGTTTGTCTCTTAATGCAGTCGATCTTTTCCATTACTCCATCCTCAGGCGCCTTTCCCTCCCATTCTCTCACGCCTACGCATTGTGCGCTATGGATCCTCCAATCCCTTACCAACCTCCGATTGAATCTGTAGCTATTCCAACTGCTCTTATCTTCATTTCCTGAAACTCTTATATTTGCATCATTTTGTTCTCAAAGATTTTCAAGGGACAAAGTATATTCCCTTTTTACTCACTTTACGGATAAACTGTATTTTTTTCATGTTACTCGAATATTAGATTCTTTGAATGATATTAAATGTCCTGCACTACAAGAAAAGGACATGCTCCTAATTAGATTTAGGCTTAATTATCTGCTCAAGAAAACAGGCAAACTGAGGATCTGACTATCTTTTCGATAGCCAAATCATCATCTCCAGGAATAGAAGAATAATTTCTTTGAACTGGTCTCTTGTGGTTTCATTTGTAATCTTCATGAAGTCCTTCGTTTGTAACTCCCTTCACGAGAGCAACCTTCATATTTCGGCGGTATTTTCTTTTTCAATAAGGAACAAAGGAAATGCATCTTTCATTCACTTTTTCCTCAGTTTTGTCAATTTCTGCGATGATATGAATGCTGATGAGGTAATAAGTATATTTCATTTTTATCCTTTTTAAATGTTTTGGCTGTTACTTCTAATTTTAAAGCCTCAGTCCTTCTTCAACGGCTTCTGTAGTAAATAGAGGTAAGTTACAGGTACCCTTTAGCCCTTGACTTTGTAGATGTAATGCTTACAGTAATGAATGTAATATTAATGAATGAATATGTATATGGAATGAAAGAACGTGTGACAATGAACGAAGGATGAAATTCTGCTCTTATTAAAGTCGTAAATAATTCCAGACGTTGGTGCCTGAAAAATTTCCCTTTCATATATCTATTACTCAATAGCAGTCAGCGACACCTTGCGCTACTCATCCCCCTTCAAACCAATCGACCGCTGTTCAATAAACTCCGCTCCCCAATGAAAGAAAGAAATGTTCTGCGATTTCAAAGAAGAGAAGCTCCGAGATCCTCCCAGAATCGCTCGTACTGGGAGATTCCCATTTTAACGCCATTTCCGTCATCCGCTACGAAAATATTGGCGCAGAGAAACTACTGTGACCAAATGTGCGTCGATTCAAATGGTGACGCTGTTTGTGAATATGTTTTTTCAGTGATATTTAGAATACTTACTAGGATTTTCCATTCACTCCGATGTTGAAAAATAAACTGCCGAAAGTCTTAACTATGACGGAATGATAAGTGGGTGATTGACACGTCGACCCTTCAAACTCCACACTCCAAAAAGAGGAAATGAGACTGAATTATCTATATTAGAAAGTAGGTCTTGTTTTCCTTACCTGGCCAAATACAAGAAAAATATCCATTCGAGTGCAGCATTGTGAACGACCGTGTTCAAATCATTTCATAGTGAATGGCCAAAATTAATTAATATACCATCATTCGTACCACTACATCTTTCATATTATTTTATGCACGAGCAATAATGATGTAAAAGTGGATTAAAGATACATTTTGCTCTTCATTGAACCATAAGATAAATGAAAACTGTTCTAATAATGAAGGTGAAAGGCGCGTGAAATGTTTGTATCATATACATTAAGTATATTATTGTAGTCTTATTTAAGAATGAGTATAATTACGGTATTTTACGTTCAGAATATCTATATTCAAATCGAATATAAGAATCGATGAATAAGAACAAACGAAGTGCTGCTCTTGCAGCCGATATTCAATCGTCTATCGGACATTATAAAGTGAGGCGTATGTCTTTCTGTGAAAAGCAATCTGAAAAGAACTGAAGTGGTGCTATCAATCGGTTACTCAATTCCGCGTCAAAAATTTTTGAATTCTTCCAACAAGATGTCCGTCGCCTCATTCCGCTTCTCAGTTAATAACATCGGATTCTCTTCATTCGCTGATCCGATTTCCTCGTATCGCGATCCTCCTTCATTCTCTGAGAATTTCGAATCCCCAAAATCGGGAGTTGCGATTCCGCTTCAAGTTCTTAAGCCTTAGGTTCCTCTCCTTCTTATAGGCCTTCTTATGAAAATTCAGTTCATAAACATTACTTTCTGACTTTATTTTGCAAATTCATGCTGGAAATATTGCGCGAACTTATTCGAGATGAGTATTAGAGAAATATATTCAGTTTCGATAAGTATATTCTGTATAAAACCGTGATTTTCTATATTTTGAATTCCCAAAACTTCGCCCAACTCATAAAGACCCCTTGAAAGTCTTAGTAATGTTGGAAGATAGCTATGGAGAGAGACTCCATAAGAAACCAACAGGAAATATAATTTTCGTCTGCAAACTTTATTTCATAGAACGAGTTTAATTGAATAATCCGAAACGGTAAACTATTGCGAGGAAGAATGCTTGAAATGGATTTTACAGTCTCTAACTAACCTTTTGATGTGATTCACGTAAATCCAAACCACGCATTGACATGTATTGTAGTCAGAGCTCAGCACTAAGTGAATGTGAATTTGTGGAAACATAATGCTTTCCATATTAATCGTACTGATCCATCGATAATTTTCATAGAGTTCTTTCGACTGCCCTTTTTCCGAGAAGCTATTTGATGTACAAACAATAGACGAACTGGGTTTCATTTTCACGTGGCAGAAAGCCATTCGAAGTCATCTTCATTCTGGTATTTAACTTCGAAAACTATTATACGTATTTACAAAATCAAATATGTAATCGCGCGCAGTTAGTTACTCATAATTTGTAACAAGAAAAGAGGAAGGTGACTCTTCACGAAAGGTCGTACACCTAGGATAAATCTCAAGGAAGAACGGACATTTTTTTTAAGTTAATGTTGTGAAAATATGCTTCCCAAGTTTTCTGCATTGATTTCTTCGAGAGCAATGAAGGTAACCACAGAATTGAAATCAAGCTGCTTGCTATTTCATTAAAAATAAATTACGTTTCACCTATATCCTCAGTATATCAAGGAAAAATACATAATTAAACAAATTGGAAGAATTATGAAATATAAAAACAATTTGTACAGAAAACTGAATAGGAGTCAGAAATCTTTGCATCTTATAATTTATAATTTGAGCGCTATAGTAATATCTTAAATTGAGGTTTAACTTTCGTTAAATTGTATTGCTGTATATACTATCGTAGTTTATATTTCATCTTTGTTTAGATCTTGCGACAACAATATCGCTCGTATACGTATTGCCCCTCTATAGGCTGTATCTGTGAATCAGTAGGGTGATAACAGACAAATGCTCGGTTCTTCCCGTTCTCGAAATCCGCAAAAACCGAATCAAAATTCTCAGGAAGAGCGATTTCCCGCCACCGATTCCAAAATTTCGGAAAGTGGATCCGGACACTAATGATCAGTACCTCATTGGCGGACCATTTTCACGAACAAGTTGTCGTGTCGAATGTTAGATTCCGTAAGTTGGCGAAAGGAAGGCCCATTCATAGCGAAATTGGATTTTAAATCTCCCACCGCCGTACATCGGCCGAGTGAAATATTCGGCGTATATAAGGAGATGTTCCACGAGTAGTGCAGACGTTGCCTTTCTATTAAGGAAAAGAATTTTCTATCGCCGGCGGCGATTTATCTAGAAAAGTATTTTCTCTTACGTTTTCATTTAGGTCTGCCATCACTCTTTGGCGGCCATTCTTCCCAAAGGGAATGGTTTCCCATTGATCTCATTAAGTTTCGCAAGAACTCCGCTTTATTTCATTCGCTATTCCTCGGTTGAGATTAAATTCCTTAATCGTAAATCTCGACTGATGATATAATATACGACGCCAAAGAGAAAAATTTATATTTATCTCCGATATTAATTAAAAGCGGTTCGGAAGTCGTTCGTTAGAAACCGGGGAAAGATTTATCTTTTCCTTCAAATTGCTTTTCGAATCGTGAAGGATTTAGGGTTGGACTTATTTTTTCCTTCAAACTGATGCGAAAAAGAACATTTTAATCCCTAAACGAAATTATTTATGAATGATTCAGATATCAATCTTCCCTCGTGAGAAGAGCATTGAGAGAGAGGAATACTCTGCTGTTAAATGGTGGAGGAAGGAGAACTTGACTATTTTGATCGGTTTCGAGTGCTCCTGTAGTATATTTTAATGGCTGTCCTATGCAATTAAATAAGGCCATACATCTGTAAGAAATAAGTCACACTTGGCTGCCTAAAGGTCTAGTTTAAATTGTATTTATTTATTTATTTAAATCAAGATTTCGCACACAGGAAGTAAGCCGATTTATTGTGAAATATAAACAAATTATTGATATAAATAGAGACGAAAACAAATAAAAAATTGCATAAGAAATAAGAAAAAGTACATCACGTGGAGGGCAATCAGTAATTGAGTAAGTGAAACTATTTCTTGCGAAGAAAGGATATTCCCTGCTTTATGAAGGAATAACATCTTTATGAATTAAATCTTTGGTTAATTGAAATGGTTCCACATCAGCTGGAAGAGAATTTAATAAGAAAGAGAAATTTAATAAATTATTTAAACAAAAGATCAAGTAACATTCGCTTCCGTCAAATTCTCAGCAACGGTGGGATTTTCATTCGAATGCTCAGTATTTCGTAAGGCTCCAAAGGATACGAAGATGTCCCAGAGTTTTGAGTTTGCATAAGAAATCTTTTCCTTCGTGGAGATTGCTTAGGAATGCGTTCACGCGTACGTACTTTCGCTGCATTTATCCAGTATTTGCGCTTCTTGATCAAATTTCCAATACTTTCGCTGCGTTTATCCAGTAATCGCGCTCCCTAATCAAATTGCCAATGCTATTCGCAGAGTTTTTAGACTCAACGTCATATTCTGTTGGCCAGGAAACCGCACTGTTTAGTTTTTCACAGAAATAACAAGTAAAAGTCTCTAAGTGCTTACTCATTTCTTAGGATTTTCCTCGTAACATATAAAGTATGGATTTTATTTCTATTCAATTAGAAATATTCTCACTGCAACTTTATTACCTTGAGAAGCTCACTACTTTTGACTTTCTGCATTTCCTCCTCTGATACAAACATACGAACCTTTACTTTTCCCAACTTTTACGGGAGCAGGAATCTTAAATATAAAAAAACTTCCCCGAGTTTGATACGGAGCTGATGCATGGCCCCTCAGATTATTCCCCTTGCTTAACTCTCTCTTTTTTCCTCGCCGCATATTACATCCAAAGTTTTTCTCACGCCTTAGATTATTCCGCAACATGATATATCGACTTTAAATCACTAGCCGCAGTTCGGAGTCGTAAATCAAAATATTCTGCAAGTGAAGCAAAGGACCAGAAGGCGGCCGAAAGTCGATGTAGGAATTTAAAGGTAACTTTGAAAGACCTTCGTTGAAACTCCTCGATGATATCTCGTATGAAAATACTATCAAATGAAAACATATAATTGATTTTAAGAACGATTTTATTCTAGATTCTGAAAAGTTGCGAATTCATCTATAATTTGTCATATTCTCAACTCCTCGATCTCAAGAATTACGAATACTGTGCAATCATGGTAAATGAGAAATATTCATTCAATACCAATACTCTTCTTTTGATTTCTTTTAATTATAAGAATCAGCAATACCTCATGTCGAAGTGAGATCATTAAAAAAACAACAGCGCTAGAGTTGCCAGATTTTTTAATGTGAAAGTCGAGAGATTTATATGAAATGATACTAGATTCTGAAAAAATAGAATCATAAACACGGCGAAAAATATATGAGTAAAAAACTTCAAATTTAAATTCACAGCAATTAATTACAATCTTATGTGCAATAAAATAAAATGTTATCAAAAACCTTGAACCAACTACCATTCGTAGTTCCTCCACAAATTTCTGTACAAAGAGACGGCGAATGATCGCCATCATCAAATATGAAACACATTTTCAATGTCCATTAGAAAGCACTATGACATATTTTTAGAACAACAAATTATTCTTCTACAAAGATGTTGTGAATAAAGTCATTGTCCATCAGTTTTGATCGTGCGTTGTCCGTAATGTTTTTAGGGCATTCATAACCCAGATGAATGCGATATTGTTTATGTTGTTTGCTGCCAAGTGTTCAGAAGTTCAATTCTGTCATCTCTCTGCTCCTCTCTCTCTCTCTGGTCCTCTGCATTTTTTTAAAGTATAATATTTAACAACGGGTCATTTAATGCACAAGTTCGGACGGGGAAAGATTTTTCGAAAGTTAATTTAATGTCAAAGTAATCAGTGATATACTTAATATGGTAATCAGCCAGTAGCAATAACGAGCGACGTTATTTATTATTATGCCAAAGATATGATACAACCTTCGCGCATTCTTGAAACAAGTAGCTTTAGAAGTTAAATCCATAATGCGATATGTTAGATTAAATTGATTCCAATATTTTAAAAAAATTCGCTTTTTTCCGAATTCATAGCCTTGGGCGTCAATTCTTGTACCAATATCAATTCATTGGAAAAATCAAAGTATAGAGGCGCGCACGGATGGGGCAGTATAACTTACTTTTCGTCGCATTAAAGTACTTTTAGTATTTGTACTGCGGTCGATTGTATAGAGCCTAAATATGAAAGATTTAAATGGATCATACGATATATTCGGTAGTCGTTTTATTTTTTAATTGAATTAAAGCAAATTGAATATTTATATTCTTAAGGTTAAACAGAAAGGGACTTGGACTCTACACTTCTTGTTAAACCTCGCGTTTAAATCGCACTCTCACCAAGTAAACTTTGCATTCCATTTTATTTCATACAGTCTTAATCGCGCGGATTCCAATCATAGGAGAGATAAGTAAAAAAAAGTCGAGTAAATGATTGTGTTTAGATGAGAAAATTTGAGTAGTACATGAGATTATGGAGACTATTTAAGGTTACGCATTTGCATAAATGCACAGCAAAGGAATATTGATCGACGATTTTGTTGTTTGAAGGTATTCCAGTTATTAAAAACTTGATTTTTGAGCAATTCACGTATATCCTTATTTTCATACATAAATAAAAATACGTTAAGGTTTAAATATTTTTTTGAGGCAGAGGACGTACTGTAATTCTTTTGTGTTAATTTTCCGCAGATAATTAAATTGGGGTTCGAACTCGTCCACCTTCTCTGCTTTAGAATAAATAAGTTGATAAGGTAGCTTAGACACGCAAAAAGTGCGGAAACTTTAAACATTTTCCATTGAATTGGCTCGGAAGTGTGCCGCCCTTTAACTTGACGGATAAGAGGCTTTTCCGCTTTCCTGCCTTCACTTGTTTTTCAAACTCAACGAGAATGTATTCATAAATTTCCCTCTCTTTTTCCCGAAAGCACCTTTCCTTCCTCCTCAATTTACATGCAGATTTCCTCATTTGCATCGGCCGAGTGGGGGAGAGAACAAAGAGCAAATAGAGAAAGGATGTGCCCCTTATCACTTCACCTTTTCACTAAACATTCGATTATTTACTCTTACTTACGTTTTCCCAAAATATAGCGAACTTCGCCCGATTTTCCTGACCCCGATGCCTCCTTTGAAGAACCAAACTCGTGCTTAAGCAACCGCTGAATTGACCTTCTCAACGAATACGTCACCTCACGGAGGCACCGTAAAATGCAAGAACCTTAGCGTCCTCCGCGTGGCCACTTATTATTTCAGAGCCCTCATCTAAGACGAAGAAATGTAACGTTCTATGAAATACTTTGGGTTTAATTACGTAGGATCGAGTACATAGGATATGCACTTCAATAGCAGCTGATTTTTTAATTCAGTGATGAGTTTAATTAACAGGTAAAAATCCTACATCAGAAGGAATATTTACACGTAATCAAGTCATTTTTTACCAGAAATCATTAGATACGTTATAAACTAACTAAGCGGATAATCTCTATTCTTTACTTCGGTTAAATTTTATTACGATAAATAATTTTTCATTGATCTTCGAAATTCATCTTATAGGCTCGGAATAGTTTCTAACATAGAGGTTGTTTTCTTTACAGAAATATTAGAAGAAATCTAAATTGAAAGTTAGCCATCTAATTAAGAACTAACTAATAATTATATGAAATTCGGTTCGTGGTTTAATGTTTGGTGACAATTTTAATGCAAAATTTTGAGGGTTTTCGTGGAAAACTGTCGCCTTAGTCGAAGGTCGATTCAGATTTAGCCGAAGATTCATAAAGTTGTTTTAAAAGTTTATGTTTCAACGGATTTATCTTTGATTTGTAATATTCTAAACTGAAATTTTAATTTTATGTTTAATAAAGGCGTCGAATTATTTATGTAAGACGATGAATGTATTATAAAATTTTACTTATATATAATTTAATTACATATAAATATAATAAAGTAATATAAATCAGAAGTGCATTCAAATATTCTAAAGAAACTGCACCAATTGTCGTGCTTCCTCTTTAATCTCATTATAGATTCATGTTTTCATCGATTAAAAGTATTGAATTTGATCGCCGTTGTGTTCCATTTCGCATTTTGTCTCAATATCTCCCCTCTTCGATTGATACGTTACATATCAATTGAAGTAATTATTTTTATCAAGAACTTATGTTTGTGGCTGGAACATATAAACAGTCATAAACATTATTGTCTGGGAAAAGAATCGCTTTCCAATCTCAACATTCCTTCTTTGGTGACTGATATTGATGGCTTCTTTACAGCCGTAATTTAATACATATATATTTATTGAGGTGATCAAAGTACTACAAAATTTAAAAAGCTGTTCGAAGAATGAAATTGTTAATGGGAGTAAACTGTTCCCAAAATATTTTCTATCCATTGAAGATTTATCATAAGGCAATGATAATAATGCATCTTATCCGCTAATTTGAATTATCCCCGCAGATTTTGTTTTGCCCAGGAAAATTCCTTGGCTTCGCATTTGAAGCCACTCGAATAAAAAGTACATTTAGCAATGCACGATGGCATCATTTTGTGTTCCTTGGTGTATATTTAAATCTCTCCAAACCACGAACTTAGAAAGTAAAGGACTGGAAACTGCTGAAATATTTGGCTCATTTAATGTCCGCATCCGCGAGATGGCAGCACTGAAGTTCGCCCTTTGAAACCATAATCTTATATGGAGTAAACAATGAAGAAGCACGATTATGATACATATGTAATAAAGAGTAATATTTACCAAAGATGGAATTAAGAGTAATTGTTTTATCCATCAATTGGCACTTTTAAATTGAATACAAAACCTTTGAATAAGACGGACAAATTAGCAAATCCGAAGAATAGGTGCAAAACACAGGTAAATTTGTCGCCGTAAAAACATTCTTCGTAAATCACTGAAATGCGATGAACCGTACCGTAGAATGGGGTGACTTTGGCCGTTCTTTACATTTTTTTTATATTTCTGTATTCAATTACATTCTCTATGCTCAGAAAATTTAAATTACATGAAGGTATTTCTTATTCATGCAAATAGTATCTAAAAATTTTCTTAAGCAACGGAATGTGTTTAAAAAATAAAGAATAGAGGCCTTAGGCACCCCAACCGATGGGGTAACTTAATGTCACCAAAACTAAATATGTTTCCTAAATATCGCCTATAAAATTAACTATATGACTAATATTACGAACATTAATATATTTAAAATCTTTAAATTATTATTATATATAATCTTTGTTTAATAGGTACTGAGATAAGAAGTTATTCACTCATAATAACTTTTTTCCACTTTATTTATGCATTTTCAAAAGAAAAATAATTTTTTTACATTTTTTATTTTGTTTCCTCCAAAAACAAAAAGAATGAAAAATTCTTGTAGAAAACTTCTACTCACTGTCACTCGAACCCTTTTAATTTTTTCAAGCCTTAGAGTCAGTGTTTTGTTTCTACTAATGAATATCCGAACCCAAATAATTTCTGGAATTTTTGTCAAAGCACTGAACATTTACTTTTTTTGTTCAAATACGTTTGTACTAAAATTTGGATATCACGAATACTCATAAAAAATTTAACAGCACTTCCACTAGTCTAATCTCTTTTTCACGAAGAAGCATTGTTTGGCCTCCAATTGTTTTAAAATGTTTCCCATCTTGCTGAGTGTTACTGAGAGAAGTTAACAAACTGAGGTTTCGTAGACTTGTCTCGAGAATGCACGAATTTTAATTTAGTTCCCAATGACAATTTTACTGTCAATTTCGAAAGGAGCAAGACGGATTTGCTGGCGATATGTCAAGACAATCTAAATTCTAAAGGGCAGGAAAAAATAGCACCTTTGTGAAATTTAAGATATTATACTACAAATTTACAATTTGTGGAGCAGTGCACGCGTGGCCGAGGTCACCCCTTTCTACGGTAACGTTGATGTAAGTTGGAAAGTGCGACCACGTTGCGTGAGTTGAAGATCTTCATTGTCGTTACTGCGCTTAAGACTTTTGATATATTTTAAGATATCCTTAAGGTATTCTTAATCTTAAAAATGCCTGGTCATCGTTGTATTGCACCAGATAAAGAAACACAGCAAGTGTGCTCTTTGCCAGGCAGCATTAATTCATCCGGGGGCATTCTCTTGCCATCCAGTAGCAAAGCTAACAAATATGAAAAGTATGAGGGGTTTAGTTCATCCTAGTGTAAACCTTCATACTTTCATCCTCAAAGTGGAGGAACAATTTTTAAAGCACTGTGAGTCAAATGTTGTGCTTGAGTGCATAATTACAGAGTTACTTGAAGGTGATGAAGAGATAACTCTCCCATGCACGGAAGTGAAATCATAGCATATATAATAAAATATTATGTAACTATAAGTATTAGATAGCATGCAAAGTTTATAAATTTAAAGAAAGTGCATCGAAAAGGAAAATTGCGAAACTGTCTAAAACTTGATGTTTGGTCAATAAATTTTGTATACCACTCTATCCTTTATGTTTCTATATTGTATAACCTAACTTCACATTTCAGCCTCCCCAAGATGTAATGCAGTCCACGCTAGTCATTAAAATTTGATACTCTTGGATTTATGTATGTTTCAACAATATTTGACCGTTTACTCATTTTCTGGAGACTATTTCAGGGAACTTCTATTTCTTTTCAGGAAATGTATATACGAGGGTGGTCTGAAAAGTTTCCGACCCCAGATTTTTCGGAAATCTTCAGAAAATTTTCAGAAAACATGTCAAGAAATGTTGAAATGTCGGAAACTCTTTAGACCACCCATGTACAGTGGCGGAAAAAATTATCGCAACACTTTGCGAGCGCACCAGTGGCTTTCACAGAAACTATTTGGAATTCTGCTTTCTGTGACTGACTGGCAACACCGAGGAAAGCCTCGAAAAGCGGTAATATTTGAGTCGGAGCCTAGAACTTACACAAATTTCCTATCTTTCTAACTCTTCTTAGAGCCTTCGCGCGATCTCTTCCCGAGTTCGTCATGTTTATTTCGGCGTTTCTCTTTCACAGATAATTATCGTATTTATAGAACGATAGGTTAAATATATATTTATTCCAATTTCAATCTTAAATGCAATAAAATACATGGACAATAATTGAAATTTAATTTTAAATAATGTGAAGAATTCTATTCGGTTTTAATAATGCGTAGCAATAAGGAATAAGTGGGATTCGAGTAGGAATACGCGATGCGGTGATTCTCACCTTTAGAGAACGAGAATTTTGAAGTCTAAAGGAAAATGATGTTTTGCGAGATTATAGCGAGAATAGATGGCATATAATGGTCTCTTTTTCTGGTTAATTTGTGCGCTAATAAGGCGTTATTTTGGTAGTTTGGTTTCTCACTCGAACATACGTCTTACGGCTGCCTGCTGGATATTAATGTAAATGTAATTCTTCAAACGTCCAGTTCAAACATAGGATATTCATTATTTGTGATAAACATTCCGAGGAGGATTTTTGATTACCACTCTTATGTTTTCAATTCAGCAATTAGAATTCGAGAAGTCGTTAGAGCGATTACTAAGTTACCAGCTATGACACAATGTAAAATTTGTATTTTGTCTACAGAACATAATTTTTCACCAACTTAATCATGCAGACGAAGGAAATTCGTAATATAAATTTATATACACCATTTATCACCTAGAATACATGAAATCATTGTCCGTCCGGAGTTAAAAGGAAAAATACCAATTCCAAAGTTAAAACAAACATGATTTCATAAAAACCGAACAATTTCAGCGCATATATCGGACTTGTCTTACATTTTGTAACAGGGAGCTCGGTGACCTTGGTCATTAGTCAATTGTGTTGCCTTCGCGCGGAGAAATTCACGTAGAAATGCATTAAGGCTTTGATAATTCGCAAGGAAAGTCTTTAACCACAAGTTGATCCCTTCAAAGTATTGCGGGCGCCAATACAAAACAAACGTTGAAATGCATTACCTCGCGTGGAAAAGCTTTAACCATACGTCGAGCACTTTCAAAGCAAGTATTGCAGGTGCAAGGTATATTTTTCCTTTTCGTGCCTATATGAGCTAGACTCAGGACCCTCATTTTACAGTCGCGCAGAAAACTATCCTCTGGCTAATTCAAAGCTCCTTCCTCACCATGGTGCTAAGGAAATTAGATGTTATTGCACTCGTAAAAATATTCCCAAATACTATTATTATATTAGCGTATTTTAGTAAACAAAGACTTCCTAATAAACAACCCAAGTTTTTAGTACTGATACGTATTTTATGAACGTCTGACTTTATAAAGTTAATTAACCAGGATTATGCTGCCATGATAAAATTATTAATAAGCTGCTAAAATGGACTTCTCAGTTTGTTGGGATGTGTCACAAATATAACTAGTTGCTAATTAAGAGGTGATTTTGCAGCTGTCTGACACATGTTATTGGCATAGGAAGGGCACGAGCTCGAATTCCGCTTAAGTTAAATGAGTTTTTTATCTTAAACTTCTCTTGTTCGGGAAATGAACGAATGTAAGATATGATTTCCACATATATTTATACGCCCCTGTGATGAATATACATATTTACCAGAGAGATGTAATTCATTATGGAAAAATAACCATTGGACATGAAAGATACGGAACCGATTCATCACCAATTGTCGGTCAAGAAAATGTTTCGTGTGTCAGTGAAAATTCCTCTTCTACCAAGGATTCGAGGTCGTTCGCTGAAAGACAATTCTTTGACTCATTTTCCACAATTAGAGGTATTTGACAGGGCCTCCTGATTTCCCGAAGCACGATGAACCTTTCGCTTTCAGTGCAGAGGATTTTCGAAAGCCTATGCGTCACTCGCAACAACAAACCGGTCGTAAGCTCAGGCTTACTTACTCAGACTTATTGGCGACTATTTCTTCATTTAGGTCTTCACGTCGATAGACGGACAACCAGCAGACCGCGCAAGCGAATCTTTTTCATTTTTACGCTTTAAAAAAAAGCCTTGAGAACTATTGACATTCTTATGCATATTATTATTCATTGTTCGTCTACAACCAGGACAATTCGCTGGTTCACAGTTTCCAATTTTCTCGGCGGTAGTTCCAAACCAATTATATAGATTTAGATTGAGATATATACCCCGCGAGCCGCCAGATGGGTATGGCAGGGGTTGTAATAACACCATCATCAACTAATCTACTCTATCAGCCTCTCTAATTGTCCGGGGAAAAAAGCGACCAAAAGTAATGTTTTGTGATTACTTCCCTGTAACGTTCTGTCGATGCTTCTCGGAGATCGCGATTAGGTCTTTAGTTGCACTAAAATTTCATTTACTTCGTCTTTAGGTTCTGAACCGATAAAGCTTTCGATGAGCTTCCGTCGGTTATTAGATCTTCTCACCTGAAGCGAATTCCAATAAAGAAGTGGTTAACTCTGTCTCGGAGGCTGAATCATATGGAGGAGAATGAAGGAGAATGGATATATTATTAATCATCCTATATTTTCATTGATTCCAATGAAGTTCTCGATTATTAATCATAGTGTATAAGTGCACACTGTTACCGAGTCTAAGAGAAATACGAATACATATAAATATTTTTCACTTGCTCTAAATTATGTTAAATAGTCTCCTTCTCTTAAAAACATGAAAATTGAGTAACATTACGGGGATGAAGGTCTATGTCGGAGCTGAATTTTTTTTCATAATCATCCATGTGTAAGAATCTACGGATTCTATCGGATGTGGACATGAATATACAGATGATAATTAATGATTGCTTTGTCGCAGGGGCGCAGCCAGGATTTGTCTATGAGGGAGAGGGTTATAGACAGTAGAAAGAGCTTAAAAATTCTTAAAAGAAAATTCTTAAAAAAACTAAAATGCATAGAAAACTAGGATATGTTCACGGTTATGTGGCAAAATTAAAACCTTTTTGAGATTTTAGTTTGTAAAATGAATAATTGAATAATAATGGTGAATAATAATCCTCAATGATATTTGGATTTCCAGTTTTGATAGGGCCAATTTCTCTTACATTATCATTATTTCTCAAGGTGTAAGGTTTTTATCATTGTAAATATTAATTTCGAGTGCCTTTGAGTGTTTTTTTGAAATCAAAGGAAGGTTAATTAAACTTTCCTTTAATTGTTATTGAATGTGAGAAGAAATAAATTAGTAGTAGTAATTTAGGAGATGATATTGAATTAAGTATTTTGGAGGTAGCACTACAATTTGGACAACCCAGTTACTTTGATGGAAACCGAAGACCAATCGTAGCGGAGACGGATGAATTTTTCCTCTTAAATTATATGTTGTTTTATAAATACGATATATTCTGATTATTGAGTTAAAATGTCAACAGCACAGAAACACCACAAAAATATGTCTATGTAAGAACCCTTCAATCCGCCTTTCGGCGTGTGGCAGGGGGTACAGGCACCATAACTCTATTTTCCTAATCAATTTCTTTTGCGTATCATGCGCGGAAAAAATGAATTCTTGATACGATTCCTTCTAGCATTTATTTCTCTAATCTTCCTCGCAGTATCAGAGCGGCCCACATCAACAGGGAGGTCGCATTATATCGATTGCATCATTTGAGAACCTAATTTCTCTGAACTTACTTAGTAAATTTATCCTTTGAATTAGTCTTCTATCTCTTAATGATTACCATCCCGCGTACTGCAACATCTGAGTAACACTCACCGTTTTATCATGGCAATTCTGTACAAATCGTATCGTATACAACCAATCAAACAAATGCCGTACACGAACTGTAATGCAAAAGTTATACTCAGTGTAATCGCGAAACAGTATTTTCTCGTTTGGCTAGGTTGAATAAGAGGAATATGAGTTTTTTTCTTTGAAACACGATGAGCATCCCCTCAACGATCTACTAGTTAATCTTTGCATTCTATTCACTTTTCCTATCGCATCTCCAATATGTTCTTTCAAAGATAAACTACAGCTAAACGTGACACTTAGATATTTTGTGTGGCACACTAACACTAAGGGTTGTCGCGAAATTTGTTGCTGCGTGGAAATAACGTTTTTGGATGATATCTAACATCCTTAAGCTTTATATACATCATTCACAAAAAAACTCTAGGTGCGTCTTACAAGATTTATCTTTATGGAATCCGTGTTGGATCCGAATGATTCCTATCTTTATGGTAAGAAACAGAATAATAGAGCTTGCTATAATATGCTCCATTATTTTGCAGAAATTCGAAGTTAACGAAAATTACCCATAATAATCTGATCATTCTTAGGCCCCGGAGTGACGTTTAATTTCTTCCACGACATTGGGACAGTACCCTCATTAATTGATTTCTGATAGAATTTCCTATGAACCTGTTGCAGTGAATTTCCACTAGCATCAACTTATATCTCTATGGAAATCATCTCCGAATCAATGCGCGACGTAAAATCGTTAACTCGACCATCATCTTATGAGAAACATTTCTGGAAGTACGGGTTAAGTAAGTTAGCTATTTCTGCCGATTTATTTAAGGCAATTCCCTCTTCGCTGATAAAGCTAGGCATAGAAAACTGACCACCACGAGTCTCACACTTATGACCAAAATTCTTTCTAATCGCCAACTAGTGATTTTAACAGGGTTCGAGATCTATATTCCTGGTATTTTTTTCGTGATCCTTCCTCAAATAGCTTTTGCACTTCTCTATAGTTTTGATCACCAAGCTCATGGATCTCACCGCACGGTTTAAGTTTTCTCAATCGCGAGTGAATGACTCCTATGCAACGATTCAAACTTCTTCCTCGTCTCACCTACTGTTTAGACGGAACATATTTAACTAAATCTACTTTGATTATCCGTAGAAACTCTACCCAACTATCATTTACTGTATTTTCACCCGAAAAGCGTAAAAAATTATCCAAGCATTCGTTCAAATAAAACCTTAAACTCAGAAATAATTGCTTTGCGAATTACATACACTTGCCTCACCGGCGTAAGAGATCTAACCGCTACTACTTTCATCCCTGCCATTATGACATCATCGTCTGACTGTACCGTCAACTACAGCGAATCTAGTTTTTATTTGTGGGTGGGAAGTGGCTAGTAAATCTAAATTGATACCTTGCCTCGCACGATTCGTTCGAGTTTTAGTCATATTTACCTGATCTAAAGCATGCAACGAAAAGTAAGATGTATTTCGTGAATTTTTTTCCCACTGCTAGTGCTGGAGAATTTTACATTATTCCAATGAATATTGGTTAGGTAAAAATCTCTTCCTACGGCGATGATTGTATCTTTTATTTTCTCGAAATTTTTATGTAAGTCCTCGGATAAATCAACAATACAACCTATTTTTTCATCGGGAGGACGACACAAAGAACAAACATTAATCTTACTTCCGTTTTGTCTGTGAATCGAGCACCAAATGATTTCGCTCCTACTAATTTCTACTAATTCATCGCGCCCTTCGAATTAAATGAGTCCATACTGCTATAAAACCTCTACCACTAGATCTACATAGTCATATTTTCAGTATATCATATAATCGGGGGAAATATCTCGCTTTAAGTAATATCCTCGCTTAACCAAATATTTCTAGTATGATATCCACGCAAGTTCTCATCGTAATGTTAAAGAATTCCACCTGTTTGTTACGTAAGGTCTTGCAATTTACTATTATTATTTTTAGATCTCTCAGTTCGCACATTAAAACATGGTTTTCTTTTTCGAATAACCTTTATCTTTTTTTAAGTGAATTTTTCTTTTTCACCATTGCAATTTTTCTATGTTTTGGGGCTTAGCTCATGCCCACCCTTTTGCTTATTTAAGTGGGCGTTAGTAACTATTTCTACTGCTAAATTAAAGAATAACTTTGTCTGCGTATATTCGCTCTATTCTCTATTCTATTCGCATCTAAACCGCAAAACAACGTAGCAAACGACATTTAAACTACGGTCTTCATGGAGGGAGAGGGGTTGGGAGTGTTTCGGAAGAGTCCGTAAAGTGCACACAAATTTTAGTAAAATCAGCGAACAATAGCTGAGTATGGTGTCTAATATATGGATCTAAGTAACCTTGAGAAGTATTTTAACATACGGAAATCAAGATGATCAAATTGGAAGCGGAAAATTTTATTCATCGCTACGGAGAAAGTAGAGAAGTGAATACCGGCCTCTTGGAAACTTAATACAAGTTTAGATTATGCTGCCACAAGTATTTTCGTAAGTGTGGCCCGTTCTACAGTGTAAAATCTGTGGGGCACCTGTAATTCGTCGAAAGTGTGTGAATATGTTTACACTACGAGGCGAGTACGGAACATCTAATGATTGATTATCGGACATTCGAATCATCATTTTTTATTTGCATTAAAGATTCCAATTGTTGGTATAATTTCGATTGCATTCTAGCTCATTAATCAAATATATTACAGCTCTGGATAAATTAAATTGAAATTAACTGTTGTAGAGTAATACACTCACTGAAGAGGAAAATCGTATTAGTGGTGTGATGAATGACTGTAACATCAATAGAGATGTGGTACCGTTGGAATTTATTATATTTTTTCAGTCAGTATGGTTAAAGTGCATTGATGTCTCATGAGAGACACCATTTGTTATTACACAAATATTACTCCCTATTACATATAGCCTGATAGAGCTGAAAGTTGTTTATTACCGATTCCACTATTTAAAAGTTAATAATAGTGATGACAATTCCTGTCAAAACGTTAATTGCTAAAAAGCTCTTGGAAAAGTTGAACTCCTTCAACACACGGATTAGATTGGATTCATCGAAGGGATATTTTTAATACCTTAAGCAGTGGAAAACTACACTGCTCGAGAGAAAATAGAAAGGTAAGAATAGGACGCATCTTAGTGGTTTCTAAATTCGAATTTTTAAGTGTTGAATTCTCTTTGCAAGAATTCAATTCCATCACAATTCTAGTATTTAGACCTTTAATTCTCGAAATAATACCTCAAAATGTTCATTTTAACGTCTGATATTTCGCTATCAAACAATCTTGTTTGTTACTATCTCCCAGTGTATTATATTGACATTCTACATAACTATTTTTATCACAACTGACTTTGAATAATAAATGGCAAAAAATGAAGACAATGAGGCAAAGGCACTATTTGGAAATCTCGCGAAGGTGAGTCTTAAATTTCTGCATATAAAAACGAAACTAAAAGTCTATTTTCCATTCGTATGGACTTTGAATATTCCCGGTTTTACTGCCTCTATACAGAGTTGCCGAATTGTCGGAGTTAGAGTGATTTCAGTTAGTTTCCACGTAATCCGCGCTCTGACGCCAACTGGTGTTGCGATAATTGTTTCCCCCACTGTACATCCTGCGATTCTAGTTTTAAAAGGCCTAGTTGAAAGTGGATGTAACGTTGGTAATTTATTAAGGATCAATTATTTTCTGTGTAGCAGAATACATTGCACTTCGCTGATCTACGAATAATGTTTTCACAGCGACGAAGTTACTAGTGGTGTGCCCTGAAGGCAAAACCTGCACTTATTCTTCGGATTTACTAATTTGCCCATTTTATTCAATTGTTTTAAGTACTTATAAATGGATAAATCACTAACTCTGAATTTCATCTTTGGTATATACCACTCCCGCAAAGAAAAAGAGGGAAAAAGTATCATAATCGTGCTGTTTTTTCCATTTACTCTATATGAGATTATGGTTTCGAAGGGCGAGCTTCAGTGCTGCCATCTCGCGGCTGCGGACATTAAGGGCGTCAGCCGATTGCACAGTCAGCATTGGGGAGCAATAGGGGCGTGCTCCAAACTCAATTAAATTAATTCAATTTTGATTCGTAATTTTCCTAATAAAGCTCTTCGATGACGACGGCGACAGATTGAAGTCAGTTCGGTTTCGAACGAAAATTTAAGTTTAAAAATGGACGAATTTATGACAAAATATCGAATTTTTTCTGTATTTAGATCGTGGTCACAACATTGAAGTTGGAAATGAAAGTAATTAAACTTTACAATGATAGGTATTAATTATCTAGTCCAGAAGTAGAATTTTCAGAAGAATTCAGCCACATTTGGTGGGAACCATCGTATATTAAGCCAACGAAACGAAGAAAGATAGCACCCAACTCTTATTGAGAGAGTAAAAACAGTGCACTTTGACGTATTCTAAGAAATGATAAATTAACGGACATTACCATCAGAGCAAAATTGACAGGAAGAAAAGGCAGAAGAAGATGTTCTGAATTAATATTCAGGGATTGACTGTGTTATCAATAAAACGGAGATTCTATATTTTTAAAACGACGCCATAATTTCGTTGAGGTTATTTCCAAAACTCGTTGAGACGAAGATATTGGGGTAAAGTATGAAAGAAAAACCCTGAAAAATGCGAAATGTTAATTCATCAATTACGATTTGCTGTTTTGTATCCGAAACTCACATTTGCAAACTTTTGAAGGAGTAAGATTTGTGGCGATTACAATTGGAAGCTTTCGAATCGACGTAAATTTATATAAAATCAAGTCATCAAGGTCCAGTCTACCCATTATGTAGCTGATAACGGACGAAGATGAGCAGTTGCTTTAAATTCGGTCTTTCCAAGATTAGAGTACTCGATTCGAAGCAGTTGAGTACTGCAAAGTGCTTCGATGGACATACGCTCTCTTGGAGTGAACCCAAGCATTGCATAACTTCGGAGAGTGACGTCATATTTATAGCGGAATGGCAGATCCACGATTCAGTAAAATCATTCTCTTGCATTGTGTTTACATACATATAAAAATACAGGCCCATCTATATACGTTAGCAATTAGAAAAAAAAGACATTACCAAACCAGTTTGATATGACAGAAGATGTGTTTTATTAAGAAGAAATCTAGATTGCCTGACCGAAAAATTGCCGATCGTTTCATTTTTCTTCAGAGATCTGTTTTTGACATTTTAGTTAGTTATTTATTAAAGTAAAATCGGATAAACAGGTGGTTTTTGAAATTAAACTGTTGTAATGATCAGTTTTGTTTTTAATTCAGCTGCAAACAAAATTTGGATAGAAGTAAAAGTGGCAGAAATAGAAATGATTGATTATCAGCTGAGGTACCATTGGAATGATCAAAGTAATAAGGTAGGCGTCGTTTATAAAGAATGACGAATAAAGGGAACACTTGTACGTTTATTACGATGTGTTTTACATTCAGCTCCCTCGTCCTGATGAGCCTTAAGGGTCAGGGTAACCATGGTCGTGAAATCAAAATATTGTGATAAAGGTGCCCCCTTTTTCATTACTCATTAAAAGAATATTATTTATAATAAAACCCCTTTCTTATAACCTGAGTTGAAATGGTAAATTACGTAATCAAACAATTCCCTCAGCAGCTAGCGAATGGGAAAACGGACAAATAGCAAGGAGAGCGATGGAGTTGAAACTTGAACCAAGTATATTACGAAACAAAAAGAGCGTCTTTCGCACGCGAGAATGTTTCACAAACAATGCGAAATTGTGAATTCGACATAGAAAAAGCAATTGAATACGAGATAACGAATCGAGCATTTTAGTTCTCTGCGTATGACGCAATTCTTCTGTTTTGATTAGAACATAAATGGCGAGAAACGACGGATTATCGATCGAATGAAAGTAGAATTAAAATAATAAATATCTCTCTAATCGAGGAAGAATTCATATTAAACAGCAATTCGAAAAGAAATTGGAAGCCATGCATATGTCCACGAGGCAAACGATCGTCATATATTAATTCCGAATTCTATTGGCAATGCAATCGGCACGTGCGGCATTATGAAACACAAAATTAGCCTTAATGAAAAGAAAGTAGTTAATAATGATGCATAATTATATAAATAATACATAACTGCCTTATTCATAAGTAGATACTTCTCTCAATCACAATGCTAAATTATATAGATTTTTTGCATCGAATATTACGGAAATAAATAAAAAAACTTCGTTAACAGAAAATACTATTCTGCTTAGTTAAATTAATTTTACCGAATTATTCTCAATCACGAATTTCAAATTGACCTCCGTTAGCTGCGGTCAGGCGAAAGACGAGAAGGGCCACATGAAGTAAACATCACTTGAAATGAAATAATTAGAGAAATAAGAAGTTGGACTGAGGAAGGATGATCGTGAATGATTCCTACGAAGTTCATCCCTTTTCTAATCGACAGAGAAATAAATTTAGATAAAGGAACAACGAAAAACAAGCTCTTGGCAGTTTCAGATATGTTCGAAGCGCAAACTGTATATAAATAAATCGCACTGTATGAATATAAATTACGATGCTTGAAGTAATAATATGGTAGGACGTATTTGAATGGTAAAGCTGCAGTTTAAAAGTAACTGAAAAGGCTCTTTAGGAGTCACTTCTTATAGACCTATAGTTGAGCATCAGTAACGAACTACGCACGAACATTCCTGAATCAATGTTACTACATAAACATTTAGAAGCTTGTGCTTTTTATGAAGCTAACAATCTCTCCATCTTTCGAGTGTAATTTGCTGATGTTTATGAAGCTCTTGGAAGACAATCATTGCCGTTCATTAATTGCTTTTTTCCAAATAAAATCGCCACGCGTATAAGACTGTTGAGATTATTTATTTTCATTCTCATTCAAGAACACCGAATGGTATTACTTGGCTATGTTTTTGTTTGAATCTATTCCAGAAAACTTGATTTGGAGGGCCCACAGTATAACTTACATCATTCCTCCGAACTGTTTCGTAGTAAAGAACGCCATTTCCTTTCTAATCCACTTTCTCTCCATTAAACGCATTCAGTTGAGCATTGGTCCAGAAGAGTCGATAATCCGAAATGAACTAATGGCAGCTTTCGATTGGTTAATTGAAGATCCTCAATTCCTCAGCGATTTATATCGTGTTTACCTCGACGTTCCCACGGCGACCGCGAACTCAAGAACTCAATTCTTATGGCCTCCGGTGCTTATCAGCTCCAATCGTATTAAGCTGGTGATCAAGGGGAAATAGGATTTATCGGAAGATTAAAATTTCGTTTAATTTAAGATTTGTGATGATTCTACTCAAACGATTAAATTGATAGATTGAGATCCTCACCAGCGTGATGTTAAGGAATCTTATCTTACCTTCAGCCAAATTTATCCTGGTTAATGGCAATCAAACCAAAAAATAATTAATTCCAACAAGATTAATGGTTAAATACAAGAAGAGAGTTTTTATGTGAAACTCGTAACTCGTAAACTTCCACTATTTTCAGTTTCCGTATTCTTCTTTGATATTAACCCTTACTTATTTTATTATAAATGAACTACTTTTATACAAATCCATTTTTTCCTTCCCTTTTTTCCTCTCTGCTCCAGTCTAACTCTTTCAGGCATAACTTTAATATATTAATCGTATCATATTACATCTGTTTGGGTATTTTGCGATAAAAAATGAAAGTCCTTGTTTCATCGTTTCTTTTGGAACCTAATGACAAAAAATCAGTCGTTCAACGAAAAGCGTCTTCTTACGATTATTTGGAAAACAACTCAAGAAGCATGCAAAATGCGAAGTGGAAAACTTTGAAGAAATCCTTTTTAGCGTTGATACGAAATATCGCTGGAGCCGACTATTTGATCATCGCATATCAACGAAGCATAATTTGAAATAAAGGGCTTGATATTTGTTATTAAATCATTGGCATCGACGGGAATATTTCATTTTTATATTTAAAGCTTTATCTGAAACGTCCTAAATTTGATTATGTTTTTCTAAATTATGCATATTTTTTTCAGGTTCCAAATCAATTCTTGAGTCAGTTTCAAAGGTTCAGTTTCCCTTTAAAATTCAAATTTCAGAAATTGTAACCCATCTCTCCTAAAACGCATTTTTAAGGTGTGTTGCAGCCAACAATGCTACAGCTCTCAATAGGTTAGAAGTATTCAATATTCTTAATTCTTTCGTAAGAACATCCCTTTCTATGACCGTAAGAATCTAAATAAAGCTGTCCAAATATCCAAAAATCTGAGTCTATACTTTCGAATGCCCATTCTAGGATAAATTTGTCTACAACAATGTATAACTTTTAGATAGATTCCTGAACATTAGAATTATAAACTGAGTTAAAATTGTTCCCATGACGTTGGAGTAGACTGAAGTACCTCAACGTAGGCGAAACATCTTCGCTTCAGTCGTCGAAGACGTTTGTTCATGGGAACAACCGATCGCCGCGGAAACCTTCGAATTGAGTTAACATTCTTCAAAATGCTTCATGAACAAGCCGATGCCGAACCCAAGGAGGAAATTCATCGAATGGAATCTGACGCTGCTCTTACCTCCCTACCCTCCTCCTCCTCCCTAGTACTATTCCGTAATTGCGTTGAATATTTGCAATATTTATCTAATTAAATGAAACTAACCGAAGGGAGACTTTGAGTAGAATTTGACATCATCCTACTACACCTTACGTACAAAACGATTCACTTTGAATATTTCTGAAGGAGAACCTGAAATGAAACGTTGCGATGATTTGCTTCATCGATTAATAAAGCCGATAAAGGATCTGCTCATTGAAGTATTTTCTGAACGGTTTTAAGAAGCATGAAGGACTTCAAAGTAATTAAATAGCGACTGCTTTCATTTCACTGAAACAAATTGAACCGATTTTTATAATCCTCCTTTCGACCTGTTTACTGGCAGAGGAAATGGGGCGGATAATAATTGGGGTGAACATGAGCTCAGTATTCTTGGCCCGCGTCACAGTTTGCATAATACCAATGATTCCGATGAAGAACAAGGCTGCGGACGCATAACTTTCAGTTCCTTTGAAAGATTGTTTTGGAAGAAGACTCTTGAGGAGCAACCAAGATACTCATCAGACGCAAGTTTGCTTATAACTCACCCGGATTAGAACGAAGGTAAATGCAGAGCGTAATTTAGACTTCGCTATGGAGCATAGATGCATAAAGGTTTAACGGTCGAAATTTTAGCAATTTCTCGCTATGAATAGTTCCGCAAACTTTGTGTTTGGTCCTTGCGGATGATTCTGCGAGGCGGAATTAAAGATGAAGCTAGGATAAGCCTTGAAATATGAACTTATCCTCCATTAGAGGTACTCCGACCTCTTTAGCGAAGTTTTTCCATTACAATTCGAAAATGGCGTAGCTTAGGATAGTAGCGTAGGATAGTGCTTCCAAACCGTTGAACTGCGGTACGATGCTGTTACTTTGATAAGTACTTGCTGCGTTAAGACTTTTGAGGGTTTCTCATTTTACATTGAGTATCCTTTTAGCGCTTTATCACTCTTTAGCATTCATCGCTCATTGCCTTTGGAAATAAGAAATAAGTTCAATAAGTTATGTACTGTTTTAATATCACTTTTCTCTGTTCGTAATAATGCGTAAAAAATCTTTCCGTAATCAATTTGGAAATGTCTGATTTAATTTAATGCTCCGATGAGACACAGCAATATTCTTTTACTGTTGTGTACCATACATCTATTAATGGAAAGACACATCTAACGTCTTTAACTCTTCTTGGTCCCCGAGTGCATTACATACATCAATTAAAGTTAACTTTGAGATTTAATTACATATTGCAGTGCATCGATGTTTTTAAACCAATTCTTGAACATTTACTACATTTCCTACGTCGTAATTTGGAGTTTGTATGTTTTTATTTTGCCTAAATTCACTCTCTCCTCCTTTTACTCTTCTGACATCTTTTGGGCATGCTTTTCTGTTGCTTCGTGAAAGTTTTCAATTTTACTTCGTCTCTTTGAATTATTATTCGTAACTAAACCAACTTAAAGCTTCCTCTGTAGCGTGTTTGTAGGTATTTTCCCTCGCACTGTCAACATTGTATATAGAATTCAAATGAATCTCGAGTGTTTTAAAGTTAGCGCATTGACAGGATGTTATGCTTTGCTGTTATTTTTATTCATTTCCTGTCCACCAGTTTTAGTTTAAGTCGTAAGCACAGTTATTTTCTCAACAGAATTGTCTCCTTCAGTGCTTGAATAATTGGTATAGCTATTAGGGTAGTTAGTATTTCGTCATCAACCATCTTAACAATTTCTTTCGTGTGCTCTTTGGAGATACATTCTTAGGACGATGTCTTTCGTGTTTGTTTTACGCATCAATTTTGCGTTATTCCTCCACCTTATCACTTCCCACAACAAGGAATGAACTATTTTCTTTATCCCTCTCCTAATTTCTCTATTGAATCTTCCTGAATGACGAACTCGTTTGAAATTCCTGCTTTTGCGTAACGTTCCCTTTGCTCTTCCTCTTTACTGAATTTCACCTGTTGACCCATATTCCCTAAATGAAGAGATTCCTTATACTTCAGTAATGTCTTTTTTATGTTTTCTTCATATTTTCATACGTTCATTTGTTTCGTTGCATGTTTAAATTGGCGTTTTCCGCTGCATGCAATAAATTAAATAAAGTAAAATGTATATCAATTAGAGGTTTACAATCTCCAATAGCCGTCTTTGTTGGTGTTTCTCGTCTCATTCACTGGTGTTCGGAGAAAAAAAGAAAGGATCACCGAATACCGGTGAATGAGATGAAGAACGCCGACGGCTTTTGGAGATTTTAAACCTCATTCATCCTTAACCATTCATTCATTCATTCAACCTCAACAAATTCATAGACAGCCGTCTTCCAAATTTTCTTTCTTTACAAAACATGTATGGATTTATAGCGACGCACAAAAGTTATCATGCTTGTTGAACACATTGTTTTCAATTTCGAGACTCTTTTCCGCGTGTTCCTATCTCGTTGCGTTTTATTCTTCCAAGAGCAGCTCTTCCCAAAACCCCACCACATTGAGCATCCCTTCACTTTCATTTTTCTTCCGATCGTTTCCTTCTGTGAAGCTGATCGCCAGTCCGTTTATTGCTGCTCTCTCCCCATTCAAGGAGGACCGATGTGGAAAAACAAACGCTTCTGTTGATTCTTTTGTTTTGTATCTGCGATAGTGTCGCAATGTCTATCGAGTGTCCGTATGTACTGGAATGAGTGGAACTCGTCTTTCGTAGTACGCGTTTTGCTGTACTTCCGTCAGCCGTACGCACTCTAATGTATGCTCAGCGTGGGAATTTTGAATTAGGATTGGGATTTGTTTGTGTTTTATCGATTACCAACTACAACCATGTCGCAATTGCAAATTGTTTTGGATGGGTAACGTTTTTTATTAAAATACACACACTTCTTTGATTACCAGAATATAGTTAACTCTTGATTATACAGTATGTTATAGAGAGCATCTTCAGTGGCCTGAGAATATTGAAATATCAGAAAGTCGACCCAAACCAGTGAATCTCGTCATAATCTCGAAATTCGTGATTGGGGATTAAATGGATAAGGATTTCGTAGTCCATCGAATAGGCTAAGACTATGATAGAAAAGAAGCAAAGTTTTTCATGAATAAGTGATACAGAAGTAACTTTGTATAATAATATCAATCGGTTTCGTTTGAAGTATTTGGCTTGGTATGTTAGTTGTACACCCTAACTCAGATTCGAATGTTGATTCGAAGTAGTGCGTCTCTCAATTCGGGTGCATAATGTAACGCTTTCCAGCCGCTTATTTCTGCGACCAAAGCGACTCTTGGATTTGAAAACGAGGCTCAATCACCTCGCCTGCGTCGGTGTGCCATTTTCTCTTTTGTTTGGGAACCCGTTTAGTTATTCCGGAGCGCACCGAATGAAAACTTCTTGTAAAGAAAGACGAGTTTGCGAAGGTTTTGCTAATGAAAGGCAGCGTTGGTTGAAGTGTGTCCGGCTCCTGTCGCAAACGAGGCTCCCGTAATGGGAAATTTTTTCAGTAAATAGCGTCTCCTAAACTATCCTCAACGATGTGCTGCGAAAGCGTTGCGACACGCTTTGCCAATGGAGATTGTGGTCTTTGGTGAGGAATCCTTCGCTTTTTGCTGTTTCTCGGAGCGAGCTATACCGCGGTAGGTATTATTTCACTTTTGGTTCAATACTGAGGGAAATTAGCTTTCATTGATCACTTTGTTTGGATTTTAACCAATCAGGTGTGAAAGGCATTCAGCCATTTTGTGATGATTGCTATGGAAAGAGAAGAATCACTGTGCTTATTCACGTGAATATAGGCATCATGACGACAAAAGTATGGGAAAATTACTTCATACAGCCTTCCCCACTCCCTCTTAAAGAAATGGTATGAGTATCCGACCAGCTTTCAGATAAGTAGAGTTGCGACTTGACGTGAAAGGCCGCATCAAAACCCTAGTTAGTGACCAAAATTGATTTTACCTTAAGCTCATACTTTCTGTCTCTGCTGATTGGAGAAATACTAATGAAGGACATTCAGGAGGTTTAAAGTTAGTTGTGAAGAGAGATGTGCAGCAGCCATTTACTCAGAAAAAGAACGAGAATGAATAAATAAGAGTTATTTCCTCTCCTATTTATGGAGCAAAGGAACACACCTTTTTTTCGGGACAATAAGCACATATCCGTCGAAAAACGGTGTTTCCACAGCAGCGGGGTCCTCAATTTCGCAGTTCAGTCCGATGCTGTACGCTTTTCATTACATTTGATTCCTCGATGTTCATTTTAAATTTGACGCTATGAATTACGTGTGTCACCTTCGTGCTGATAAGGTATTCTTGAATATGACAAAAAGTTGTTCTAAATTTTTTAATATCAGTATGTATGCACAATTTTATAATGCATGTGGTAAATGTAAATAGTAAACATTAGATACCGTTTTTGTATTTTCGTCTGGTAAGACTCCTAAGAATGTTTAACTACAGCTCAAAACCTCACCTTCCTTCTGCAACAAATTCAACAATTTAAATATCTTTTTTATCTCTATATGTTATATGTAGAGATGTATTATCATAATAATTACTTAATTGCTTTGTTTTAAGTTAATAAATTATATTATTATTATTAACAATACATTTAACAATGTGCGATTTTTATAACGGGGATCTCCCTATAATGGATAAATAAATAAATATTTACACTTACAAATGTCGCTGAAATGATCTGTAAATGCCAATTCATTAGCCAAGGCTTGCTGGATCTTCGTTCGTTAGCCAATAATGACAAAGGCTTTGGAGATGGAAGGAGAATTGCGAAATGATTAAAAACTATCCAATAATCTCTCATGCCTCAGCAGCCTTGGTAAAGTAATCGCAACCATGAGCAAGTCTGATACAAAAGAAAAGGAGAGAATGTTTTCATTTATCTTAATCAAAATTATAATCGAAACATGTTTCGTTTAGTGACAAAAGAGAAGTAAAAGCCTTACGTGTGTGTAGGATAAATTCGTCACCACAGAATGGATCATTGTATTCTTCATGGGCTGAATTTGATCAGCTTAAAGGACTCAAATGTAAAAAATCACACCAATAGCTTTCCTTTCGGAGGTTAAGAAGGTTCAAAGTAGTTCTTGAAGACACTAGAAAAGCCAATCATTCTTTATTGTTTATTTTATAGTATCTGAGCACGCAATGGCTCAAAAATATTCCTATCACGCTAGGAGCTCGTTTGCAGCACCACTAATGATTCTGTTGAAAGCTCACCTTTTTGATACAATCTGTCAGTTTAACATTCGTCGGTGTTGAATTTACTTTGAGAATGGTTTGACAGAATGCCCTTTCCCAGTTTCTCTGCCGTGGAGAGTTAATTTTACGGAAATGCTATTGAAAGAATGAGTGAATGGAGCCGTTGATTTGATCCAAGTTGACCTCTTTTGCGAGTTTCAGCCTATGTGCTTTGATATTTACTCCGAAAGAAAGGCCGTGTGCTGAAACATCATTTCCAATTACGATTGAAAAAGGGAAAAGCCACATAAAAATGAATTTATTTCATTGCAAAGCAGATTTATGTTGTACACACCAAAAAGAGAAAAAGTACTAACACATTCATCTGCTTATACTTTATTGGTCAAATCTTGGTGTAATTTGTGAGTAATGAAAAATAAAATTGTTCTTTCTATTTCGTTATTTGATAACATTTCTTTATGCAAGTAAAATTTCAGTTTTTACTGCGAAATATGGATTATTTTTACTCATCAATCATCACTGTTAGTTATTGAATTAAGTTGTATAATTATACCACATTAGTTGAAAATTGGAACACTAATTTTGAGAAGAAAGCTGGATGAATGTTAAAAGTAGACCATTGAAGGTAAAAGATCTTTAGAATGGGATATGGGTGATATATGAATGAAGGAAGCAAAGGAAAATTTTTATTAGAAGAGGCTAATTCAGGAGGGAGATTCTACAACGAACAATTGGGCATGTATGGGTTTCTAATTCAATGTATCCACCTTAAGCTACTTTTTCCACGACCACATTTTGATACTTTCCATCTTTAAAACAGTACATCTTTCTTTTTCACTGTCCATGTACCGCTGCCGCAAGTCACCACACCCTATGCAAATAATATAGCAAACCTCTTTCTCAAATCTATTGGAAATATAAATGCTGTTAGAAGTCCTTTCACCTTCTCAAACGCTTTTTTACCCGAAAAAGCGTTTGTCGTCTGTCTTACTTCCTAGATAGAGCTACACAGTCACTATACCTCCCAGATACTGAAATGATTTCACTTGCTTAACAATTTTTCCTTCTAAAGATATATTAATGATTGATTTATTCCTGCATACACTCATTACTTTTGTCATTCCGACATGTGTTTTTTCATTCCGTATTCTTTTCTTAACCTTGCGATACTCTCCATCCTATACTGTGGCTCATCTTCTGTTTCTGCCAGTAATGATCGATCATCTGCATACTTCACTCTCTTTATTGTTTCTCCTCCTACCGCTACACCTCTTGCCTTTTCTAATGTTTCACTGGTTAGCTCTTCTGCATAAATATTGAAGAGAGTTGGCGACCCGAAAAATCCTTGTTTAACATCTTTTCCATTACCTACCTCATCTGTCTCATCACTGCCTATTCTTATCACAACCTTCTGTTAAGACACTAATTCTGCTAACACGTTTAGAAATCACTATTCGTACCTATTTTTGGTCCTTTGCTGGGGTGTGTCTTCGTCGAATTGCTTTTCTTTGGTATCATGGCTCTTGCCAAAGCGAAACGTGTAAAAGGCAATTTCGCCGATGAATTTCACTCCTCGAGTGAAAGCTCCCATGGAATGCCAATCAAATAGAATTGTGCGATCTTTTTTTTGTTCTTTCGTTAAGAGGCAGAAATAAAAGAGCATTGCACTTCCCCAAATCGAATGGTAACGAATATTGGTGCGAGCTATCGCTGCCAATGAGTGAATCGCATTTAAGGAATTCCCTTAAGTGACTAGTTCGTTCCTCAAGAATACGTCCGCCATTTGCTCCCGCTTATTTCCCAGAATTCCCACCTGACGCTTCCCTTTTAACAGAATACTCTCTCTCTCCGAATGAAATATCAGCCCTTCCGGGATTTTCACTTTAAATCGAATCACCTTATAAAGAGTTTCGCCGCAAAATTCCGTTGAGTGATTCTTCTCCATTTAACAGATGGAATTCAAAATGACCTCAAAAAAACACATTTTGAGATGCTTTCTTCGTCTCGCTGTTCCCTTACGAAATTTAGCGATCACCATGGAAACACGCACTGTCTAAGAAGGCCTATTGTCGTCATACTGTCATGTGAACTCTTAAGAAATCCTTACCAATAAGGAGTTATGGTGTCATTTGAGTCAGAAGACTTTCGTAGATACGACCAAAACAAGAAATACCTATAGAATCTTGAGAAACTTTCTTTCCTCTATTGCCATCCAATATCTATTGATTTATCGGGAATTTGGTTTATTAGGAGTTTCTATTTGTTTATTGTTAATACAGAGTAGAATTGCATGATTAAATATCAGATGTTGTTTTAAACTAAATTCGAGGAGAGAGTTGATGATTTGTGAAATTCATTTCTTTGGAATAGAAATGTTTACTCAAAAGTTAGTTTCTGCTCATACCTATCTCCTTTCTGCTCATACCTATCTCCTCTCTGCTCATACCTATCTCCTTTCTGCTCATACGTATCTCCTCTCTGCTCATACCTTACTCATATTCACTCCCCTCCCATACAGATCCATTTACCTCCTTCTCATCTTTCCTCTCTCCAATTTTTCCCCTCCTCATATTTGAATCTATAACACCATAAAAGACCGTAAAATAAAATAAAAAATACGTTTTATGGAGAAATCAACCGCAGGTTTGAGGAAGAAATATATACAATGGAAGAATATCCTCTTTAGAATTGACAAGAAAAACTGGTGGGAATACTGAGTAATTTCTTTTTTGTTCCTCTTCTAGACATAAATGAAATCATGCTAATTGTTCATAGAGAGCCAATGTCTCTTAGGATTAACCAATGAAAGACGATTTCATAATTACGTACATGTCCAAGAACTTTACCCTTCTGAAAGTTACTACTTTTATGGGTAGAGATTTTAAGTAAATTCATTCAGCGATGCGGTAATACTGGAATTGGAAATTGGAACTAAATAAATAACAATTATAATTTTTAAATAAGATCGATTAAAAAGGCCTTCTTTCACTTCACCCTAGGATACATGACTATGCAAAAGTTGCACTTAAAATTTTTAGTACGGTTAACTTCTATCAAGTTCGAAACCAATCGCCGTATTAAAATTTGTATGTTGAATATCTGCACAGTCATTCACCTACTATCATAATTATCATTTCTGCTCGGATTGAAGAATTCTTAATTTTCGATTGGGTTTTCACTCCGCCAGAATATTACAGTGTCGGTTTCTAGTTACCGTTTGGTACACCAGATGACCTCGTTTTGTGAAATGCTTCTTCACCAGCGCCGTAAGTCGCACGCAATGCGTCGCATATGCAACAAGGGGCTGTGTGTTTCAAGCTGATCTGTTGCCCCAACATATACGTGCGTTGTATGCACATCCACATATATATGTAATCAACAGTTGCATGTATGGCATTGGCTTTTTCAGAGGGTAATCTTTGATATGTTTAGGTGTTTTATGCATGCGTTGGTCTTCAATGAAGTTAACATGGTTCTGCGAGACTTTGCCCAAAGTAATGTGCAGGAAGACCTCGTCTTTCGCGGATCTATCTTTTTGCCCATTCGAGGTGTTTGATTATCATTCATTCTCTGGTTTTAACGAAATGAGTTTTTTAGTTCTTTCGCGGCAAAAGATTCCGAAATGTTACTTATATTTTCAAATAATTACGCTACGAAACATTTATTGCGCTAAACCTTTGCGATATTATCCAGAAAATTTAAGAAACATAATTTGAACAGCGTTGCCTTTGAAGTAAAGCGAAATCTTCTCCATTTTTATCTTTCTTGACCGAGACACTGCGTGTTGTTTCATCGAACGTGCTGTTAGTCATTCCATCCACGCCATCACCAATTTTTCAGCGTAATTTCTGACTTGGAAAAACATTTTCCTTTGTCGTTTTAATTTTTATTGTCGTCATTCTGTATCGAATTCTGTTTTATGTGAGCTTATAGTCTTGATTGTTTGCGTTATAAACAAAGTTAGTCTTTTCGAGGGAGACGATTTTTACTCATTCAAATTATTTAATTACTGTAAAATGTCATACATGTTTTCTTTTCGTATACTTTATCTCATAAGATGTTTCTTACTAACTATAATTCTTTGTTACTAATTGCATTATTTATCAAATATATTTGTTAATATTCCGTATTTAAGCATGAGTTCTAGGCCCTCGCTTCTAGGTGCTAATTCTAATTTCGTTTCAATCATCTTTGTCTTCCATCAATTAAATTGCCGTTTCCTGTTTACTGCTTTCACCAATATAAATGAGCGTTCATTTTGATCCTCTTTCACTAAAATTAGAACCAAATGTTGTATTTCATATTGACCAAATTAAACCTTTTGCGGTTATGTGTTTCGAAATTTTTTTCAAGAATGCAACCCCCGTAAAATAGTATGGACAAATTAATTAATCTTTCAGTTTCCAAAGTAAGTTTAAGGACGAAAAAAACATTTTCTCAAGAAAAACAGAATAGGTGACTATCTTCATCTTTTAATTCATGGCCGAGTTCTTCACAATAGAATATTTCTCTTAAAACGTAAGGTTTCAATATTTGAAAAAAGTTGGTTTGAGAGAGAGTAATTTTGGAAAGGCTCTTTTTTTCCTTTACATCATTTCGCTCGTTATATTTCATAGAACTAGCTAAAACATTCTGTTACTTTTTTTCTTCCTGGAAGCTCGTATATCTGTTAATAAAGAGCATTGGATTGCAGTGTGAGCTGCCTAAGGTTCTCACCAATTTTGAAAGTTATACTTTATATAAAGAATTTTCAAAGATATATAAAAATAAACGCACAATAACTGGCATTTTTCGATTCTGAGAAGTTTAAAACTAGAGTAATTTCTTTTGTAATTTTTTGACGCCTGTCAATTCCTCTATTACTCTTACATCGGCTGCTCATAACTATACACCGTGTCTCAAATGGCAATGTTTGTTTTCTCCGGCCTTTATGTGCTTTATATTTGTGAGTCTTAAGAAGAGAGAGGCATAGTCTATTACTCTAAGAATTGCACTTTCAATAGTGGAGGTATCGCATCTTTACAAACTCAATTGGCGAGGTTACATTTTATCCTAAATTTACTACATTATCAGGAAACGAACTTGTAAGGAGAGGCCAGATAGCACGTCACTTCCTTGTGACTGACAAAAGGCGATTACTGGGAATGGCGTCGCTTTGGGAGTCCACTTAATCCGAATAAAAAAGCAATTCTCCGCATCACGCGAATCCTTTTGCATACGCAGTGAGCCTCGCATTTAAAATCCAATTCCTGACTAAAGGAATCTGCTCTCCTCAAAATATCTAAAAGAAAAATATACTTCCCAAAGTCATCCTATGTTTTCAAACTATACGTTTACTCTTACTGTAACATGAAGCAAACTCGAATAAACTTTTTCTTCTGTTTGTGTGTCAGTGAATCATTTGCGAGAGGAAATCGTTTTGAAACATCTTGAATTTGTATCTATTTTTATTATCTGATTTGCCGATATGGCAGAGAAATTGCACAATACCAATCATATATTTTCAAATGTGTTTTCTTTTAATTTAGGAATTACAATTTTTGGTTTTCTCTTTCTTCCAAGGATATTTCGTGTGAGTCTTACATTTTTTTTAATGATTGTTCTTTTCCAAAGTAGTTTGGCAAAATTATTGGCAGTTGCACCTACTCAAATGTAGTTACAACGGTTTCACCCCTGTGCGAATGTGGTTAGCCCCAAACCATAAGACTAATAGTGTTTGACTGTGATATTTACTCGTTCAATGGTATTGATCAAGACTTCATCGATTTAACTCCTGCAGCTGTGTCTGAATCAACTTTCCATTAACATCTGACTAAAACTGTGAATCAGTCTAAAAGCTTTTTCAACCTCATTTTTTCAGTTTAATATTATATTTATATTAATTTAGTCGAAAGTTTCTAATCGAGTGTGTAATATAAATCCCATACGATAAATCAAAATGATCGCTCGTCTCTGTTCTTGGCCTGTTTCCTTCGGTTTGACTTATACTTGCGTTTCATCAAATTGAGGAGTAAATTTCTTTCCAAGAAATATGATTCCACGTTATTTCACATATTCAAAGTTCTATGCTACGTCGATGATAAACATATGAATAAATGCGGAAGACAATTGGAGAAGTTGTATCGATTAAAGTATTGAATTGTTTATTTCAATTGTAAGGAGGAATGTGGTTGCCAATGTGAGCAGTTTGAGGTTATAAACAAGGGGAAAACCGTTTCAAAGACGAAAGCAGGAGATTCTACTCAACTTAAAAACTTAAACTTAATCTTTAAGCGAGATAAGTAAAGGGTTGATGCGTGAGATTTGGATGACATGTCTAGTTACCGCCGTCCAATAGCTGCCGTGAAGAAGGAATGATGAGAGGTGAGGAAGTTGGCCCTTATTTTCTTGGCTGAAATGCAACCAAGAGTAACTCCACGTGTAGCACAAATACCCAAAAAGTAACAGCATTAAAAAAAAGACCGACCAAAATAACTAAAATCTTTCGCATAATTGATACATTAGTAGTATCACTGTCATCCAGGTTTATAACTGAGACATTTCCAACGAAGAACACGCATTTAATTCCTAAAAGAATAATTAATTATATACCTTTCCTCGAGGTAAACATGCAGGAGCTCCATAAAACTGCAAATAATAAGGTCTATTTGAATGATCCAGCATATGAAAATAGACGTTTCGAGTTCAAGGTATTTATGCTAGGAATATTTTATCGACTGTAACATTATAAATCCCTTAAATGTCTCACAGCCACAGTTCCTGTTGTGTCACTCCGCTGTGATGGATGAGGATCAAGACTTCATGCGAAGTGATTCCGTTAAGAAAACATCGCAAAGAGCGGCTAATCCTGTCCTTTTAGCGCATTAAACGCGTAATCCGCGCTATTCCCAAATTCAACGAGCGATGCCAACGATTAATGTCCCAAACATCTTTCCTGCGTCTATAGCGGTAGGTGTCTTTTCTTTGCTATCATTCGAAGTAAAATAAACGGAAATTCTGAAGCAACAGTCTTCAGCTGTTTGCAGAGACTGAGTGGTAGTATTCGTACATAATGAGGAATTGTACTTTCAAATACATTTCAATATGAGCCCAGGCGATGTTTTTTCTTCGATAAAACAGAAACCTATTTAGATTTTTTCAACCAAATTTCCGCTTTGTAAACATGTTTGCTATATAATGATAATCTGAGAATTTGTTAATTTTATTACTATATATAAAGCTGCAAATCCTACTGATTGACACAAAATCCTGGGCATTTCTAATCGAGCTGGAAGGCTGAAATTTTCAAGAGAGATTTATAATTGACAGTCGAGTTGGGAAAAAATCGAAAATCTACAGATTTTGTCCTGGGTTTGAGACCAGAAAGGATTATATTTTTCAATGTATTTAAACGGGAAAAACGAAAAATGGCCATGCAGAGCAAATTTCTTTCGTTCATAAAAATATGAAAATGTAATCGTAAAGCAGTGGGACTTGGTCTATATTACGTCTAAAAGATCAAAGTTTTCTTTTCTTGCGACCGATTTTAACATTCCTCCAGGAAATTTGCAAAATTTTAGTTTGAACGCCAATTTATTACGTTTTTTTCTCCTCATTTTGAAAATTAAATCTATGGCAACAACCATTGTTTGAATCGAAAACAAGTTTGTTTACGATCCTATTTTCATATGCAATGATAAAGGTTTGATGCATTTTTAAAATTTTTAATGTTTATTTCCATATATGTTATGACTGAAAGTTGAAAAATGTAACCTTAATCGAAATGAACAGCGAATATCTGCACGGGAATGGATTTAATCGTGAATACATACTGTGATAACATAATTTTATGTAGAGAATACGCAACCATTTATCAACGAAGATAATCGGAAAAGTCATGTAAGTAGTGAGATTATTCGAGGATTAAATTGAAAAGTCTACACTGAATCTATATAAGAGGGATAGGAAAGCAATTTGGATGAAAAATACTCATTAATTACTGATGAAGGACGTATTATACCGGATCAAGTCTACCTATGCCTGAGTAAAAGTAAGTACAACTAAAATTTACGTAACCGTAAAATATTACTATCAGAATATTAATGCAAATTAATAGTTTTAACGGCAATATTTATAAATAAGAGAAATAATAAGTTCTTTTTCTACGTTTCTTTAATTAATACGTAGTATATTACGTAATTCAACTTTCATCGAAATGAAAAAATAAAATCTACACATGAAATAAACTGATTTTCTTGAACGACCTTCTGATTACGTTGTTCTACGCTGGATAATTCTTCGTTAGTATAAACAATTTTTGCATGTATCATTGTATGAATATTATTTTCCCATCTTCTCCAAACGGGCTTTAGAATAAAGTTCTTTTTCTACGTTCTTTAAAACTATTTACATAATTACGTTGCCTACTGTGTGTTTGTTTACTTAATTAGAAACGGAGCTCATTGTCGTAGTAGACGCCATTTAATGAAAATAAGATTATAATGCAATATGTCTTGCACTAAACCGAATACTACACAGGTAATCGTCTATTTATTTTCCGCTTTTTTATCCTATGTAGATTTTTATTCTAACTTAACATTTTTAAGCATATTTCTTTAATTTAATTTTACGAATGCACATTAAAACGTCGTCGTCGCCGCTGCAACATTCATCGCGGTGGGATCCCGAAAGAGATACCACGGAATCAGCCGATCGCCGCGGAAACCTTTTACCGTACATGTTCATTGAAGACTGAAATCCAAAACTAAGAAAGGTAGGAATTGATTTGAGAAGCGACGTGTTTTCACATTGCCAGCTGTATGTCGCGCTAGGAAGAGTACGTTCCTCGAAAAATATCAGGGTGTTAGTTTCTCGAAAAGGATATTTGATAATATTCCGCACGCCGTCAATATTGCCCTCATCATCATATGGTGATCTGCCCTGAAGCAGGCGCCGCAGCCATATGATTCAATTGGAGTATGTCTTGCACTAACCCAAGTACAAACCACAAGTAACCAATCGTCTATCGATTTCTCGCATTTTTATTTTATGCAGATTTTTATTCTAACTTTATTTTGGCATATTCCCTTAATTTAACTTTACGAATGTGTATTCATTAAGGAATCAACTCCAAAACTCCCGTATCAAATGAACGTGGAAGGCCTTCGAAGCACTTATCTTAGATTTAAAACTATGTATGCTAAAGGGAATGGCATAATTAAAAAGAAACGTAGATATAACCTAAAGACCGATAACACAGGGTAGTATCCCTTGATAATTTTCTTTGCTTGCATTATGCAAGCACCCATTTACTAGTTTAATTATAAGAATATAACTTTTACAGTGTTGCCAAATTTGCAAAATTGTATTCAAATAATTATCTATTAAGCATTTATTTATTTTTAAGCGCCATCATATAAAGTAATTCATTATTAAGCACCAGGTGGAGAATAAAAACTGTATTATGTATATGAACAGAAAGAATAATTTCTGCAACATAAGTTTTGGCGGATATTTTTTGAGATTTTGCCGAATATTTTCGATATATAACTATTCTGCTTGGTTTAAACATTCAAAATCATCAATTCTCAAATTAATAAACATAACCTTCAATATGTTACCAAAAACAGGCTACTAGAATTACAAAAAAAATACTTTTTTACGTGAAAAAATCGATCTTTGTCAAAAACTTTCGATTTTATTTAGCATTAACAGTTATTATACATTACGCAGGAATAAAAGCCTTGCAAATTTCATTAATTTATCATTTTCGGTATTAATCTCTTCCGTTTAAATTTATTATATAAATGTTTTCCTGCTCTGCTTTCCAATGAAACATAGAATTAACTGGATAACAATTTTGAAAATAGTTGGAAATCATTTTCATATACTTACTGGGAGTAATAGTAAACAATATATATTAAATTTAATGCAATTATAAAAAATGCATCCGTTCCCAAAGACAAGGTGAGGGCAAAAGACGGACCTCGCAAAGCAAGGTGCCCTTTTTTATATGAAAAAGATGAGAAGGTTGCAAAAATGTTTATAACTTGTGTGTATTATTCGTTTTCAAAGAGCAATTTATAATTTTATGTTTGTTTTACATAAAGATAATTTATAAACTACAATAAATTGAACTAATTCGTTTTAAAGGAGTTTTAAAAATGTAAAGAATTTTGGGGTCATATTGACTCCTCGGGACGAATTACGTCACTTTTTTGACGCGATTAATTAAGGGTTAAGGTGATTTCTGACTATCGTTATATTCTCTAATTATGTAGATCTAATGTTTCATGAACGAAAAATATATATAGTAATTTCAAATCGGTGAAAGCACGTGAAATTTGTGCATAAAAAGTACACAGTAACATGGGCTTGGCAACGTTCGATATGTGTACAATAAAAGATGATCATAACCTTTTCCAGGTTGATTTGTCATTAGCTTCGTTTACTTATGATACTGTTACATGCTTTCGTGTTGTTGCATAAAACGTATTCAATGTCCTCAAATCGTATCTTTTATCCCCGTCGGTTCGTAAAGATTTTTGTATAATTTCTCCAAAGAAATTCATTTATTGCGTTCCACCTCTTCTCGTTCTCCCCGTTTCTCGCGAAAGTAACATTTATTTTGCGGAAATCTAAGTTCTCGGTGAAACATGTTGAGATGGATAACAAAGAATTGCTAGGTTTTTATCTAAAATGTTTTACCAGAATGAGTTCGAAACTGTTGCTGTTAAAAAACCTCAATTTGTTAGTGTTATTGTCTGAAACTGCAGTCACCTTGTACGAGTGGTGACAGTCTGATACATGCTTGTAATATTCTCGGAGTTTCAGGGGCTCACGGAGGAATCCCCGCCATACTTCACTCTGTCCTCCGCAACTGTCCGCTACCCAAATATTCATCCTCGTGTCACATCAAAAGAGCATTTGCCGTATTTCTCGACTTTTCTGTGGTGTGCACTCGGGATTTTAAGAAGGATCAATGCCCCTTCGAATATTTATTTGCGGCTTAATTGAGAACAACACTTCTTCTTGAAAGATAAGGTATTTTCAGGTAAGGTATTAAATAGTCATCCTCTTAAGTTATTACGTTCAAAAATTTCCAGGTGGCTGGAAAGTCACTACGTGGCTAATGAAGTCTTACATATTACCGATGGCTCTATTTTAGTCATTACAGCCTCCAATCCATCAGAAGCTGAAATTATTTGGTAAATGTAATATTTACTTCTTCGGAAACGAGACATTCTGCCACCAAGAATTTCTTATGAATGAAAATATCTTACTATCAAATATTTTACATTTATTTTTCAGTTAAGGATATGGTTTTGTTGAGGTCCTTTAAACAATATGTAGAAGATATGTTTGATTACTGAATGAAGGTGATGTTTTTTAAAAACAAAAGGGCTATTCTGTAGTTGGGTTAGCGTGGATTGGATAGGCTTTTGGAGGGAAGTACTCTTTCGTTTTACGTATTCCACGGAACCGAGAGAGAAGGACTTTTTAAATGACCTTTATACTCTATGAAATGACGAATCATTAATTGACGTAAGCACCAATCATAATGATTGGTGCTTACTGTACATATAAACTGTATTCATCGGTTAATTATGATTCGCAAACAAGGAGGGACTGTGCCGAATAGTCCTAGACTCTCTTTCCCACTCAAGAATTTTTAATATTTTTTTTAAATCGTATTTTTTTGATCCACCTGTTCTGAGGCATTCTTGTTTACTTTTCGAAATTTCGCAGCAATCTTCTTTAACATCCCACACGGTCGTCTGGGCGCCAATCCGCCATTCAGTGTGGTGATGTTGAATATGCCTTACCCACCTTTGTAGTGCTGTTTCCTTCGTTTAATTTCTTCTTAATTGCTACTTCTTCGCAGTTTTTAGCGATCTTCACTTTTTTTCTGAGCAGCAAATTGCCTCATCCGTAAACGTAAGAAATTTCGCGTTTCTATCGAGCGAAAAAAGAATTATTTTTGGATGTGTTGGTTTCCAGTTGGTTGTCCAGAAAGGAAGTCTCTCGCTCGCATAGGGGCGAGTGTTTCCTGAGATGTGGGGAGAATAAGAGATGCGTTCCCTCGGGAGGCCTCGGATCCACAGGGCTCTTTCAAAGACACCTTCTTCGAATTGATCCCTCAGTAAACCCCTTCACTGCAGATAATCTTCACTGGAAATTATTAGATTTTTCTTATACTTCTAAATTGTCGTTCATTCAAAGACAACTATGCCCGCAAACATTGAGAAATTTGAAGGAAAGGAGGAACATAGATGAGAAAGTTAAGAGAAAGACAGAGTAATCTAATTTGGCGATGGCAAGTGTACGTAGTTTGGAAATTAAGACTGAAAGCATTAAAATAAGTCTAGATGTGAAGAATTGCGATTTGCTGGAATAAGGGAGTCAAATATATCTTTGTAAATGACCCCATTAAAAGGGGCCACAGTGCGTTTTATGTCTTTCTAATTGAGTATCAACATAAAAAGCCAACATGAAACTTCGACTTAATCACAGAATCCTATCAAAACGAAAGTGTTTCTGTCTGTTTCACAGCTTCCAGTCATCACGCCCCTCTATATGTAACAAAAATACGAAAGGCGTATCTTGTCCCTTTTTTTAGTTTTTTCTTTTACTTTGTATACGTATCTTCTACATAGATATAACATGGAGAATAATAATCCTTATTCTAAGAAGCCATTTTGATACATATTTGATTCTTGAAAATCAGAAAATTTTCTGGATACAGATTTTTACATGTTTATGTAAAAAGTAATTTAAGATGGCGATATTTTTAAAAGAGTCTTCATTGTAGGTTTGGAAAAGTTCATACTCCCTAAATTCCCCTCTGTATATCTAAATTAAATAGCAATCGTTTACTGATAAAATTGATTATATCTATGTAATTTATTTAATTATTAAATGTTCCAATCTGCAACTCTATTAATTGTTGCTTATAGCAATGCATATTATGTAAATTATGGTAGAATTACTTCAAGCAATCCGAAAATTTGGTCATGTAGGCATGAGATTGTTTGCGCTACGCCTACGTCACTCTTTCGATGATCATTATCTAAACAAGATAAAAAGAGCTAAGCGACCCAGTTTTATGCTATATGTAGCGATATTTTCGTCAATAAATTGCGATCATCTACCTTTCGACCAAATATCGAAGGGAAGTATGGAGGTACACAAATTGCTGTAAGTTATCGAACTTCCTTAAAATATTAACCAGATTTTTATCTGTTTATCGCTCAGTCCGTTTTCCTGCTTGCTCTCGTCGCGCGTGAGACACTCCTCGTGGATTATATAATGCATGAGGTCACTGAGCTCCGCAAAAAGGCCCTTCCTTGAGAAAGCTTTTCTTCTCATTCTTTTTAAGCGTCGCTATTTTATTTCTCTTGGATCCGAATCCCTCTGGAGGCACGTGGCGCCGCCGAGTGGAGAAAGAAGGAAACTCCCCTCCTTTTTTTCGATACTACGACGTTCGCATAGTGATTATGCCGTCTTTAATATAATTTCGCTTCAAATATTTCTCCGTTCCGCCATTCTTGTTCACTTTTGTTTCGCAATAGAATCGATGAAAATGGATTATGCAGATAAGATGATGATGATCCTTACTTTTACCTTTCTTATTTTTTTGACCTTACTGCAGATGTTGCAGATGCTTACTTTTCTTTAATCCACAATTTGCTGCGTTTACTATTCCCCGTAGTTGTAATTTCTTCTCACTTTTCTCTCGGTATTTCTCGCTTTCCGACACTCTCCTCTGTCGACGCTGATGCCAAATATCAACGGATATCCTAATTTAAATTGTGACAATTCCACTTTTTCCCGATTAATATTGCAGTTGGTGCATTACAGACTTAGGTAGGTGCAGCACCTAAAAGAAGTTGCTTTTACGGAAGTAAAATTCTATAATAATTAGAACGAAGACTAATTGAAGAACATACCATAATTATCAAAGATTATCTTCTGAAAAGCTGGTTCAATCCACCAAGTCATCCTTTATTCCCTTACAATTACAAGACCTTCAACTACCCTGTATTCTTCGAAAGTCAATTTTTCTTAGTTATACGAGAAAACGTTTAGGTTTTTAGGAATCCTTTCCTGAAATTTAAGCTTTGGTTCGATGTATTTCATAAATATTTTTTATTTGTTCAGAAGAATGAACTACTTGAATCATAGATTAGAGATTTTTTATTACTTAGAATATCCTCTACTCCTAAGTGATTTCTATTCATTGTTTTCCGACCAGAGTGTCAGACTATCTCGGCGCTTTCAAGCGTCTTCGTTCCTAATGTTGAAATATTTCTTTTTTCAGCGCATTTACAATAATAATTTGTACCCTTAATCCGCAATTTATGAATGAATTTGAAATATGAAAATTTATGAATTATGAGGGTAATACACGTTTACCGCATTTTCCCTGAGGATGGAGGCAAACCCTCCAATTAACATTTCTCAGGCATTAGCCATGTATGAAATGAAGACATATTTGCTAATTCGTGTATCGTTTGGATTCTGTTTATATCTCTAAATGAAACTTTTGCTTCAATCTAAAGTGATGAATGTTTCCCTGAAGGAGTAGGAGGTGGTGCAAAATTAACACAGTTGAAGTAGCTCTCAATTACTCTTCCTCTAATATTACGATTTCCTTAAACCCTTAAAAGAGGATCGATTGATGTCCCCATAGATATTATAGATTGATTCCAGCGCTTTTACTAATCCCTGAAACACTTCTGAATCTGCTTCTTTTAACTTTTAGCTCTCTCAACGTTTCGCTTTTCATCTATGCTTGTAAAAAGACGATCATTTAAGGCTCTCTTAATTTTCCGGAACAGAAAAGAGTCACTCTGTGCGAATATGGAGGGTATCATTGGAGTGTATTTTGACCAAAAAATGACGAATAATAAATGAAGTGTGAGCTGGTGCATTACGCAAAAGCCATGAACTGTTTTGCCACATATCCGAGTGTTTTTTTTTTCATATCGCTTCACGCAATCGTAAGGGAAAGGAACTAACCCCTAGTGAGGACTGGTAAAAGTTAAAATATTCATATTAACCCTCGTATCGCTTCCCAAAATCGGCGTTGAACTTGTAAGTAGTACTCCTACCATTCGTTTGACCATTCGCAATATATTTTTCAGTTTTTACATAACGTTTCTACGTTTTTATCGGTTTTTCACATCTCTGCAATTTTACTCTTAAACTTTCAACGATCCCCTCTCCTTTTTTCTGTTTCTTTTGTTCATCATTTCATTCACATTTACTATAAACTATTCTAATTCTTTTTAATTAATATTCTGATTTAACATCTAAGTTAAACATTTCTGATGAACCGTAAGATACAATGATACGACGCGTACTGCGCCCGAGAAATTTAAATGTGATTCCAATGCTATGATAAACATGGTAATCTGACTTCTAGACCATCCTATGGCCTCTGCTAGTAGTAAATGGTGGAAGAATAAAGAAAAATAATTCATCGATACAAAGTATTCGACGAAGGTATTACAAGAAATGCTATCAATCAGATAGGATCCAAAGGAATCATTGACGCCGTACAATTTTAGCGCCTTTTACGAAGGATTGCTTAAAAAAATAGCTTTCCTCGCATACATTTCTGAAAAGAAAAGTTTTCCGCAAAATTAGTTATAAATATTATTAAATTTTAAACTTATTTATAAATACATATAATGTTGATTACGATATTCCTGGAAGGAACAATGAATTCCTTAGATTCGTCGCCCGTATTTCATATCCTCTCACTTTTTCAACGTAACTTACCCTTTTTGCAAAATGGCCTCGTGGCATCTTAATTGTGTTTTGGCTCGGTTGAGCATTCATAGTCATTCCCTCTCACGCCGTAACTCAAATAAGAAGTTTCAGCGGAACCTTTACTCCTAAATAACTTTTAATCCCCGATTTTTCACTCAGATATTTACTCGCAAACTAATACTTGTGTAACGAATCACAAATAAGGAAAATTGAGAGGATAGAGATTGAGACATTGGATGCGAGGGCATCTTATAAGGAAGTTTCGTGGAAGGCGAAGGCTTTTGAAGGTGGAATTTCAGGGCACAGCCATCATATTCATGTGTATAATTTATACATTAAAAATTTCAATCAATCATTAAAAGAGGTCAATCACATGGTTTTCTCCTTATCTCCTTAATGAGTCATCTCTTTTCATTAACTTCCTCATTACACATCCAGTCTGATTCTATTTTATTTTCTATTCCTAGAAGAACACCTCCATTTCATCTTGCAGTCACCCGTTCTCATCAAGTAGGGATGGCACAACACTTCTACCAATTTTTCCTCCCATAATTTATTTAATTTTTGACGAATATTCGGCCAAGTCTAACCAAACACTATATATTCATTTCGTATAGAATATTTAGTCAGTTATTAAATAATTTTTAAAGGCAGAGTCCCCAATTATTTGTTTTGAACCGATGCATAAATAAGTTTGTAAAAAAATGAAGTATCTTAAATTTTTAATTAATTGCATTGTCTTGCGTCAGTAAACAAGGTTTTTATGATCATCTTGTTCCAATTATACCCAAGGACCTAAACATTTTAGGAAATGGTGGTGTAGCAGTAATTTCGCACCCCTTTCAAGAGGGATACGGAAAGAGTGAATGCTCCGCCAATTACTTGCGTGGAAATCGTTCTCCGATAGAAACGCCGATGATTGGACCGAAACACACTCCTTCGCCCGATGTTTGTTTTCCTCCGCTCATTTTTTCAAAGAGCTTTTTCCTAAACTCTAATCGTAATTTATAGCCAAGTTTTCACGGCGGCCGATGAAATATGGTGGCGAACGTGCAGTTTATCACGCGTGTCGGATGTAACCAAATTTATGCTCGCGGAGGGAGACTAGCGAATGTTAAGTTAAATATTGCGGTGAAGTCGAAGGTATCGAATGCGCTTCACTAAACGTCGAAAACAGATATAAAAGAATAAGGAGGAGCGACGTTAAACATTTAATTTTCTGAGAATTTATTTGCATAAAAATTCTACAAAAACCTTAACTGCGCTATGGAGGTCTTTCTATCGATTTTTTATTATTTTGAATCAATTTTTTAAATGATAGAAATTTAAATGTTCTTAACCTTGCCAAAAATTACTTTTAATCATTGTATTGCCTAAATAAAGTAAAATAATGAATATGATACGTGCCCACACACCTTTCTACAACCATAAATTCATGAATAGAATATATTTTTTGCAAAGGATAGAAGAAATTATATTTTTATTTATTCCGGTATCACCCTTGTATGAGTCTGAAGTAAAGTAATATTTGCTGAGGTATGAACTGTGACATTCATTTTGGTAACATTTTAGCTAAGCTAAGAAAACCCTCTCCCTTCGCCTTCTTTTCGTAGTTAAACTTCTTTATTTATTCTTTGTGTCGCTGATGTGTATCAATAAATTGCAATGAGCGACAGAGAGCATTCAAAGGGAGCTTTCACGGGTCAGTATAAATGTTCGTTATAATGAGATTTCCTAAAAGCGGGAATTCGTTGGAAGTAAACCATTTTCCCTCGCCAGTTCTCGAACGTAGTGTCGTTCGAACTGATGAAGAAACGATGGAAACAAAATGCCTCTTTGATGGAAGCCCACTCGGACGCTCAATTATTAAAAAGAAGAAGTGTGCTCCGAAGATCACCTGCGCACGGCCGACACCTGTTCCTCGGCCTTTCTTCGTTTGCCACTGCGACTTTACTCCTTAGGTTTACGTTTATACCTCCCCGATTGTTGATCGTCATCAATTAATGTAGGTTTTTGGGAAAACTGTGGAAACGATATTTTAATACATCTATTTTCTATTTCGTTGTTCGTTAAAATCATATATTTTAAGTAGAAAGAGACTAAAATTAATTCAACGGAGAAAACTCGTCCTTTAAGAGTAGTAGGACATATGCAGTTTTACTTTTGGTCTGGAAAAGGTAAAATAAATTCAGATATCTGAATTGCATATTCTATACTAATTGAAATCCTTTGATGACGCGAGAATATTTTTTTCTCAAAAGCTTGAAACTGGTCAGATAGGCTCTCAACGAATGTAAAGCCATCCCATTTGACGGAGTCTCTTCGAGCAGACCTCTTCAGAACAGAACATTCGACCCCCACACGCTGTTCATTTAAGACATCGGAAGGTGGATGGAGTTCATCCTCTGTATTCTTTTCACAGTTAGTTATATTCGATTATATTATCAATCTGACTTGATTACACCTTTTTCCAAATCCTATTTTGAAACTTTGCCCATCCATGATAACTAAAAGGAAAGTGATTTCGTGTATTTTGTTCATGAATGATGTGCTGATCTTTTCTCTCTTAATGTCCATCCATGGTAATCACTCTTCTTTCTTCTCATCGATCATCCATTCACTGATACAGTTTCAATTTCAAACGTAACCATTTTCCCCAAGAATTGTACTGCTCCGTTATTGTCTTACCACATTGTTTTATTTACGCTGATATCCGAAGGATATACTTCTCGTATATTCTTTCAATCCATAAAAATACTCCACTTGTAGTTTTTTGCTAAGCAATTCCCGTGAGTAAAAACCCATTACAATTTTACAATATTCTTCTTCTTGTACTTCTTAATACTTTTATGCTTCATTTTCGTAAATATAGCGATCTGAGTATTTTATTTTCCGTATTGATATTCTTTTGTATATTTTACGATAGATTTTACCGTCTTATTTTCTAGGTGTGAAAATAGTTATCAGTATACTACTTTTCAATAATTAAATAATAATTATTTATTGTATCCAAAAAATAATCAGAAGAATTTACAAATAAAACATGATATAGATCGAAAAAAAATATTAAAAGAAAAACAAGAATTACAAATAAAAGAAATAAAAATCCAGTACCGCAACTGCTGATAAATGACTTAGAAAACAAAGTTTTGAAACATTCAAGTCCCCTTGAGCTAGCTCATCAGGGGATGCTCCAAATTTATAAATATGTTCACCTATTGATTGTACATACACAAGTTTTTTTTCGTATTCCTTTTCGCCTCAGAATAATTTTTAATCCCATGCGTATAGTCAGACAGATTATGGAAAATTTTTGGAACTACAACATTTAATCTATTTGTACCGTATTGATTATATAATGTTGCCACTTCAAGATTAAACTTTTTACTTGTGTCCATATTCTGTGATTTAGACAATAAAGGTTTCTTGTTGCTTGTTAACACATATGGATGCCACCAACTCCTTCGCAAAAGAAAAAACATTGCTATCTGGTGGTCTGTATATAGCAATAATTCTAATCAATCTTCCTTGCAACACTAACTTACCAACAACTGATTCAGCATGACAAAAATCAATATCATCTATTAGTAAATTAAAATATTTCTTAACATACAAAAGCACACCACCTTCTCTACCGTCTTCTCTGAAAGAGGAAAACATATCAAAATCATTTATACTGTACATACTAACTTCATCAGGACAAATATGTACCTCAGTTAACATAATACAACATAAATTTAAGTTTTTTTGCATAGCATCTAAAGTAACTGAAAATATATCCCAGTTCTTCCTCATAGATCTAATATTCAAATGTATGTGAGTAAACTTACAATTTTGCCTATCAAAAGAAATATCTGATATACAATCAAAATTAGATATGTCCACAAAGGGTTTCCTTATAAAACCAAAACCATCCATGTAATTAAACTTAAAACCTGCAAAGCTCAGTAAATTTACAGAGAGTTATTTTTAATTTATCTTTCCCAAATCCTTTTCACAGATAACAGGAATAACACTAGAATTCTCATCTTTTTTTATCAGTATTTTATCCTTTTTAAACCAAACAAATTTAAAGTTAAATTCCTTTGCTCTTTGTTTGGTTTTCCATAGCGAAGTCTTGTTCAGCCGAGTCAAACTGTCTTTTAAATATATCGGACCCTTATATTTTCCAAGTAGCTCCACAGATATGTAAGTATACTTTTTTGTTTCATTATTTCATCTTTCACCTCTTTTGTTTTTAGATTAACGAGAAATTGTTTCTACTCTCTATACTTATTAAGGATATACACCTCATCTATTGACTCTGCAGTAAAATTTTCAACCTTCATATCTTTAATTAGTGCTACAACAGTTCCTTTAGTGCTGTCAGGGGAAGAATTTCTTACTAACCCACTGATTTCTTTATTATTTTCAAGTTGTTCTTGCTCTAAGATCTTCTCTCTGGTACTCAAGTTTTCAATGATTTGATCTTTTTTTAGAATTTAATTTCTTGGATCCGTAATACGGTCTTTTAGCTCCTTTATCACTTTGTTGTTATTTTCAATGTTCTTAAGAAAGTCGTTGTTATAATCATTTATATGCGATACGGATTTTTTCAATTCTTAAACATTTTCTACTGATGTTCTAAGAGTTATAGAAATGTGACCTTCTTCCTGATAACTTGCAGACAGATCAACTTTCCTGAATTTAAGGCACCTCCACTCCGTCTGTTTTAAAGACTTGCTTCACCAGGTGCTTTCGGATAGTCAGGCACAAGCGAAATGCATGGAATCATCGCATCCACGGCAGATTAAAAACTGGCCATCCTTAGGAAGAGTTTGTTGACATTTAATACAAGTGGCCATTTCCGTTCTTCCTTTGTTTTTGTAGAATGCCAAGACGTCACGGCACAACGTACACGAAAGTTTTTTATAAGGTACCGCTTATTTACTGCAAGATTCCAAACACTTACACTTTCAACGATGCACAAGATATTAATAAGCAAAGTTTAAAACCAGCAAATATCGTATGAAAGGCGATATCACCGTTTTCAATCGAAAAAACACAGGCCCAAGGCGATGCGTGTCACGATAGGCGAACATTTTAATTTTTTATTTGTTTACTTCTTTATTTTAAGCCTCAAAAAGCAATTTCTTTTACAATATATATTTTTATAAATGTATATTTTATATATATATATATAAACCAAAGGATAGAAAAATATAATTTTTAGGTTTAAAAATGAAACATTTCCATCCTTTGGTTTTGACACCTTTCATCGCGTATTTTCTTGCTGTGGAAAATATTCCTAAATATTCCAATTTGGTGATTTTTTCAATCTACATCGCAGTTTCATTTTTGTCTCTTTCTTGCTTCATTGTCCTCCATCCTAAAGCCAAAATGACAAAGGATTCGATACCCGAAGTACACTCTATAGTCTCGATGCAGTAGTTCTTTCGTTATCCGAATTGCGTTTTCTTTCGATGGAAATCTGCCTTTTTTCCTCGACCTTTCGCCTTTACTCCACAGATTGTTGAAAAGTTGTTCGGTGGCCACACTCCCGCGTAATTGAAATACTTGGAGACGAGGAGTGCAAGTGTGCGATAGGAAGGATTTGGTAATTGGTTCTCTTCCAACACTTTAGAACTTCTAACAGAGATGAGGTTGGGGATAATAATGGACCCGCATCGGTTATTCCCAAATGGATCGCTCTTCCTTACTCATCAAAAACATCCAAAAAACTCTTGTTTTCCATTAACTTTCTCGTGTTTCCTGTAATGCGGCGCTGAAATTTAGGAAAAATAAAACTTGGAAGACCAGAATTTTAATAACCATTCGTTTTTCCTGCCGTAGATTAAGGCGCCCTCTTTATTAGACTTGGATTTTTCTATCGATAAATTCACCTACGTCGCCTTGAAAACTTGCCAAACAATTTTTACTTTCCTTATATGTTTTAAATAATTTTGAAATAGCGCGAGGGATGCATAAGCAACGGATACATTTGTACTGAAACGACTTAATAAAAAAGTTAAAATCCAAGGACTTGAATAAACTCTTCAAAACCACCAAAAAAAATAAATAAATGCGCACTCGATTAAATGTTGGTGGTGATGGCACACGGTTATACAAGGTAATTAGTAGCAAAAGGATATAAGCAATATAAAAAATCGCCATTACGACAAGGCAAACAATATATATATGTAAACAACTTTTTCTGTTATACATGAATAACTTCTGCTCAAACGCAAATCCCAATGACATGTTTCAGATGTCCACGAAAGTCCGAATCACCGATTAATTTCTTACGACTAATGGACGAAAGCGAAAATAAAGATCTTTACTTAATCTTTTGTGTCATCGTGCGTCAGAAGCTCCAGGTTAGGTTCAGTCGTCGATTAATATGAGGAAGCAATACATTTTCCCAATCCCAAGAAATGTTTTCCCGATTCCCGGGATGTTTAAAAGCAGGAATTGCCGGGGGGTGTGCATCCCTCGAGCGAATAACGGGAAGCGATTGATCCGATGTTGTTGGGGTCGATCGCGAGGCGGCAGCAGCGTCGGAATGACACGCTCGTGGCAATGGCGAAACAAGTGAACGAGGGAAAGCGATTCGGCCGCCGACAATATTCGATACGACTGCTCAATTTCCTACGGAAAGTTTCAATTGGTTACTGTCAACGCCTCTCATTTTCTCCATCCGATCGAGAAAATCAATAGAAGAAATAGTCGAACTGGTTCTAAAGGCAAAAGTTCATTGAGTTTATTTACTTTGCGCGACGAAAGAGAAAGCTTTTCTAATTGCTAATACAGATCAGAAGAAAAGCGACGAAAGCTTTAATGAGATTCATAAATTGATAGCAAGATATTCCGTTTATAGAAGAGATGGTTTGTATTACGCGAAATCCTTAAGTTTTCGGCTAATACGATGATAAACGAAGTAAATGAAATACAGAAGTGAACGCAAGCTGTTTTTCTATTGAAGATACATATAAATTTCTATTTAAGTAAATTCATAATATTATTTTATTTATTTCGATTTCAATTGAAATAAAGTAAATAACATCCCCTGCCACTCGCAGCGGATGATGTGGACCGTGAAAATGAGCAAACATTCATCACACTAATAATATATAAATTGATATTATGAGATTATAATATTGATAACATAACAAAATGGATAACTGAAACTATCACTGCACCACCATCAATGCCTAAGAATTATTTGGTTGTGCACCGAAGTGTCTACCTCAACACAATAAGGACCGTAATAATATTTCAACGCTAATACAAAGTATTAGGAAAGTAAAAATGTCTAATGCCAGCTTTTCTCGTCTCAATAGTAAACAATTAAGAGATTATTGATTAAAAAATGGCGCGAAAATGCTTCTTCCGAGGTCGATTTAGCTATCTATTGTTTTTTCGGATAATTTATTTATTTGGAGAGCATTCGGATACGTAAAATCAATTAACGCTCGAATCTATGTCAAATGTTAACCCTCCACTCTCTAATACCATTCAATCTGGCCATCGACATTTCCCTGTTTTTCATAGGGTTTTCCAGGATTAGAGAGATGCCCATATTTTATTTCTGCGGCCTCCGCCATATTAAATGCGCATTAAAAGGTGGCTTTACTCGTATTTATGATTGAGCCGGGGCTTTCTCTACTTTCACCCCTTCGATTTAAGTAATTTTTTTCATTCGCCGATCGCTGCTATTTCTAAAGGGTGTGCATTTGCAGCTCTTCATTTGTTTATATTCTCCTCTGTGCAGAGGACCGCGTGCAACCCATTTCCACAGTCTGTCGCACACAGTTCCGAGTAAAATTAATTTTTTTAACTTATCGTGGTCCTTACCTTGATGAATGTAGTATTATTTGCCTTTTTCACGGAATATAAAATAGAGTGTCTTCCGTTTACATTTGTCCTATTCTACATGGTTTTGATGATTCCTTATGCATACTTATTCTCTTCTGTTTCTTTTTTCTTATTTAGAGTTACCTAAATAGTAATATATAGTAATAATCTACATTGTATGCAATTTTGACTAGTATATACTCTATGTAATATTTCGATATTGTTTTTTTCATATCATGCATTTTTTATCTCATTTTGTACCTTATTGATGAAAATCTATCTACGTTTGCCTTATTTTTCTTTTTTGTTTGTTTTATGTTATTTTGTATATTGCTATCATTTTTTAAACGTGAACTGATTCTTATTTATGTATCGCATCCAAGTACTTATTGGTATAGTGTATTTCTTTATTGTTTCATGTTCTTTTATCCTCATCATTTAGCTATTACTATCGGTAGGTTTGCGCAGGTTTTTCACACACCTCTTCTTTGTGGGAGTTCCTGCAGTGGATTTATTTCTTAAGAATCGATTAGGTTTTCTACTTACACAAATCTTCTAATTGTTTCTCATTCTATTCTTTTTAATTTAAGTATAATTTTATAATTAATGACGATGGGTTAGATGGAAGAAGAGACTTTTTAGTTTCAATCTCGCCCAAAGACGATTATTATTGTTATGCTTAAGCTGACGAGGCATGGATGACACTGACAATAATTAAGGTCTCTATATAAGGAAAGCTGTGTGTTACTCGTGGAGTCTTTGTGCTACACTTATCTGGAATATTTTCCACTTATAGAATTCTGGCTTGGTGAGAAAAGTAAGGAAAACTGCCTCACTCCTCATCTTGTGAACCTCATTCCCCTTTCCAAAGCAATTGGTAGCTATTATTAGATGAGGTTTACACTGACCTTCACGCTGAATGATTTTTAGACATTTCACCTGTTTCTATCATTCTTCTAAGATTTCCCATTTAAAAAATTTAATTTCACAACACATTTTCATTTTGCATTGTATATATATATATTATTATATTTACATTGTCATTTTGTATTGCATTATATTGTATTGTAATTATATCACGAAATTACCTCAAGCAAAAAGATATTTCGAAATTTCTTGAGCACCCCTTGTCAAGTGAAGGTTAAACGAACGAAGGAGTACGAAAAACTGATAAATAACTGCAACAATTAAAAAAAGGAAAATGACAGTTGAAAATGACACCTGGGTTCGAATCCGAGCCTTCATAGAGATGAGAATAGTTTTCATGGGGCTTTCAGCTTATTAGAAATACAATGTAGTTTGTCTCCTAGCTCTACTACAAATAGTTAATGAAATAGAGAGGGGACGGACGGACGGGCGGATATTGCTTTTTATATATACTAGCGGAAGTGTCCGTTGAAATTCAACGGGGATGATAAGTAAAAATAAATTAAGATATACTCTCCTACGATTTTAGCAGCTAATGGTGGACGGGTAGAGGGACCCTCTTAGCCTTTAGGTGGATGACTTTATGGTTATGCATTATGGTATGCATTGATGCTTTTATCTAGGAAAATGGATTGGGAAATCAATATTATTGATTATACCTTTTAAATGGCGATTATACGATTGTAGAAAGCCAAAAAGCTTTACAGACCCTAATTGGTCCCAAGAAAACCTTTACTGATAGATTCCAACACTACATGCCTCTCATTTCTCCCATTCTACCGATGCCGTACAGTACTTATGAGACAATATTTAAATCCTCTGGAGTTTAAATCTCCTGTACGCGTACCTATGGTCATTCTGGTAAATCTCTAACGCTTATAAGTGCGTAAAGCACACGCACTATCGTCATACCAGGGTACAATAATCCGTACAAATAGCAGAACACTCTCAAGAATTCTTCAAAGTTTATAAATAACAACAGAGTAACGAAATCTATCAATTATTGAATAAAAGAGGCTTTCGTAGGTTTGATTGTAGATATTCAGTTATATCTTGATGACTCACTTCCATCGAAAACTTAGGTAAATCATAGAATGCATTCATGATTGTACTAATCAAAAGGTTAATGACAATACTCGTCTGTAAGTTATTAACTAAGTCAAATTCGTCTATATTGACGTAGAAACTGAGTTCTGCCAGTACTGTATCAGTAATGAATGCAATAATTAAATAAGCAAAATTAATCTGCAGTTCTTAACTAAATAATTTAATTTCACTTCCAATTTATAACTAATCGTAACACTTACAAAGTATCTGAATCATAAAAAAAATTTTCGCAGCCCCCAACGTATGTGTTATGATTTACAAAGAGAAAAAGGCAATTTCGCGAGAAATATCTGTGTAAACGAAACAGACCAATTTATTTAGAATATTTTGAGGATTTTTTACTGAAAAAACAACTAAACGAACTTATTTTTCAGCGATAAACCAACTGAGGCGAGAGACTAGTTCTAGGAATTTCCGCGCTATAGTTTGTTTACATCCATGATGCATTGCGGTTTAAGTTACTTTTAAGAGTTAAATACCAATGAAGACTTAAATATCGACAAAAATACGTTTTGTTAGAGTTTAAGTGAAGATTCCGGTCAAGGTCGACTCTACATTTTTTATCTAATATCCTTAGTTTAGAAAATCAGTTTTAACTTGTACATAATTCCATGCTATGTAATGGATGGTGACAATTAGTTATAAACATAATCGCACTGATATATTTTTAATTATTTTCATTCTACAAATAATTAAACATATTTACACCTTTCCTTTTCAGTCAGGTGTGAGATATTCAATTTGCTGCTACTTTACCACTTGTATTTCAACGCCTAAAAGAGAACAAATACCATGATAAGAAAGACGTTCACTTACTTAATCAGGTTAATCATTTTCGTTGACCGCAGAAAATACTATGTTGTAAATAGATGTGCTTTATAATTTAAGTCAGAATATATAATTAAATAAGGTCTTCAACTTACCAGGGAGTATACAAATAATCTCTAAATTTTGCAAAGGTAATTTTGGTGACACGCTAAAACCAAATCCGCTAAACCATCTGTAAATAGTTACGTTACTGTAAATAATTATGACGTCGACACGGGTCTAATTTCTCGAAATGTTTTAATGAGAAAATTCAACAACTGCATTCGTCGTTAATGGGAACGGACTTGTTTATAACTTCAAAAATCTTTCAAAAATGTTTCTATTTGATCATAATATTGGCAATTTTTAATCGAAATTGATATTCCACGCTCAAAATAAAAAAACTTTATTTAATTTCCCTTCTTTTGGTGGAATTCCCGACTGATCGCAACAATTCTTTCTAATTTAATTTAGCAAAAGAAATACGCCCTGCAACCGATAAAAGTGAAGTTTACGTGTATTCCTAACGGAGCCGCATTATGGACTCCTGGGTTTGAACCCGAGACTTCTCAGTAATGAGAATAGTTTTTCCAGGGGTTTCTAACTCGTAAAGACACAATGCAAATTTTTTCGAAACTCTGTTTCTGAAATAAAGGGGCAGACGGACTCTTCGCAAATTTTATATAAGAATAATGCCGCATTTATGGTGAGAAATCGCATATCAGTTTTAATATTTATTCATATATTACTTATGTATTTTATTATACTTGTTATACCATAATATACTCTGTACTCATCCTTTAAACTAGTACAGGTAATTTTAATCCCGTTTACGATAAAGATGGAAGAAGAGAATTTTCAATATCGCCTTAAGAAAGACCTTATATATTTTAAGCCCTTTTCGTATCGCCTCTCAATGCATTCTTCTATATGCAAATTGAATCGATGTTGAAAAAAGGCCGACTCTGCCTTAGTCCGATTCTTTGCTTTTGTTACAGCTCCATTTACGCTTGTTTTTGATGCTTGGTTTTGATAAATCTTATAACTCGGTATACTTTACGAACTGACGAAATCCAATAGCCCCTTTCCTAGTCAAATAGGCCCTTTTTATGAACCCTATAATTTTTTATATTTTGTCATATCGGAAGATAGAGTAAATTATAGTTATTTTAGATTTCCTCGTGAGAGCTGTTGACATGGAATGAATAAAAATGTACTCGATGGTGATTATCATAATTAGTATGCAATTATTTATTCACATGTACACATTTTTTACGTATACGATGAGAAAGAGTGTGTTTGTTTGAAACCCAGAAAAAAAGGTTTTGATATAAATGTGTTTTATAAAGTGGAGAGGAAAGTAAATTGCTAAGGGGAAAACAAGAAAATTGTGAGGGAAAAATAAGCAGACCGTCGGAGAAGAAAATTAGATCGGAGTTGAGTTAGTAATCGGTTTAGAAAGATCAGAGATGAGCCATGGCAGTGGAAGATTCCATTTGAAGGGAGCAATTCAGAAACAATTTATTCTCTTTTAATGGGACGTTGAGGGAGTCATCCGAAGGAATGCCTTTTATTCGAGTTGAATCGTTTATAATGCGAATCTTAGGATTTCGTATTTGGGAAGTTTAGCAAATAAGTGATTTTATGTTACATGTTCCAATATACTTTGCGTTACGTCTTGCGGCTATACTTTACGCGGCTCACTTTTCTGTAAAGCCATATAGAGCTCATGTTGAATATTGCACAGCTGATTCTCTTCCATAATCAAAGAGCATTTATCTTGTCCTAAATGCTGTTTAATTTTCTTTAAATTCATTCGCGGTTGATCTCTATCTCTTTTTGATACATTTTATGGCCGATTAGTATATTTCCCACAGATTAAAAGCATCTCAATATAGCTTTCCCTTCCAACTTCGCTTGAAATAATTTGGCGTATGCATTCTAGGCGATTCCTTTTCCACCTTTTCTTTAATTTCCATAAAAATCTGTATTACTTCATATACTACTACTAACCGTTATATACTTTCCGTTTCACCGATGTGACCACATTTTCTCTTCCTTCGCTGCATTTTATGGAATGTTTTTTTTTCTGCGCAATGAAAATGAATTTAAATTAAACTTATGTACTCATACAGACTTAGGTGAATGCCGATAGAGAAATTTGTATTTATTTTCCATGTGATTTAGGCTGACTCTGTCTGTCAGTCTGACTGGAATGCCATAGGGAAGAAATTAAAACACTTTGTTACCGCAATCAGTAATACCTCTGTTCTGCCCTTTTCTGTACATCAACTTTGGAATAAGAATTTTCATCTTGCAAAGTACTTCGAATGTATCTGAAGGTAAATCGATGGAGAAGAAACCGGTCGTTAGTAGAAACAACGTATTTTTATTTCTGTCAGGTTATTGACTGCAGCGGATTGAAAGCAGTTATAAGCGTTGCGTAGGGTTAACTGAATGTTCGATTTTCGAAATATTATTAGCTGTATGTCACATGAATGCAATTTTTTCTGTCGCTTGAGAGGCGAACGCGATTTCGAATAAAATCCACTCCGCTTTGGAATGCACAAATCCGGAGGACGTTGATTGTGAGATGGACTTATGAATGGGAATTCCCTCGAGAGAAAGGGAGAATTGATATAAAGTGCGATGGGGGGATTTAAAATGGAAGGAGCGCCTTAATTGTGAAGAATGAGACGGCCTTCGTTTCGCCTTTGTTTCCCCTTCGAACAACGCGTTCAGCGCCGCTCTCCGGACTAATCGGAACTAACAAACACAATTGACCTCCAGGGAGCGGGTTCTTTGCTATCGCCTCAACGAATGCATCGCAATGGGAAATTAAACTTATATGTGTCTCGGAGGAAGATATTCCTTGTCATTAAACAAAGGAGGTTTTGCAAATGACGCTTGTCTTTAAATACATTATCCATGGCGTTTCGCCGTGCAGCACCGTACATACACATCGACTTGAAAAGGGCTAACTGTTTGAATCACTATTCAAAGTCAGAGAAGACTTGTTCGGGAATTATATAAGGAGTTCTAGAATATGAAGTATGGAAAATGACATACATACAAGGAATACTGCGAAAGAAACATAAATTAATCAAAAATAATATATATTATTTAAAAAGCTTTGGTGTGGAGGATTGTACATACATAGAAGTAAATATAAAAAGAGGATTTGATTCGAGTAATTTCTAATCAGTAAAGACAATCCTCTCTACACACATTAGTTTCATATTCCGTAGATTTTAGAATCGAGATTCAAAAGAGTGACCTTTTTCTCGTGAATCCCATTGAGAAGGATTTTTTTCCATCGACGGTAAAGTCAGGTATTTTCGTCTATTCCTTCTCTCGGATTTATTCTGTATGGACACAACGCAGCTGACTTTTAACAAATATTAAATGTAAATCCTAGCGATGAATGATGCAGTGGCGATTTCCTTATATTTCTGCGATATCGGTCTCGAATGAAGTGCAACGGCCGAGGAACGGCTTTTGTTTGGTGCTACGTGACGAAAAGCTTTATCATCATTCGAACATTTTCTGGATATAATTTGTCAAGAACCTTGTACGCGTAATCATTTATAATAATAAGCATAAATATCACTCACACGTACAGATAAATAAGCTAGATTCGTTCCAAAAGTGTCCAAAATCAGGCAGTGCAGCGTGTAGGGTAATATCAGTTGAAAGGGTTCTTTGAATAGTATTCGGAAGGCGGCTCCACTGCCTTCTGCAGTACAATTAAAATTACATCTTCTCGCTTTGTTGCTGCCCACGGAAATCGTAGCGAAGGGTGCAATTTATATTTCTGTAGTAAAGATAGATGACGATTTATCTATACATATATATTTATGTATCAAATTTATTTTGCAATGTGCGGGAACTCTATATAACAGAGATGGTTAGTAAACAAAACCTTAAAAGTTTCACAAGACAATTTATTTCGACCGGTTTAAAGACTTGATGATGACAGGCAAGAGTCGAAATCGGTGAAAACAATGTCTCCTGTGGAACTAACTAGGTTTTGTTGCCTAACTATCTCATTGATTCCACATTTTTTTGCCATCTATATACGTAAAATCGAAATTCTGTGGGTGTGTTTGGGGGTTGGTCTTGGATTGGAGGCAACACCGTTCGCCCGATTTGCTTCAAACTTTATATACGTATCCTCTGCAACCTGGAAGGGATCGCTGTCGCCTTTTCATTCGACAATTTGACGGGGTTCGAACCCAGATCACTCAGATAGTTTTCCACAAAGAATACACGTAAAACTCATTTATATCGCACGCATATTAGAGTCGCACGTTAACGAGAAAAACACCGAAAGAAATAAAATCGAATGATGATTCTTATTTTATTCGTGGAATCTTACTTTCGATCCCAATTTGCGAGAAAAGCGGTAAAATATACGAAATGTTGTGAAAACTTGAGGTTGTAAACAACTCGTCCCCCTGACGACCGATCCCATTGTTGAATCCGAGCTCATGTTTTATCCCGTAAAAATACTCGAGGACTTTAGGCCCATAAAGCTGATGATTGAAGAGGACGATATATTACATGGATAACGATAAATTTTCTTTAAGAAGGTAACCAGAAATTGCATGTACGTAATTACAGTTATATAGGGTTGGCTCACTGATGAGGGAAGTTATATGTCTTGTAGTATATAAAGCAGACATTCTGTGGGTTTTTTTTTGGATTGGAGTCCACATCGTTTGCCCGATTAGTGTAAAACTTTGCGTATGTGTTCTCTGGGATCAGTTAGGAAATACCGTTTCTTATTTAATCGATGATTTTGCTGTGTTCGAATAAATATCGCCCAGATCTGAATTCCATAAGGAATATACCTCACTTTATTGGTTGAAGGCTTTATTTCTTTTGAAGAAGTAAACTAGAAGGGTTACTCCTGCAGTGTCAAGACAAGCACCAAATTAAAGGAAATTGAATGGAGATTTATATTTTAACGTAGAACTATTGTTTTTTTATTCGAAATTTTAAGATTTTTGACAAAATATGCAAAACATTTCCAAATTTCTTTTAGTTATAGCTTGGGATTTTAGTTGGGTATACTAAAGGGTATTTACTCATTGCACAACTTAAATTTAATCTACTTCTATATTTTCCTTAGAGAATCAACGGACGATTCAGCTAGATGCTCTTATTTTAAGGATTCCCAATCAATGCATATTATTTAAATATTAAATTTTGTAATAGTAAAAATATTTGTAACCGTAATGTCACCGAAAATTTTTTGACTGTCAAAGTGTGCTTCTAGTTTCGCCCCCTCCGAATATCGTTGGAAGGCCGAAACAATTCTCAAAATTGCAATTTGCGCAGCTCTTCTTTCTTATAAATTCTGTATTGCAACAAACTGATGTGCGGTCAGCATAACGCCGAGTTCGAATGCATATTTGAGGAGACAGTTGGGAAGCAGTGGACATTAGGAATGAATGCCAATCGCTTTCCTCGGAATCACATTGAGAGCATTCGATGTCCTACAAACAAACTCAATCATATTCAAGACTCAGAGGAATACGGAATGAAGCTGATATTTGCACTCGGCGGATAATTTGAGTAATTTGAGCTGTTTATTTACACGTATGTAATAGACATGAAAATGTTTCACATTTTCTAGTGTACTTAGTGTTTGTAAAAGATTTTTACAGTTAATAAAGCTGAGGGTCCAATTAAGAAGTACTATTAGGATTTGCATTGTGAATAAGCACATTAAATAGAATTTGAGATATTCAAATACCTCTTCGGGAGGTTCAAACACTTTCATTAAAGTTCCAATAGAGAGACGATTCACCGTTTCTCATAATATTGTAGCACAATTTTCTTAGCGCACGACATAAACTTAATAGTACTAGTGCTTATTAGATTAGGTAATTATTCAATAAATTAACATCTGTTTTATTTACGAGACATAATGAAATTTTGCCAGTTAATTGAAGAGAATTGACAAATTAATATTTTTAATTTTAAGATCCATATACACCAGTTCTGTCTGGCATCGCTTCTTTTGGTTTTCATAATGTTTTTCCTGCCAAAGTGCAAACCATATTCATCGCAATTGCCGTCCTTTTGCAGCTCTGCCTGGAGAGGGGCCTCGCATCACCGGAGGGCGGCCCAGGTACCAAGTGGGCGACACAGTCCGCGTTAACTGCACCTCCGGCCGATCCAAACCAGCCGCACAGCTCATATGGTTCATCAACGGAGAACAGGTGAGTGGAATGAGCGCATACACCCGCTTTACTATGGTGAATAACTTTTCAGAGATATAATTCGCTTATTTTGAAAGGTGGTAAATACGAGGTCAACTAGTCCTTTACTTAAAATTGGAACTATTTTCGAAATGCCTCAGTTTTTGAATTTCATTGAATTTCATTTTCCATTGACGCATTCATGGGTGGATATTTTAACATGGAATCGAATATTTTCATGGGTGCAATCATTCATATCACCTAATAGTTTCTAGTATATAAGTTGTTTCAATAGTCAAAGAGAAAATAATGGAACAACACTCATTTACAAAAGTACTGTAAGGTATGATGCAACTAATCAGTTTAATTGCCAAGTAATCTGTCTCCTAGTTTTAAATAAAATAATAATGTATCATAAAAGGAGATGTACTTTATGACACGTATTAATACGATATAATTATTGGACAGTGTTTAAGTGCAATGTAATATGTCGTGTTTTTATGCCATACTCAATATGTAGTACTTTTAACCTCTAGCATGAAAATATTGTCTTTGAATAGGAGATATGTCCGGAATGTAAGTTCATTTTCCATTTCTCATAACACTACAACTGCATATGGTGCAGTAGTAGGCACTTTGGAGAAGATTTGACGCTATATCGCGGTTGCTATCGATTCTGTATGATTCCCTCTGCTTTTATACAGTGGATGAGAAATTGAGAATCTTAAGAGGTAAGATCTGTGACTCGATTCCTGAATGGGAATGCTAAACGACATATCTGTGAGCTTCAACTATATGAGTGTTTCAATGACATTGGATTTATAGATTCAACTAATGAGGAATTGTTTTAATGTATGACAATTCCCATCCTTTCACTGCAGACGTGACCCAACAATTCTTACAGAATGTCGGCTGGGATCGTTCACCCTTTTTGCCTTATAAGCCGATCAAGTTTTTCAACTATGACAAAGTAAAAGAAGCTCTCACTATGTGGCTAAAATTAAAGGCAACTTTTATGAAGAGGAAATACAAAAACTCGCGCTACGTAGTGATTACAGCATATAGAGAGGTATTCCGAAAGGTTGGCAATTCGTAGAGCAGCTCAAGAAATAAAGTATTAAATCTAACAACTTCGTAGCTTGTACATGCGTTTTTGTTTTATTAAACTGAAAGTACCATCTGGACTTACCTTTTATGGTAATATTAAAGAAAAGCAGAAATAATAGGCCAAGAAACTCTACAAAACATTCATAATCTTCTCGTGTGAAAAAGTAAAACACGAAGTACTTCCATTGAAAAATGGATTACTCTTTGCTAAATTCATCAGCGATTGGTCGCGCTAGCGAATTGATACCCCAATTGGACTCTCGTTAATGAAAAAAGTACGAGGGCGATTCGTTAATGGAGGGAATCCCTCAGTTATTAAATCATCCTCCTTTTTAATTCGATCGACTCCATTATTAGGCCTCGCCTTAATCACGTCACAGTGGATTTAGTTAACAGTTCACGGCCAGAGAGGCCTATTGGAGTCCGGACGATTTAATGAAGAGCAGTTTAGATACCCACAGATGTGCAGGTCATACTCAAAGAGGATAATAATGGACTTTTTGTTCAACAGGTTGAGTAAAAATTAGAGTGGAAAGCGTTAAATGTGATTCCAAAATTATATCAAGGGAATAAATCACGATATCGTAACTGATTAAAATTGATTACAGCGTATTTTTATGTATTATAAGGGGTCACAGCTCGATAACTCAAGAAAGTTAATGCAATTGCTTGCTTCCACACTATCAGTTTTAAATCGTTTAGATGGTGGAAACAGCGGACGATGAGTGACACATGCTGCTAAAGTAGGTGGGTCCAAAGAGAGAGGAATAAGAGATAGAGATTTGCGTGAGGGGGACGCATTGATTCACCTTCCGGAAAGAACTTCGGTGGATTCACTTTATACTCTTGTTTTATCATCATAAAATAAAATCATTGTTTTTAACGACTGTCGAAGAATACATTGAAAATGATAATAAATGAGCAAAACAGTATCTTCAAAGAGAGTGATGCTCATTATTTTTCCACACCTTTTTCATTTCACCTTTGCATCTTAATCATTATCCTAAAGATGCAACTCGCTTGTAAAACCGGTCATGAAATAAATGTCTTGTGGAAAACTACTAAGTGTATCTCTTTTTGATTGTGTATTTCCACGAAATACCACCTACCAGCATCAAAGTCATAAACAACATCGTCTCTCAAGAAAAATATCTCTGATAGAAACAATGTATAGGTTGAGGAGTAGTGGTCACTCACGACAGCAATTGAACATCGTAGTTTTGTCAGACTGTATTTTTAGAGCAGCACCGAAGATATTCGGGTTGCATCTTCATTCGCTATAGAAATCTATCATTTATGAAGGAAAATTTTTGATCTTGTTAATTTCCAGTGCTAATTCATGGATCTGAGTTTCGCTTATATCTTCAGGCCGACTCGTCCTTCCTCCGCGGGCCCATAAGCGAGAGCAACCGCGAGGGACTGGAGACGTCGACGCTGGGACTCGAATTCAAAGTGCGCCCGAAGCACTTTCGGAAAGGAGGAGACATGAAACTCAAGTGCTTGGCCACTATTGCAACGGTGTACTGGCGCACGAACGAAGAGAGCGTAGAAGGAGACCGGCCTCAGAAAGCGCCGGCCCTGGAAATCCGCAAGGGCCAAGGAGACACGGCTGCAGCTGCTGCAGCATCGGCTTCTGCGTCCGGAGATTTCGCATCCGACAGGAACGGCGGTAAGTGATGAAAGCGCGACTTTTACTGCAGATATCTTCGCTATTAAAGTACCGTCGACAATCGCACGTAACAGGCCGTCCACAACCATCGTATCATAGTTAAAATTTCCTATTCAGAAAAACCGCAATGGTTAAGTGCACGAAAGCTAAGCGAATGATTACAAATTATTCCTCAAGAAAATTTTAGTATATATATACAGTAAAAATAATATTACTTTCTCCCTACACGTAGTATAGAGAAAGTATTCTATTCGCAAAAAATTCGACCTCCAGATTTCGACGGAAATAGATGTTTTGGGGCCCATAGAGCTCGTGTTCGCTTTTTTCCCGAACATACTTGTCTGTGTGTACGTCTGTGGTAAAAAGGTTTGTGTGCGCTCTATCTTAAAGAGTAATTATCCGATTATTTCCAAACTTCATATTTAGCATTTTCCTAACAATGCCAAAAGTTGATTAGTTTTTTATGAATATCGCTTAACCGGAACAAAATTTTGTTTATTTAATATCTCTGTCAGAATGCAATGTAGGTATATACAATTACATACAATAGTTATAGAAATGTACTTTACTACAACTTTTGTATGAAACATTTCTTTGTAACACTGATTGTTCAGGAATTATTCTTGAATAATGGTTAACCAGAAGTTGTTGTTTATCCAGAAATGGAGGTTTTTCATACATATCTCTGTCAGAATGCAATGTAGGTATATACAATTATGTACCAAAGTTGTAGATAATGTATTTTACTACAACTTTGGTATGAAACATTTTCCTGTAACACATTGTTTTGGAGTTATTTATATATTACCGGCATAGGCTTCTGTTTTTAATAAATATGGAGAAAGTCATGTGTTGGCCACATCAGATTTTTTTTAATTACCTTGTATTACATCCTCTCATATACCAGGCCGTAGAATTTCCACCTTCTCGGTAAATGAATAATAAGTAATTGGAAATTCCCACTATACGTTTCAAATAGTAGATACGCCTTGTGTTGAAAACCAGGATCTTTTGGTAGACGTGAATACATATAACGCCCTGGTGGATTAAAAATTATTTGATCCAAATTTTGAAGTCGATATCATACCGGGAAAGTCCAAAATTAAGACTCCGTTGTCCCCATCTAAAATGCATAGGGTAATGTAAGCGGCTCTCTGGAATCGAACCAGGGACGATCAGGGAAACCTATAAGAGTGTTTATGAAATCCATTTATGATCTTTATTCACATAACATGTTTTAAGTTTCTATGTTATCGGGAAGGGGTTCAAAAAAAATCTTAAAAATCGTAGCAATTTCTAATTTTAGAGACACCTGGTATCGAACCCAGAACATATTGGCAAATGTGAATTATGACTAGTTAGGACATTTATTTACTGCAAAGTCGCTATCATACCAGGAAGGACCTAAATTAGGATTCCGTTTTCCCCATTATAAATGCATTGAGAAAGGTAAATGACTCTCTGGGATCGAACCAACGACCATCAGCAAAACGTTAGACAGGGTACATAAAGATATTCATTATCTCTATCCAAATGCTGAGTTTCAACTTTCCATCTTAAAGGGAAAGGATTAAAAAAATCTTAAAAATCGTCGCAATTCATTTTAAATGGGAGTATATTTGCCCTGACCTAGCTTCGAACCAAGGATAATCATTGAAGATATGTTACTGGTTTATGTCGGATATGCACGGATTCTAGCGATTTCTAGAATTTCAGTTTCTACTTTTCCTGGAAGTTACTCAAAAAAATTTTCGAATATCCCCGCAATGTATCTTTATGGAGAAATTCGTGATTTTGGGGACTTCTGGTATTGAACTCAGGACACTGATGTCCAAAGTCGCACTTTTTCTGCCGGTAATTCGATTTGGCCAGTACGTCGTAAAAATTTCAATACTGACACTTGTGAAACATGGTTACAATTTTGATCTATTATACATATGGACGTTTCTCATATCCGGAGGTTTAAAGGGGAAGGGATTCAAAAAAAGTCTTAAAAATCGTAGCAATTTCAAATTTTGAGATGCCTGGTGTCGAACCAAGGACCTATTGGCAGACACCTATAGACATTTTAACTTGTTAGGACATAATCTTTGTTGTGGCATGAAATGCATATTATACCGGGAAGAACCTAACTGAGAAATGTTTTTCTTTTTTGATATCATCATTCTCCAAGTTCAGATTTTCGATTCTCTGAATTCGATGAAAAATTCCAAATTGCTTTGTGTTTGAGACAACTGTATCTAAATTGCAATAAAATGAAGTCTCTTCCGCTTTTATAGCGAAGCTATTTAATCAACGAAATACCGTTTTCCGTGCAAATGAAGAAATATTTGACGAATTGACAAAGTAAAAGGTAAAAAGTCCGCTACCTTATGTAAAAAGTACTTACACAGGCTGTGGTTACCATTTTAAAATAGTAAGAAGAGAAACAAGGAAATGCAACGGTTTAAAAACTGTAACAATGATAAAATGTAAACTACCAAAACAGTAATCGAAGGGGAAATGTAAAACATAAAGAGTAAATAATAAATAAATGAATAAATATTAATCCATTAATCTTTTAATTGAATTTGCGTTGTAGTTGGAAACTTATTAATGTTCTTTCTGTCCATACGAAATCATAACAAATTCAAAGTTTCCCTAATATTGGACGTGCAGTGTAATACGTCAAAAATAAAATATGAATAACCGTCGCTGATTCGGTGCTAAAAAACACTCGAGCGGTAACCCTTCAGTTCTGAAGTCGGGCTGATCTTCGTAATCTGTGATCGCCGAGAGGAGGTAAGTCGTAACATTCCCAAATGAGTCCGTTTGCTCCGAGCCCCACTGTTTGCGCTCCCGAAGTGATATTATCACTCCGCGTGGAGAGATATCTCTCCGTAATTGCGCACGCCACCCCAAGTGCGTTTCCTTTGGCGCCACTATCTCTGTTTGCCTTTTCAACCGATTGCACAGCCAAATATTCTTCGATCGTTTATCATTGCGTATTTGAGTGCAACAGCGCGTGTTAATATGAGCAATCGCATTCTCACTCCTCCACTTTTTACGCAATTTCAAATAACGTTTTCCATCCATACTTTCTTCCGTACTTATTTAGTGTTTACTAGATTAAGATTCCTCTTATTTTCACTAAGATATTCCATCTACATATGTTTCTACGAGACTTCTTCGTTAGTTACTCGCTCTGCTTCATTATCTTACGTCTGCATTTCTTAAAATCTCTTCTTCTGTTCCAATCCCTGCTTCATAACTCACAAAATATGAATATTTTAATTTCCTGTTTTTAGAAAGCTTCCATGTTGCCTCCAAAGCTAATAGTGAAAATATCCTTTTTCTTCTTTATTTGTCTATGTCGTTGTATATATTTGATTTAACCGCGTTCTCTATTGTAATGTAGCTAACTTGGCATGAGTGTTTGCGTTTGTCGTGTATCTGAGTGAAAGTTTTAAAACACATATACTTTTCGGATCCCGTTTATGGAATGTAATAACCTCTAGCGGATGTATGTTACTTATTCCATAATACGGTGATTAATTATTCGTTATTTGTTCACGATTATCACTTTAATTTATTTTATTTTCCAAAAGGGACACGTCTTCATGTATCCCATCTCGGTCAGACAGCGAATTCCAACACAATCAGATCAGTTAGATCATTTGAATGTAAAGTGACGAACGCACGGATCTCACCAACGCTGTCTTCAAACGCATCTATTGATCAGCCTCATCTTCCTCCCCAAAATCTCTCCTTTCGTTTGAGACACTCGTAAGCGTATACCTTATCAATGTATTAAATGCACAAAATCATTTATTGATAAATACGTAAAACAATCATCCACAGCCACCATGCATTACCCAAAGTGCATTCATGTTATCGATAAACAATTTTTTTTGTTTTATTTTGACGGAGCTAACAAATTATAACTAAACCGTTAAAGATATTTTAGTGGATAAATATGTGCTTGAACTATTAACTGAATACCAAAACAAAATAGATCCACACATTCTTTCTCGTACATAAATGTGTGCGGTAGCTTTTTCGACGGTGCTCGTAGTTTATTTTAGGATTTTTAGATAGAGAACCATAGGGAAATTTCGTTTAGGCTAATAAATTTGAAATGAATTGCCTTCGTTTTCCACGAAATGACAATGCAGCAGCATCTCGATAAAGTTTAGCATTTGCCCTTTGATGCAACGTATATTCGTAATCCAAATTGATTTTGCGTTAGAAGTATACTGTAAGATATATCTCTAGCTGGCATTTAGGTCAATTTATAAAGCAAAATTTCCGACCATTTCTAAACGTTGTTTAGTGGGCTGGTATAAAAAAGAAGGCCAATAGGCCAAAAATATGTTTTTTAAGTTCGGGTCTTGAAAATTTGCACCGTAATTTATTTTAGTATCTATCTATTATATATAGATGCTTCTCCGGATTCATTCATGTATCCATATATATATATAGCGAGGATACAAATTCACAGGCTAAACCACAATCGTCATTGACCTGAAATTTTTACGACATATTGGCCATAACGTGTAACCTCCAGAAAAATTGCGATTTTGAACCTCAGTGTCATTGGTTCGATTCCAGAGGGCCCCAAATTCCCGATTTTTCCCGTTTAAATGCATTGCCGTGATTTTCGGGAATTTTTAAAAAATACTTCCCGGATAGGTAGAGAATCAAAACTCATGGAGCCTATATATATGGTCATGATCTATCGAAAACATAAATAAGTTTCATGGAAAATATACTGGGTTCGATGCTAGGTCGAGGCAAAAATCGGCCGTTTAAAATGCATTGTGGCGGTTTTTAAGATTTTTTTTGGACTTCTTCCCGATAATATGGAAACTTGAAATTTGGCATGGGGTTAGATATCATAAATATATTTCATAATCAAATTTTACATGTTCGCTGATGGTCCTTGGTTCGATCCCAGAGGGCCATTTGCACTTCTCAATGCATTTCTTACGGAGATAACGGAAACAATATTTAGGTACTTCCCGACATGCTATCGACTTCAAACTTTGCATGATACAAGACCAAGTTCTTACAAATCAAACTGTGCATTGACAGCGTACATGATGTCCTGGGTTCGACACCAGGTGTCTCTGCAATCAGAAGTTGATCCGATTTTTAGGAATTTTTTTGAAACCTTTCCCAATAATATAGAAACTTGAAATTTGGCATATAGATTGACATAATTAATAACTTTCAAAAACATTTTTTTACTTTCTCCATATACGAAGTATAGAGAAAGTATTGTTTTCATGAAAAAAATCGACTTCGAGATTTCAACGGAAATACCTGTTTTGGGGTACCTAGAACACGTTTTGACCATTTTCGGAATGATGTCTGTGTGTATGTGTGTGTCTGTGTGTGTGTGTGTGTGCTAGTGTGTGTGTGTGTGTGTGTATGTGTGTGTGTGATAGTGGGCGCTCTAACGTGAAAACTATTAGTCGTATCAATACCAAACTTCATATATAGTAGTGGTGTGTGTGCTGTCAGAGTTGATTAGTTTTTGGAGTAAATCGGTCAACCGGAAGTCGAGCTTTATTGATTAAAGCTCATTTCCGGTTTTCAAAATATCTCCATAAATATGATATATACGTATATTGTATTAATTATAAAAGTTTTAAAATAATGTATTTACTATATTTTTTGTATTTAATATATTTTTGTATCACCGGTTCATTAGGAGTTATTCGTGAAATACTGATAAACCGGAAGAAGATGATTATGTACTTTGTGGGCGCTCTAACATGAAAAATAATTGTCGGATCAACACCAAATTTCATAAATTGTACTTTTATTACAGTCGTTAGAGTTGATTAGTTTTTGGAGTAAATCGGTCAACCGGAAGTTGAGCTTCATTCTTCAAAGCTTATTTCCGGTTTTCAAAAAATCTCCATAAATATGATATTTAGGTATATACTATTATTTATAAATGTTTTAGAAAATGTAATTTACTATAACTTTTGTTTGAAACATATTTTTGTATCACTGATTGTTTAGGAGTTATTCATGAAATACTGATAAACCGGAAGTTGCTGATTATGTACTTTGTGGGCGCTCTGGGCTCTATGGGCGAAAGGCCAAATTCATCTTTTTTCATCGAGCATGTCCCGAAAAACATTATTTATAATTTTTGTGACGTAAAAGATAATAATATATAAATTAATCACTCATCTTCCAAGTTTAGATTGAATATAGAGTTCGAAATCACTGTCGTAGATAAATATTTACATCTTATATATGGAGAAAGTCATCTGCTGGCCACATCAGATTTTTAATTTTTGAGATCGTCCTTGGTTCTAGTCCCGAGAGCCATTTACATTCGTGAACATTAGAGTGTCTTTTTAGGCAGTTGTAGCCAATATTTCTGCTTGAATTTTCACACATAGTTAGAGATGGTGATCTTCTATTGTGTTTCATAGTAGCTCTTCCAGTAAGAGCCGGGTTTGATGCCAGACGATGAAATTTCAGCGAATTTTATAAAAAAATTAAATCCATTTTTTTTTCTTATGAGGACCGTCCCGATGTGATGCCGATATGAAATTAGTATTGCCGATCTGCTTGCAGTATGCAAGCTACATTTTACTCGTTTTATATAAGAGTCATTTATCGATATCTATGCACGTTGAAAATAGGGAACAATCACTGATTCCGAGTTTTTTGAGAATTCGTTCTTCAAATAAGTTTGAGTTTTATTCCAGTTGGGAAAATTTATATTTAGAAGGTGTTATTGTGAACATATAAAATTGCAGTATCGACATCTGAAAAACATTTGCTTTAAATTTTAAATTTAAATATCATCAAAAGTGGAACGATTTTTTCCTTGACCTTCATAGGACGGACAATGGACCCGGTGACTAGATTGAAAAGTTCATTATTCCGTAATAAATGCGTATGTTTCATTGAAAATTCGTGACTGATCCTAACTTTGTGTTACCCATAACATATCCAAAAATCACAGTCATCAGTTTAATTTTTTTTTTAATTTTATCACGAAAAGCTACGTAGTATACGAACAGTGTCCGTTGGACCTAGTCTCGTGCATTTTGTGATCCCATGGGTACTAAATTACAGTAACCACGCTCTTTTTAATTTACACTGTAGTTATAATACAGTAATGAGTTACTAAGTTGATTTGTTAAGCTTGATACTGGCCAAAGCTACACTTTGGAGTTACGGTGTCCAAAAATACGTATTCGGACAACCATGCAGATTGAATCAATTCTATTGTATGGATTTTAATAATACACAGAACATATAAAATGGCAATAAGACATCGCCACTAAAGGATAATTCAATGCTGGCTGTTGGAAGACAAGAGTGACTCCGGTGATGAAAGAAAAAGTGAAACTACTGAATCAGACAAAGATGGTGACTCAAGGAACACCGTGACTGATTTTTCATCGTCCTCATCTGAGGTAGACGGAAGAGGGTAAAATATCAAAACGTTTCGCAAATTAGGAGTAAATTAGATGGTCGTTCTGTTTTATACAGCATCATGGCCATGGATTGGATTGATTTAAGATGGAATTAAGAATTCTACAGTTTGATAATTCGGCAGAAAAAATAATGAGCAGAAGGAAATGATAATTTTCAGCCTATAATGAAGATGCTAGGAATGATAACCTGAAAGATGCATTTGTACTAAGGTCGTGTCTCACTGTTGATGAAAAACAATTGACGTTCTGCGGAGACTGTCTATTTAGGCAATTCATCCCATGTGTGCTGCTTCTAATGCTCTCCCTCGATCAATTCAACTGAATGCGTATAAATAGCCTGGTAAGTTGCAATTGCCTTTAATATATACATTGAGTTAGGTATTGAATCTAATCCATTTGCCTCTATATTTAGCAATTGAGGAAAACAGAGATACCAAAATGCGTAAAGATTTCCCTTGGTGTATGAAATCATTGAGGAGTTGAGCTACGAGTTTTAAGTTGTAGAAGGACCGTAAAGATAAAGCAACTTTATCTTTTGTATTATGTAGAATGTGAAAAGCATTCATTAGTAGTTTTCTTATGTGATTTCCACTTGACATACAGTTACGATCTAACTGTCTTTGATGTTAAATCGTAGTACACTACGAAGTACTTACATTTCCGTGATAGTGTTTGTGTTAATGATTGATTTCTGTGCTACTGTAATGTTTTAGTTACGTTACATAAGAAAATTGCATCCGTAGTTTTAGAGTGATATACACATTATTCCTGTTATTTGTGTCTAATTTTCGTTTCCTTTATCCTTTTGCGCATTTCTGAAAATTTCTTTTCTTTAAATACGGTGCTGCTTATCCTAAATTGATCTTAGAATATAAGTGTATATTTTATAAACGAATGTTTTCTTAATTGAAGGAATTAATTTTTCAAAAGGTGTGAGATAAAATATTGAATTATTGTGGTTTTGTTGACATTATTATAACTTTTTTAGTTTGTTGCTTTGGAAATTACTATATCCTGGCATATTTTCCTGCAATTATGAAGCATGTATAAATTAGCCAGGTATTTATCACTGTTAATTTCTCCGTTGAGAATTAACTTCAGCTAAATACAATCGCGTTGGACGGATGTGACCCCATTGAAGATCGCCATTATCTCCGAATCCAATTTTTTCCGAACCTTTTGTCATTCCTAATTACCTTCGCCGAAGGCGGTCTTGGGTTCGAATCCTTGGGGAGATCCATCTCATCAATCACTACGCATTGTTCTCGAACAGGAGCTTCAAACTCCACTTAAGTGGGTTTTCGGAGAGCACATTTTTGTGCGATTAAATCCGATCTCTTTTTTGAATTCCGACTGAATTCATTGACGGACGCACTTTTAGAACCTCGCTGAAATTATCATTGGAGATTATGAAATTTAATCTCCTTCCAAAACTAATTAAAGTAATGACTAGAAGAAACATGATTTTCTTTTAATTATCCTTCATAGTTTTCAGAACGTTAAACAGTGTTTCGTTTCTAGATAAGTAAAATGTCGCCAATATTGGACGTGAGTACGTTTGACTCACAATTACTGTGTAAAATTGTAAAAAAATCCCTGGAAATACATCTGGGGACTGTAAGTCTGCGGTTTCCTTTTGTTTAATAGTGTGAATTAATGGAGCAGAATTACTATAAATTTACTGTAGAAATGATGGAATATCAAGTGAATGTGAGGAGCACATACCATTTAAGGGAGGGCATAAATCGCTGATTTCTGTAACACTAGGAAGATTTGTGTTTGTAGGGAACCATATTTTGTGCATGCAATCAATTTTGTGTGTTTCACTCATTACTTCCTCTGACCTAAATTTAATCGCTCCCTAAGCACGAGAGTCGTTATAACTCGTTTCGCGTCGCTCCCGCCGGAGGGCACCACTTCCTTTCTATTTTTCATTACCGAAAGGGAAAGGGCAGTGTGGTTAATAAGATTCTTAACCAGCCAAGTGTGTTTCCGGAGTAACGGTGTCATGCTGAATAAATGAAATGAGTTTGTTTCTGGAGAGAAAGTCCTCATACACTCTCTGGTGACGAAGATTTATCGTCTCTCACGCCAATGATAAATCGTCCTAAGCCAAAGCGCACTCTCCCTTATCAAGCTAGTATGGGTACACATCTTTCATCTGTAGCTACATTTCCAGATAAACCTGTAGACCTATATAGGATATTATTGTTACCGTATTGCAGAAGTGGCATTGACTTGAAATTTGGACGATAAACTGGCCATAGCGTGCAACCGCCAGAGGCAATTATTTATAGCTACTTCTTCTAATCATTCCTTCTCTAAATCCAAAACTTTTCGCACTCTATCCAGCAATTCTCTCTCGCGCTGGAGGAATTCTCCTTCCCTACGTGCATTGCTCCGCTCTTCTCACCAACCTCTTTCTTCCCTCCGGATCTTGAAATTCGTTAATGCCCTTAGCCTGAGGTAGCCATGTTGCAGGAGTAGAGGTGGCTGAAGGGACACCCAAAACGCTAAATGAACGAGCCTGACCGATTTCGCACCCAACGTCGCTTTCCCCACTCGGGTTCTCTTCCGCGATCTCCTTTCATCTTGCGCCGCAGTTCCTCGCGACTGGCCCAAACACTATTGCACTACACTTAACTACAGTTTATCTCTTCCTGAGGTGTATTTGGTAATAATTCCTTTGGTAATAACCCCACCGATGCTCTGTGAGGAACCCTTTCCTTAGGTCGTTGAAAGAACAACTCGAAGCTCCTCGAAAAACACTTTAATCACCAAATCTTACAGGAGCGGTCCCTTGAGAGCGCCCATTCGCGATGCCATACTTCTCGTCACTCTCCCTTCAACTGTCTCTCTTGTTAACTCTTGGTAGGGTAGCCAGATTCATTCATAAGTGTTCTACCTTTCGGTAGGTTCGGCGCAATCAAAATTCCCTATTAATCGCCATCTCCTTCATACCCTTATATTTAACCCCCCCCCCATTATGTCATCCAACAACTACTTTCTCTGTCCTCCCTTCTGTTTTTTCCCCTGAATCCTACGCTCAATTACAACTTTTACCAATCCCTCTCCCCTCAATATTTGACCCACCCATTTCTCCTGACGATGCTTAATCACGTCAATTAAAGCCCTTTCCTCCCCAACCATCTCTAACACCTCCGTGTTTGTTTTCCTATCAACCCAACTAACTTTTTCCATTCTACGCCACACCCACATCTCGAAGGCCTCCAATCGCTTGACATCTTCCTTTCTCAAGGTCCACGTTTCACACCCATAGAGCAACACACTTCAGACCAGGGATTTCACCAATCTTTTTCTGATTCCTTTATCAAGACCTTTGGTCATTAATTCCCTTCGCTTCATAAAGGCTTCCTTCGCCAAGGCTATTCTTTTACGAACCTCATCTTTACATCTTCCGTCCCAAGAGAGAGTACTTCCCAAATAAGAAAATTTATCTACCTGCTCTAGTTTTTCCCCATCCACCCTTATAGTTAACTTAGCTTTTTTCCCTTAGTGAACCTCAAAACTTTAGTTTTACTTACGTTAATTTTCATACCAAACTCCCTTGCTTTTTCGTTAAGAGCATTTACAAAAGTTTGCAAACCCTTTACGGAATCACAGACAATAGCTTTATCGTCAGCATACCTTACAGACTTCACTTCTTCCCCACCAACCTTTACTCCCTTGTCTATTTATTCACAGGCTTCTTGCACCATTTCCTCTGCATATATATTAAAAAGCGTTGGTGACATAGGACACCCTTGTCTTACCCCCCCCTACCCAATTCAGCCCAATCCGATTCCCCATCAGCTATCCTTACGCAGGCTGTTTGATTCAGATACAAATTTTGAACTAAACGTCTTTCTTTCCAGTCTAACCCATATTTCTTTAATATCCCCATCAGTTATGGCCACTGGTTCTATCGAAAGCCTTTTCAAAGTCTACAAAACATACACATAAGTCAGTCTTAAATTCCAGGCTTCGTTCCGCAAGTACTCTCATCACCCCAATTGCATCCCTCGTTCCTTTTCCTCTCTGAAAACCAAACTGGTCTTCTCCGATTAGCCCTTTCATTTTTCCCTCGACCCGTCTATTCAAAACCCTCAGAAGTACTTTTGCCGTGTGAGAGATTAGGCTAATTGTACGATAATCCCGACATTCTGTAGCCTTGTTCTTTTTCTGTAAAGCAATCAAGATAGTTTTGCTAAAATCCTCTTGCCATTGCCCTTCATCATAAATTTTCCTAATTAAATCATAGAAACATTTCTTGGCCTTATCCCCCAGGTTCTTAAGGAACTCCACTGGGATCTCGTCAACCCCCGTTGCTTTATTCCCCTTCATATCCCGCAATGCCCGTTCTATTTCACTATCAAGTGACCCAGGTCCAAGATCGTCTTCTTCAACTTCTTCCTCAGTTTCTATTTCTATGCTGGTGGGTTTCATGTTTTTCCCATACAATTCCTCAACGTATTCCTTCCATCGTTCCCTTATCGTGACTGGATCCCTTAATAGACTTCCCTTACTGTCTTTAACCGTCACCGTTCTATTACTAATTCTATTCCCCGTCAGTTGCTTTACTTTACTATACATTAGGTCGGCCCTCCCGCTTTCCACCCGCTTTTCTATTTCATTACACTGCCCCTTCCACCACTGTTCCCTAGCCTTATTAGTTTCCCTTCTTAGTTCGTTGTTTAGTGCTCTGTACATTCTGCGCCCATGGTGAGTGTTGACTCGTTTCCATTTCCTTCTTTCCTCAATTTTATTTAACATTTCTACAGTTATCCATGATTTCCTAATTTTAGTTTGTTTAACCCTCCCAACAGTTTTTTGAGCACAACCCTTGACACAATTTTTAAACTTTTCCCATTCCTCGTTAGTGGTTAGTTCCCTCCCCTTACGATCAAGAGTCTTTCTGACTGACTCTTGAAATACTTTAGACTTCCCACCCCTAAGAGCTTCTAAATTCCATTTGGGTGTACGTCTTGGTCTAATGATCTTATTAAACTTAAGCTCGGTTTTCATCATGACCAGATTATGATCTGAATCGACATCAGCACCAGGAAAACTTCGCGAGTTTTTGACACTATTTCTAAACCTCTTTCTTACCAGAATGTAATCAATTTGGTATCTATCTGAATCCCTGGGCTTTTTCCATGAGTACCTCCGTCTGTTGTGGTGCTAAAAGAGTGTGTTTATGATGCAGAGATTATTTTTCAAATGTCTATCAGTTTCTGTTCTCTGTCGTTCCTTTTCCCTAAACCGAATTCTCCCACCTCTTCCCAATCTTTGCCTTGCCGAACTAGGGTGTTCCAGTCTCCCATAACAACGAGATTCTTATTGCCCTTAACCCTTCCCATAACCTCCTCTATTTGTTCATCAATTGATCCTCTTCAGGATAATTGATGACTGAAGTTTCTATCCTCTATGGATAATTGATGACTGATATTTATCACTATGATAATAAATTAATGATTTATCTATATCATCCTCACTATAATCACTAGTGGGCAAGTACACCTGAACTATAACCGTGTTTACTGGTTCAGACTTCTACCGACATAACCCGATCGCTTATTAGCTCGTTGGCTGCCACGGATTCTTCCGCTTTCTTATCCAACACTACAGCTACTCCCCTCTGGCTAGTATTTCCCCCACTGAAAATTACTCTAAAATCGTCGCTCTAGAAGTCTCCCTCGTCTTTCCACCGCACTTCGCATAACCCTAGTACATTTATGTTGGATTTCTTCATTTTTAACTTTACGTTTTACAACTTCCCTTTTCTGAGCATTGTCCTAACATTCCATGTCCCCACCCTCGTTTCCATCTTCTCTCTTCTTTTGTTGCCGTTCCTTGTGTAAGGGTTTCGTGGAATGACGACCGAGATGGCCTTACTCCCATCACTGCCGGGCATGACACTCATCCTAGAAGGCTGAGTCCCTTTGCCAGTACCAATATTATTATTGTTGTCCAAATCCGAATATACCGCCTACAGATCGCGCTGAAATAGCCCAAATCCATCAAGTTCACTTTCAAACGGCATATGGGAAATTCATTTAAAGAAATACCAAAATAAACATCTAAAGACCTTTATTTCACAAGTGAATACGTGAAGTATATTAATTTTGGTACATTAAGAATACGAATAATCAAATTATTTTTCAAAATTATTAATTTAAACTAATTTATTTTAAAATTTTCCAATTTGCTTCCCTGTCCAAGTTGCTTAAGCAACTAACTTAGGTGATCTCTTCACTGATGAATGCGATGAAAACTGCTATCCGTATGTCCTTTGCATTATTATTCGATTGAATGTAACCTGAAAATAAGAAACTCGTACTAGATGTAAGAACCAACTATTGTCGTCTATTATTTCTTCATATAGATGAAAAACTGTTTTTTCTCTAGAACTACTTATAGCAGAAGGATGAGGAATGGTGCAGGAAAAGAGGGATGATGTTAGCAAGAAAATGCATTATGAAGTATGATGCCAACAATTGTATACTTGGGAGGGCATATTTAAATGATCAAACATAATGCTCAACGCAAATTTAATGTGATGAAATATTTCTAAATATATTATCACTATACTGCGACTTTTATACTTACCAAAATTTTCCAGTTTGGACCTCCGTGGAACGCCATTCAGTAAAAATAAACGTTCGTTGATCTTAATGTTAGGTGAAATAAATATCATCCAATATAACAACTCTGAAAGAAGATTTTATTACGCAAGTATAAAGGCAATGGAAATGTGAAGCAATCAAATATCTACCGCAGGGTGTCATCGACTTTGCATTTCGTGAAAGACACACGAAGCCGCTCTTCTTTTTAAATTAAAATCTCGAATTCAAATGAGATGCTTAACCTTTGCAATTTATTTTCCCTTTCCATACTCGTCTTCGTTTCACTAAATCAACTACGGACCTTAAAATAATGCAATGCCTCTTATTTCAACTTTCGGAAGAAATGCTCCATTTACATATTCAAATCTGTTCCCATTCTCATTTTGTCTATAGGAAGTCCAATTCGACCCAATTCTCTTTAATTACGCTCTTTTCCTTTGGCATATTCCGTAAAGATTATATTCTTAAATGATTATAGAATGTCTTCAATTTTGTGTTAACCCAAAAGTAAATTTGTTCACCTGCAAATTGAGACTTCTGAATAGCGCAATCATTAATACGATATGTTACCTATAATTATTTATTTTCACTTTTATACCAAGAAAACTTTGATTAAAATTGACACACAACTTTCAGGAGATATATCTTATCTGCTTTTTGCTTCTATAATACATACTATGTTAATTATTATTGATCACATCCATGAACAACCACAAAACTTTTTCTAGCACGAGTCCTGGCTCCTTTTATGCCACGTGCCATGATTCTCATCGCGGTCTGCCATCTCGCATTCAGCATTAATTTATAGAACTGATTAAAAATCAGTAATAATCTATTTAGGTTAGGTGAGTAGTGATACTTACACAATCTCTGCTGATTTTATTAAATTTTCCTTCATGAAATTCGTTCCAAATTGGTTTATATTTCCAATTGTGTTTTAATGTAAGCCCCGAAATAGGCGCAATAGAGACTTTAATCTCTAATATCGCATATTGACCGATTCGAAAGTGTCCGTGAAAGAGAAGGGCAAAGGATTGTTTCTCACATTTTGGAAGAAACACTCCATCTATCATCTATTCAATCCAGAAAGATGTTTTGTTCTACACTTAATATTTCTGCGAAATTTAACATTTCTCGATTCCTGATCGTTTTATTTCTGAAATCCTTAGGACGCCTGTTGGTTTCTTGCTTCTGCATTTTCGTATAAGGAGCTGGTGCTCAAAGGAAGGTCTCAGTAAAATGCGAGCAAAATTAAATAGAGGATATAGTATCGATCGTACGGATATCAATTGACGAACTCGGGAGAGTGATCTTGGACTGCTCGTCCCGAAGAAACGTACTTACACAGCCGTGGTCATTGAATTAAAACGTGGGATGTGTCTTCATAATCCTTTTTATGCTTTTCGGTATATCTCGTTGAGTAAATATTTCCACTTCATTAACAGCTATCGGAGTGCCCGTTGACTCTCAACGGAAAAATAAATGGAATGTAAATCGAAAGAAGAACTGAAACTCAGATATGAAAATTCTTTAAATTTATGAAAAGCGATACTTATCTTCGGAGTTGATAGGCAGAGAACTGCCAGACATTTCATTGCACCTAAATGGTATAATAGAGCGACCAGTTTAGTTTTGAGTTTAGTTGCCCTCTTGAAAAGTTATGAATCCTTAGCTTTGTTTACATATCGATGCGCATTGAATTGCAATAATAACGTGAGCATTTGTAGTTCGCTCTGATGTTGCAAAATCAGAGCGAACTCTAACCTATTCTCTTGAATGGGCTTTCATTTCATTTCAGTATTCTCAGATCAAGTTGACAAAAAATGCTCTCTATTGATATTAACCCATTATCGGCCGGAACTATACGCCATCGATGAATTTTGACGATATTTAAATTTTTAGACGTTTTGGGACTGTTTAATACATAGATGTCCTGAAAAATCCAAATTTTTTGCGTTATCTTAGTTTTTGGACGTGTTCGAAATTTCGTACGGTGGCCGTAAGGGGGTAAAATATACAAATTGAACGTCATGATGTTTATTAAGATTTTTATTACAGTAAACGTTAAAAATCTCTTTTTTAAAAAACTATACATGGTAGTAAAACAGACTATCTTTTTATAAATCAGCAGAAAAGTCCATTATGCGCGTTTTACATGATCATATCTTAAGGATTTCAAGCGCGTTTCGCTATAATACTTACCAAGTAATCAAGAACAATTAAACTCACATTGTTATCAATTTTCAAATCACATTGTGAATCATTTTCAAATCACGTGTCCTTGTTTTCTTTCATGAATTTAGCGCGTGTGAAAGGCGACATAGCATCCCTTTGGGTGAAGTAGTATATTACATTTAATACAGTAAAATGAAGCAGTCTTATGACAATTTCCATAACGCCTCGGTTTCTCAATACCATCAACCAGATGGTCAATACCGTCAAAACGAATTTCTGGAGTTACAAGAGCCGTTTTTTTTAGGAATTACTGGGGTGGGTGGGTCTGGGTTTGTTCGGCAGGGTTGGGGTTGATAGTAAAGCAATTAAAATTCTTCGGACAAACTCAAGAAGAGAAATATCTTTTTCCTTGTACCGGAACAACATTCAAGTGTTTACAACACTGCCGTTTAGAATGAACCTGATCAAGGGCCAGTACCAACACTTTTTTCGGATTTTGATTCGATATATGGCACGTTGTTGATCGAATGTATTCATACCGCCCATCCGCGGTAGTAGTAGGTAGGGTAGTTTTAGTCCATTTTCTTGTGACTGATTTCTTGCTTTGGGATGTTTTCTTCTGTCTTTGAGACGTTTTATTCTGTCTTTGAGACCTTTTCTTCGTCCTTTTTTTTCTTAGCGGGAGGTTCATACTCAGGCTCGGGCTCATATTCTTCAGAATCCGGTTTGTTGTCTTCAGAACCACTGGTGTCTACAATTATAGCTCTCATGATCGGCCGAAGGTTATCTCGAGATCGCAGTCCCCTAACTTCAATAGGCTTTGCTAAAACTCCCTTCCCAATATCGCGAATACTGGTGACGTCATCTGGCCCTGCTTCACTATGTGCATCGTCTTGATCAGAGTCATTGCCGTCATTAGGTGGGAATAAAACGAACTCAAGCGCGTCCATTTCGGAAATATCCTTGGCCAGCTCATCCTCTTCGTCAAGTTGCTCAAATATATTAACAATGGCCTCGCCATCCGTGTTCAAATTGTACCTGCAAACAATACCACATTTTTTACCCCCTTCCGGCCACCGTACGAAATTTCGAACAGTCAACAAAAACCACATACCTGACTGACATTATTATAACCTTTCATCAAATGACCACTCATACATGTAGTTTATGGTCTAAACAAGCCAGTACCACACTCAGAAACAGAATTCAGATTAGGTTTACCAATAAAAAATAAACAAATACTCACCGGCGTGGCATTTTGCGTCGGGCGCCAACCTAGACGAAATCTGACTGGGTGGGAAATGGAGGGAAAGTGGCGCAGCCCCAAGCCAGGCGGCACTGGTGAATGGTTGGACCTTTCCCTCAAAAATAATAAGCTAGCGAACTCGATGCAATGACACATCGCGTCACGGCACCGGTTTGTTTACCTCCTTGTTTAGCGTACGAAATTTCGTACGGTGGCCAGTAATGGGTTAATATGAACAAGGAAACGAAATCAAACTGAAGGTAGACATTCAGACCCACGGACGTTATCTAATTTAAGCGATTAAATCTGTAGTGATAAGAAATGCTCGCAAGTTTTTCTCGCGATCCTTCCTCTTAAACTCATAAAATCTAAACTACGAAAATTAATTACATTTCCTTTACTTGACCATTAATTTTTTTGTCTAATTTGCATGATTTTAACTCACACTCTCTAACGAATGCTATGGCTTCTGCTTTAACAATATAGTAAGACATCTTTATAACCTCTGGAATAAAAACCAATGGAAAGGAGATGTACCAAGAAGAAAGAAATCAATTGTGAATATAAATACAGGAATTGTTCAATTTTCATCAACTCTGTTATTCATTTGCGATTGCATTAGGTGGTATCGGCAAATAATTGAAATTTAGGGACAAGATTCCTTAAGTTAAAATATTCGAAGATGGTATTTTCATTTATTCTGTACCATATCTGAAAAGATTTACAAAGGCAAATTATACACGGCCAATATTTCTGTGGAGGGAAATTCTACTGTTTATTTAACTGAAAATGTGAAGTAAATGAACGAAAAAGACTTCGTCAGACATTGTTCGAAAATGATGCTTATTCGACTGAATTCGTTTTCAGTTTATCCAAGTTTTCCTTACCTATACATACAATCTATAATTTATGGCAATAAAAAGAATATACGTGTATTTTATTTCTTTCAATACTTGCCTTGAGTCCGTGCAATACAAAACTACTCTTTTTAGAATAAATAAACCTTGCAACATACGAAGGATATATTGAAGTGTATTTCTAATGGAAATATTTGATCAGCCTGCATAGATCCGAATCTTAAAAATACACAACAGTAGCCCATAATTCGAGAGAGGAATTTCATATTTTATAGTCTAACAAACTTAATAACGCAGCGATAATCGTTTAATATGAACAATTAAACCAATATTTATGATATGACAAAATACCTATGAGTATGATGATTACCATGAAAAATAAAGGCAGTTAGTACCTACACTTAAACACACCAATAGATGATCTACTGAAACCTTTCTTTTTTAATTTCCAATCTGTAATACTAAAACCAGTTGTCAGTGCGTCCGTATGTCTATAGGCGTCCAAACTACTGGTTCGAATTTGACCAAATTTGGCACAAGTGTTCCTAAGGACCCGAAGCTGCCCATAAGGATAAAGTTTATTCGCTGATTACGCCTGGTTCGAACCAGGATGACTAAGATAGATTTCCATGAGGTTTGCACGTAAATCTCATTTTTATCTCATGCAGGGTTTGTTTCTTTTGCAAAATTAAATTAGTAACATAAGTTGTAGAAAGTAAGAAAAGCATGAAAAAATGGAAATTGAATGAAGATTTTTATTTCAGTTGTGTAGTATTGCTTTTGATTCGGATTTGCGAGAAAAGCGATGAAATAAACGAAAAATATCAGGAACATTTGACATCGTAAACAAAAAATTCCCCTGGACAATCAAAGTGATTCTTGACTCAAAACTTAACATTTTCACCGTTAGAATACATAGTACAGATCAAATCGATAGATGGCAGTACGATATTTTAAGCGTCGTTAGCAACCTGGGGTTATTTATAGCAACGTAAACATCTAATATTGGAATTGCATTTTATGAGTGGAAATATAGAAATCTATTAACCGAAACGCTTCTAATAGGAACTTAATTACTCAGGTAAGTGTTTATTGTGTAAGTAACATATGACGGAGCCTTCATGCGACCTCCAGCATTACTATACAAAGTTATTCACTGCAATGTAGATACTTATGAATGAAGTTTTCGTTACTAGAACCGTTTAGGATGAAAAAAGGTCTACTTTCAGAGGTTTTAAAAATATTGGAGTAATTATTTTCGTCTGATGTGAAGAGAAATTCATTTAATATTGTTCGTTAAACTGGAGATTTTTTTCGTTACACATCTTTTATATTCAGCCCGTTGAGAATCAACGAGTACTTCGGATAGTTCTAAAAATATAAAATTCCTTTAACTTTCCAGTCAGGTATAAAAGGCTTCCTTTCTGCTTTAAATCCCTTTCTTAACGTTTCAAAGGAAGCAATCATTGAATTCAGGCATATTTCAACGATCTTGATTGAGTCATTCCTTAATGTTAACGGGTAAATGCACGGCGGGATGCAAAAACAAATGATTAATTATTTTGGTCGGAAAGTAAGACTGAAAAAGTAATCAACATACCAAGCTAAGTGGATATAATCACTTGATATGAGACAAGAAAATTTATTTAATATATGAAGAACTTTAATTTCAGTTACAGATCCATAAAAATTGGTGTTGCTGTAGACAAAGCTTGGTTGCAGCAGATGCGTTAATGCTAACAATCTTGAATTAAATAAAATAACTTGTTTGTCAGGTTTACAATCTCAGATATTCATATTTTACTTTGAAATTCTCACAAATTCAAAGTGAAAGCAATATTAAACGACCAAAATAAGAATCATTATTCCTTTCTTCTGGTGTTAGTTTTAGTTTCGAAGGACCATTATTTCTAATTTAATTTTTCCAAAGAAAAGTACCCTGCAAGTGATAAAATTTGCTACCCATATATTTCTTATGGAAGCTCTTTGACCACCAGGAGTCGAACCGAGTACAGTCAGGTTAAAAAAAGTAGCCTATCATCTGCGCATGGGAGACTATTAATATTGTACGATTTTTTTAATTTTGGAAATATTTACCTTTAGAGTTACAGCGTGAAATAGAATTCTAACCTCGTCTGGAGACTATGATCAGCTATGTGTATAAAAAGTAGCCTAAGGTAATTCCTGGTGAGATGCCCCACCGGGAGAGACGCCCCAGTCGTAGTATTTTTAAGAAAAACCCCAATATTAGTCTACGGACGGTGTTCGTTTGTCAGTTGGAAGACACCTGTCTATCTGCAAGAGTTTCACGGTGGTTAATTCTTTTTACGCAGTTTTATAACATCATTTCAAGTAGGTACTGTTTTTTCTGCCCTGTTATAAGATAGGGCATAATGTTTCTGGTTGGTATCAATTAAAATGTTTGCATATTTTGAGTTAAATAGCGAAAACTTGTAGGTTCATCTAATATCCACGTGCAGTGACCGGCCATCTTTGACAAAGTGTAGCCTCACTGGCTGCAAGGGCATCTCTCCCGTACTGAAAGGATAGACCTCTTCTTTGGACAGATGCCCCAGTGCTATATTTAGGTGTATGTGCCCTATTAGTATCAATTTAACTTTAAGGTGATTCGTAATCTACATTTAAATTTCAATTAAAATACAAATCCACGGTCGAATGCATTTTATGCACGATCAAAAAATTAGGTATTGTTTAGTGAGCACAAGGGTGGAGCGGTTTGCCACTTTTTTCTGATCGAAATGTAATACGCGGCAAAAGGAATCCATTCACATGGACATTAAAAATTTAATTATTTTTCGAAATAAAAACATATCTTCTGTGAGAATATTTTCCTTAAAGTTTCGCAATTTTGACAAAAACATCAAAATTGTCATAATTTTGTTTCGGTGAAAACGACCATTTTTGCGTAAAAAGGCATCACTTGCTAAGAGAACTGATGAGTAAGCCTCAATATGCCATTTATCTGGAGGTCGCTGAGACGCCTCCTATGGAACCAGAAGGCAAATTCAATAAAATTAAGCAGTTTTGTAGCACCTTTTGTCCTCGTCAATTCCTTCACACGGTTACTCGTAGCGGTTGCTAGTCATTGCTGTTTCGCACCTATTTATATCACCTTATATCTTATTTTTTGTATAAATCTTTTTATTATATTTCTGAGTAAACAATTACCAAACTTAAAGGTGATGAGGTTAATTTTCTTGGTAGGAAGGAAAAGAGGGACACCAATACTGGTTGGAATGATGGTATCCTTCGAATATTCTAGGAATTAACTAGAAAACCTATGGAATGGTCTTTTTGCGTTTAACTTTGCAACGAACTCCTGTTATTAGTTCTCTTTACGCATACCGACGGTGTTTACTCTAACCCCCATTCAAACCAATTGCAATTCATTATAATTTTAAATCAATAGTGTTCTCTAAGTGTACTACAATTTTTGGCTTAATTTTTGAAAATGAAACTTCTAAATAGCTTTTAAAGTAAACTTAAACGTTTAGTTAAATCCTAATTTCAAGTTAAATTTAACAACTTTTTCATATAACAAGCACTTTCCAGATTAACAGAGGGGAAGACAAAAGATGTTGGATGATTGAAAAGGGTTGGGAGAGCTGCAAAGAGATGGCGTTGAATAGGGATTTCTGAATGCACATGAACATACCGAAAGTTACAACATCCTTGTATGTATGTACTAGAAGACTTTTAGAGGTATTCTTTGAGTTTTGCTCTTGGAATTTCTCAAGAGGTTCCATTACAGGCGACACTGTAGAGATGTGTCCTTTTTTAGGAAAACAATACTCCGGTTACTTTAATCTTCCCGGTTAAAAACATTATAAAATCGGATGATTTTGTATTGCTTTCTGCCACTACTACTATACGAAGCTCACTGAATCACACTCCGGACTCGTCATTTAAACTGGTCAATATTTCCCGATTTTTTGTGGTTGATTATTCTGTTTTTTTTATTTTAAGATTGCACCATATAAAACTTCGGGAAATTTTCTGGTTAAAAATGATAAAACTTTATCGTAAATTTTGCAAGATTTTACCATGGTAGGAAAGCATTTAATTTCTTTGGAAAGACGCAGTTTCCATTTTACTAGATTTTTGAACTTCTATAAAATAACACGAATTCCCGGTAGTCATGTGGACAGCGCGTTTGCCTTTACTGAAAGCGGTCCCGGGTTCGATTCCCGGTGGGAGCCAATGTGCGAAATGACCTAAGCTGTCGAAGCACTTTTAACAATACTACTACTAGAAAATAACATGCGCATCCCCACCTGTCAAAGTGCAGTTAACTTCATTCGTAAAAATGTGATCGGATTTCATTTGTAGTCTTTATTATTCTTGCCATTTTCATTCCATTATTTGGTAATTTCTTCCGAAATTTATATTTCCTGCTCGGTATTTATCGAGACTAAAAAGAGCAACAGTTGAAGCAATTATACATTTATAGCGAATAAACATTTGTTTCGAAGTTTAAACGAAAAAGAAATGCATTTATCAAAGTTTTCGCGATTAGGGTTCGAAAACAGCATCCGACCACGAAAATAAGTTTGAATCAATATTTACATTGCTGTGGTACCTCTCTGGATCTCGTACGAATATTATTTCTCGTTAAAATTTTTATTAGAAAAAAGTCCTCTACGGTTTTTAAAAATCAACTTTTTCGTAATATTTTAGGAAGCTCCGGACTGTAATAAGAATCATCTTCGGTGATTATTATAAAAGATTGAATAAACTTTAACTTTAAATACTGTGGAATTATTTTCCACAGTATTTTTTTATTAAATACTGTGGAAAAAGTACAAATTGTTCTTCATCATGACGTATTTCCACAAGAAATCGCCAGAGACTGTGAATTTTATTTTTAATCAAAACCTATTTTCGGAAGAACTTCTATTTCGCGTGGAAGCAGAGGAAAACCGTAAATAAAGGGTGGAATTATTTGCGTTGGCAACTTTAAAACGCAATTTCCATCTTAACATTGTACTGGCGTCGTTGTTTTATGTGTGAAAACGTGCTCGGGGCAATCACAAAAAGGACTTCCTCGCCGAGGGCGGTTGGAGGAGTTGCGGGAAAAGACGTGATGAGAAGACTATCGGATTGGGCTGATTGGGAGAAAGGGGCAGATGAAATATAGAAAATGAAATAAGGCCAACGCCTTTCGTCAATTTTTTAATTCCGGATGCAATTCCCGGACTTCCATTCTATGAACAACATCGCGATCTTCATAGGAGCGAAATTTCCTGCCATTTTCCTTGTTTTTCTGGTAGCTGCCAGAAGCAACACAGATTATGCTAATTACCTTTCAGTATTAACGTAAAAAGTCGCGCGAGCAAATTAAAAGGCATTCAGTAACGTACAAGACGCATAAGGAACGAGAAAAGTTTTCATTTTATGTTAGAGTCTATCATGAAGTATTATCACAATGGGTAGAAACTGTCTTAATGTGGAATGGAAAAAATCGTTATTTTTTTGGCCTTGCGTCGTTGTTCACTGCTGTGAAGATAGTGATATTTAAAAATTCGAATATTTTATAATAATATCTTCAGTGTATGTGGTCACATAATCACTCATTAGGAAACCATAGTTATAATACGCTAAAGTAACGACAATAGGATTAAATAAAATAATAGCAATATAGAATATCAACTAAAACTGAATAATTTGAAATTTTTATTTTTACAAATAGAGTTTACAGTTTTGTTACACTATATAAAGCGAGTTTTTGTATATGAAAACTCCTATGAACCTACTGGAGTAAGATTTTTTCAACGAATTCCTATGCCTTTAAACTGATTATTATTGTAGATAATGACGAATGATCTAGGCTAACACGCAAAGAAGTATGTATTACTTATTGTTAACTATGGTATATCATTTTTGATTAGAACGAAAATGTCGGTTATATCAACAAACGTTTCGTAATATGTTGTTGTCGTATGTAACCGCAATGGACGCATTGTCATGCATCTAGAATGGGGAATTGAACTTAATTTTGAATTGAAATTTAAGAAATCTATTTGGGTTATTGCTATTTATGAATTATTGCATTTCTAAATAGAGGCTTGTATCTCACCAATGGAACATAGGAGGGTTGTCGATTTAAAGCATTTATACGTCACTTTTTATTCTATTTTTTGAGCGTATTATTGTCTAAAGATCTTGTTCGTCGCTCTTTGTCGTCACTCCGGTAAACGCTTCCAAATTGTGGTTCAGTGAAGAAAACCGCAGATCACGTCCAATGCTTTGGCTGAGGACTCATTTTGCTCTTTCGTCGATAAATCGATTTCATACAATTTTGTTCATTCGTAACCGAATTTTTATTTCTTCGAATTTCCAAAAGTACGAAGTTGTATGTTCTATCTTTATAGTTCATTTCTAGTCTGCAATTGCAAGAACGGGAAAGTGATTATAGCTTTTTCTTCGTTATATGAGTAACACTTAAGTAAGTACTCACCCTACGGTAATTTCCTTTATTTGAGGATTCTCTGATGGCACACTTAAAAATAACCAGTTATCAGACTTGTTTTAAATTGAGTATTAAGTAACCCTGTTGCCCTCAATTGGAGACTTGTAGCGTTAATTCATAACTACAAACTTTTAGTTGTAATATTAAAGCTACGCAATCTATCAACGGACTTCATGAAAAGAGATCACTGCAAAGACTTTTTTTTAAAACTAAGGTCATGTTTAACCCCTTGAGCTATTAGAAAATATTTGCATACACTTAAGTTTTTTTGTGAGCCTCTCAACTCTCGAAATGAGGGCCGCGTAACGAATGCGTCGTCGGAAGAGTTGGCCTTAGAGCGCCCATTGCTGACTTCATCAGTGTAATTAAAAATATTTGTAAATCTAATTAGAGATTTACAGTAAAATATTTACGTATGTTCTCACGCACATTAGTACTCTTAGGTATATAGGTGTAGTAAGTAATAATATGCTATTTACAGAGGTGTTGGTCAGAGTTCGATCAATGTAGAGGTATGCTAAATGAAGTATATGCATGTATTGGTGTTGAAAAATGTTTTGTCTAGAAACGTCTACTTTGCTCTGATGGCAAAAACAGTTTCACGTACGTCCTTTTCGGATTCCGCTGATCAAAGTGTTGTTCGTTTGCAGGTGCCGTGGACCGCTGCAGCATCCTCATCCTCCTCGTCTTCTCCGTTTTTGGACTGTTCGCCAGGTAACGACTCTTTGCTGCCATCTAGTGAGAAGTCGCCCAAGTGACGTCGTGTGGAAGTTCCCGCCGCCGCCGCATCCGCAAAAGTGACGCTACTGTGCAGCATCGGATGTGCTCGAAAGGGTGTGAGTTGAGGAAACGTGTGTTCCATTCGTGACGATCTGTAGATGTTCTAAGGTGATAGTTTACTCTCATGTTGTCGCATCCACTTAAAAGCCTTTTATGGTGTTTCTTTACTAGAAGAAGTGACGTGATTTTTCCATTCGGAAAGACCCGCAATGTTTTTTTAATCAAAATGAATGGGCGAGAAGAATCTGCCTGGACAGATGTGGTGGCAAAAATGGATGAAGCGAAAGCGTGTTAGAATTGCAGTCTTCGCCGCTTCTTTAAATAGAGGCCTCCGTTCTTGTCCACACCGTTTAGTGAAAGACCCCAACAAACATTGGTTTTTTACGTTTGTCTGGGTGGCGAAGATGCCTTTCATTTGCGCATTTTCGTCGCTTTTTAACATTCCAGACGTTTTAGAAGGATGAACTCACTGGTGGTGGTGTTCTTTGTAAATGGACAGCCGAGGCTTGAATCTGGGCCGTGTGAACGTCTCCTTCGAAGAGAAGAGACTCAGAGGAGGCGTTTCTCTTTTTCTCCTTTTGAATGCTTGTGAACTCTAGTCTCCGTGTGTACCTCCTTCGAAACAAAAGCCATTTTCCCGTTGAAGCTTCGTCCCGCCATTCCTAAGCATTCGAAAGTAAAAAAATCCACTATTGTGAATATTTAAAAAGTGTTAATAATTATGAAATAACTGTATAACTAATGTACCAAAGATGATGAGAATTTCTGAGAGTTGCATTCTTTTATCTTCGGTAAGAAAAAGGAACCGAATTTGAAAGGTCATCGAACTTCTTTTTATGCATTCTCCTTTAAAATACTTATTCGTTAAAGAAAGTTCCTTGTTGTTGGGAATTATCGTGAAAGAAAAAGACGATTTGGGTTAAGTACGGAGTGCGATCTTTGTTTAGGTTTCTTGCCCATCGTAGATCAGTGCGGATTCGCGCGTTCCCTCTGCGGACATATCCTCCGTTTGAACAAACGCTTTTCAAACACATTTTCGGAGAATCGTTCGCAAATCTGAAAGCATTGAGCTCTGGAGGAACTTTTTCCCAGAAAGAGCGCTTGAAAGAAAATGGGAGTCGCGAAGAATGTTTCGAGAGAAGATCGAAAGCATTTTCCAACGGCCTGAAACTTGTTTTCAAATACAGTCGCCTTATTATTTGCTTTAGTTTCCCTTGAGTGATACGCCGCCGTTTTGGCGAATCCAAAGCGGAATAAATGTTTAAAAGAGATAAGAGTCTAGTCTTGCTGCGCCAAAAATAAAGCCGAGGCAAAGCACTGAGCCAAATTATTGTTACATTATAACGAATATAAGAACGAAGGCAATATTGAGAGCGTTTTAAATGGGGTCCGATTTGAGTCTCTCAATCACATTCCTCTGAATGGCGTTCGAAAAGTTTATGGAATCATTGGAATGATTTCCTGCCGCATCAATTCGGGGTGGAGCCATTTCTCCGTCTACTAAACAACGTGAGGTTTAAATCCCATCCTCGGCTCCATGGAAACTCGAATACGACGGGGGCGAGCCTCGCAATGTCGCAAATTAACTTTCAGTTACGAAAAATGTAAAGCGAACACAAACTTCCTCTTGTAACATTGCTGTGCCGCAGGCATTTCATCCCTCATTATAACCTTGTACGACAAATCTACCGAAAATATGAAATTTTTTGGTACTTCCCTATCTTTGTTACCGGGTATGCGATCTTCCGGATGAATTGTAGCTGGAGAAATGGTCCAGAATTCTATTTTATTACGAAATACGAAATACCCGCGATCAACAACGAAGCAATAACTCCTTGCGAGCGACACAGACCAGAAACTTTTTGAACGCCTCACGAATGTCTTTGCAAACACGTAACCTTGGGCTTTGGATGCCGATGTCAATAGGGGGCGTTTCAAACGGATCAGAATTACAAATGAAATGATGATTTGCGAGATCTAATCAGAGGACGCCTCTTCCAAAAAGTAGGCGAAGTGACGGAGCGAGTGAACATATTTATATCCGCCACTTAATTCTGTTTCCTATATTTTCAAGTCAACATTGAAAAGAATTTTTTTTAGATTTATTAAGAAGTATTCCCTAATGGGCCAGGACGAGCGATTAATTTACCACTTTAATTAAATCGAGTTCTCACCGCCTCAAATCGGGGCACTTCCACTTTGCCCTTCCTCTGGCGGAGCTCATGTATGATGCGTATGTGCACGCATATATATATATATATATATATATATATATATATATATATATATATATATATATATATATATATATATATATATATATATTCTTGGCACGCGATATTCTATGCATCATGCAAGAATAAACTGAGAAACGAGAGGTTTGATTTCTACTGTCAACGTTTCAATTTGTAAACGAAAATTCTAAGGACTTGTAATCATCACGATGTTATTCTATCTGCAAAAGAAAAACAGAAATAAAATATTACCTTTTCTTTTCTATATGCAAACTTTTCTGTTCGGTCATTGACTATAATTCCTTCTTTTCCTGCAGCCTGAAGACTGAATGGGTTGAGGAGCTTCTGAGGCCACCAATAGAACGATTTAGGTAAAGGCCATGTTGCGCTTGGTAAAATCTGAATATCTGAGATGATCCATACGACAGCAATTTAACCACCGCTTTAATCGGCCCTCATTGGCTGTAAAACAGGCTAAATATTCGAGGCCAATCATGCAATACTGAGAGCCAGTTTAACGAAGCAAACAAGTTTCATGCAATTGAGTATGTATTTAGCACATTGACGGAGATAATCTGCTCAGCATTAAGATTCCTAAGACGTCTGGCATAAAATAAAGAGAAAAACAGTATGGAAGAGGAAGGAGTAAACTTTCTTGAAGTTCTTTTATAGGTAACATGTATGAGTAAAATGCATATTCGAATATCTAAATGCTCAATTTTTTCGAAGAAAATGCAAGTGTTTAATCAATACATTTTTTTAACATATAGAGGTAAAATTTGTTATTGGATGTTAAACGCAGTGATAACCAAGCGATTCCAGTCAGTACAATGCTGTTTGGGATGCAGTATTCTGTGAATTTGTCGGAGAGATATAAACGCATCGCCAACGTCAGGAATGGTGGCTTTTGGTTGGATGGAACAGGCAACGTGGCGATGACAACCGCTGGATATCAGCACTTTGCGAATAGATTATTTATTTTAATCGGAAATCATGATTACCATGCGTCGTGATGTATATTCCCACAGAAGAAGATTGTGTAATAATAGTACTCTATATTTTGGGACTTGAAACCCTGTGCATGGCCAAAAATGGAGATTTAGGACAGGGTTTGGAGGTGAACCAGGCGATACTGTACCTCATTCGATAGACAAAAGAACTTGAATCCAGTGCCAAACGGTTGAGTAAGATGCTGATATTTTCTATGTTCTCGACAAGTTATCGAAGTTGTTTTGCGGCGTAACTAATAACCATTTAATGTTCTTAAGTATCGGAATCCATAGATAATTATTTTGAAGCTTAAATTTCTTCCACTAAGTATAATTAATAATGGGAACTGCGTGTCAAAATAATTCTCCAGCATGCCATAGGTTCGCCACTCCTGATTTAGTAATACTTACAAATGAAAGATTAAAATTAATCATTTGACCTCGGCACAGAAATTCTGTTAAAAATAAACGGATGATATTAAAATATCTTTTGATTTATTTACCATTATACAATCCAGAGGACTAATGCCGGAAAGCTTTCGTCTGATTGGATTAACATATGCAGAAGGAAATTCTATGGAACCTCAAGTGAGTACCAAAAAATCAAGCAGATGTAGATTGTTCAAATTAAATTAATTTTGGTGTAATTCGTCCGCTTATTCCTTGTAATTTTTCATAGTTATGCATGAGTTTGTTCTGTCTTATTTCGCCTGATTTTATTCTGGAAGACGTCCATGCAGAGGTAAGTACTATGTTTAGAAACTGAACGCGGCTTAGGTATCGGAGGAAGAGGCGGCTGAACATAAGGATGAAGTTTGAATGTTTTATTCTAGAAAGCTGTATTAAGTGGGTCATATGGACTCTATATCATCCTTCACTCATACCACTGTGGCTTTGACATTATGCTAGCGATGACTGAAACATGAATAAATTAAAATTTCATCTGCCTATATCATCAAATAACAAGAACAACTTCTCCTTTGTCACCTTGAAGATGCTGTTGGACAGCGAAATGTACATCGGAGGATATCAATTTTGATGGTATTTGGAGTATTGGTGATTACTTACTTATATCATCAAAGATAAATTAAATGTATTCGGCATACGGTAGCGAAACAAGAATAGGGTTTACATGAAAATGAGAAAAAACCGTCTTGTGCAACTGATAGAATGGTTTATTTTGGATGGATTTTATAAGAGGAGAGGGCTCTTAGGTGACGCACTTTTATATCGCCCAATCAGTTTTGTCACGGTAACTATTATTTATAATATGTTGTAACCAAGATATTACTCTAAATTACCGTTTTTTTCGTGTATGATAAAAAGTATAAATAACTAAGAAGAGTGGGGGATAAATTCGAGAGCATTCGAAAAGAGATAACGAGCGACTCGTCTTAAATCGTGGCCTTCTTTTCACATTACTTTCCGCCTTCAAAAGGTCACATTTGGTATACAATCGGAGTAAAAGGCAGCTTCCCTTAAAAATTGTGGATCTGCGACTAATAAGTCCAATTACATAGAAAGGGACAGCAGATACATCGTTCGCTCATTCATTCGTCGTTTTATTCATCCCGCGCTTTTCATTGGGATTCGTCCTCCAAACACACATTTTCGTAATCAAATCCTTCCAATTACGGGCTTCTAGGCAGTGAGTGAATCCTTAAAATGAGAAATTACTTACGTTTTGGCGCTAATGAATCATTCTCCGCATAATTGGATACACGGATGCAACCGCTCGTTCCATTTCTTTCTTCTTGACGACTTTGAAATTATTTCGCCTCTTTAAAGGAGAAACTTTCAATCTCTGATGGACTGCTTGCCCTCTTTATGCGTTGGCGGAAAATGTTTGTTTTTAATTTTTGGTGCGGCGTATAGTTCAGCATTTACGAAAGTTGTTTTGCTGGGCTTGAATGTGTGGCATTCGGGGGTCAAAGCGTAATATGGATACCTACATCTACATTAATACCTGCAAGCCGCCTTTCGGCGTGTGGCAGGGGGTGTGAACACCAGTTAAATATATACTACTTCTTTATTCGGTTATTGTCGCATATTGTTCGCGGAAAGAATGAATCTCTAAAACAATTCGTCCTAGCATCTATTTCTCTTAACTTACGGTCATTATCGGATCGACCGAGGTAGCAGGGGGGTTGCATGATACCGATTGTATCTTCCAAAAATGTAGTTTCCCTGAATTTATTAAGCAATCGCAGCCTAGCTTCCAATCTCCTGTCTTTCAAGGATTCCCAACCTACATCTGAGAGCATTTTTGTAACGCTTGCTTTTTTATCATAACATTTCTTAACAAAACGAACCGCTTTACGCTGCACTTTCTCGAGTACACGTTTCATCCGCCGGATCCCATATACTTGCCGCATATTCCAGAAGGGGTCTGACCAAGGTAAAATAACATCGCTCTCTCACCTTTTCATCGCATTTACCGACAATACGCTTTACAAATCCAAGCCTTTTACTTGGTTTGCCGCAGATTTTTCGAATATGCGTGCTCTAATTTAAGTTATTAGTAATGTTGATCCCGAGATATTCAACTATATCTACTACTTTGATACTAATTCCATTAATTTTGTACGGGTGATTTGAACGCAATTTTTTCTTTTCGAATAAATTAACTACGGAGCATTTGCCTACGTTAATATCTAATTCCCATTTTTCGCACCACCTTTGGATGAGGACTAAATCGTTTCAGAGGGATGCCCGGTCTTCCTCGTTTGTTATTTCCCTATATATAACCGAGTCATCCGCAAATATCCTCACATTGCTAACTATCTCGTCACTTAAGTCATTGATATAAATAAGGAAAAGAAGAGGTCCAATTACACTACCTTGAGGTACGCCAGAGGTAACTTTGACTCTACTTGAGCTAACGCAATCCAGTACAACTTGTTGTTCCCTCTCGTAGAGAAAATCCTTAACCCAGTCGACTACTTCCTTGTTAATGCCCGCTAGTTTAAGTTTGTAAATTAGTTTGTAGTGGGGTACTCTATCGAATGCTTTTTTGAAATCTAGGAAAATAGCGTCCACTTGCTTTTTACTTTCGGCCGACTTTAAGATATCGTGTACAAATAGAGCAAGTTGGGTTTCACATGATCGGGACTTACGAAAACCATGCTGGTTCGCGTCGAGGAACTCATTTCTATCTAAAAATCCCATGAGTGAGCTTATGACGATATGTTCCATTACCTTTCCGGACAGCGAAGTTAATGATATGGGTCTATAATTTCCTGGGTCCTCCTTTAATCCGCTTTTGTAAAATACCTATTTTCTTTCAGAGTCAAAGCAAAAATTGGCCGGTTTCTGCAAACTTCAACTTACTACTACTCTGGATCAAGGGGTTAAAATGAATCAGTTTGTGCAACGTCGTTGTATAAATTTATCCCCTGGATTACTTTCTCAACTACGCAAAGTCCTCCCAAAGAATGCGAAGTACGTGCTATAGCACTGGCGTCCGCATATAAAAATCGAAAGGAGGGAAATTGAAGGATATAATAGGAGGATTCCAACATTCCATGTTTTATCCTAGAAATAACCTTTTCTGAATAAGATAAATTTAGCTAAACCGACGATTGTGGAGGCATTGAGATGAGTGAAGGCCAGCATAATGAATGACAGAGAGGAAGGAAATAAACTTGGTACGATATTAATTATTCTTACTAAATTATTTGAAGGTTTGTTTATAATAATGGCATTTTGCCAAATTTATGTAGCTCTTCTCACAATTTAGGTTAATTTTAAACTATATTGAACTATGGAAGTGACATTTTTGAGCGGACTAAACGAACGATAGGTCTTTTAACGCGGAAAAACGGAAATAAAGTAAATGGAATTACAGTTGAGACCTCAGAATTTCAATTTGAGATTCTTGAAAACGAGATTTCAACGAGTGTGTGAATAAGGAGTTTCAGGAAAGCACTCGTGTTGACGGGAACTTCCTTGATAAAGAATCGGATCAACCCATAAGACTCAAAAGCAATTTTATGTAAACAATTACGTAGTGTAGGTTTTTTGTACTGGAGTGAAGTTAGATATATAAAAATAAATACCGTTCTAAAAGTTTAATACCATTTGGTAATGTTTCAGTTAATTATCTTCTTATATAAAACCCAGCATGATAATTATACCAAATATTAATGCAAAATTACATTTAAAAGTAACAATAAAAATTGTTTCATTCAATTTTTATCGACGTATAATTGACATTCATAATATAATGGTAATGTATAATATACAATATTTATATGTTTTGGCTTACGCGTAAGTCATTTAAGACGTAGCCTTAGTTGCCGAACGAACTCCGTAGAGATCTTAGCCGAATTTCAAGGGCAACGGCAGCAGTTATTTAAAAGCAAAGTCATTTTCATCGTTATTTACAAGAAAATGGAGTTAGAAGGTATGTCATTGATATTCTGCCGTTGTTTTTATCTGGATCCCAATATTTTCATAATATATATGTATTGACATAGTTGCACAAATCCAAAATTACAAATATATTACCCATAGTGTATTCATATATCTTCAAGCATGAAATGTCTGCTAGCGATTTTTGAAGGAAAATCCCCCCGAAAACCTCCCGTGGACAGTCCACATCTTATCAGTAGCAATACGCCCAATCAGTACAATTAGTCAAGCAAGTCAGATAAACAATATACAAGCACCTCCACCAAACACAGATACAGTCGGCTATTACACATTTAAATATTTAATTTTGCTACATGGAACTATTTTCTTATTCTAAGGATAACAAGTGATTAAAACTATGCCTTATATATATATATATATATATATATATATATATATATATATATATATATATATATATATATATATATGATAGGAAACCTCCTACTTCGATACACCAAAGAAGACACCCAGATTCCTCGAATCACACTCTTTATTCTCCCAAGGCTTACACATGCCCATCACGAGCACTCCCTCGAGCCGCCATTTCTCTCGTCACTCTGCGTTCCACTGTCTCTTTAGTTCTTGTCTCGCGGCAGCACCTGTCCGCCGCCCCCTTCACCCTTTTTCTTTCCCACAGTCGGCCCTTCCTGACATCTGGGCCGTCCTCGGCCCTGAGCAGGATGGTCCACCACCGTCCCTCTGCTCTTCCCTCGATGTCACACCTTGGCCAACTCTGTCCTACCCTTCACCCTTTTTCTTTCCCACATATATATACACACACATCCCAGTTCAAATACACTCTACTACTGCTAGTAAAAGTGTAAATAACCGAAAAATATTGCATTTCCCACTCATCTAAAATATCTATCGATGACTAATCCATTTATCTATTCTTGCAGTAGCTATGACCTTGCTAAGCCCTGCAATGGCATCAGTAACTTTCTTTATAATCGTACCATCGTTTTTTTGCATTTGCAATTCTCCCATAACAATCTGAAATCTAACGTTTGAAAAATCTCAAAGTCGTCGTTAACATTTTTATCGGATATGCAATGACCGATTGCACGGTTTAGTTAACTTCAATTTGTTTTAGAAGGGCCGAGAGTGTTTTATAGGCCGTTCAAAAATTAATTCTCCGAGTCAACTTTAAACGAATTTCGCCTGAAGCCCAACGTAATTAATGCAAAACTCGCCGCCTAATTTATCAATGAAAAGTAAATAAACGGTTACATTATAGAGAAAATAACATCATATTTCTCTTAATCTCATGGGCGACGAAGAGTCCCAAGAGGTTTCTTTGGAAAACATAGTCTCTTGAAGGCAATGAGCAGTTGAGAGCTCATGTCTGAAGACACTAGAATATGACGATATTTGCCATCTAAAACGATGAAAAAATGAAAACTGGCAAAGATAATTGAAAGATATTGATATTAAGAAAGATTTCCACTCGCAAAAATTCTCTCCTCAATGTTTTCCGATTCCGTTTTATCCTTGCGCAAATGCAGGAAAAGGTTAAGATACTTACTTCCCCATACATTATATGATAAATAAAATAGCCTACGGTATTAGTTTCTAAATAAAACGAAAATTTAATGCATTGAATATATTCAAGCCACGAAAGAAAGCAAGCAAATTTAACAAAGAGAAGGAGTCTAAGGTCAACATATTTTGATGGTGAATAAACGGGACTTATCACATATTTTAATCGAATAAATGTGAGAGATATCCCTAAATCTTAGTCAGCTGCTGGTTAATTTTATGTGCTTTTAAGACTCACTAAAAATGTGCAGAGTCACTACTTTTGGAAAATTGGCCGGGATCTTGCGTAAAAACAGTTCCGGAGGAAGCGTGAAGTCGAAGAACAAGGTTAACCCTTAATCAAGGTTGACCCTAGATGGCAGCCTCCCTGATAGAGGAAGATCCGGGGTTCGATTCCTGACCCCGTCACACTTTTTTCAAGTCTGATTTTTCTGGGGATTATTCCTGGGTGTACGCCCTTATGTACAAACTACCTTTAACCCTTTCCTACGACAAAATGCTTACCTTTATGATGAAACAAGAAGCCACATGGAACCTAATTAGAGATCCGCTAAGACCGGACTTGCGATCGGAGTGCCGCGTTACAGTGGTTTGCTCTCATTATAATATGAAATGAGTGGATTCTTTGAATGTTGATCATCGTCCTTTGCAACAAAAATCTGTATCTGTAAATTTACCAGAGCATCATTCCCCAAGTATCTTAACCACCAATCAGTCATACCATTTTTAAGACAAAGCTTAACAAGTTAATTAATCAAATAATATATTACGAATAAGAATATATATGAAGGTCGATTGCCCTTAATTCTAAAGGGATTAACCCTTAACCAGTGACGTGCAATTTTTGTCACACTACCAGTGACGTGCGGTCTGGGAGACCGCAATTTTTTAAATATCTTTAAAGTTACTAAATGACACATTTAACAAAGTTTAAAACCCTTAATAGACTAATCAGTTATTCAATAATTTGAATTTAAATTTAATTTTATGTTAATATGATCAAAATTTCAATTATTAATCATTTTACGTAGATAGTCAAAAATTTGAATGAAAAAACATATCCTATCAAAATAATGTCGCAAATTAAAAATCAGGTGCCTATTTTTGTAGCAAAGCCTTTAATGTAATTTTGGGATGATAATTGATATAACGTTCTTGAAAAATATTTCATTTATCGTGTTTTTCATGGATTCTGCAAACGTTCGATATTACATTTTTCGTGAAAAATGTCCTACCCCTCCATAGAAGCACAGCTCTTGCAAATTATTTTTGTGCATTATAAAAAAACTGGTTGTCTACATTTGGACCAACAGAAGGAGGTTTTTCGTTTTTTTCATGGAGGGCAAAGTCGGCAAGTCTTCCGCTTCTCTAGTTTATCTTCGAAATTTTGAGGTTTTTCAACTGTTAGGTTCAGAATTCGGCCTATATTGGCTCTTAATTGTGTGGGAATCTTGCTTTTTGACATTATCCTCTTTAATTGTGGCCTTACTAACTCCGCTGCAATGCATTTAATAAAATCGTACCTATTTAGATACTTCTTGTCTTTTAGAGACTGCTGGAACACAAAAGAATTCACCAATGAAATGTCTAAAATCCTAAGAAACACTGCCATTGGCCATCTCCTTGTTCTTCAACTAGATGAGTAGCTGCTTCACATTTTATTTAGTGTATCTACTCCACCCTTGGTTGAATTATAGAAAGCTATAATTTCAGGTTTCATTGTCACGTCATCAGTGCTCTCTGTGGTGCATTGACGACACCAACCAAAGAGTCCTGTTTCTCTTTGGCACATGAGGAACTAGAGTCATGTTGCCGTATATCCATACAACGAGGACCCTTTTGTGCCTTCTTTTGAAGGTCCGAACTCATTGGATATTTCCCTTTAATTTTTTTTTTATCGTCCCGACATAGGTCAGTCCTTTCACCCTCAGCTTCTAAACCAGTTCAATTGAAGTGAACCAATTATCAACTGTAATATTTCGATTGGAATGAAATATTGGCTCAGTGAGACGCGGAACTGATTGCGTAGGTTTCGAAGTCTTTTTGTCTTCCTCTGACAGACCTTTTCCGTTGGTACTTTTTCCGGCGTACAAATAGGCATTATACAAATAGCTATTCGATGTATCCGTCAAACACATCATGTACATTTTAAATCGGCACCGACCCCTGAAGGCAATTAACATTTCGTCAATACAAGTTGTTGTGCCCAGTGAATAGCAACAATGAGATTTTTTTACGAAATGATTTAACAAATCAGAAATTGGTGCAACTGGGTCACTTTCGTACCGGACGATTCGGTCTTCATGGTTATCAAACCGAAGACATAAAAGGAGAACAGCAAATCGTTGTCCATACATTACTAAACGAAAAATTTCCTTTCCCATGCCATCTGCAGCATAAGTACTATTAATATCTTCATCGTTAGATTTAAATATGGCCGAATATATTAATAACCCAAGTAAAGCTCTTAATTCAACATAATCTAAATCTTGGATTTCTGGCCTACTCTGGTATACTTTTCTCATAACTTCTGAAGTTTGACATTTTTCCAACACAAAATCAAATTTATTATATCGTCGTCAAAAATAAGCGACCAAAAATGGAGAGGTTGCAGTTCCCTATCTAGAGGTATAACAGATTGCTTCAAACCTGGTTTTTCCGCGACAATGTTATGCAGACGAGTGTAAAAGTTTCTCTTTGGCTCTTTAGAACTCCTTTTATAGAGATTTTTTCCAAAATAATATCCAAATTTCTTAGAAATCGGATTCACTGAAACACTTACTTCCTCATCATCGTCTTCTTCATTCTCGTCGGAATCCGTATTGTGATCACTAACAATAAAATTATCCTCCTCAATCTCACTTTCCACTTCACTCTCATCTTCCCTCAAGTATTCCATAACTTGCTCCTCAAAATCAGGAGCGTCCTGTCGTAGTATTCGAGAGGGACCGGGTTTATCACTCAAGCTTGTAGTCTTTGACGAGTACTTATGTCGCTGTGAAAATTGAGAAAATATCATCAGTAGATATTAGTAGATTACTTGTACAGGAAAATATTTTGATTCCACGGAATAGCGCAGGAAAAAATTTACCTGACGAATGACAATGATGATCACAAGGCAATTATGTAAATATTGCACCGGGAAGACAACGTTATTCAAGAACAGTAGAAAATTTTCCTCCGTACTAGCTCCGTATATGATGATCGCTCACCAACAGATAATAAGTTAGCTGCTCTTATTTTCCCAGGCAATTGGTTTTCCTGCCGCCATATTTGCAAAGTATTTTACAACAAAGATATATTTTAGAAAGAAACGAACTTACTGAAAACATATAACTCACATGATTCGTCTTTCAAAAGATCCGTGTATGCGATCCGTGTAGCAAGATGATTACTTGGCAACGAATAGAGCGAAACTAAAGAAAGCAGTTTGGGGAAAATCCGAAAAATACGTTTTTTTTCACATCTGGTCATGTGCTGCTCGAACATTCGCCTCGGGTTTTCCCCAGGATCACTCCACCCTTTCCATTGGGGGTCCATATTCCGCTGACAATATGCTTCACTAAAGGTAATTCATCCCAGGCTAGGCACAAATGAGTAGTGGCAACAAAGAGAAATTCTCGCAGGATTTGGTTATTCTGAGTTTGCCGCCACTTCGGTCGCATCCGTAGTAAGTGACATTCTAGTGTCAGAATCACAGCGAAATATAAAGACGAAAAATTCGGTTCCATCCACATAAGGTGTTTTAATGCAAGTATGATTTAATATTTTTCTAAAAACATTTTTATTGTTGGAGTTGATATTATAAAATAACCAAAACAATCAGTATTCTTTAGGACGACCTCAACATTAGCCTACTATCATAAAATCCATATATTTTGCCTAATTTATGCTTTTCAAATAGTAATAACAAAAAAATGTGAAAATAATAAACAAATGTAATGAATAAAGTTGAATTTTGTAAGCCTCCGTTATAATATTCACCCATATTACGAATTGAGTTTTCCCGAATTAGTGACGTGCGGTCTCTCAGACCGCGCATGAAATTAAATCGCAACTTAACAGAAATACAAGTAAGATAAATGAAATTCGAAGAATTCTATATACTACGTAAAGGTATCTAAGAAGGTACCATAAATAACAGATTTGTTAAAAATCAAATAATTTTTTTATTCACAATAAAAAAATCGCTGCGGTCTCTCAGACCGCACGTCACTGGTTAAGGGTTAATGAAATAAATTCAGAAAATGCACCGCTAAACAAATAATTGACGACAATTCTGTTAAATTGCATATCAAGAGTCAGTTTTTGAATAATTACTCTTGTTCAACTTCATTCCCGATGTTTTCATCAGTTTGACATGCAGCTAAAGATACAAAGAGGCGTTTCATATATTATCTAAAGTAAGTATGCAGTCGAAAGTATTCCACATCATGATAATTACCTAGAACAGTGCCTCATGAGCAGCAGGAGGCGATTAAAAATGTTAATCCAACACGCAATTGATAGAATGTTCTTTATGATGATTTTTGGAAATATATTTGGATTTTTCAAATAGTTTTTATGTTTTATGCAACTCTGAGAGTCCACTTCTCCTCTTCGATAGTTTATAAAAATTTTAAATATTTTCAGTTCTGTGACTTCGTATGTAGTCGAAGGAAACTAGAGAAAGAAAATAATGTCCCCTTCAACGAGTCTCAAAAATATCTATCCTTCATTTAATATGGTTATGTGACTTATGTAGGTCATTTGATTGCCTTTGCTTTTCTAGGCTTGAATTATTATAATCTTTGGTTAGAAAGGGGTTTTGAAGCTAACAGAGTGAAAGAGGAAAGTATCTGTCCTGTTGTTTGTCTTGGAGAGGAATTGTTTTGGAGAGGAACAGATTGTCTGTGGCGGCTTCTTGTTCAAATTCTTCCATTAGAACACTTTTTGGTTGGTAACACTTGAAACTATATTTTTCTGACAGTCTTATCTCGATTCTTTATTAATTATCTCAGCGTTAATCACAGCCATGAAAAAGACTTCGTTAATCAGAGGCGCGCTTCCCTTGAGACAAAATACTGAGACACATTTGTAGTAAGTGAAAGGAGAGAATTTACGAGAGCAATCCTGTCCCTTAATTTCTATGAATATTTCAGATATGCTTATTCTGCAAAAAGCGGGCGTCCCGCGGAAAATTGAAAAGTGCAAACGGTCGACACTGCATTCATTTTCCACTTGGCGACGCAGAGCACTTTATCTCAAAAGAAAGGACTGACGCTCAACTTGGGGGGATGGGTCAGCAAATTATTTTCTGCCCTTTAAACCAGCCTGGCTGAATACTACCCCTATTATGAATCGTAGGAAGAGTCGTAATTTAGAAATTTTGCATTGCCAAAAGTCATTAATACTACTGGACATACTTCGTGTCGTTTTTCCCACAGGAATTCTAAATTTGACTCTAATATCCGATTTTGAGAACGTAGTGCTAGGAATTTCCGGTCAAACAGAAGTGTTTTAGCTATGATGGAATCCATCGGAAACGGAAGCTATAAGAAATTGGGCTTGTCTACGGGGGTAATTAATGCTCAATCTCCGGAGTGAATAGCTAGTTTTGGTTGTAAAAAGCAAATGGCAGTTATTGTTTGGAAACTACTTTGTTGAGCTTGCAACATTGTCTCATATTCTGGCGCTAAGCTGGACGGCGGTCCGCATCCTAGCAGCAAAGCATCATGCGGACGTGTGTTCTTGAATCTACAATTTTTATTTGTTTGTGTTCAAGTTCTATTAAAGGGTTTTCAATTGATTGGTCCAGAGATTTGAATCATCATTTACAGTCCACTTTCATTCAACATCTGGTGACGTACTTTTGGGTGAATTGAATATTCTTATTCAGTCCTACCTTTATTCGCGTTAAGTCATCCTTTCTATCCTAAACAGTTATAGTTATTAAAGGACATTAGAAGGTAGTGTTAGGGGGGTACTCTCTTTCTAAACCGGCGGCCTTCTAAGTGCCTGTAAAGCCAGGGGCGTACCATTCATTTGCACGTTGAGAAGTTGCTGGGACCCTGGAGCCCCTTCGGAGGATCGAAGGAACTGCAAACGGGACGGTGGTGTTATTATAGAGAATAATTAAAATTAATCACACGACCTTCTGATTCAGCCTGATTGGTACGATTAGGCGACCGCATCATCAAATTATATGAATGCAATCTACCATTTTGGGTAGGCGATGAAGCTTCCGATTCAAATTTATAGCTCCAGAGTTCATTTTTCAAAGAAGAAAAGAAAACTTTGAAGTGATAAAATACGGGTGAAGAGGCATTTCCACGATCCTCATTACGCTAATGGGAGTTTAAATGTGCATTTCTCCGTTGTGTGTTTTTTGAATGAAATGCAATTAGTGACTCTCCTTGGCGACTTCCTTAATTATTCTTCTTCGTTGTAGAAATTAATATATTAACTTACGAAAATTCAAGGTGAAACATGAAGGCTACACCAAATTTAAATTCAACCAATTAAACTTTGCGAGAATTAATGAATTGCGCGGGAATTTTTGGCTGTTTTGCGAATTGCCTACGCTCGAAATTTGTTGACTATTCCCAGAAATCGTAGAACCATTAGTTAGTTTAAATAAATCTAGAATTTACGGAACATGATACAGAGAAATACATCCATCGTTGATACTTACTAAAATGTCGGATAACTCAATCTCCACTGGCGTTTGTTTCTCATTTGCGCTAAATTTAATAATTTAGGGCGGCAGTGGTTATCGGATTGCGAAAACATTTTGCAAACTAGATTCTCATATCCGTGCACTACTTTTTCGAAATTTGATACGAAAAAAAAAACATTTTCCGGCCCCCCTAACGAGGACTGAACAGCAAAGATCAGTACAAATCATTTCTTTGCGCAGAAAGGATTCCACGCAACCCAATTGGACAGAAATTCTAGGGCGAAAATGTGCTCACCAGAATGAAAGGAAACGGGGTCGCCGTCTTTTTCTCGTCTTTTGGAATGAAGAAAAGGCGATGTAACGAGCTCTCATGATTGCGTTAATTAAGTGCGTCGTCTCATTTACATCGAGAAAAGTACAAATTTGAGGTGGCACCGTTCAGCCACTTAGCCGCTCATATTTAAGTAATACTCATTTCATTTATGTCAGTTCTTATCTATTTTACTAATTTAAATTCTACATTTAAGTTACATATTCCATTTTCATCAAACCTGATGTTAGAAAATAAAAATCCAGAAATCTCACACATTTTGACCGAAAATACATTCCTTCGGGAAAAACAGGCACTTAAAATATCCAATTAAATGTATCCAATCAACCTTTTATTCACTTTAAGGCTTGACTGTTTTTATTTAGTTTTGTAATAGTGTCGATCTTACTCCGATCATTTTTTACAATTTAGCAGTCTTTGGCAGAAAAGTAATTCTATTACCTAAATAAGACAAACAAATGGAATATATCCAACGGAAATTGGATTCCTCTCATTGCTTAAACCGTTTTTTCTTATTTAGTTACAATTACGAACATTTTACCGTAAAATATAGCTCCTAGTAATTCACAGAAAACAATGCAATTTTTGGTCTAAACATTCAGAAATGGAGAATATACAATCTAAATCATAATCCATTCAATGTTTAAACTATACGTATTCTTATAAAGTGTGACTATAACAAACATATCTGAAATCGTTGCTAAATATCAAGCAGACATGTCATTTTCGTCTATATAATTCATTCGTTTGTCACATATACATCCAAAAACAGAATAAATCTAACCTAATGATTTTTCGGACAAAATATCGAACTCACATATTTGTTAATTTAGGTAACTAGGAAAACAAACGATATTCATTAATGATAAGAAAGAAAACGGTGCATTTAAAAAGAATCAAATTTTGAGTATATATTACGGGTCAGTAGTAGAATAATTTTTTCGAAGGGAATTTCAAAATTCCTTTATTTTCAACGAAAAATTCGCGGAAAACGTTTGAAATTCTTACAAAATAACCACAATGAACCACATTAAATTAGAGGGAAATAATATATTTATTATTATTTTATATTGAGCACAATTTACGCAGTAAAACTGGTATTTTTCACAATAATAAATTAAAAGGCTCAATGTAAAACAAATTGATTATAGATTAGAGTTTTTAGATTTAAGTTTGTTTTCCGCAACAGAATGATTTCTTTGGACGAAAATTCGGAATTCTTAATTTTTTCAGCGCAATTTCGGTAAAATCAATAAATATTCAATCAGAATATTAAAGAAAACGGTTAATTTGATCAAAAATCAAATTAAGGCTAGATCTCGCTTGACGGGTCAGTTTTGCGTCCGTATTGGCGAATTGGCGGATTGGCGAAAAAAACCCATTTTACGCCAATTTTTCCGTAATTTGCTAATAAAGGTGGACATTTTTTCAAAATATGCTTTTTCAAAATCTCACTTACATATTCAAAATGAGTCCACACTTGACTAGCTTTTATAGACTTTTCTCAAAATAAAGCCAGAAAACTGAAACATATCGAAAAATCCAATTCTAAGTTGATTTTCCATAATTTGCAAATAAAAATGGATTGCTATACAAAAGTATTGAATGATCTTGCTTACATCTTCAAAGCGAGTCCCAACTTGACAAGGTCTTCTCGAACTTCGAAGAAAATAAAGCCAAACAACTGAAAAAGTTCTAAGAAATGCCAAACGTTTTGCAATATATAATACTTTACTCAAAATATGGAAATATCTCGCTTTGATCTTCAATTCGGGTCCAAATTCGACTAGGTGTTCTCGAAGTTTAGGCAAAATAACTGAAATTTCGAAAAAATACCCATTCATCGCCCATTTTTCCATAATTTGCTTTAAAAGTTGAATTTTTGTTGAGGATATGGACATATCTCGCTTTCATCTTCAATTATGAATCCGAATTCAACTAAGATTTCTCGAATTTTAGGCAAAATAACAGAAAATTTCGAAAAAATTCACATTTTTCGCAGATTTTTCCATAAATTGCTTTAATTATTTAATTTCGGTTCAAAATATGGAAATATATCGCTTTGTTCATCAATACGAATCCAAATTCCACTAGGTTTTCTCGAATTTTAGGCAAAATAACTCAAACTTTCGAAAAAATACCCATTTATCGCCGATTTTTCCATTATTGTCATAATATAGGAATTTTTGTTCAAAATATGGAATATCTCCCTTTGACCTTCAACACGAATCCAAATTCGACAATGTTTTCTAGAATTTCAGGCAAAATAACTGAAAATTACGACAAAATACCCATATCTCGCCGATTTTTCCATAAATTGCTTTAATATTGGAATTTTTGTTCAAAATATGGAAATATCCCATTTTGATCATTAATGCGAATCCAAATTCGACTAGGTTTTATTGAATTCAGAGCATAATAACTAAAGATTTCGAAAAAATACCCATTTTTCTCCGATTTTTTCAAAAAATACTTTTATAGTGGAATTTTAGTTCAAAATATGGAAATATTTCGCAAACTGAAAATTTCAAAGAAAACCCATTTTTCGCCGATTTTTCCTTAAATTGCTTTTATAGTGGAATTATTGTTCAAAATATGGAAATATCTCGCTTTGATCTTTAATACGAATCCAAATTCTACCAGGTTTACTCTAATATTAGGCGAAATAACTGAAAATTTCGAAAAAATACCCATTTTTCGTCGTTTATTCAAAAAATTGCAATAGTAGTGGAATTTAGTTAAAAAATATGGAAATAATACGCTTTGATCTTCAGTACAGTTCCAAATTCGACTAGATATTCTCGAAATTTAGGAAAAATAAAAGTTAATTTCGAAAAAATACCCATTTTTTGCCGATTTTTCCATAAATTGCCTTAATAGTGGAATTGCTGTTCAAAATATGGAAATATCTCGCTTTGATCTTCAATTTGAGTCCAAATTTGACTAGGTTTTCTCGAACTTTAGGCAAAATAAATGAAAATTACGAAAAAATTCTCATTTTTTGCCGATTTTTCCATAAATTTTTTAATAGTGGAACTTTTGTTCAAAATATGGAAATATCTCGTTTTGATCTTCAATATGAATGAAAATTCGATTAGGTTTTTCGCGAATATTTGGCAAAATAACAGAAAATTTCGAATAAATCGAAATATTCATTTAAAAAAATTAACAAGATAAACGGATCGAAGAAATGTAGTTAGAGACCTACCTCCCAAGGATTGGGATTCTGCTCCATGGAGAGCTCGCTCAACACAGAGCTCCTTGTCTCTTACCTGCCTCAACACGGTGAGAAATGTAAGGAAAGGATGTAATATTTTATTCGGAAATTAACAAGCGTGTTGAAGAAATGAAAAATACAATAATCACCTTTGTAAATGTTTAGCCCAGCGCCCGCCCGGGACCTACCTGCTGCTCCTCATCTCACCTGTCGATGTGACTCCAAGATAAGAGGATTGGGGTGTAAGTTGAAGAAAAAGTAGTAGTAGTAAGGGTTATAAGGTACCTCGAGAGCAAAGGTCATGTTGCACCGTATACAGAGGAGATATATGTATCGTAATAGTATTTTATTTTTAACATAAGTTGAAATTTAAAAATCTGATTCAAATTTATCCTATAATACTTATATTTTTAATCTATTTTATAATTTTAAATCTGTTTAATTAATTTTACTTCACTTAAGAATTTAAGGACAGAGTCTAATTTGTCCACATCATCCCCCAGAATTTCCTTGAGATGACCTTGGAAATACCTATTTCTGATGCACTGATATTTGGTATATTCATTCAGGAGGTGTCTTATAGTTAGGCGAGATTCACAATGGTCACAATATGGAGGATTCTTCTCTTGCGTGAAGAGATACGTGCGCGTTAGTGCACAATGCCCTATCCTCAAGCGTGTGATCACCACTTCCTCCCGCCTACTTCTCCTGATAGAGGAAGACCAAGGGACTGGGACAGACTTTATCTAGCGCAATTTATTATTTTCAATGGTCAGCCATGAGTCCTGCCATAATTTTAAAATGATTTTACGAAACATATTTCGGATGTCGAGTGTTGCCAAGAATGGAGTATCTACATTAGCTTTTCCAAGTGCTTCTTGGGCTGCAGAGTCGGCAAGTTCATTCCCTCTGATTCCAACATGTCCGGGGACCCAGATAAAGTAAATTTTATTTCCTCTTGCCTCTAAACGGGCAAGCGAAGCATGAATGTCCTGGACGAGAGGATGGAAGGAGTCGAGAGTGGAAATGGATTGCAACGCACTCATAGAGTCACTACAGATCATGAACTGGGTATCGCTGGACTTAATGTTAGCTTACACAAGCTTGATTGCATATAGCTCTGCTGTATAAATACTACTTTCTGAGGGCAACTTTGCCATGGAGATAATGTCTTGGGAGGATACAACTGCACAGGCACAGGCTGTTTCTGATTTTGAACCATCCGTGAAAAAGAGAGTGGCACCTGGGTGCTTGTTGAGGATGTCCATGAATATGTGCATGTATTCTTTTGGATGAGTGTCTAACTTCTTATATAAATTTAATTCCAAACAGATTTTTGGTTGTGGTATCTGCCATGGTGGGATTTTGTTATATCTAATGCTATGCACTTCGGGAAGCTGTATTCCTGCGTCTTCAATAAAAACCTTAAAAAGGATTCCTAAGGGCTTAGTTGCCCTAGGCCTTCTATAAAATAAATCCATAAACCTGGGTTTAAAAACATGATTAAAACATGGGTGCTCCCTTTGAGAAAGAATCTTGCTGGTGTAGTTTAGCATTAAGATTTTTCTCCGTGTCTCAAGAGGTGGCTCTCCAGTACCACAATAAATACTCTGAATTGGACTGGTTCTGAAGGCTCCAGTTGCCAACCTTAGACCAGAATTGTGTATGGTCTCCAATGGGCGGAGGTAACTCTTCCGCGTCGAGGAGTATATTATGGAGCCATAGTCTAGTTTTGACCGCACCAATGCCCTGCATACAAGAAGCATTGACTTACGGTTTGCACCCCACGACGAGTTACATAAGTATCTTAAAATATTTAAAACTTTAAAGCACCTGTCTTTTAAAATTTGGATACGTGTTCTCCAGTTCCATCTTCTGTCCAGTGTCATTCCAAGGAAATGTATGGAGTCCACTGATGGAAGAGGGACATCCCCAAGTTTAAGGTTGGGCTGGGGGAATAGGCCACGGCGTCGAAAAAAGTGCATACACCTGGTCTTCTCTTCTGAAAAAAGAAAACCAGTTTCTAGAGACCATTGATGGAGCCTATTAAGGGTGATTTGTAGTTGCCTTTCTGCCATAGTCATTTTTTATGACCTGCAGAAAACACCAAGATCATCGACGAAAAGTGTTGCTATGGTTGGTGATTTTATGTTCTTAACGATGTCATTGATTGCTATGGCAAATAGAGTTACTCCTAACACAGAACCTTGTGGGATACCGTTTTCCTGAATGAACCAATGGGATAGACAGTTTTCCGCTCGAACTCTGAATTTACGGTCAGTTAAAAAATGTTTGATAAAAATAAGAATTCTACCCTTGAAGCCCCATGCTTTTAGGATACATAAAATCCTGTGTCGCCATGTTTTGTCATATGCATTTTTTTATGTCAAAGAATACTCCTATGACATGTTGGCGTAAAAGAAATGCCTCTTGAATAAAACTGTCAATCCTAATTAAATGGTCCATGGTAGACCTGTTGCGTCTAAACCCACACTGGACATTTGAGAGAAGGTTACGGCGTTCAAGACACCAAACTAGCCGCTTATTCACCATTCTCTCCACCAGTTTGCACAGGCCAAGGAAATCGGGCGGTAGCTGGATGGGAGACTCTTATCCTTTCCCTGTTTAGGTATTGGAATTACTATGGATTCCCGCCAGGATTCTGGGAAGACCCCTTCAGCCCAAAGCTGATTGATGGTATTGAGGAGACTTTCATTAGCACCCTCTGGGAGTTGAAGAAAAAATATGCAATAATCATATTTTATTTTTTATTGATGACATTTAACAAAGTCAACATCGAGATAAGCGGGTTGAGGCGTAATGCAATGATACAATATTTTTATTTGAAAATTAACATTTCATAGAGGTTGAAGAAATGAAAAAAATGCGATAATCACATTTTATTTTTTATTGATTCGCAAAGTATTTAGCCCAGAACTGATGCGGCGTTGAGATAAGCGGATCGGAGAAATGAAATAATCATTTTAATCATGCTCGATTTAAGCAATAGTATTTTGGAGAAATGAAAAAATACAATAATCACATTTTTTTTATTTTAAAACGAAATAGTCAATTTAGTAATTTATTAATTTTCATAGATATGGTTAGGTTGAGGAAATGAAAAGCACGAATAAATAAAAAAGCATAGTTTTATAGTGTGAATACTAATTTATTACCATTATCTTTGGTAACATAAAAATTATTTTTAAGTAATTCTTCTTCCTCCTTTTTTAAAATAATATATTGTGGTGGAAGTCAAATATTTTTGTTATATTTTTGCTAAAATGGTATATGAAGGAGAAATCGGAACTATTAAAATTAACTTGTTTGTAAAAGCGAAATTTGTAAAAAATGATATCTTTGAGCATAGAAATTTTAAAATTATTAATGGCAAAGTGTACAGAAACTGATGTTTTAGATAAGTTATTTGTAAGATTTAAAACAAAACTAGTTATTATTTTTCCGCATTAATTACTGATTTCTTATTAGTTAATTTCAACAGTAAATCATTGTGTTATGAGGCTTGTAATGGACTATAGCGATTAATCCTCGACTCAATCCCTTCCTCCCAAGCCAATGTCCATTCCGACCCTTTTGCTTATAGATCCGATTTCTCCTTCATATACCATTTTAGCAAAGATTTGTAGGAAGAAATACATAACGGGGAAGTGTATATATAAAGAGTTGGTGAGGAAATATTTTTGAAATATAAATTCCCTAACAAATTTACGCGACATACATAGATTTAGACACATAATTTTTCATTGATGTTTATTAATATATTTCCCCCAAAAGTAGCAAATGATGAGTTGGAAGATCATAGAGATTTATTACTCATCACCCAAAATGGGGATATGACATGCTCAACTCTCTAAATTAACCAAGTCTCGACATAATAGAAAAATTTATATTTGCAGGTGATGCTTATCCCGTTTTCAAAGAAGTGAAAATCTTCTATTGCATAAGGAAATTTAATATATCTCTTGCAAAAGATGTGATTGAGAAGTGGGTTAAATTTAAGAATTTTTTTCTCGCATTATAAAAGTTCTATTTGTTGTATACACCAACTTTGAAAACATTTTAGCATTAGTTGTTAATTTTTGAAATAAATGAATCGACATCGGTGTACAGCATATTGTTTCCACATTTAAGCTTCAATTCGGCATTAAAAAATCATACATTAACGTTTTTGCTTAAATTTCAACTGTGAACTTTTTCCATTAGATATATCGATACTTTTCAATTAGCATCATCTGATCAATTCTACAGCATTGCATTCATTAAAGTCTACTTATCGCATATGTCCCACCCTCCTTAGTGGCTTTGACAATTACTTCACAAAGGGCTGAGGAGAGAAATGAATTATAATAATCATTTTTAGTTATTTATTGATTTTTATAGATGTAATTGAGCGGGTTGAAGAAGTGAAAATCACATTTGCGCTTGTTAAATGCAATATGAATGAAAAGTATAAATAATCACATTTTTTATTGATTCAAATATTTTTTTTTGTAATTTGCTAACAGATTCAAAAACATTTACGATTATGTTTCTTACGATACGTAATTGTCATTTTTTATGAGCATCCAATAGACAAGAAAAGCAGTTGATGTCAGCGGGTATTAATTTGAGTGAGGAGCAATTACGACTATCGAAATCAGTCACTCGCCTCCATAGAATCCTTTTGAGGAAATCGGCTTTTTCACTCCCTTTGCAGTAAATTTAATTATAATTTTCAATATATTTCCTCAAAATTGGAGAGATATAGATCACCATCGGTGAAAACCATGAAATTTTCTTTCAAATCATACATTTTCCTTGACATTTTCATACCAATCAAACCATTTAAATATTCATGATTGGAAACTATTTTGCTCAACATCCTCAATCACTAGCTCTCTGATGACATAACGTTTCTTATGCACATAGGCTTGGAAGTCTATGATGCAAGCCATGGTTTACGAGGCGTTCAAACCCAATCGCCAGGGACCTACAGTTTACGAGGTGTTCAAACCCGCGCCAGGGACTGTAAGCTTGCACCACAGATGGAGTTTACAAGGTGTTCAAACCCGACGCCAGGGACTCACCAAGCCTATCAGAGAATGCTGTAATTTCTATCTTGAATCTATGATAGTCCACAGCAGATGGGGCGTATAAAATGTATGGCTCTTGATATCGGAAAAATTTTTCAATATCCTGCTGATTATCCAACAAATGATCAGTTATTCTGATCAGAGATTTGCTTAGGAGCATAAGTCTTTTCCACTCGCAAGAATTTAAGGAAACTGATGACTGATTTCGATCACCACCAGTGGTTACAATTCCTTCATCATGAACAGTGCAGAATTTGCTAGGGATATAGGAAAATATAGGTTTTACTCTTGAGAGTAAAAATCACTGACATCATTCCCCCTTTCGAGTAAATTCTTTAGCTCTGTAGCACATATGATGGAGACACTCTTGGAAGCACTGATAAAACACGCTGCTACACCGCTCTCGGGACGCTAACCGACAATCACAGTTTTTGCCCCACTATCATTTAAAGGATAACAAGTTGCTAAATAAAATGGATTCACATTAAACACACTCACTTGTCGGTGTCAAAGTCACTATGGAGAGTGAGGCGTATGCGAAACGATAATTAATACAAAGTTTGAAGTCTATTGAAATAAGACTCAATTATGCCCCGTCTAAAAATGCATTGGGTAATGTAAATGACTTTCTGGGGTCGAACCAAGGATGATTAATGAAATCTAAAACATGTTTTATGAAATACATCTCTATCTGTATATCAAATTTCAAGTTTCTATATTATTGTGAAGAGCTCAAAATAATTCCTAAAAAATCAGATCAGTTACTGATTGAAGAAACGTCTGGTGTCGAACTCAGATCCTATTAGAAGATAGGAATAGACATAATAACTTGTTAGAACCAAATCTAAATTAATACATAGTTTGAAGTGTATATCATGTCGGAGAGGTTTCGAAATAAGACTCTATTATCCCCATCTGAAATGCACCAATATCTCTATAAAACATGCATTTTGGAATGTGAATATCCCCTAGGATTGAGTCAAGAACCACTAGCGATTTGTTAAAATTAAATTATGAAATATATATATGATGTCCATCCATGTGTTGAGTTTCAAGTTTCCATATCATTGAGGAGGGGAAATCTTTAAAATCATCACAATGTGATTTAAACAGTAGAAATTTACCCTAACCTAGAGTTGAACTAATGATAATTATTAGATATGTCTTTCTTTTATTTGATTTTTATTGGGTATACACAGCTTCTAGCAATCCCTCGAATTTCAACTCTCAGCTTTTATGAGAAGCGCATCAGAAAATTTTCAAAAAATCCTCACCATGTATCTTTATAGAGAAAATCAAGACTTACTCTTGCTAACTCTTTCGAATAGACTTGTATGGTTAAATACCTGTGTTTTTATCTCTAGGATTTCGAAACATAACAATATATTTTGAATTCGAAGTATTATTACGAGATTTGAATGATGATATTTTTTTCAGCATGAAAAGGAGAGTTTTAACATTCTGAAACAGGATGCTCTGCGAAGTCGGATGATATGTGTCTGATAAAAGCAGGAAGTTTGGTTTCCCAGGCTATATAATTAAATTTCTCTCTCGCGAACTCGTAATTCCATTATTTTCTACGTTTTGGAGGGTTATCAATTGCATCATCGTCATCATTTCTATTTCTCTTTTGTCTAATTTTCTTATGACCCCAAGGCAATGTCGCAATCCCATCTTTACAAATTTATCTTTTATCATCATTAGTGCTCAAACTGAGTTTATTAACAGCGACAGTGTATATATCATGTTTTTTAGATTTAATTTGATGCATTTCACGATATGCATTGGAATTTTCTTACAAGAATGTTTCGAAATCATTAAAAGTAATTTTTTATCAACTTTAACCTTTGTTATTCCCTTTGCACGTTTTTCCTCTATCCCTCCTTCCTTTTTGTACGCATATAATTTACTTCTTAACCCAACAAAATCTTTAATAATATCCCCTCCAGCATCATCTTTAAACTTACCAATAATTTTCTTATTAACTGATGAAATACAAGTATGTGAACTTGGATAATTTGATGTGTCATATTCATCTAAGTTATCTAGCATTACCTCATAAAAGTCATTTGTATGAATTTCCAAAATAAATGAATCGGTATCTGTATAAAGCAAATTTAATCGACCTCCATACTTCAACTTTAATTTATCATAGAAAAAATCATACATTAACGTCTTGCTTGAATCTAAAACAGCTTGCCCAATGTATATCGGTTTCTCAAATTTAATAAACTCCTTTGCTAAGTGCACAGCAATTACATTTTCAGAGAAGATAGTTCGATCTTGAAAGTTTGATTTTGAAATTAATTTATCTAACCGTTTCAAATCGGAAACCAATTCTAACTTTATTCTCTTACGAACATTTTCCATAGTTTTTCCAAAAACTGCATTCTTCATCAGTTTGAAAAAATCTTTTTCGAAATAATTTGCTGCGAATTTTCTCTTATCTGAATTTAAATCAATATATGGTTTTATCCAGGCTGATTGTTTAAACCAGGGGTGTCCAACCTTTTTGTGCTGGAGGGCCGCATTTACTAATTTTCTCAGGCGCGTGGGCCAGCAAGTACCCCTTGATTTAGGCAACCCTTATATCAACGAAACTAAAGAAAAAAACTTTGTACTTCTTCTACAGTGTAGAAGAATATAATATTTATTCACAATATAACCCAAATACAAATGATCATAGTAAAACAACATTTATTTTACAAACAAAAGAACATAAAAGTTTTAATGTGAGCACTGAGCCTGTTTTTTCGATACCAGTGCATTTATGTCTGGTTTGAAGGAGGTACAGTGGTATCCGTTCCAGGATAATCGTCGTTAACCGAAACCGTCGTTATCCAAGGCGCGATTACTCACAGGTATAATAATGGTAATGGATTACCGTATTTCCCGGCGTCGAGGACGCACCCCAGTTATTGGAAGCAAAACTTATAATATTTACCGATTTAACTCCGGTGAGACAACATGTGCCTATGTAAATTAGCTACAATTTAGCATTGAACTATTTTTATTATTCTCCGCTAGCTGCTATTCAGTATGTTTTTATGATGTAACATCGTAACGTACACCAAATATTAGTTTATAATATAGTGTTTATAAATAGACGTGCTGAAACACGTGAAACTCCGGAAAGACCAATGACGAGGCGTCGTAAGCCAAATCCTACGTCGTCACCAGTGGCGGCGGGTCCATTGGGTTCACTGGTTCACTGAACCCCCTAAGAAAACTACTGTACTATTTTCATTTATACCAATGTTCTTACCATAACCCAAATAACCATAACACCAATTACTGGACCTAACTTTTCCTTCGTTGAGTCGCGATTCCTGCCGCTTTTGGTTCCAACTAGCTCGACTCCGCGCGAGGTTCACTCCCCGAAGTGAACCCCTTCAGACGTCGCGTTATAGGTGAAGAGCGGTGAGGGGAAAGAGGGGCATACGGCCTTTAAACATGGGCCAGTCGCTGCACTACGTTGCAGCGACAGCAGACGCGAATGGCTTCATAGAATTTTCGGAAATTTGTTTTAGGCACTTTCCGGCAAATTAGAGAGTTGAAATTCAAGGAATCGCTGGAAGCCGTGTATGTTCAACGAAAACTATAAAGACACCCTCGAAAATTATCCCTTGTTCGACGCTAGGTCAGGGCAAATATTCTCCAATTTAAAATGTATTGTGGTGATTTTTCAGATTTTTTAAAAATTTCTTCTTGATGACATGGAAACTTAAAACCCTGCATGTGAATAGAGATCATAAATACATTTCATATTCACTGTTTAACGTTTCCATGATTATTCTTGGTTCGATTCCAGAGCGCCATTTACATTATTTATGCATTGCGAATGGGGATAATGGAATCGTATTTTAAGATCATCCCAGTACGATATTAACATAAAACTTTGGATTAAATAAGTTTTATATCTACCAGGTCGTTATATGTATTCATAACTCCCGAAATGTCTTGTGCTCGAGACCAAGCGGCTCTACCATTTGAAATGTATAGTGGGTATTTCAATTTTCTTTATGATTCATTTACCGACAAATTGAAAATTATATGGCCAGTCATGTAAACAGAAGAAATGAGCCTTTCATATTTACAATTTATCTTTTATCTTATCATCATTGGTTCGACGCTGGGGCACCATTTGTATTCTACCATATATTTCAAAGGTGGATTGTAGAATTACGTTTGAGGACTTTAGGACTTTCCCGATGTGATATCGACTTGAAATTAATATCATCAATATTCTTGCAGTATGCAAGCAACTTTTACTCTTAAAATTTCATTTTTAACTGTTTCTTTAAAGAAATAACTACATTGTACTTGGCAAAATACTTTTTAACAAATTTATGCATTTCATAAGTTTCTGCATCTGTAAGCTTTCTTCCTCTTTCTCCAATCTCTAAAAAACGGGCAACAGCAGGTCCTTGGTCATAATATGCAGTTCCAACACTGTTAACTGCGATGTGTAAATCCTAGAATGTATAGCTTCTCTAGAAAGGCTTGACTGTTTGTTGGATTTAAGTGAGGTATGGATTGACACAGCTCTCTCCGTGACAGCACTATGAGAAGTTAAAGTAAGATCTGCCAGAATTAATTTGTTGAAAATTGATGGATGTTGTGATACCTTCCAGTAATTGTAAAGCCTAGCTATTGACGAAGTCATGGCTGGAGGAGGAGGAACATAGTGCCCGCCACCTTCCCGAACTCTATTCCTGAAAAGAAACATTTTATCCAAACTCTAGCATTTAACGCTTCCTGACTTAGTTTAACACGCGTAAAACATGAGTTTTTTTCCTTATTTGCCGGCGCCTAATACTGTCTCTGGGCGACAAAACTTGGCACTAGCTATTCGTGTTGCCTACTTTGCATGTTATTTTATGCACTGGTATCTGCAGCTATGTAATGGCTACCCATAATGCGCTGCAATATTGTTAATTTATGGAATTTTCACGTATCCAGTGTACTTATTCAGTTACCGGTGTTGTGGTTGCTTGTGGCGTATTCAGTTTGCAAACCAACTGCGTTACTTGTTTGTGAACAGTTTTTCTCGCTCTTTATGATGAATAGTGTCCAATTTCTGAAAGGGATTAATTTTTCCTCTATTTCTGTTTAAGAAAAATGTGCAATAAAAGAAGTAGGGAGGCCTATTCCTTTGCTGAACTTGTCTCAGAGTCAGAGAAGCAAAGGTAGGCAATACTTCCGAGTGTTTAAGCCATAAATATATGAGAGAAACAGTTGGATTTGTGGCTGCGACTCTTCCAATGGGCTATACTGTTTCCCTTGTTTGCTCTTTGCGAAAGACAAGGACGCGACCTGGGCAAAAATAGGTGTATTTGATTTGGGGCATTAATCTCAAAAAATTATTCGGTGACAGTCCTGCCAAATACTTTAACCCTGAATAAAACAATATAAGGTAATTCATTTATTTTCTTATGATTGTATTTGATATTTCGAAAAATAAATACAACTTGAATATTGATATGTATTTTGGTCTTAAAAATTTATACGGAGAAATATGAATCGAGAATTTAAATAAAAACTCAATTTTCGAGAATATAGGGATTTTGTACAACAAAGGCATGTATTGATTCAACCCGAAATATTAATTTTCATATTTCTACTGCTTTTATCCTTGGTTGTTGTGAATTATACTGCGTCCATGTAAGCAGAGGCAATATTCTAGTATGAGCCAGAATATTTAATATAATCTAATAATAATAAATATTTAACCATAATCGCGGCCACTTAAGAATATACGAATTTTGAAGTGAACCCCCTGTTTTTTTAGTCACGCGCCGCCACTGGTCGTTACCCAAGATATTTTCTGGTTACAGCAACTCGTCGTTAACCAAGTCCGTCGTTAACTAAGGCCATCGTTAACCAAGGTACCACTGTAGTGGAGATGCGAAGAGTATTTTCAAGATGCTCATCTGAAATTCTTGTTCTACCTTTACTTTTGGTATGCTTCATACGGGAAAAAAGTTGCTCGCAAATGTACGTACTCCCCAAGAGAGATGTCATGAACAGGGCATGTTCGTGAAGTGCCGGATATTTTTCTTTAGACAGGTAGAACTTATGAAAGTCCAATAGAGTAACTTGAATAAAATTTTCTCGAAGTTGCATATCTGATTGCAACTCTACACATTCCATTTACAAGTTTGCAGTCAACGTGTTAATGTGAACAGAGAATGGAGTAACAAATATACTGAAATACAGTTGGTATTTTCTTAAATCTTGAAATCTATTCTCAAATTCCTGTGACAAAATAGCAATTAACTCCCCATATTTTTCGTTGTTTACATGGCTTTGTTGAGAAGGTTTTTCAAAGTGCATTAAGTTATTGTTCTTAATTCGAGATTGCCACAATTTCAGCTTAATTTCGAATTCCGTCACTGCTTGAAACATATCATTAATTAATTGATTTTCACCTTGGAGACGCATGTTCAGTTCATTTAAATGAGCAGTGATATCCACTAAAAATGCCAAATCAGCCAACCAATTCTCATTTTCCAATTCCGGTACAGGTTTTCCTTTTGAGCCCATAAAACATTTTATTTCATTTCTCAAATCATAGAAACGTTTAAGCATTTTAACACGACTTAACCACCTGACTGCAGTAAAGTACACAATGTCTCCATAGGTAGTTTCCAAAGTATTCAGAAACTCTTGAAATTGGCGGTGATTTAATCCTTTTGATCTTATAAAATTATTGTTTTCATGACGATGTTCAAAATATTTTCCATTTTAAAAGTCGTTGCACACAAATTCTCTTGATGTATGATACAGTGATACTTCATGAAACGCAAATTATCCATCTTTTTTGCATCGTCTTCTATTAGTTTTGTTAGTCATTCCTTCTTTCCAGCCATAGCTGGAGCACCGTCAGTGACTGTACCAGACATTTTGTCGATGGTTAAGGAAAATCTTGCTAATGTTGCTTTTACTGATTCATACAAATCAACAAACCTAGTAGTAGAACTAACGAGGCCAGTTCTTCAGCAATATTAAATTCCTTGTCAATACCTCGAATAAATATGGCATGTTGAGCCTTATCCGTTGCATCAGTGCTTTCATCCAAAGCTATGGAATAAAAGTTGAAAGTAGCACACTGATATTCCAAACTTTTTTCAATGGATTTCGTTATTTCTTCAATACGCCAAGCGATTGTTTGGTATTGTGATAAACTTATTTGAAAAAAATCTGATTTTCTTCGAGACAAATTCTGTCTGCTACGCTTCCAAGATATTCTTTAATAAATTCTCCGTCAGTGAACGGCTTTAGTTTTTTAGCAATTAAATTTGCTACCACATAACTTGCCTTGACTAATGAATCAGTTTGAGAAGTATTTTTTTGAAAAAGTTGTTGTTGAAACGTAAGATTTTTTTTTCAGATCAAATATTTTTTGTTTACGGCATATTCCTTGCAATTCAATATATTTTGAATGCATTTGAAAATAATTCCTTTTCAAATTATAGTCTTTGAAAACGGAGACTACTTCTCTGCATATCAAACATAGCGCTTTATTATTATCCTCAACAAAAAAATAGTCGTCAGTCCATTTTTCTTGGAAAGCTCTCTTTTCCTCCACTATTTCGTTTTTCATTTTACCAGTTTTATTTTGAGAGGCAGTAGAAGCCATGCTAAAAAAATAGATAATGAATAATTTTAAATTATTTATTTCTATTTCTAATTATTTTTCACTTTTTAACTTTTAAAATGATAAATGGTGATGTAAATTAGATAAATTAAAGAAATAAGTATAAAAACGCCAATAAGTTGTCACGAACACAACACGTAATTCAATAATCATTTTATATTTGATGGAAACGCATACTAGTTAAGCAGCTTCTACTTTTCATGAACCCGCGTTGAACAATTTATTATCTATTTATAAAATAAAATAAATTTGTATTAATACCATGAGGTAAATAAAATAATTACTGTCCTCTTTGATTACCAATTGCATAAAAAAATTATCTGGTATCAAGAGTACAGGAACTGAGTATATTTGATACAAAACAACTTGCACGTGCTACATGTCACGTCGCGAACGCATGGAATGGACCGGAAAGGTAATTAAGCTGGCCTGTGAATAAGAAATCCAAAATACTCGGGTTTTGAACTCCCCGAGTAACCGGGTAATTTTTTTAGAAATACCCAGGTAATCGATTTTTTCCAGAAATACTTTTTTTAAATTCAAACATTTCTTGTAGAAATTTCATAATTATATGCGTAATAAAAGGGACTCGTGCTATTGAAGAGTACTGTTTCTAATAAAAAATATTTTGAAAAATTTAACAACTTTTGCTGTCTTCAAGGACCACGCGTATGTCTTTAGGTAGGTTGTCCGTCTAAAAATTCAAATTCCCATCAACCAGGAATGTATCATGGCATTTTCGTGACATTTCCCAATAAAACTGGGCTTCTAAAAAATAATTATATTATAAATGTGAAAAAGACTTACTTTTTTGAGGTGAATAGACCTTCCCAGTAAAGAAAACTTTTCTCTCTAAAAAACGGCCCTCAACTGAAAGAACTTTAAAGAAAAACGAAATTAATTTATGTGAATATGATTTACAGAAACCTTGCGTGATTAATATTTTTTCTTAATATTAAAATCTGCGGGCACCTGGCTGAATTAGACGTTTGGTACCCTTTTAAAAAGATGCACTTCTTCTAAAGATGATCACTGGCTTGAAGCTACAAGGATTTCTAACTTGCAGCTTGTGATATAGCAGGGCAGGTAACTTAATCCACAAGACGATTTCAAATCTGTGACAGGCAATATAAAATAACAAGGCGGATTGTGCCGAGTTGATGACGACCGAAGGTTTAGCTTTAAAAATTAATTATTGGTAGCAATGGTATTCCCTTTTACCCTCTATTATTTTTTTCGAGAGATAGTCGGGGATTTAAGCAAAGAATTGTAAACAACACGAAAGGCTCAGAAAGAAGGGTGATTGAAATATAGAGGGAGACTCTTGAGACGTGTTTATCGGTGCCCAAGATCTTTCGCTCCTAGGGAGTAAAGAAAATATTCACTAGAGAAAATGCAACACTTTACTTGGTCAAATAACCCGGAAAATGCTACTAAATGCCGAGTGCCTGAGTAATCAATACTCGACCCTGGATGCTCTACCTGTGATGTTGCAACGTTCGTTTAATTTCCGGTTACGCAACGCGGGCCACACGGGCTTTTAGGGCCGCATGCGGCTCGCGGGCCGCGAGTTGGACACGCCTGCTCTTGGCGGATGTTCGTGGCTAACTTTCCCCGTTACTAACTCCACTTTAACTGCGAACCACACATCATAAGTTAATAAAGGCACTTATACTTCTTCAGAGTCTGTACGTTTAATATTTCTTTGTGTTAGATTTATATGTTAATCGGAGAAAATCAATTGTACTTCATTGTTCCCTTGATTAAAAATCCCTCTTAATATCGTGGAGATCGACTCGAGATTCATAGATCGATCTCGGCTATCGAAACCATCGTAACTAACTGTAGAATCTTTTTAGTGATGATTAAATTAAATCATTCGGTTAAGTTTCACGAAGTATATTTATGATGTAAAATGCTTTATTGTATGACCTATTGAGGTTGTGCGGAAATTCACTTCAGTTAAAAGAAAACGTTCTAATTGAATCTAACTCGTTATTTATGAATGAATCTGTGAAAAATTAGTGATAAGAATTCGCCTTAAAAGGTAAATTTTAATTACATGTGTACCCCTCATTTATATAGCCTTTTGTCGTTGATTTATTTAAGTGCTATTCCTTGAGTGCTTCTAATTTCATTGTTGTGTTACCGTAAAACTGAGCAACAGGTCCAGCTGTTGCTGGTGATTGGTGGTCCAGCGGTTGCTGATGCCTGATTCATCCTTACCGTTATTTCTTTTATGAAAAGATTTAAAATATTCTAGAAGTCATATTTGGGTACAAAATGCACCCTAATAACAGCTACGGTAAAATTTCACTTTTTTTACCCATAACAGCTGCTCCTTTTCTTCAAGTTCTGTGCATGGCTAGCAATGGTAAATGTTGATGAACCAAAATTTACAGTGAAAGTGGTTCTTTCCCTGTGTTTTAATGAACGAATTCTAAGACCAACATGTAAAATTTAAACATAACTTTTTTATGATGGACTATATTAAGAGAATTTGGATATTTACGATACTCAGGAGAAAATAGGTGAAGGAGAACGGTGTTGTTGTCTAGGATAAGCATGCTAACATAAAATGAATTGCAGAATAAAGTGAAATTATTTTCTTGTTGAATATATCATTAGCTTGATATCACAATCGATTTTGGATTATAGCTAAGTTAAGCATTATTGAATTACATAAAGTAAATTCATTTGGTAGATATATATTTGGCCTATAAAGTTTCATTGATATTCAAATTGAATATCCCACTGTCCTAATGAAATGAACTTCTAGATAAATGTTACTATTTCTGTTAAGAAGAACTATTACTACCAAAATAATACTTTAAAAAAATAATATTTTCATTTGCCAATATTCAAGACACCTGTGGAGAAATTTATAACAACGTTTCTAATTTTTCTATTTTTTCAGGCAAAAAATAAATAAATCTTAACTATTAAATTTTGCTTAATGTAAGGGAAATTCTTTTTCTCTCATTATAATGAAATGCATTATCAGAGATAGCTGGCATGTTACCACTCTAATTATAACACATGTTACTGAAACTGCAGTTTCAAAATCTTAAACACATAGAATTGTTTTGATGGGAGCAATGTCAGGCATATGAATAAGAATCCTCAAATCTATTTTTGGGGCAACTAATTCTGATAATCTTTTTTTGAAGGATCAATGCAGAATTTCAATTTTTATTAAATATGACATTTAATGTGGATTAGATCAATTCATTTCACTGTGTAAAGATGGCAGGTCTAACAATTTTCATCATTTTCAAAGTTAACATTCTGCTGTCCTTATGCGAGGAACTTCTGGATAGAGCACATAGTCTTTCCAACGTCATTGAAGGCAAATTTTTTCTTCTCAGAATTCTGGCTAAGATTTTCCTATGTCATCCAATGGTGTCCCCATACTGATACCACATCTCCAATAGTGACAATCTATAGGTATTATTATGAGAGGTAAAGGTAGTATAGGAAAACCATAGCAAAAGTTTATTCGACTGTACTTTTAATATGTTTTACATTAATATTAGATCTGTTCGGAATAAGTCTCTAAATCTCGATGTCTTCCTTTGAGATCTTTGTTTGGATATTTTCTGATTTGGAACATTGCTGAAAAATCAAAATAAATCTTCATTTTCAATCTAAAAGGTTACAATTTATATCCCTCAGTAATATCTTATTTCCTAAATATTCTATGTAAAAATAACTTTCTTGGTCATGAATATGAGAAACTTATCAGGGAATGGGTTAATGTGATACATTAATTTTTTTTACACTGACAAGAGTTTTGTTCATTGAAATTGATTGAAATGTGGATATACTTAAAAAGTTGCACAAAGAATCTTGGTTTCATTACTGCCTTCTATTCTGAACCATTAAAAATCATTAATTAATTAGCTATGTAGGTACATACTAACAGCATCTACAGCAAGTCATCAAGAGTTATCTGTATTATAAGAGCCTTGAAAACCAAGTTGCCGAAAGTATATCTGCGGAATGTATATTTTTCTTTCTCTCATAGTGTGATACTTCATAGTATCTTTATGTGGAGCAATAGCTCTGGGATAAATAAGATGCTGTTAGTAACTTTATTTACACTGCTTTATACTGCATTCCACAAAGTGAGGATGGAACATATTAATTACTAAGATACTGTTGATACAAAAAAGGTTACAAGGATTTTGACAGGGGTTAAATTACAGTTCACTATAAGCCAATATTGAGGACAGGGTTCAATCTGTATGTATATGAGGTACTTCTCTATACCAATATAAATGTCAAAGTTTCAAGTTAGAGATGATATTTACCTCTGCAATACAAGAAATGCGTATAAAATTTATGCACCATTATGTGGACTGTCTAAAAAAGTTAAGCATTAACATATTACTGGTATGAAACTATATTAAGTCGCTCAAGGGCTCACAGGCTGGACCAGTTTATAACTTTAAACCATTTATTAACCAAATTTAATAACCAAAATCGGTGCTGGCAACGGCCCCTAGTCTGGTCCCGGTGGCTAACAGGTTACACAAGTACCAACATAAACGGAATTGGAGGCCAATCTGATTTTTGCTGTAGAGCAGGAAAGTTGTGCTCGGACGTTGATACTCGTATCCCTGGGCTGCTGTACTTGAGGAGAAAATACAGAAGAAAGGAGAGAAAGTATTGGGATCATCCAATTTTATCAGCAAGATATGTAGAAGGAAGCTTCTACACCCTGTACAATAAACTTAGAGAGGACGATTCCAAGTACTTCAATTATTTTTCTATGTCATTTGCTTGATTTCCTGTGGAATCTGCTTGGAGACTTCATTAAACGTCAGGATACAATTATGAGAGCCTCTGTACGTCCAAAAGAAATTAATCCAAAGCCAATTCTTATCCTTTTGGTTAATATAATTTTAAAATTAAATTTGAGAAGAAAAGATATGAACATAATGAACAATGTAATTAAATAAGAATATTACGGGTCCCAGGTAGAACTGTAGCAGGCAATGCTGTGTTACATTGTGCAGGCCTGATCTATGTCTGATATAACAGCTATTTTAAAATTTAGATGTATTAAAATATTTTTTATATATAGACTATAGTCTTGGAGTCAAAATTCCATCTCTCTGTAAATATTCTTGTTTTATTACATTGTTCATTATGTCCATATCTTTGTATTTCTTCTTATTCTCAAATTTAATTTTAAAATTATATCAACCAAAAGGATAAAAATTGGCTGCTTGATTTAGCATAAGTTATTTGATGTAGATTTGAGGAGTGATATTTCAAGAGTAGTTCACAAAATCTTGATGAAATGACCTCATTTCTTAATTTAGTTTTGTAATAAGTTTTTGTCTGTTTAATTATTGAAAAGAGTGGCAGATGGCAGCAGATAAGAAGAGTTTGCATGGAGACCCTTCTGCTGGAGAACGCACTCTGGGCGTAGCTGCTCTTGCTACGCTTGCTCACTCGTGCAGATACCACTGGGAAGGAAACAAACACAAAAGTGGCGTAACAGACCCGCTATCCCCATCTACTCTCTGTCAAAGGTTCTGAATTAATCTACGAATTTCCTCAAGGGTTGAATATAATTTGGAAGCTGAATTAATGGCAATTTATCTTCCAATCTCATGCTAATGTTATTTATGATTTCTTCGCTTTAAGCAGTAAACATTTGAACTTTTATCACATTCACAGCAGTTCATGGCATCATTTATCTTTAAGTCTTCCTTAGTTTATAATACATTTCTTCAGGGATGGATCCAGGGGGGTGGTCCTGGGGGTCCGGACCCCCCCCCGAAATATCACTTGTGCCTATTTTTCAAAAATGAAACTCAAATAACACAAATAAACACACAATTTAATAAGCAATCACTACCGAAAAAATTCGAGTATGTCTAACACAATTCTAACGTCACGTTTTGTGAAAGCCGAAATATCTTTTACTTTTAAATTTTTCGATCGGACCCCCCCCGAACATTTTTTCTAGATCCGATCCTGCATTTCTTATTTAACTTCATTACTCTTGACTTTCTCTTCTCATAATAAATAGATTGTATATAATACAATATTTTCCCCTTGGTGGTTTTATTATATGCTAAAATATTGATGACATCCATTGTGCTGAAACATTTTGAGGCTATGGAAACATATTTGTATTAAAACATCTGCCTGGTGTATGTGATCCGCAGCCAGTGAGTTTTATGCTTCAGTCAGTGTGATCTTAGATCTAGGCTAAATGTGACTCTCGGCCTGCACATTTGTGTGTAGAAAAAGTTTAGTGCTTAACATTGTGCCAAATGCTATGTGAAGTGCCCAGGAACAGACAAAGTTGGTTATTTCCATAGTGTAGCTGGAGCTGTTGTGAGGAAATAGAGAAACATATCATTAACCCTTTTTGTTGCTCACAGCAACTGAGCAACTATTTATGTAAAAATATTTACTTTGTATGATAACTTTTTTGATTAATTTCTACAATAGAGATTGCATAATAAAAAAGTAAATGTTTTTTATACACAATAAATTTTTAGCAAATTATTCAGAATATTTAGTATAATAGATATTTTTCAATAAGTCTGCATTTCTCTGTAAAATAGCCTGGCAATTTTCGCATGATCTTAGGCAATTCTGCATAGCACTCAAAGGGTTAATGCAGTCTTTACAGGAGTATAGTGTTATGCAATCAAAATCAAAGTAATCACATTAATGTAAATGTGCTGCAGAAACAAATGGATGTAAATCAAGCAGGAAATTGAACAAGATGGTTGCTTACATTTGCTTTTGCAATTTTGCTTACATGTCTCTTCCAACCCAAAAACAGCACAGACAATTCTAAACAGTACAGACATATAACTTCAACACAAAAATAACAAACAGTGACAATAATAGAGAAATAGGTTGATAACTAATAATAAAGAAAAGTAATAATGACATCAGTACTTCAATAAAACATTTGAGCTTTTCATGTAATTAACTGTATTCACTATTTTGTTATTAGATTTATAGAAGACAATCTGGTGCACTAACTGACTGATTAATTTATTCAAACATTTTTTTCAATTTCATTGGTTAAAAATTTAGCTTAATGGATAGAAAGTTTAATTTCACGATCTCCAGAAGATATACTATAGTTACCTTACTTTGCTTAGTGTACTGATTGATTATGGATGGAAGAAGAGACTTTGTCTCAAGCCTTTCCAAATAAAGACAATATTTATTATTATTTAACTGTAGTATATATTTAGCTACTTTTCTCATAACTGTTTTTGAATCTTCTGTTAAATGGTCTGTTGTCAGCCTAAGAGAATAATTTCCTGCTGGATTACTTTGATAAGTACACTGTTTACTGCTCAAAATCCCAATGTGCATTCAATGATTATTCTTGCTGTGAATAACGGGTCATTGCAAATTCATTTTGGACCATTCAAATTCTTTGTGGGATATATTCTCAATAAATGGGATGGCTAATGTCTCCAACAACCACGAATGGAACCTTCACTTGTGTCTCAGATTGTTATGCAACTGATACTATATAAATTTCACTTATTTCTTTAAACTTACGTAGCACAGTATCTAAAAGAATCTCTATCTCTTTGTTGTCTGTTATCAACAACTATTCATTTGCAGTAAGCATCAACTAGTGCTTGAAGTGAAACTTAAAATACTGCTTTAGGATATAATAAAGTGAGATGCCGTTAGCTGGACCTTCAACTTCAATATGCTAAGTATCCAATACTCCCTGACAATTAAGAATATTCCATTTCCCCAAAAATATTTCTGCTATATTCTGATCCTTTGTAGGGTTTGGTAAGTGTTTCTGTTGCAATACATTCCAGATTGTTATGTAAGTTTGTTGAATAATTTTGGAAACTGTTTACCCATTCATTATATATTTATTACATGGTATATGTGCATTTTGTAACTAACTAGAAAAAAATGCACAGCAGTAATCACATCAATATCACAGATACTAGGATTGAAAAAAGAAGAAAATATTATAAATAACAGGGCTTAAATATAATTCTCTGGTGAATTGTATGTGTAATTATTATTGAAGGATTCCCACAATTGATTTGATGTGGGTTGCACGATAAGAGGAACAGATTATTTATGCAAATCCCAGTATGGGCCTTACCATTGTGCAGTATAGAACTTTCAGGGCTATTACGTTGCTCATACTTATAGTACTCCTGATTATGAAACTTGACATTTTTAAGGGTTTTTGCTATTGAAGGTAAAAGGTGCATTACAATTTAGAGATGAATCAGATAGCATCCCTAGATCCTTCATTGCTGATTCCATAGCAAGTGTGTTACCATTATTAGTATAAGATCAATTATTAAGAAAAAGAATTTACTGTTATTGCCGGATGATAAGTCGACCTTTGAAGCCTAAAAAACATCTCTCAAAAACCAGGTGTTGACTTGTACTCCAAACATAAAATTTAACTCTTTACCATCGAGGGGTAAACAACAACAACTGGGTACAACAGGGGTAAACAACAACTGCCAGCTTAACACTTGTTGTACACAAACTCTCCCAACTCACCACAATTATTTCTTACTGAAACTAATTTTTGAGGCTCCCGGATAGTCATGTGGACAGCGCGTTTGCCTTTGGTGAAAGCGGTCCCGGGTTCGATTCCCGGTGGGAGCAAATGTGCGAAATGACCTAAGCTGTCGAAGCACTTTTAACAATACTACTACTACTACTAATTTTTGGTAGGTCTAATTAACGTAGATATCTTATAAAACGAATTTCTTCAAGAAATTCAATTTTGGCCGAAAGTTTAAATGTAAAGCCCTTCAAACTAATTATCGGTGAGTCAGATATATTTAGAAAACAAATTTGATGCATATTTATTTTTCACAAATTATGTTAATTTCTTCAAATGTATTTTTATTTTACAAAAATTTAATATATATTTCGATGTTTTCTTTTTTCAAATGAAGATCAATAAGCATATTTTGGTTTATACTTGTTTATGTAATCGTTATGATTTGACTTAGCGTTAGGAGTTACTGGAAGTTGTTTTAGTGGTGTTGTGATTTGATATTACCATAGAGTAAGGATATAACATTTTGGTTTACATGTATGCTCAAGATGGGTTTTATCAAAGTATTCACATAAATTATGATATGTAATGAATACACATTACTTGCCATCACTAAAGCCTAACGTATTTCAAACGGCCCCATGTTCATAGGAGAGATTGATGCACATAGAACAAATATACGCGTTGGAAGAGAAAGTTAGCCAAAATTAATGCCCCCTATAATGAGGAGACTCATCGGCACAAAGAAGATGCATGAGGGCTGACCACCGCCCATAGCCTGCGGCCCCGAGCATACAGCTCGAGGCCGCTTTCTTATGCATCGTTGCATCCAGAAAGTGGATGCAATGGATGCGCAGCGACATCTGCGCGCTGGGTCCGGAACTACGCAAAAAAGTTGGGGCACTTGGATACATTTAGGCGAGCCCTCTCTATCCTTACTCAATGATATTACCATGCTATATTATCATTATTTCTATAATAAATTTTTAATACCATTGTGTTGCTGTGTCGTAATGCATTTTTATTTGTGTAGCCTGAGTGATACCAATGAAATAAACTTCTGTAATAGTTAAGCTGAGGCAGTTGATATGACAGCTGAAGGAACCAATTCTAGCGTCTAAATCTTATGCTGTAAATATTTTTTTAAGCTATCCTATATTTATGGAAACCGTACTTTTTCTTCCTATAAAAAAGAGCTGAGGAAGTGGTGTTGCCTTATTTTTTGGGTTGACTTATACGCTGAACATAGGCTGAAACCTGAAATTCATGTCAAAGTTTTAGGGGTCGACTTATACGCCGGTATATACGGTAATTATCAAAGTCTATTAGTCTGTTAATAGTTGGGAAAATAAAGTGAGAACCATCAGATAAGGAGGCAGAAAAAGTAGATTCTGAATATTAACATTTCTTAAATGTCTATTGAATGATATCAATACCCCTGTAAACCATTTCTGTTGCCAAAGCGTTGCAGCAACGTCTCACTTCAACCAACAGGGCATTGTGACAACGTTGTGGCAATGTCTCAAAAGCTTCCAAACGTCCTCTCTACAACGTTGTGGCAACATAATTGCAACGTTCTAGCAACACATTGTGAAACATAAATGCAACCTTGCTGCAACCCTATATGAATAAATAATGCACTCCATTTTACTCATTAAAAAATATATTTATTACAAAAGATTACAAATTATTTGTTTTTTCCTTTTCCCTCTGGTACCTGCTTCCTGCATGTCCAAACCAGTCAATGGTCTTTTCCTTTACTTCTTTGAAACCATTCTCGTTTAGAGTTGGCTTTGACCGGAAAGCCTCTGAAACAAAATTAGATTACTGATTACACATTCAAGTTGTTTTGAACATACATTTTTCATCTCTATATAAATTAAGCTTATCATACCTATCATGCAGGAACAAGTTCTTGTCGTGTTGAATGGGCGTCTGCAGACACCTTTTTTGGATTGCCCATAAAAAGAAAATTTCCTTCCCAGGCTATTACTTAACAGATAGTACAGCATCCCAGAGACACCTTCTGTGATGTTGTTGCCACCACGTCTACAAAGTTCTTTTACCTGAAACATTTATACATTACAGCAACATGAAAATGTACTATATGAGTTGTCCGAATTTATAATTTTGATAAACATATGATGTAAGAAAGACTTACCAATGCAGCCTAAAACCCCTTGTCAAGGAGTTCGACCTCCAATGTATCAAAGTCCTCCTCTGTCTCCAATGGAAACTTCCATTTCAGAGGAGAGTACTTGGTGCCCTCTCCAGAGGATAATGTTCTCTTAATAGAACGGATTTCCTTCCACATCTCCTGCTGGGTTCTCTCGATCCTTTGGAGATACTCCAAAAGAGAAATATCATGAAGACCTACAACAGAGATAAATATATTTATTTCATGTTGATATGGCTGATGCACCGCCCAGAACACATGTTAGACAGTGCTGCTATAGAGTATCAATTGCAAATGTAAAACGATTACAAGTAAAAACTCTGAACAGTACACTCTGAACTCTTACACTAGTGAAGGGTGTAAATTGTGGGAAAATTTAAATAGAGGATAAATATAATTTTTTAAAAGTGATCTCTGAAAGTAAAGCTAAATGCTCAATTTTGACTAGTGAACGTCTGGTCTTAACTGAACATCAATATCACAAACACTTTGTTTAGTGAACTCGATGCCAACTCGTTCACTTAAGGGAATATATTTTCACCACATAATTGCTAATTGCAATTTAACACAAGGCATTGAGGAATGAGTGTAGCTTTATCATACTTTTACCTGATTAAATCGTTATAACTGAAGAACTTGACGAATAAAAATGGATTTCATATGAAATTAATCTTATTTTAAATCAAGACATTCTACATCAATGGATGCTTTCTTCTAACAAATAAATAATTTACCTTCATTGTCTGATGGAACGTCTACTCCCCAGGATACAAATGCTGTGTAGAATTTGCACAAGACTGTCAAGGCTGGTGTCCAAGGAGTCCAAAAATCGTAATCCAAACGGGCGTAAGTCGGTAAAAAAAAGGCACACAGATGCAATCCAAAGTCCAAAAATCCAAGCGGTCAAACGATAATGAAAGAGGAAAATCTTTAATACGCAACGCTCAAAACAAACACGCCAACGCAGGTGAGATAGTCGAAACAGTCGATAAACAACACTATCGATAGATCGATAGAGCCGGAGCCTAGACCGGGCCAGATGAAATTTTTTAAAGTCCCAACGCACAATGCTCCCAAATCAAAAAACGCTGGCCAAAATTAATACCGCTGCGATTATTGCTTACTTACTTGAAGTAAAGGTTGATCCCAATGGTTTTTGATAGAGTAATATCGGATTTTAAGTAATTCTCTCTGTATTAGTGATATTTTTGTTCTTACGCGGTATTTGTTTAAACAATGAATTTAGAAATCCAAATAACATTAAAGGAAACTTCCGTTTTCGGTTTTTATATTTAAAAAAAACATCGGAGATATTGAGTCCCGTGTTTCCAAGTAATGTTTTCTAAGTTTGCGACTCTTTGAGAGACGTAATTATCGCGTTGCAACGACGTTGCAGAACGACCTAAATAACGCTGCAACCTCTGCAACCTTTCTGCGACGTAGCTGCAACCTGTTGTGTTTACTGGGACTCCTCCTCAGTTGCAAAAATGAAGTTTGAGGCTGAAAATGCACCAACTTCTTGTAGAAGTAGAGGGAGAAGAGTTCAGCTTCAGAAGTAGCTCCTACATCTCAAAAGTAAAATCACTAGGCATAATTTATATTATTGAGAATTTCATGAAAATCCAGTCTTCAAATTTGTTGCAGAAAGACTGTTTAAGATCCATGAGATTGCATATGATTCCTGTAGTCAATATATACCATTCTTTAAACTGAGAATTTATTTTATTAATAAAAAAATGTCTCCACTTGAACCCTAAGTTTTATTAGATAAGATAATTTACCTTTTTCCTGATCTCATTTACAATGTTTTCATAAGATTTAAATTTGAATCCCTATTGAAAATGCCCCATAGATCCCTGCAGGGAATTTTGATTCCCCGCAGGGGATTTCGATTCCTCATAGGGAAATTCTATTCCTTACAGGGAATCACAATTCCTTATAAGGATTCACATTCCCTATAGGGAAATCCCTGCAGGGAAAATTCCCTATGAGGAAATCAGCTTTATCTACAGGGAATCACATTCCCTATAGGGATTTCTTGCAGCAGGGAATTTTCTCCACAGGGAATCCTCTGTGCAGCAAACCGTGGTTCTCTTTATCAAAAACGTTTTTCACCAGTGATGAGACATAGAGCTTCATTTATATGCTAGTGACCTCTTTTTCATTTTAGATTAGTCAACATATACCTATATTAAGAGGAAAATGGTAAAACTACAAATCAAGTAACACAATACAGGTTGACTATCGTATTTTTTATTTGTACTCACAATACCCAAACCACGAACATAAAAGTGAGCATAGGAATATACAGTGTGCGAATCAACTGGGGGGAAGAGGGGGAATTGTACTGTACTGAAATGTATGAGTTAGATAATGATGGACGTTGGATGTAAAAGAGGAAGACAAATAAACGAGAGGAATATATAGTTTTGCATATCAATTGATAAAATTAACATTGAAGAAGGAAATTTTTTCAGCCGCCCTTATTTAAAGACGATAAGCTCCGGTTTCGATACATCGAAATTGATCGATTCGTCGATCAATACTGTCATGGCGCTGTAGGTTAGTAACGTTGTATATAATTCAAAGTCGATAGAAAACCGTGATTGTAAGTACAGCTAACAGCAAAAAAAAGTTACCACCCCTGACCCACCAAGATATTCTAAGTCCAAATTTCGGGCCGGCGAGCCTTTCTCTCGAAAAGGGAGGGAGAGAAAAGAAAGATGGAGAACATGGTACGTTACGCTAGCTCGGCTCTCGCGTTTGGATGGAGAATTTTCGTTATTTATATAAAAATCATTTACTACTATCCATTATCTGCCGCAAAATTTGGTGTGTTAACGCGTACTATTGAATTTGACGACGATCGACTGGAATATAACTAAAGAAATGAATCGAATTGAATGCAGCAATCAAAGTCAATCTCACTTTAATTTTCGATTACAGATTATTAAATCATTTCCAAAGCAATACAAATGAATTTAACTGAATACAACATTCGGTATCAAATTAACTCACATTTCGTTTTTGAAAATCGATCGTTTAAATCACTTCCAACGATTGATTATGTTCATCAATGTGAACGAAACCAGCAACTTTTCTCTTCTTCTTAATTTCAAATAGGCCAAAACGCAGGATCTCGGATTCAACAATGGCATTTGTCGTCAGGGGGACCGGTTGTTTATACTCACAAAACTTTTCGTATTCCGTAAAATTCTCGAAAATTCAATTCGGAAACAACAATAAACGACCAAAATATGGTTTTCTATTCATTTACTCTGCTATTGGTTATTGTCTCAATCTCGTATGACTATTATTTTTAATTTAATTTTGCAAAAGAAATGAAGCATGCAGCGACAAAAATGAACTTTACTTGCATTTCTTACGGAAATGCTTTGACTCGTCTGGGATCGAAGCTAGGACGAAGTGTCACCATTTTTTACAATATAAACACTTTCGTATATATATATATTTGAATGCAATGTTCCATAAAAATTTCAAGTCAATCGACCAAGTGATTTTTGAGTTTTGCGGGCACAAACATATGCAGGCTGAATTTTTATACATAATATATGTGCATAATTCGGTGGATTATTATAATTTAATTTGATTGCTTTTACAACCCTTTCGTTTAACTTTCCCAATTGAAAAGCGTTCTATCATGAAGAGAAATAACTAAGGAATAAACACAAGGAAATAAAAGTTCCACATCTTCCACACAAAAAGTCGTGTAACTTTGACAAAGTTATTTATTTCCTTGTGCTTAGTTACCTATGGAGTTCCCCAAAGTTAAAGCTCATTCGATTGATTTAAATAAGGAATAATCTTTTCTAGATTACCATTTCCCCTTACTCTCGTGACTCCTATAGATTATATAATCCAAGAATTTGTAAAATTAAATTATCCTTATAACAACACTGTAGCTAATTCTCACAATTAGCTTTGACGTTTACTAGCACCATCTTCAACATTTACATAAATACGCGATCCTCCATATGGCGTGTGCCTTGAAAAAGAAGAAAGAATGAGAGGGAACAAAAGTGTGTGTGCAGGTGAAAGGGTAGAATTCTTGGAAAACTGTTAAACAGGACAAAACAAAATAGGTGGGGGAGAAGGACAAAATAAACCCTTAGTTGCCAAAGGGGAATAGAAAGGAAAAACTTTCTCGTTGGGAGAGGAGGACGGGTTGCAATTTGCTCGATTCATTTTGATTTTATCTAAAATAATGTGTCCACTAGCCTTCTCTGATATATGTATAATTTTTAGCTCGCAATTAGAAGAATGACTCGAAGAAATACATCTCTCATAAAGTGGGACTGCAGAGCATCAGATTAGAAATGTTGTATGTTCTTCAGCCTATAACCTACGAAATCTCACTGTTTATCTGATGTGGATTGAATGAAAATAATCATAAATCGCTTGATGAAACTACCGTCCTAAAAATTTGATCCATGGATTCCTTATCGTTTCAGAGTAACGGGCTTACAGTAAATACTGTAGTAAAAGGCAAGCGGTAGACGTCCTTTTGGTAAAATTCTCGAAATTTTATTTCTCAAAAGTTACTTCTCTCATTTTTTTAGCTATTTCCTGATCCACCAATCGACTCCGAAGAGTATTACAATTTGTTTATTTCGAAGTTCTCAGTATTTTAAGAAGACCATCTTTTATTTCATCAGTTACGAAAAATGATAAGACCCCTATCCGTGAAATTGTGACTTTTGCATGACAATGTTAATCGACGTCTAACCAAATTTAAGACTTAGCTAGAGTATGACTTATTAGTACTCGACGCAGGATGGGCAAGTTATTGCGTGTGTGTTACAGTAATGGCTATTATAGTTGTGTTTAAATACGTATTTGAATGACATCTTTAATTTTGTATTTTATAAACCAGATGAGATCGACTGCCAAATTTTATAAGTGAATCAAGATGAGTTTAACGTTTTGGCTATCATCAACACTGAGAAAAAAATGTATTCACTTTCTCTTGGTGGTTTTTTTATATTAATTTTTAAGGTTCTTAAAATCTACGAAACTAATAACTGCATTTAACATTTAATGGGATAAAAGGATTGAAAACACTATACATTCAATGATAGTAATGAAAAAGTACCAAAGGAACGCTAGTTTACGCAAATAGCTATTTCTTCAATTTTCCCGTTCTGTTGTTGATTGATTTCTAAGGGTATCTTGAAGGTTTATGAAAATCATTGGTTAGAAGAAAAAGCCTGAAGAGATGAATGTAAATATTGAGAACGTAATTTTGGAATTAGAATGCTCCGAAGCTTAAATTTCTTCGGGAGTGATCTTTCTACGGTTAATATATGCTTAATTCTACTCCTGAAAGCATAGACGGTCCGAGACATGGGCAGTCTGGGAGACCGTCGAGAGCATTTGTGGGCTCTTCTCAGATCCCTTGAAGATTCTCAATGATAAAATTATACTCGTATAGCTTAGGTAATTTTAACGATTACACCCGGTCACAATATTTAGGTAAAATTTTTTTATCCATTAAGGGGAACTAGTTCTAAACGTCTGCCTGCCCAGAATGTCAATAATCTTCAGATTACCCCCTCCCAATGATTGGAATCAATTTCCTTCGCAATATATGCAGCTTTCTTTGGTCCTAGTTCTCTGAGTAATTTCCTTTAATTCAAATTGATTGAAGAAGCCGTTACTTGGTGAAACTGCGTTATGTAAGAAATTGTGAATCTTTTTCCTTAGTTATTTCCACCATTCCTTATAGTCGTTGAGCTATGACTATATTTTTACGGAAATTATATTTAGGAAAACTGCTAAATCAGGCGTAATCCATCTGAGTTGCCCTTACATCGGTAAATGCTGTTTAATAATTAAAATTTAGCCTTCGTATTTTACCCTTTCTTTTTTTAATGAGAGGCTAGTTTAGTCCATCAGCGATTACTGAATAAAGCACAAGAAATACTGACATCTCGTACTTATTATCTATGATTACTCTTAAATAAGATGGGCAAAGCTTCCTTTCTTGGGAAATATGTCAGGAGAATCTGAATACTGCTGAATCTTAATGCTGGTTTCCAAGCCTCACCTATTCTTCCTTAAAACTTCTTGGTTTAAAGATAAGGAAGACATTTACGATATCTTGAAGGTGCAGAAATTTAAATGTGTGAATAGCTCGACATTTGTGTGGGATCAACTGGCGGAAGATCTAATTGTATGCATGAATGTATGCACATGGTATGCATATTCTTATATGCCTACATGATTATATCCTACCCTATGCCAATAATTTTCGAAGCAAAATAAATTTACATTGATAATAAATAATTTCGACTATGATAGGTCTATTGTTAATGGTTTATGAATTTTGGATGCAAATGAACGTTTTAGAAGTAAGTTCACATAAAACCTAATTCAGTATGTTAGGAAAATGAAACTTGCAAACTGCCACAAAAATCGGAACTTTTTCGAATCGTTGATCTAATTTACATTCCCTCTGGCTGAAGCATTGAAAACATATTTTTCCGGTCACCCTCTAACCTGCATTATTTTGTCTTTAAATGGCTTGAATCGTATTCTCAATCTTATAAATAGCCAACATTCCAGGATCTCTGCACATCACTTCTGAGCCTGTTTACCACATTATCTTCATATTTTTTAGATGTATGCCTTAGAGTTGAAGAGAATAAACATTCTTTTCTTAGTAAGCATAAAACATTCCGTATTCCCATTGTTTATTTTCCTATCATCGTCACCATGAAGTAACCCATTCATATTCCTTCTTCGACGAACTTTTCTTTATATCACCATCCATGACGAAGAATGGCATTTTCAGGCAATTCTCTCTCTCATACAAAACCCTTAAACTATGCTTCGAAAATTAGAGGCACTGAAGACGGAAGTAACCTGTGACCGCTTCATTGAAGACCCTTTCTCTTTCCTCTCTCACCCCCATAGAGAAGCTCCCTTTGTTTTCTTGAGAAGGAAGGTATGCATGCTACCGATTAACCGTTATGTAGACAAAAACATTAAAAGCAGACGTAGCACCAAAAGGTGGGCTTGCCACAGAGATCCTTAGCAATAGATTTAGATATATTTTTCATGCATGAGCGTTTACGTGCGAATATTTAGAGTGGAGTTGTAACAGCCTAAAGCTGTTGGCTCATACCTATTTTCTATGTTGAAACTCTTAATCGTTTTAGCAATTTAAAAAAATTTTGACCGAAGTTTAAATAAAGGAATTCAATATTTACAAGTATATTATTAAATTCTTTTTGCACTTTGCTCGACTCTGCACGACTAGTCCTTCTAACTTCATTACCCAAAAGAATTTCTCGCGCGTAAAATATAAAGCTGTTTGTTAAGAGACTACAGGTTAGATAGCAGTGAGTCCAAAATGATAGGAGCCCTCCGCTGGGTATCTTTTAAGAATATAACTATGTAAAGACAATAATTAATAGAGATATTCCTTAGCTGTGATTTACATGACGAAATACGCGACGACATGATCCCTATTCTCAACGATCGTTATTTTCACAGCCAGATTGTGAAAATATTACCGCGAGATAATAGCGAGGACAGATGGTTTATATTGTTATCATCTTACGTATCGTATAAGATGCGTAAATATGTAAATTATTTAGATAGTTGAGTGTTTCACATTCTCTGCAATAAGCCTTATGGGGGCTCGCGGATAGTCAATTTAAATGTATTTTTTACTTAACTATTTTTCACAAATCTGCAACACCATTATTATATTTATAATATACGATTTTTTCTTATCTTTCCTACTTCCGTTGACCTGATTTACAGTAGTTCATATTCTCTTAATTATCGTATCATAATGAAGCATAATCTTTGCGAAAACGATCATCCTGCGGGCATGTGGAGCATTAACTGAAATAACCGGTTTCATTATAAATCTGCATTGATGGAAAATGTTATGTATTATATGTGTTAGGACGAACTATGAGCAGCCAAAGTAATTCTTGAACAATATTTTAAGAAGAAGAGCGAATTACGCTTGATATTCGAGCCGATTAAACGAAATACGAATTTAATTATTTCATAATACAATACTGCTTCTACCGCAGCAAAAGCAATGACTTTTAGCGAGTATTTATAGAATATATATCATCACAAAAGCCTTCAAAACGTGCCAGGCATAAAGAGGAAGACGAAAAGCGCGCTCAAAACAGAGAATCTGAAAGACTCGCCCTTCTCGAGTTATGCTGGTAGCATCTTAGGTGGTAACTTTTTTATGCTGTTAGCTGTACTACTATACTGTTAGGTATTTACATCCAGAGTACTTTGAGATCTTATACAGCCTTCCGAGTACGGTTCTACTCTATCGAAGTCTATCTTTTCCATTCTCTATTGCTGCGATTACAGCCGATTGGTAAGTAAAACAAAACGTTTCTCCATATGAGGGTAAATCCCTTTAAAGCTCTGTACCAGATCTAAGTGATTTATTTGAATATTTAACTCCGAGGCATGACACAAGTGGGGATTACCATGGCCAAATCCGAAATTCCTGGCTTTTCAGAGAGGAAGAAGCAGGAGAGGCTAAAGAGGGCTGAGAATTCAGCGACAACCTCTGTGAAATAATTTTTTGTTTGACCTTTGTAGGTCGTTGAAATAAAAGGAATTGATAAATGATATAAGTCGTTGATTTTTATTCTCTCGCAGCATGTTTATTCTAATTCCTAATGGCGTAGGGAACGATTCCCTGTACAAATTCCCCTGCAATGAAAATTCCCCATTGCCAATTCCTTACAGGGAACGATTCCCTGTGGGGAATTGGCAATGGGAAATTTTCCCCGCGGGTAATTTTCCCTATGGGGAATTTTCCCCATTGCCAATTCCAATAGCCCATTGACAATTGCAGATGAGATTCCAATCAGACAGGTGATGACTTCACAAACTAGATTCCCATGGCTATAATTAATAGAATAACTTAGCAGTGCAGCTCATCGCTGATCAAAGACACGGCTTTTGCTGACCCTGGCCAAAATTATCAGCCCCATTCCAATCTTAATATGCTAAATCCTCTAATTATTCGATTCCCGTCCTTTACGTTGTAGTTACAGTAGACCTCTAGAGATATACGAGTAAAATGTTGCTTGCATACTGCAAGCAGATCGACACCACTAATTTCATATCGGCATCATATCGGGACGGACATCAAAAGAAAAAAAAATTCAAAATATTCGTAGAATTCGCTGCAATTTAATCGCCTGGCAGCGAACCCCGGTCTTCCTGGTGTACTTTCTATGCAGCAAAATAGAAGATTACCATATCAAACTATGTGTGAAAATTCAAGCAAAACTATTAGGTGCAACTACCTCAAACGACGTCCTACTATTCACATACACTCCTTATTTGAGAAATTATAATGTGCTCTGGCATCGAACCCAGGAACAGCATGGTCTTATCTATTCTTTTTCTTAAACAAAGTGTTAATATACATCTTCCATCTAAGCAAGAGCTCCCTTACATATCGATAAATGCATAAAAAAGTTATGAAAAGATACCCCATAGTATTATATATGGGGGATATTTTTACCGCCCGGCATCGAACCCGGGTCCTTCAGGCAATACTTTCTATGCAGCACAACAGAAAAACACCATCTCTAACCGCGTATGCAAATTCAAGCAGAAATATTGGTTACAACTGCCTCAAATGACGTCCTACTTTTCCTTTATATTCCTTATGTGAGAAACGTTATTGTGCTCTGGCTTCGAACCCAGGAAAAGTACGGTCTTATGAAAATTTTTTTCTAAAACTTATTCGTACCATACATCTTCCAGCCAAGCACAAACATCCTATCATTTCGATAAGTGCATCTAAAAATATAATGAAAAACGGCTCCCATGTATTTTAAAGGGCAGATCTTTGCATCGTCCTAGCATCGAACCCAGGATAACTTTTGTAAAAGTCATTGATGTTTTCGAAAGTCCAAGACCATAAATATAGGCACCTTTAGTTTTACTTCTCTACCTATCCGGAAAGTATTTTTTTTTAATTCCCGAAAATCACGGCAATGCATTCAAACGGGAAAAATCGGGACTTTGGGGCCCTCTGGAATCGAACCTATGACACTGAGGATCAAAGTCTCTTTTTTCCTGGGGGTTTCACGTTATGGCCAATATGTCATAAAAATTTCAGATCAATGACGCTTGTAGTTTAGGCTGTGAATTTGTATCCTATCTATCTATCTATCTATATAGGTATATATATGAATGAATCCGGAGAAGCATCTATATATAATAGATACAGCTTCCTTGGAAATTGACAAACGTAACATTCCTATATGGGTTATACTTTTGTCCAGCGAGAAAAAAGTGAGTGATGGCAAAATGAAAACTTTAAAAGTAAATACTGTAAACTTAGTAAAAATATTATCACGAAATAATATATTTTCATTTTAAATATGCCACCTTCTTCTTACGAATAAGTACAAGCAAACTTTATCTGCAGAGCTGATGTAATCACACAAGGTTTAGCCATGGACAGAAATCGAGAAGTGCAACCACCCTTTAATACTATAATTTATCCTTTTATTTCTTACCTGAACTAATGAGAAAAGGTTACCTATCAAGAAGGTTGGAAGTCTCATGTAATTGTCTATTTTGATTTCCAAGAATTCCAGGGAGCATATTTTCTTCAAACCCATAATAACAGCCTAAAATGCATCATACAAATTTATTTTCCTAATGAACCCTAATAAACAGTTTAAATATTATCTAATTATCATCTGATTTGTTCTGAAAAACTATATCTTTATGGATACTGGTTGCAAAACCATTTTGAAATGCAGATTTGTTAATTCCAAGTTTTCCCTTAATAATATCTACATCTGGTTGACTATTTTTGAAGCCTCCTTTCCTATTGCGTGCTCTGTCACCAGCAATTAAAATATAGAAAACTGCATAGCAGTCATAACAAATCATTTTCTTGTCTTTCCTAACAGAAGTGCTAGTTAATGCTAATAGTGCCAGTTCAGACCACAGTTACTAATGAAGCTCCATGATTAGGCAAGGAGGCCAAAAAAAGTCAATTAAGTTAAAAAAATCATTTTTCTCCTTATTATTAATTTTTGAGTTAAATGTAAGTCTTTCGTGTTAGTCATTAGTATGTTATTTTGGCTTCTTTTACATAATTGATTGTACAAATACTTATGAAGAATAGAGTGTACCTAGAAGGTGCAATGTTGTATATTAATTGCTTTTTCGTGTTCAATGGATGATATATCTGAGCATGCAATCACTTATGGTTCAAGAATGAAAATTTTTAACTTTCAATAAATTAAATTATTGATTGAATGATATTGGAATCTGACATGCAGGTTATCTGAGTTCAGCAAAATTTCTACTGTGAGAATGTGAAAATAAAAGTATGTATTCCTGGATAATTTATAAAATGATGATGTTCTTAATCTTGTCTAAATATTTTATGAAACTGTGAATTTATTTGCATATCCTTCAGCCATCCGCATCAGCCTGGAGTATAGTTGCAGTGTTTCAGTTGGAGCCAATAGACCCTTCTCTTTTTCATTCATTCATTTCTCAGTTCAGTTCAAGACTCATCAAGATCAGTATTAATTTCACTAAGACAATACATACACTTTTAACATTTTGAAATATGTCTAGTAACAACACATTATGTTTGTATTTTATTTTTGAGGTATTTTCATCTTTTGTCCCAATTTCAGTGTATTATAAGTTCTAGTTTTCTCCTATCCCCTTGAAAAATTTATACCCTAAGACGGAGAGGGATTATAATTCCTCAGCTGGGTTTAGGAAAAGTCTTTAAAATATTATAAATTATGATTTTAAACTTTTCAACAAATACCCTCTATTTAATGATCAATGTCTCCAATATATAATTACAGTCTTATGAGATGAGCATTCCTTCTGACAGATCTATCTAACATTCAAAATAATTAGAAGATTCCTTGTGAGTACTGATATTAAATCCATAATAGGAAATGTTGATAACCTATATGGCAATGCTCTGTGATTGTCAGACCTTGAAACGAAACAGCACACATGATTAATGAAACAGTTCTACAAGCATCAGAGAAAAGCACTGCTTTTCAAATATTTTAAAATGACAAATGATTACCGTTTACAAATACAGGAATTATAAAGTCAATCCTCCCTATATAAAATGCAGAATCAAGTATAAAATAAGATATTTAATTTGAGTCTTCTTACCTTTGAGAGTTCTATCTAACATGATAGGCTATTATAGTAAGTATGTAAAGGCAAATTATTTATTTACTTTTGTAGATGAGGGCCTTTAAATTAATTCTGCTAATTATTGAAGCTAGTCATACATTTCATTAATTTCTCTTATCTGATGCATTCTTGACCATCACATAAATTGAATGCCATAAAAGTATTTTACCTAGTTTCAATCCAGCTATTTTGCATTTGACTAAGTGAAACAGTCCACTTCACTCAAGTATATATATATGTTAAAAAAATTATGATCTAAACAGAAAACTAAGGAAACGACTACTATGTTTATTTATTTAACTTACCATACAATGAAACGCGTGTTAAGGAAGAACACAGTTGAACTTTGAAAATTTAAAAGAAAGCTATGGTAATATCTGTGAGCAGATTCTAATGGGAGGCCGAACCAGTGACACTTAGGCTCGATATTTAAGATTTGATAGCTGGTGCCCAATTTGTACTACAACTAAAGGCTACCTATTCGTAAATGGTACTTTCGGTTTTGATTGAGAATTTTGCAAAAAAATCTTTGACTTGCATTTTTCAGAAAATTTGGTCGACTTTAACCCTCTGTGTAAATTTAATGTGCAGGAATCAAAGCAGTTTACTTAATAATAATAGTAATGGCTGTATATGGAATTTATTCAGCATTAACTAAGCGAAGTTTCAAAGTTCAAACAAACAAAATTTACTTTTGTATTTTTGGCCAGCTTATTTGACTCTAGCACACTGTACGAAGTTATATATATTAGAATAAATATAAACTAAAATTAAAGAATGCTTGGATTGTATCAAGATGATATTTAATTGCAAAAAGATGAGTTATCAGAGAAGGAAATGGAAGAAAATAAATTCCTATGAACTCGAGATCTATATAGTAATATAGGTGTACAGCAAGGTTGCCTAACTCCGGAATTCAGTTGCTATTTTTTTATAAACAAAAGCCCAATGAGTTAAACTGCCAGACACCTGTCCACTATCTTTAAGCAAAGAACGTACCCTGAAAGATTCGTGAGAATCCGTTAGTTAATTACCCATTAACCTGGTGTCCCCCTTGTCAGTACAAATTTTCATTTCTCGAAATTGTTTGGCATCAAGAATCACGCTCCTCGCACATTTGGTTCATTTTGAGTCATTTAGTTCATAATGGTTCATAATAATTTAAAAGAACGATTCATTCCCATGAACCAAATCGTATGAATGGATTCATCGAAAAGTCCCACCTCTATCATCAGGGTTGCGAGATCCAAACCCGAAAATACCGCGATATCGCTGCCAGATCATGCTAAAATGGTCCACATCTGCCCAATGTTCATTTTCAAACTACATGTTGGAAGTTCATAATAAGTAATACCGAAGTGATAATCTGAGTATAACTGATATAATGAAATAGGTAGTGTAGACCATCTGGGCTTAAAATAGCATTCAGTATTGAGAGTTAACCTGTGGAGGTTGAACCTTCACATATAAGATGCAGGGAAATTTTTGAGACATAATTTAGGAAAAAAGGTGCGTCTTATATGCTGTTAAATACGGTACTTACTTCATTTTGAGTTAGTTTTGAGTGAATTCTAAGTAATAAATAGATAATTATATTATAACTGGAAATTTGGTAAGTTATTCAATCAAAATTAAAATAAATTGAATTATTACCCTTAAAAAATGTTTGATAAACTTGGGTTGCTTGATTGCTCAAGCTTTGTTTCAAAAATAGTATTTTCAATCCAGGTTCAAGTGTTTTAGAACTATTGCACCACAGCAAATCTCCTTGCTAATAGTTTTTCTGTTCTTGTTACAAAGATGATCACTGATTCATGATATACTTTCGTTATCTGAAATATTGCGCTCTTTTAGCTGCTTCTACTTATCATTTCTTATTTTGGCTGTAACTACTTAATTTGTTATGGAGATTTTGACCCTATGGTAGATTGAATTCTCAGAACATGCCACAATCCAGGGTCTCTTGGAAATTTAGGAAAAGTGGCAGTTTAAGATACCAAGTTTATTTGTGGCTTTGCTCTAGGGTATCATTTTTAGGGAAAAGATATAGTTAAACTGTCATAATTGTGCAACAAGGAATGGGTTATTTAAATGTTTGGATGATTTCATATTTGTATATCATTCCAAATTTGAAATAATTTTTTCCTCATCAGATAATGAAATCTCAGGGAGACAGACTTGGGATCATCCAATTAAAAAGCCGGCTTCCCACAGGCTCTGAAGGAGAATTGTATGCTGAATTGATTTTACGTTCATCTGTGAGTAAACTTCATTTCTGTATCAATTTATTTTCTGAAACTTTAATTTTTATCTCAAAATTGTGTTTTAACTCTTAAAATTATGAACAATGTTGTTTGTTATGATTTTTTTAGACCATAAGATGGAAAAATTGAATGCAGCCCTATTTATCAAGTGATATTTTCCGAGTCGTAAATGGAGACATTTTTCACTGTTGGCAGTCTGGTCTAATATCATGAAGAACTGGATCACATCAGATTTATTATATTTTTGTGTGCTTCAAGTATGATTCTATGTATTATGAGGTGCTTTAAAATCAGGTTGTCTGAATAACTTTCATTGATAATGATATTACTTTTTGAAAAAACATTCGATGACCACCTTTGAATAATCAACTGAGTTCTATTTTTTGTATCTCATGAAGTATTCTTCATTGGGGTAATTTCCTCAGTAGTGTACAAAGATTACTGTTTATGAAAATGTGTAAGCTGTGAGCCCTTTGTTGAAAGGTTTTCTGTGGTTTAAATGAAAATTGAAACCAAAAATTTCTAAGCAAAACATTCCAAAACTTCAGTACCAGTGGAGTAGAGATCGGCAACGGTTAACCGTTCCGACCCGTCTTCTGGGCGCCTCATGGGCTGGGCCATGAGGAGCTCCAAGAGCGGGTACGTGATGACGTAGCGACGGGGGATATGGAGGGGTAAATGGTGGACGAGTCGGTTGGAGAGGACTTGAGTCACTGAGTACTCGGTTCTTTCGACGGGTAAAAATTAATCGCTGTGACGTAAAATGAACCAAGACTGACCCGTCTTGAGTCGGCTCATTCGCCGTTACGTGGGATACGCCAGAGTCATTCCTATCTACTTCTTATAGAAGCATTGATTTCGTAATTTTTGTATAATATGCATATATGCTTATTGAGGAAGATTTGCTCTTAGCATATAAGCGTTTTCTGTATTATTTTGTAATGTATATTATAAATTACATCAACTTAAAGTTTAGGAACATGTTTCGCGAATTTTTCACCCGTGATAATTTTTAAAACTGTTAAAACCCTCTACCAATCCAATATTAAATTATGGTTTTTTCCTTAGTTGTTCTTTATATCATTAGCAAGAATAAAAATTACCTGTTATTAAGTTTAGTGCAACCAAAACGTTACAAATTAATGTTTAAGCAGAACGTGACCTCAGAAAACTTTCGTTGTGTAGCCCAATTTTCATGTCGCCTAAAAAAATTTTATTTCTCATGTGAAAAAAAATTTGACGCAATAAAAATTGTGATAAATGTTTAAATTTTCATGTACAGTTGATTTAGTGTCGATATCTTGAATGGGACTTAAGTTATTGCTTCTTATTTACGTGGGCAGCATACGCGATGTCGAAGCAGCGGCTGCGAATAACCTCCGTCGGAAAACAAGGAGTCATCGAGGAAAGTTGTAGTTTGTAAGCGTTAGGTATTTTCGCTAATTACTCAAGTTGATACAATTTTTATCGATGTGATTAATTTATCCTTTAATTTCACATTTCAGTATAGAATTTAGATGAGTTGTTTTTGGCCATACTTTTTTCTTGGTGAGAAGGTAGAAAGACTGTTTTGATTATAAATGATTGATACTTTTCAAACATTTTCGTGAGATAGAATATATAATTTCATTGTTGATCTTTAGATTTTATTTTCTTTATAAAATTTGAAAGCCTTGACAGTCGCGCTCGTTCTACCAGTAACGGTCGTAACTCTTTTGAATTCTCTCCTATAACTCATTCACAAGTTCACCGCTCTCTCCGTAGTATAAAGTCAAAATCCCAATGAGCTGATGGTATACCAATTACAATTGTTCATAAATTAATAATCTTTATCCTTCCAGTACTAACTCATATCTACAACTGGTCTATTCTACAAGGCAAATTTCCAGCACAGTGGAAAAAATATCTAGTCCACCCCTTACCCAAAAAGTCATCCTCCTCTACATGCACCCAATACAGACCAATAAGTATCCTTCCAGCTATTTCCAAGGCCTTGGAAAAGCTAATCCACGAACTAATTACCTCTTACCTTAGAACAAATCGTCTTCTCGACCTCTACCAATCTGGCTTCCGCCGATCACATAACACAGCTACAGCCTTGACAAAGATTACTGATGATGTTCGTCGTGCCATGGATCGCAGAGAAGTGCTATTCTGACCTTACTAGACTTCAGCAAGGACTTTGATTCCATAGACAAAGATATATTAATCAGTAAGCTCCGTTTGATGCGTTTTTCTTCTATGTCTCTTCAGTGGTTCTCCTGCTACCTAAGTAATAGGACCCAAAAGGTAATTTATGATAATTCCTCCTACGAATGGCTCACAAACCACAGAGGTGTACCGCAAGGATCCACGCTTGGACCATTACTATTCACTATCTACATTAATGATATAGCAGCTAACCTATTCATTTGTAATTACCATATATACGCTGACGATTTACAACTCTACACTGATTCACCAGCATCTCATCTCAACTGCGCCATAAACCAGATGAACATAGACATTTCATCGATAAAAGATTGGTGCATCAATAATCAACTAGTAATTAATCCATCTAAAAGTCAATCTATCATAATCGGTCATCCTAAACTCACATCTACCTTAAATAAAAATTCTTTACTTCCCCTTAAGATTGTCAATGACAATATACCTTTCTGCCAAAGTGTTACGAATCTAGGTCTTATAATCAACGAATCTCTAACTTGGGGTGATCGAACCACTAAAATACGAAAAAATGTAAACAGGACTCTACACTCTCTAACGCGACTAAAAGCTTTTCTTCCTCATTCTCTTAGAAAAAATCTCGTATCCTCACTCATTTTCCCACATTTCGATTACTGTGATATCGTCTTCCATGATTTATCCCACGAACTTGCGACGAAACTGCAGAAGAACTCCTGCATCCGATTCATTTGCGACCTCAGGAAAAGCGATCATGTAACCGAATCGCAATTATCCTGGCTCAAGCTTGATGCTAGAAGGAAACTTCACCTTTTATCCTGTCTTTACTCAATTAAAATTAACAGTAAACCACAATATCATTCCTCACAATTCATCCCGATGAATAATATTCACGATAGCTACACATGGGGAAATCACAATCTTCAAATCCCAAAACATAATACCGGAATTTATAATAAATCTTTTCATGTGACCACCTTCAGACTTTGGAATGCACTCCCGCCTGAAATTCAAAATTCATTACCATCATTCAAGAAACTTTGCATCAAATACCTCTCACAGGGATAACTTGTAAGTGTTGTATAACTTTCTGTATATATCTATACATTGTTTAATGATTTAATATTTCATATGCTAGTGATTTTCTATATATTGTATAACATCCTGTATATACCTCTGTATAACTTTGTATAACTTCCTGTATATACCTTTGTATTATTTAGTGATTTCATGTTGTAAATATTAGTAATTTCATCATTTAGTTATTCGAAAATTATTTGTTATTTCATAACCACTCACAATGTATTTATGTATATGTACATGGGTTAAATGGAAGATGGGACTTTTTAGTCCCAATTTCGCCCAATTAAGTCGTCAATAAATAAATGCTTAGGATGAGATAGCAGAACATCTTTTGCTCCCCTAACTGGGGACTTTTTTTCTGTATTATCTCATTCATTTGAGAGTTTTTCTACATGCAATTGGTGATGGGAATGAGAGAAAAGAGAGGTTCCCAATAATCGTAAATGAAAACAGACCATCTTTGCGTAAACATTTACGAAAAGGAAAAGAACGAATAAACAATAGAAAATTACACGATACAATTTTCTTTGAATTTTTTCTTAGAAATGGCGAAAATATAAACCTCATACATAATCAAAATTAAATTCATAATCTGTGTTATAGTCATAATAGTGTGTTCAGCAAAAACTAGAAAAACTGAAAAAGATAACAAAGATTTATGATGAAACCTCATCAGGCATCTTGGGAGAGAATTTAAAAAAACATTAGGGCTTGAGGTGTAAATGTCTAATTAATTACAATGATAAAATTGAATTAACCATCACTAATTATCGAATAAACATTTTCGTCGGATAACAACTTTCTTCAGTTCCGTTTTTTTGTCGGAACGAGATTTATGCACAGCAGCGGCTTCGTCAGGATATAGTCTCGAAACCAACAGACAATGAAAATTTCGAAGTTTTTTTGAGTTCTTCTTCTAGATCTTCTTTGGTGGTGGAAAAATAACTCCACAAAGTTCCCGAATCGAAGCCAACTGGCTCGAAAAGTACTGAGCATTCCAGCAATTAGCACCAGTAGTGAGAGAAACTTCAGTAAGGAAGGAACTGTTGTAATGGAACGGAGATCACGCCTACAGCCTCAGACTGTGAATGATATACTACTCGTAAATAATAATGCTTGGAAAGTTTAACATATCTTATATAGTAAATATATAAATTTTCACACGTAAAAGGATTTTTTACTGTCCTGAATTAATAATACATACATTTGACGTTTACAATTATCGAAAGTAACATATTGTAGACGAACAGAAATGAGAAGGCATTGATTAGGTTCCAGCCTCATATTGTTTTGAAAATAATTGAAAAGGGAAGAGAGTGCTTAACCTATATTCAGTTATTTTTCTTACTGTAATACCAATAACATAAAAAAATTAAGAAACATAGTTAGTACTCCTTAGTAGAGGCCTTAAAGACTTTTAATCCTTCGTTTTAACCTGCCGCGACTACTTTATTTTCGTAAATCATGATGTGAAAACATGTTAATTATGCTTCTCATGACAGAATGGAGTATCAATGATGTGACTAAATGATTAGAGAAACCGATTTTAATAATACACAGCAATAAAATCTAATCCTTATAAACATCATTTCCTATTCGAGAGAAAACCGAATCTTCACTTTTAAATTCCACGCGTAAGTACTGCTGACGAAACGGGTCAGAGTGAGTCAAAATTGAATGAATCGGTTTTACTCGCTTTTGCCGAGGCGACTCATCCTCCAACCCGTCCTTAAAAAACCCGTTTTGTGGATTTCAGGGCCACGCGGGTCAAAACTACGCTTCTGCCGATCCCTACAGTGGAGATTCATTGTTAATCTAATATTTTATTTTAGAAATAACTCAAATTTATTTTAACATTCACATTGTGTAAGTAACCAAAGAAAAATCTTTATTGCTAAAAAGCATTGTTGACAATGAATATTAAGACATGAGATATAATATTCAAGCTTACAAAACTGAATTTCTCTGTATGTTTAAAACATGGTGCAAAAACTTTTGGGTGCTGCTTCCTATGAAGCATTTCATAGCTCATTGTTTTTCTAGTATCTTCAGGAGTGCTGGTTTGAGGATGTTTCTCACTGGTGCATACTTTGTACCAGGCTATACTTGACCCCATCTGTGGTTTCAAATGTTAACAGTGCAATAACCATCGTAAGCATGAAAAGCAAAATGAATCATAACAAGAAATAGTGTCAAAATGCAGTTGCTGAGCATGGTGACAGAATGGCTTGCCTACGAAAGGGTCCCATTTTGTTGTTTTGTTTCATGGATGACTGTTTTTCCTGATGAGGGAATTGTTGTATTTTTTAATCTGTTGTCATGTTTCCAATGTAATGATTCTATGCATTCCTTGAGTGGATATTATTAGGGGCATTGTGAAATAAATGAATCTTTCAAAATCGAGTGCACTTGAAAGATGTTAATTACACTGGTCTACTACTTTTTTGTTACAAGAAATGTGATGGATGTTCTAAGTTAATTCAATGGTGCTGAATCTGAAAATGAAATCAGTGTTTTTCCATCAGGCTCAGTATTTTTAAATGCGTGTATGCATTTTTCCAAACTTCCCTCAAAATGGTAATGCTTGCTTATTCTTAAGTAGCTAATTCTCTTTTTCTAGAGACATAATTACAGTAGGCTGAAATCGAAAAAACTCATCGGGTCAAAAATGTTTTTTTTTTGAGTGTGGTACTTGAAACTTCGCCTAAAAATTGCAAAAAGATTGAATTTTATGTTTTCGTTTGTCGTTTTTAAATATTGCCTGGCCTATAAAAGATAAAGGATATTCAACTTGAGAAAATTTCACTGAAAATTAGTCTCTCGGATTTTTTGGAGAAACGTTCAACTTCGTTGATTTATAGAGACTTTTGGGAGTAACTGTTGGAAAAACCGAAAATGCAGCAATCTAGTATAACTCTTAATCTCTTGATTTGTTGAAGTTTTGGCGTTGATTAATAATTAATGTTAAATTCTTGCTAATCACATAAAAAACTCATGTGAAATGAGTTTTATATAGGAATTTGATACCTCTACTAGACAAAATGGACGTAGAATTATGGAAAAATTTCATCTTACTGAAATGTGTCTGTATTTTAATTTTAACTGCAAAAAAACTTATGGCTTTGTTTTTATCCTCTGTATTGGTCGAAAACATAGTTGGCAGAATTGGTGTCGAGAAACATTCACGTATTACGATAATAGCTGACCCTTATGTTACAGACTCTATGACACTGGAGCGCAACACCCTCTCGCATCCACTCCTTTGCTAGGATTATTTGGCAGCTGCCTTCGGTTTTGTTAGGAAGTAGAAAATTTTCTTGAAGTTTCAGCTTCAGTTGCCTATGAAGACAATAAGTCTGATGGCCGTTGACTAAGGAGGAGCTCATGAAAAAATAGACTTCATCTGATTTTCACTCTTTATCTCTCTTGTTTATATTGTGTATGGTCTGAGAGTAACAGATCTGTGCTTAAAAGTCAAAGAGCATTAATCTCCAGCTCTGAGGCTGATACAGTTAGTACCAACACTATAATTGGTCATTCTACCTGGAACAGAATGCCACAAAAATTTTGGAAAATCCCCGCAATGCATTTTTATGGAAAAAAATCGGGATATCGCGGCCTTCTGGCAACAAACCCATAACACTGAGGTTCATAGTTGCATTTTTCTGGAGGTAAGATGCTAATGCCAGTATGTTGTAAAAATTTCAAGTCATTGACACTTGTGAATTCCTCACCTGGGTTCGACACCTGGCGTCTCTAAAATTAGAAATCACTACGATTTTTTTAGATGTTTTAAAAACCGTTTCCCGATAACATAGAAACTTTAAACTCAGCATGTGAATAGAGATAATAGATACATTTTATATACATTGTTCATCGTTTTCTTGATGATCTTTGGTTTGATCCCAGAGAGCCATTTACATTACTCTATGCATTTCAAATGGGGATAACGATGTCTTGTTTTAGGACCTTCCCGATATGATATCGAATTCAAAAATTGAATTAAATAAGCTTTATTTCTACCAGGACATTATCTGTATTCACATCTTCCAAAAGTTTCTGGGTTTGACACCAGTCGTCCCTACTATTTGAAACGTATGGCGGAAATTTCAAATTATTTATGATTCAGTTTCAAAAATATTATAAGCTGTATCCCGGTAGGATGAGGAATCCAAAATCATAGAGGTTCTAGAAAATGAGCACTTCTTTGTTTGTATCTATAAAACTGTCACCAAATGTCAGTGAGTTTGACATCAGGTGGGTATAAATTTCTCCTATTTCAAATAAATTGTGGCAATTATTGAGAATTTTTGCAATCCCTTTTCCGATTACATGATAACAAAAAAACACAGTGTGATTTCCTAAAATTCCAGGAAGCATATTTTCTTCAAACCAATAATAACAGCCTAAAATGTATCATGTAAATTTATTTTCTCAATGAACCCTAATGAAATAGTTAAAATATTATCAAATTATAATCTGATAGGTTCTGAATAATTATAGCTTTCTGGATACTGGTTGCAAAACCATTTTGAAATGCAGATTTGTTAATTCCTAGTTTTCCCATAATAATATCTCCATCTGGTTTACTCTCTGCATAAACTATTTTTGAAGCCTCAGTAGTGGACACACGTAAGCCGAGGAAATGAAAACTCTTTCAACCTTGAGGCCTCGCGCACTCTCTCCTGGGGGTCGATTTTGTAATTCAGAGCTATCACACGACAGTGACAGCTGGGAGTTGTCACTGCAAAGCTTTGATCTCGACCAAAAACAGTTCTCATGTGATAACTGCGATTTCAGTGCAATTGTCTCATAGAGTAGTTTAATCCCCGTGTAATCTTGCGGGAGAGTGAATGTATCGGATTCAACTATCACCTTGGTCGTCAGGGGGACTGGTTGTCTACTACGGCGAAAACTTTCGTGTATTTTGTCATAGTACCCGTTATTTCGATTCAAAGTGTATTTTACGACAATATTAAGATTCTTCACTTAATTTACCTTCCTTTGGTACTTTTCTTGACTTCGTAGGACCATTATCTCCAATTTAATTCTGTTAAAGTTAAGACTGCGAGATACAAAAACGAACTCGGATGCCGGTGTCGTCTGCTAGAGTGATACAGAGAACGAACTATCTGTCAATCTCCCGTAAACTGCATTAAAACCTCGATGATCATTCTAATGTTAATTTTATGAGTATTCTAATGCATTAATCCGGCTCAGTTTTTACTTGATCAATATCAAGTATGACATAAAAATTCCTTAATAATCGTTTACCGCAATGAAATTAAGCGACTATATAATACATTATAATGGCTTTCCAGGGTAAGTAGAGATTTTCTGTTTGTGCAAATGTTTATTCTAATTCATAAAAGGTGCTCAATGTGGTAGAAGTTGTCAAAATGACGAATACGAGAACTTTTATACCATGAACAACCGAGAGCACAATGAATTGTTGATTAAAACGCCGTGGCTTAATACCGACGTTCGCTCTGATTCATAGAGTTCAGATAATAAATTAAATAATAAAATTGAGGAAGATCCATAGATTCTATATAGTTTCGGAACATGTTGTGGGGGCAACTGCTCTGACAGCAAAATGCACAGCAATTGACCATTGAAACAGGCACTGCTTATTAATTACGTATAGAATGTTAATAAACGCGAAAATAACAAAATTGCTTCCTGTTATACATATATCAAACTACATTTTGTGTTCCAAAACGTTCGACTTACTCGATCAAACCTTGATAAATCTGCAGAATGAAAACACTTCTTACTTTTACACCCCCAGTAGCAGAGAAAGTTGTCACAACGTTGTATCAACGTTACAATGGGAAAAACCAAATGTTGTCACAACATTACCTAATGTTGTCACAAAGTTACAGAACGTTGTATCAACGTTGATACAACGTCAAAGGGCCCAGGAATCAACATTGCCACAACGTTACCACAATGTTGTCTTAACGTTGCTACAATGTTGTCACAACGTTAACATTGATGTCACTAAGACAACGTTGTATCAACATTACAATTGGAAAACCAAATTTTGTCATAACATTACCAAATGTTGCCACAAGGTTTCATAACGTTAATGCAACGTTGATACAACGTCAACGTTGCCACAACATTACCACAATGGTGTCCTAACGTTGCTACAATGTTGTCACAATGTTAACATTGATGTTACAAAGACAACGTTGTATCAACGTTGTATCAACATTGTATCAACGTTGATACAACGTCAAAGTTCCCTGGAATCAATGTTGCCACAATGTTGTCTTAACGTTGCTACAATGTTGTCACAACATTAACATTAATGTCACAAAGTTTAAAATGTTGATATTTCTTTTCTTCTTTCTCTCATTTCTGAAGTTCCCATACTTCAGCCACTCCTGAATGTTGGCTGTAATACTGTATTTGCTTGTTTTTCTTCCTCTCTCAATTTCGATATCCTTACTGTATAAAAAAGCAATATTTTAGATAAAGTTGTGGGCACATCATAAGTTTTGATTTGGCATAGTACATACAATAACACACAAAATTCCTTGGTCAAATTCATTGTAGCTGCCCAGTTAGAAATTCCTTGTTGCTAGTGTGGAACATGGTCATCTGGAACTTTTGTGGACAGCCACAAGACGTTCGCCACAGTCCATAGGGACGATGTAGAACAAAAGTCCAATGTCGAACAAAAGGCCACCTCTGCCTATTTTCAACCTAGGCTCTTGCTATAGGTTATTGGGAAAATCTTCAAATATCAATGTGTCATCCATAAAAACAAATTTATTTCTAGTATTTTTGAAATAACATATCTAAAAGAAGTAATAAATAAAATAAATCAATTAAAAGCATGTATGTCCTATGTGCTACTACCCATTTCTTGGGTCATATTATTATATCATACTCATTATTTGGGCTGTTAAGATTTCTCAGTATGAGAAAGAAAAATAAAAATTATATTATGAAATGTCATGGAAGGGGTACAAATATGAGCCACTTACGTTTACAGCATTAAATTAGGCTAAGCCAAATAAATTGTTTTAAAACAATGATAACTAATTTCCTATTTAATCTACAGTGTCTTGAAGATGGCACTAGAAAAAAAACCTCTCATCTCGTGAATCAAAATACATCATCTGTAGCTTTATTATTTGAACATAGAGAGAAATATAAAGAGTTGGCAATATACATTAAAAAGTTAACCAGTATACAAATACTCATATGAGGTGCTTGCAATACGATAATCACAGAATGAAACAAGAAACCAAAATAAATTAAGCAATAAGGAAGTTACGGCAAATCTGGACTCTCCTTAGTAATTAGCGACTGATATTCAAAGGAACTTACTGAAACATACCACTTTTGTAATGCCATATAAGTGTACAAAAGATAGGGAATGAGGTGCAATAGTTTATGCAACATACATAACTTTTACTGAATTGTAGCATTTTTTCATAAGCTTTCTCGGGATTCAATCTCTGATTAAACTATTTGGAATAACAAAATTTATTACTTTTTAATTAACGGCCACATATTTTTAGCAAACTGGTAGGAGCCAAGTGAACTGTGATGCAAGAAAGATCAACCACTTTATATCAAAGTATTTTCACATACCATTTCCGATCTCTTCCTGTATTTCCCAGTCACATAATTCCGTTTCTTCGAGAAATAGGGTTGAGTCTTTTTATTCTGGAATCACATTCTTCCAAGCGAAATCCTTGGACACGAATCCTGGTACAGTTGTTTTTTTAATTTCACGTAAGCTGTTAAAGTACTCAAATACTTCGCATTGGCAAGGTATACTTAGTGGAATAAGGCGGCTCATAGGTAGTATCAGATTCATTTATTTAAGCAGGGTATGCAAATTGTACAATTTATATAAATAGTGACTCACAATTAATATAAGATTAAAAAGTGTTCAACAAAAATTCAAAGATTGCTTCGCAGTTGCTATTCAAACTGATAACTTTGATAGACATGGTACTTGCTTCAACAGGATAATAATTTAGAGGCACAGTAGTATCCATCAAAATTTCGGATAGCCATTTGCTCTGCTTACCAAGTAAGTGCAACAAAGAACAGCAATCACAGCCCGCTACCTACAACAGTTCTTAACAAACCTTTACGAGACGGAAGAAACAACCAAATAATTAGTTGGAAAGCAAAGTGTTTCAAAATGGCAAAGTATTTAAGAACAATTCGAAGACTTCTTGAGAGGTTAATATACAAGCAAAATATGGCGCAGCACTTTAGAGAGATTTAAAACATATCGGAGAAACTTTTGTTTTACATTAAAACGGGCTGCGATAAAGAACGGAAATAGTTGAACTTCAATGGAGTTGAACCGTGCTCGGAAGGCTGTATAGGATGTAAGAGTCCTCTCGATCTTAATATCTGCAACGGAATAATACCAAACTGGAGAGCAATCTATGTAGCAATTCCATCTTCCTTGCGGTGTTTACACTCTTAAAACGCCATGACAGTATCGATCGACTATGAGTTAAAGTCGACTTCGAACTATCGATCCCTGAGTCTACCGTTTTTGAATGAGGAGGGCTGAAAAACTTTTCCTTTTTTCTTCTTCTTCAGTGTTCATTTTATCGATTGATTTTCAGGAAATCGCCGTTCTTCTCGTATATTTGCCTTCCTCTTCATTTCCGCGTAGTTTTTACGATATCCTTGTTAAGGATGATGGAAGAATTCGCGCCCCTCCTCCAGACAACACATATACTTCTGATTAAAACTTCATTGAGGTAATTAGGTAACTATTGAATATTTTCCTATACAATTATGAATTTTTTAAGACTTTGATTAAGAGGCTGTGACATTTTTTATCCATCTATCAGATATTCCTTGATAATAGCCAATATATAAAAGTTACTTATCTCAGTTGAAAAGTCCATGCTTTACCATTTTCATCTAAAAAACAATGTTCCCATTTTTATTTTACTAGTATCATTTAAGTGAGAGTAAGAGAGAGAGCGCCAGAATAAGCAGTGCTTGGTTAGGGGGTGGTTCGTAGAAAATAAAGAACCACGCATTGTCGGCTTTCAGTAGAATTAGGTTAGTATCGGTCACAAAGCGCTTCGTTTTTTATTCCATAAGGGAAGTGTGGCTTAAAGTGGATTATTTTTAGAAGAATTATGAAGGAAAGAAATACGAGAATTGACACTCTTACGGTTACATTCCGTCACTGTATGTTTCACTGATGAAATTGCACTGTTAAGGGTTACTCCAAAATCCGCTACGAGGTTTTTAACTGTCGAAGAACTGAGAGATTGGGAGGCGCGAACCTTATCCGAAATTGAGGATGTCCTTGGCGTATTTGGGAAGCACAGTCACACAGTATAAAGCTGTAATACTAGGGATGGAGTGGAGAAAATATTTTTATTTTTGAACTGACCTCGAATACAAAAGGGATAAAGCAAAGGAATTCCGATTTGCTCCCATCGTGCAGCTCATGATCTCTTAGTTTTAATTAGCCACGAATTTAGTACATAACGATCAGGTCTAATGTAGAGTCAGAGTCTCCAATAACCTGGTTGCCCCTCCTACTCACTTTTCCCTTTTTCGTAGAATGTATAAGTAATGAGCAGTTTGCCCCCAAAAACAGAGTTCGTGTGATTGTAGCCCTAGTCACGCGAAATTGTCTGCATCCTTCGCCGGATCTCTGCCGCCTTCGCTCTTTTGACTTGCAGCTCTCTTTTTCCGCCGGTCGTCCTTAAAGGTAAATAAAGCTCTTTCGTTTTCAAAAACCTCTAATCTTTATTCGCAAGAGAAACCCTGACAGTTGGCAAGAACTCCCTTTTTTATCACTTAACCCCGGATTTTCTAGGAGTGCGGTATAACAACTTTTACACTAGGAGTGACCACACAACTTTAAAATGCCAAATAACGTTTAACCCCCGAACGGAACGGAAGAAGTTAATTTCTTGTGGGAAGCAGGAAATAAACATCGATAAGCTTGCAAATAACAAGGAGTTTCAGCTGGAACTTAAAAATAAATTCTCAGCCCTTTATGAGAAAGAACTCGGAGCCAAAGTAATGGAAGTCGTAAAAACCCAGCGAATAATGAAACGACGGAAGTAACTGAAGATTTGAGACATTCCAAGGGACAGTATTGAATACACTCAGAATTAAGGTTGAGAAGGAAGTTCGAAAAGGTGACAGTCTATCTCTAATCTTATTCCCAGCAGTTTTGGAAGAAGTTTTTATACCCATTAATTAATGGACGCAGGAACTCGTTAAAAAATACATTTTTTATGGTACCCCTATAGGGGTATACTTAAATACCATATACTTAAATACCGACTCATATATATGCGTGCAAGTTGCAACGTTATGACAACAAGCAGGCAATGTTGTGACAACTTTGTGGCAACGTTGTGACAACTTTGTGACAACGTTATGACAACTTTGTGACAACGTTGTGACAACGAGCAAGCAACATTTTCCTTTTGGACGTTCATTACAGTGACTATGTTATAAAAATGTCAGTTAAAACTTCATGTACCATCGTTGAATAAAATATTTCTGCAACATGAAAAATTAATGTTACAGTATAACGTTAATGCAACGTTGTCACAACGTTGACGTTGTAATGTAACATTTAGATTGATGCAAAAACTTTGATACAACGTTGTGACAATGTTCTCTGCTACTGGGGACAGAAAAGCATAAGTTTCCACAGAAAACCTTTCTGTGGAAAAGTACGAAGTGTTTTCATTCTGCAAATGGCTTTCCACGAAGTCATGCCTTCTCATATCGATTATATTGATAAATCTGTATCAAAGGCGCAAAATCAAGAAAAAACAATGTATTGGAATAGGGAGATACGAAATTTCACACGTCTACATCCACTTCTTGTCATTGTCACTACGGCGAAAATTTTCGTTTATTTTGTCATAGTTTTCGTAATTTCGATTCAAAAGATGTATTTTACTTCAATATTAAGATTCTTTAATTAATTCTATGTCCGTCTACCTCCACTTCTCACTTGTCACGCCAGTTCTCGCCTACTAAATGAAAATCGACAAATATAGCGACAGTTATCACCTAAGTTCTCACTCGACAGTGAGAGCAACGTTTACAAAATCGCAAAACTAGATTTCGGTCGACTAATTTCTAAAGACGGCCGATTTCTCGACCGATAACTCCTGTCGACAAATTACAAAATGGACCCCCTGCTCTAAGATTGTGATATCATCGGATGCTTAATCAGCACTCCCTCCTTCGCAGCGATTGTGATATCATCAGCTGCTGATCCACGACTCTTCCCCGCGCTGCGAGTGTGCGAGCATCGTTCGCTAATTCTCTCTCTCTCGGATGTCGGCCACGTTTGTCCATGTAATGCTTTAACCGCAATAAACGCATAAAACCCATCTCCTTCTAGTTTTTTTAACAGTAATTTTACCTCCGGTACAGTAACACGCTAAATTTGGTGACCCCGACGTGATCTCCGCGTTTTAACAATATGGAGGACACTACCGAAGTTCCGTCAGTTAACCGCGTTTCGCTATCAGTCCCTGATTTTACTCCGGATAAACCAAGTTTGTGGTTCATTCAATTGGAAGGACAATTTACTCTCAACCGCATCACGAAGGACGAGACTAAATTTTGGCACTCCATTAGTCGTTTAGGAAGTGCAGCCGTCGCCGAAGTCGAGGTGTGATTTCTAATCCACCAGCATCCGATAAGAACGAGCATCTTAAAGCAGAGCTAATCCGCAGATTATCCATTTCGAAGGAGCAGAAGGTGCGGCAGCTGCTCGAGCATGAGGTGATGGGGGACCGAAAACCATCGCAGTTCCTCCGCCGTTTGCGCTCCCTCGCAGGCGTCGCTCTCCCGGACGATTTTCTCCGCTCGATTTGGATGAGCCGAATTCCTAATTATCTACAGCCAGTGTTAGCAGCCCAGGAATCCATGGATTTGGATGCATTGGCCAGATTAGCGGACACAGTGAACAATTTCGCCCAGAGGCCACAGGTCCACGCCGCCGAAAGCCCTTTCCCGCTCATCCAATCCTTAATGACGAGGATGGACGAGTTAACAAAGGAAGTTGCAGCCTTAAAAATGCAGCCATCGCCGCAAGAGGTATGCCATCGCGATCGCCATCGCTCACGCAGCCGTTCCCGTGGACCCCGATTCATTCCAGACAATGGCATATGCTGGTACCATCAGCGCTTCGGCGATAACTCCCGGAGATGCACCAAGCCCTGCAGCTTCGTCCCAGGAAACGCACCGGCCAGTCGGTAGACGCGGCCGCCGACTTCAGCCTGCACTCGTGCCGCCTTTCTCTTACGGACGCAAACTCCGGTAAAGCCTTTTTAATTGATACTGGCTCCGATCTTTGCGTTTTTCCCAGAAAATTCGTGAGAGGCCCGCGCGTTAAAAGTAATTATGAACTGTACGCTGCTAATGAAACTGTGATTGCTACCTATGGATGCGTTACTCTAACGCTAGATCTAAATTTGAGGCGCGCTTTTTCGTGGCGATTCGTCGTGGCTGATGTTTCTCAACCCATTATCGGCGCCGATTTTCTTAAAAATTACGGTTTGCTGGTGGATATCAAAGGTGGACGTTTAGTTGATACAAAAACAACGCTCTCTGTTGTGGGATGCGTAGCCAATCGACGGATGGATCATATTCGTACCATAAACATCAGCTCTAGGTTTCATGGGATCCTCCTGAAGTTCCCGGAAATCACAGCGCCCGCTGGCATCCGGAAAGAGCCATCCCATTCCACAGTGCACCACACCCGAACGACGCCAGGTCCTCCGGTATCCTGCAGACCACTCCGTTTGTCGCCGGAAATGCTCGCGGTAGCCAGGCGAGAGTTCGAGCACATGGAGAGCCTTGGAATTGCCAGGAGATCAGACAGCTGTTGGTCCTCCGCGCTACACATGGTGCCGAAGAAGGGAGAAGAATGGCGTCCATGCGGTGGTTACCGCACCCTCAACGCCAGAACAGTGCCTGATAGATATCCTGTACCGCACACAGAAGATTTCGCCATGAACCTGCACGGTAAGACTATCTTCTCTAAAATTGACTTGGTGCGTGCTTATAATCAGATACCGGTGAATGCCGACGACATTCCGAAGACGGCGGTAACAACACCGTTCGGTTTGTTCGAATTTCCGTTTATGGCATTTGGTTTAAGAAACGTAGCACTAACATTCCAAAGATTCATCGACGAAGTGTTAAGAGGGTTATCGTTTTGTTATGCTTACTTAGATGACATTCTTGTGTTTAGTGCAACCGAAGAAGAACATGAAAGGTATCTTGCCGAACTATTCCAACGTCTTCGCGATTATAGTGTGCTAATAAACCCATCTAAGTGTATTTTTGGTGCTAGTAGTTTACAATTTCTAGGTTATGATGTGTCGGCGAAAGGAACTAAGCCATTAGAGACCAAAATAAGTGCTATCAGAAATTACCCGTTACCAAAGACCATTAAAGACTTAAGGCAATTTCTTGGAATGATAATTTTCTATAGACGCTTTCTACCCAACGCTGCTGCGCAGCAAGAACGCTTGTATCGTGTACTCAGTGGAAAACCAAAAAAGTTCGATGAAATCGTGTGGACTTCCGAGTTGAAAAACGCATTCACAGAATGCAAAGAATCCTTGGCGCAAGCCGCATTGCTCGCCCATCCTAATCGTGAATGTCCTTTAGCTCTTTTTGCAGATGCTTCCGGAAATACCATTGGTGCAGCCCTACAGCAACTAACGGACGATGGTTGGCAGCCATTGGCGTTTTTCTCCAAAAATTTGGCGCCAGCCGAAGTCGCTTACAGCCCTTACGACCGAGAACTTCTGGCTATCTACAAGTCGGTTCGTCATTTTCGTCATATGATCGAGGGACGACACTTCGTGATATTCACGGATCATAAACCACTTATTTTCGCCTTCAACCTAAAGCCAGATAAGTGTTCCCCACGACAGTTCCGGCAATTGGACTTCTGCAACTGGACATCGCCCAATTTACTACTGACATTCGCCATGTTGCCGGGAAAGATAATATTGTGGCTGATACTCTTTCCAGAATAGAGGGTATTCAGAAAGCTGTCGACTTATAGGAACTTGCGAGGTCTCAAGAGAATGACGATGAGCTAAAATCATTCCTAAATAATCAATCATCTCTTTCTCTTAAACAGGTTGTAATCCCAGGCTTGGATGATAGGCACATCCCACATCAGGACGACCGCCTATCATCCCGCATCCAACGGAATCATCGAGAGGTTCCATCGCCAGTTGAAGTCCGCCATCATGTGCCATCAAGACGGAAGCTGGATGGACGCACTGCCCGCAGTACTTCTTGGAACACGCGCCGCTTGGAAAGAGGACCTTCAAACCACTTCTTTCGAATTGGTTTACGGAGATTCCGTGAGACTGCCAGGAGAATTCCTTTGCCCCCAACCGCCAGGGAAGCAGATCCAACAATGCTTGCAGACAATTTGAAAAAGCTCTGCTTTTTCAAATATTTTAAAATGACAAAAGACATTTACAAATACAAGAATTATAAAAACTAACAAAGTTAATCCTACCTATAACAAATATAGAATCAACTATAAAATATGATATTTAATCTGAGTCTTCATACCTGTGACAGGTCCTATCTAACATAGGCAATATGCAATAATCAGAATAGAGAATACAAGAAATACTTCAAAAATCCCTAGTACTTCTGACTAAGGAAAACATAATTTTTTACTGAATTAAGCCTGTAAATAAAGCAAGTAATAAGTATGTAAAGGCAAATAATTATTTTTTTATAGATGATGGTAAATGGTGCTTTCGGTTTTGACTAAGAATTTTGCAAAAAATCTATTACTGGCATTTTTCGAAACTTTGTTCGACTTAAACCCCTTTAACCCCTTTCCGGGGCTTTCCGGAGTACTTTGATGGCTTGGTGCATCTCGCGATGTCCGTTCGTGGCTGGTGGGCAATTCCATATGTATTTGATGGACCCTCCTCCATTCCTCCTCCATCATAACCCTCGGAAGTAAAGGGGATATTGTGCTGCCGTGGTAGCTTAGATGTTAGAGCTACCGACCGGCAATTGGGAGATCCGGGATCGATCCCCAAGTACGGAAAACGTTTTCGCCTTCAATTCCCTCTAGCAAGATATGATCGAAAAAGCATCGAAAACAAATAATTTCAACGAAATTTCAATCTTTTTAGTCTATTTTGCCTTAGTTTTCGTGATTTTGACAAGATATGATCGAAAAAAGGATATACAAAACGGATAATTTCACCGAAATTTCAATCTTTTTTCGTCCATTTTGCCTTACTTTTCCTGTTTTATGCCTAGATATGATCGAAAAAGCATCAAAAACGTATAATTTCAACGAAATATCAATCTTCTTCCTCAATTTTACCTTAGTTTTCGTGATTTTGTGATGACATAATCGAGAAAAGCATCGAAAACGGATAATTTCAACGAAATTTCAATCTTCTTCCTCTATTTTGCCTTAGTTTTCGTGATTTTGCCAAGATATGATCGAAAAAAGCATCGAAAACGGATATTTTCAACGAAATTTCAATCTTTTTCCTCTATTTTGCCTTAGTTTTCGAGATTTTGCCAAGATATGATCGAAAAAAGCATCAAAAACGTATAATTTCAACGAAATATCAATCTTCTTCCTCAATTTTACCTTAGTTTTCGTGATTTTGTGATGACATAATCGAGAAAAGCATCGAAAACGGATAATTTCAACGAAATTTCATTCTCATTTGTCTGTTCAGCCTTACTTTTCTTGATTTTGCCCTGATATCATCGGTAAATTCATCGAAAAGGGATAAATTCACCGAAACTTCAATCTTCTTTCTCTATTTTGCCTTTGTTTTGGTGATTTCACCATGATATGATCGAAAAAAGCATCGAAAATGGATATTTTCTCCGAAATTTCTATCTTTAAGCTCTATTTTGCGTTAGTTTTCGTGATTTTTCCAAGTTATGATCGAAAAAATCTGATGCGGCCAGCACATGACTTTCTCCATATATATAAGATGTAAATATTTATCTACGACAGTATTTTCGAACTCTATATTCAATCGAAACTTAGAAGATAAGTGATTAATTTCTTTCATATTATCTTTTACGTCACAAACATTATAAATAATGTT